>CM016931.1:1200000-1800000 GCA_006352305.1 Cryptococcus floricola | reverse complement strand
AGGGAGAAGTGGATGGGGATCCCAGGAGAGGGAAAGCGTATAATGTGGATACTAGTGATAGCGAATAAAGAGGAATATGGTAGCAGCACATATAGCATTGATTGCATATACCCAGAGCCTGCATCAGGGGGCGGCATGCATGGTACACATTGAGGATAAATATCAATCCTGACTTTCGTGTGGAGTAGAGTACGAGTAATGTTTGACGCGTTGGAATATATACGGTTCGGGGCTGGTTTCTGGGACGCTGTGACTTTGATGCGCCTATGGATCACACATATGGGGTATCAGGGGCACATGGAAAGCATCCCGAACACTCCGACATGCATCAGGGCACACGAACAAGGGAACACACACAGCAAGAGTTGAATGAGAAGCGCCACAGGAATATCGCCGCATATCCCCGCCGCGCACTACTTGGCTGTGATTCACGCTCACTCTCTCACCCCATACAGAACGAGTCCAGTCACCCGCCGCATCATCCAACATCCTCCCCACGACCAGTCCCATCCCATCCCGCCTCCCACCAGTCCACCCCGCATGGACATCTAGTACCGCACCCCCTGCACCACCCCCATACCCTCTCAGTAACACCCAAGCCCATGTCAATCCCTCCTCCCGGGCTGGGAGGCGGGGTCACCAGGACAGGCCCGCCCCCAGGCTTCGGCGGCGGCGGCCTCGTCCATCCTCCTCCAGCACCCCCAGTGAACGATGCCAGCGTCGCAGGACCACCCCGATCGCCTGGGACAATTCCCCTGGAAGACGTCCTGTTTGAGCTCGGCGAGGCCATGACGCAGGACGACGCGACCGTAGAAACATTAGCGCGGAGATGGTGGACGCCGTGGCTGTTTGAAGGCACCCCAGACCAGGTCAGGAAGAAGGTGACAGAGGAGACGTGTCACGTAGTGCATGGATTGTGCGAGGGGGTTGCTCGTGGGCGTGCCGTTGATCTGCATGGTGTCGTGAAGGGATTGTCTGCTATCGTACGTCTTTGTTTTGTTGGTATGGCTAAAACTGACCACCTTTGCAGGACGCTATTTCGTGGCCCGACGTCATCAAGTCTTTTGACACTCCGATGACTATTGCGGCGTATCCCTCTTCTCTCCCCCTCCTCGTCTCCCTTATCTGCATTCCTCCTCAAATACCGGTGCCGCCAATGGCAGGTCTTTTGCCCGCCAATCTCGACTCGCACATCTGGGAAAACATCTCTTCGCTATTATCTGTCTTGTCCCACCTCACAAACCTTGCCCCTGACGCCATGCCCATCTTTACAATGCCATCCGCGCCCCCATCCACATTGTATGCGCGAATCGTCGATCCTCCTGCTACGGAACAGGTCTGGAGCAAGGCGGCCCGTCAGCAAGCGAGAGACCTGCAGGGAGCAGGTTTGTGGAACACTTTGGGGTTGATTCAGATTCTGGTGCATGCGTGCGCCTTGGCGGAGGCAGACCATCACTCGGAGAGAGAGAGAGAAGAGCGAGCGGAAATTGGAAGGAGGGCAACAGAGATCTTGGAGAAGGCGGCCAAGTTGGCCCCAGAGTTGGTTCTGATCGCGCTAGAAAAGCTTCCCGTGAGTGCTACGTCGAAAGTGCATTAGCGCAGCTAACAATGGAACAGAAACCCCTCCCCTCGCCCGTGGTGGTCCAGCAGACACGGCTTTTGGCAATGTACCTGTCAACAAAGCCTACCGACATTACTTCGTCTGCTCTGGTCTTCCATCAGATGTGGGAAATCAACCCGGATAACCTACTTTCAGTGCTGTTGGAGTTTTATGGGGAAGATGAAAACAACCTTGGGCGGATTGTGGAAATCGGTTCGGAATTGAAGGTGCGCCGTCAAACTGATGTTTGGACATGACTGACTGTTTGATAGATTCTCGGTCGACTTTTAGCCATTGAAGACAATTTCCACTTTGTGCTCGACGTTGCCGCACTTGCTTCCAATCGCGAGCTTCTCAACTTGGAGCAATGGCTGGCGGACGGTATTGAGATCAAGGGAGAAGAGTTCCTCCAGGAGATCTTTGACTTTGTGGAACACAAAATCCGACTCGAGTTTGAGCATCAGCACCAACCAGAGACTGCGCCTCCCCTGCTCTTTACTCTAGGACCCACCGTCTACTCCATCTTTATCCGCGTGGTCCGAAATGCCCCCAACCTTGCTCGAGAAGATATCGGGCGTTTCAAGAATCTCCGTACCGACATCCTCATCCTTCACCCCCGTCTCCTGAACCTTCGACCCAGCAGCAAACAAGAACAAGGCTTTGCCGAAGCCAAGTTTGCCAAAGATGTCGTGGACAAGGTGGATGAGATTTACCAGAGAATGTACGGTGGACAATTGAAGCTGGATGAGGTGGTAGATGAGTTGAAGGATTTCCAAAAGTCGGACGACCCGAAGGAGCAAGACATCTTTGCTCATGCTCTTCACTCGCTCTTTGACGAATACAAGTTTGTCAAGTCTTATCCTCCCAAGGAATTGACCATGACGGGTCTCCTTTTCGGTGCCATAATCGACTACCGACTCATCAAAGACACTCCAGCCTTTGTCGCTACCCGATACGTCCTGGACGCGTGCAAAACACCACCCCATGAGCCCTTGTACCAATTCGGTATCAATGCGCTCAGTGTGTTGCGCAACTCTTTGGTCGATTTCCCCGGCCTCTGTCGCTCCCTTCTCGAGATCCCCGCGCTCCACGAATCTCATCCCGTTCTCATCAATGACATTCAGCAGGCGCTTGTCGAACGGGAGGAGCTCGATCTCCAAGGCGGCGTCAAACTCGCTTTCCCTGCCTTGAAACTTCCCGTTTTGATCGAGGAAGGTGATGACGAGTTCAAGGAGCCCGAGACGGGCAAGAAGGATGCCATCATGTTCCATGTCAACCAAATTGCGCCCACCAACTACGAAGACAAGGCGAAATCGCTCCTCGAGCTCTTTGAGAACCAGCACTCTCGTTGGTTTGCGCACTACTTTATCGACGTGCGAGTCAGTCTCGAACAGAACCGGCACGAAATTTACATGCAGCTTCTCCAGAAGCTCGACTCTCCTATCCTCGATCGACATGTCCTCTGGGAGACATACAGGAAGGCAAGGGAGCTGCTGAATTCGGAAGCCACGATCAACTCCGCATCCGAACGTGCGGTACTCAAGACGATGGCCATGTGGCTGGGTCGGATCACTCTTGCGCAAAACAAGCCTGTCAGGTTGAAGGAGCTTTCTGTCAAGGATCTCTTGATTCAGGGTTACGACACCAAGCGACTTATTGTTGCCATACCCTTTGTCTGCAATCTGCTCTCCGCGTGCAAGGACTCGGTGGTGTTCCACCCGCCCAACCCTTGGCTGAATGCGATCTTGCGACTATTGTCCGAGTTCTACCACTTTGGTGAGCTCCGGCTTAATTTGAAGTTTGAGATCGAAGTCTTGTTCAGCAAATTGAGCGTTGAGCTGAGCTCATTCGAGCCCTCCAACCTCCTCCGTATGCACGTCCCGCCCCCTCCGCCCCAGGAGGAGGTGCCCAACAGGCTCGATGTGGAGCTGCAACGCGCCACAAGCGAGTTGATGAACGGCTCTCAGCGTCTCAGCGACTTGCCCGGAAATGAGGCTTATGCCCGAATCCAGCAAATGCAGTCAGAGCAAGCTGTCCAAGCTGCCCAGGATGCGTTGGCCAGGCGCGTCGACGAGCTCATCGCTCAGCTGCCCGCGTACCTTATCTTCAACCAAGAATACCCCATCTTCACCGCTCCCACCCTCAAGCGCATTGTGCACCACTCGATCGACCGGGCTATCCGCGAGATTATCACTCCCGTCATAGAACGCTCCGTCACCATTGCTGGTATCTCATCTCGAGATCTTATCCAAAAGGACTTTGGTACCGAGCCTGATGCTATCAAGATGAGACAGGCTGCCCACATGATGGTGCAGAACCTTGCTGGAAGCTTGGCGTTGGTAACTTGTAAAGAGCCTCTGCGCTCGAGCATGATTAACAATGTCAAGTCTATGCTGGAACAGAACGGCTACACCGACGAGACCATGCCCGACGTGATGATTGCCGGTGTTGTGAATCAGAACCTGGATGTGGCATGTTCGGTCTTGAAGAAGGCGGCGATGGAGAAGGCTGCCAAGGACATTGATGTCAACCTTGCCCCGCAGTATGCCGCTCGAAAGGCCCACCAGAACTCGAGATCTACTGCGCCTTTCTGGGATGGCGCCTCCTTTGGTGTCGCCATCTCGCACACGGCTCTCCCGGATCCGCTCAAACTCCGACCCGGTGGACTCACCGCTCAGCAATTCAGGGCTTACGAAGACTTTGGAGAGCCCACAAGGATGGTGTCGAGCCAGGCTACCAATGGCGACTACCTCTCCTCTGCTTATCAGAACCTTGCTCTCAATGATGGACTTGTCTCGAGCGATATCAAGCCTGCTCCTTCCCCTCGACCTGTCTTCCCCGAAGCTGTCGATGAGGTTGCCTCTCCCCAGGCTATCCCTCCCCAGGGCAGCATCGACAAGTTCCACGAGCTTGCGGCTGAAATCCAAAAGATCATTGCGCAGTCCAACATCCAGAGCGTGGCTGCTCTTCCTGCCGATCACGAACTTCGTGCCCTCATTCGAGGTATCGTCATCATCGCCAACCAGTCGGTTCACAGGGAGAACACCACACTGGCTATCGCGCAAAAGGTTGTGCAACTTCTCTACCGATCATCCTTGCAGTTGGCGAGGGAGGTGTACGTGTTCTTGTTGCAGCAGCTTTGTGATTTGTCTGCCAAGGTGAACAAGGAAGTGAAGCAGTGGCTTATCTACGCCGAGGATGTGGTACGTCCATGTCTATCTCAAGTCAAACAACGCTAACCATGTATGTAGAGGAAGCTCAACGTCCCCGTCACTGTCACCCTCCTCCGCGCTCAATCCGTCAGCGTACAAGAGCAAGACCTCGCTCTCTCGCACATCGTCCTCCGCTCTTTCCCTCCCGAAGTCATCGATTTCATCACCGAGCTCATTCGAGAGTGCTCTGTCTCTGAGCAAGCCTTTGTTTCTCGACAGGCCTTCTCCCACAGTTTGGCGTCGCTTCTCAAGGCGCGTGAGGCTGGGCACTCTACTGCTGCTGCCGATGCTTTGCTCGAAGAGCTTCGTGGCCCCCGAGAGCCTCAGTCGGCCGATGATGACGACAAGTCCAAGACTGTCGTCGATAGCAAGCTGCAAGAGCGACTGGCCCATTACTTTTTGGAATGGGTCCGGGTGTTCAGCACTGGCAAGAGCCCCGAGGTTGCCTTTGTGCCCTACATCACCTACTTGCAAAAGGAGGGCATCCTCAGCGGAGAAGACATCTCTTCGGCCTTCTATCGCACGGCCATTAACACAGCTGTCGACTTTGATGGTGCCAAGCTTGCCACCGACGTCCCACCCAAGTTTTACGGTGTCGATGCTCTTGCCAAGCTCATCATCCTCATTGTCAAAAACTATGGGGACAAGTCTGGCAGCACTAGTGTCAGCCGAGCTGTCTACTATTACAACAAGATCATCACCATCATGTCGTACTCTCTTGTTCAGAGGCAGCTTGCCATGGGCGAGGACTTCAACCAACGCCCCTGGACGAGATTCTTCACTAGCATGCTGAGTGAACTGTCTGCCATCGAGTACACTCTTCCCGAGACGTACCTCGGCTGCCTCAAGCACTTGGCCAACAACCTGGGCATCACGCAGCCTACGTATGCGCCTCGATTCGCCTTTGGCTGGCTTTCCATCATCTCTCACCGTCTCTTCATGCCCAAGCTCCTTAGGACCCAAAGGGACGAGGGGTGGCCAGAGTTCCATCGATGTGTGATGTGGCTGCTGAGGTTCCTCGCGCCTTTCCTGCAATCCGACGAGATGACTCCTTCAGCAAAGTCCATCTTCAAGGGCACAGTACGATTGCTCATTCTCCTCCTGCACGACTTCCCTGAATTCCTTGTCGAATTCTACCACACCCTCACAACCGTCATCCCGCCCCACTGCACCCAGATGCGAAACATTGTTCTCGCCGCTTTCCCGCCCACGGAAGTGCCTCTCCCGGATCCCTACAGGCGCTTGGACCAACTCGTGCCCGAGATGCAAAAGTTCCCTACCGTCCGATCCGACTATATCGGTGCCTTGGCCGACGGCAACGTCAAGGCCGCCATCGATCAGTTTGTATCGAGTGGCGTTCCCCTTCTTCCTGCCATCGTGGCGGAATTGAAGAACAGGATCGCTGTCAAGAGCCTTGGTCCTCAGGGAACTGCTACTATCACGTGGAACCACACGTTGATGCACGCTTCCGTCTTCTACCTCGGTACCACCGCGGTCACGCGAAAGTACCAACAGACTGGTATTGTCGAGTTTGACGCCAAGGCGCCTGAAGTCGCCATGTTGGCTGGATTGGCTCACGCGTTTGACGCCGAGGGTATGTCCATTTCTTACATTTCTAACGTCGTTTACTGATAATCTTCCAGGCCAATACTACATGATCAATGTCATCTCGGACCAGTTGCGATATCCCTCTGCGCATACCCTCTTCTTCATCCACTTTATCCTCTTCCTCTTTGGCACGAGCATCCACCCGGAGAACTCGTCTGCCATCCCTGAGCGAATTGCCCGCATTCTCCTCGAGCGAACGATCGCCAAGCGCCCTCATCCTTGGGGTCTGCTTGTCACGTTCATAGAATTGCTCGATAATGAGGCGTATGGCTTCTGGAACCAGCCTTTCGTCAGAGCCCATGACGACGTCTTTAGACTTTTCGGGACGGTGCGCCAAAATGTAGCGGCGCTTAGAGAGCTGCAGTAAAAGTAAGCCCGTCATTTACATTTGTCATCTCAGAGCTGACCCGGTCACAGTGTCTTTTCTTTTCTCTCACTTTTTGGGGTCTCCTTTGCGCATATACATATTCCTGTACGAGCCCCCGGCATTCATCATTGAATCTGAGTATCTCTCCTATCTCTACCTTCTCCCGTTTATACCGTTCTCTATTCTCGAATCAATGTTTGTCCTACTAGTAGAACCCAATTTCTCTCCCCATTTAGCCATTTGAATATATATATCATGGGTCTTGGTTCAGTACATACAACAATTTCCTCCCATCTGTAGCATCTATCATACCGGCGGAACACCAACGTTAGTAGAATAGATGAATAAGAAATGCATCGACAAGTGACGACTCTGTAAATTCACTCATGTGTTTTCATGCAGGCATGTCGTAAAAGCAGTCATTTCTAGCCGACAACGTTTCTCATCTCATAGCCTCTCAAGGCCCTCAGCAGATTCTCTGCCCTGTCTCTCTGGGGCGCATTCGTCTGTGCCACCCGCTCCATATACTGCGCTGCAATGGCCAGATCCGCATCCCTCACCTCCAACTTGAGCCGCTCCAGCTCTTCCCCATTCGCATTATCCCTCTCCTTCTCCAACAGCTCGACTACACTCCTCATCTCCCACTCTGCCACCCCCACATAACTCCCCGCCATCTCTGCCGGCCCGCCCATCCCTTCCTTCTCCCCAAGCGCAATAATCTTCCTATGATACCCCACACTCTTCTCCCACTCGCCCATCCCCTCACTGAGCCCTGCCAATTTCAACAATATCGTCATCGTCTGCACTTTATCCGCCCCCAACAATGCGCGCGTGTGTGCGAGGATGGCATCGGGTAAGCGGTGGAGGGATTCGTACAAGGTGGCGAGGGCGGTCCACATGCGGCAGTCGTAGGGGCGGAGGGAGGTGGCTTGGTTGTAGTATTCGATGGCGTACATGGGCATGTCGAGGAGCTCGTATGCTTGGCCGAGGCCGTACCACGCGCGGTAGTCTTTGGCGTTGACGTCTATAACTCTTTAATTCAGTTTACGTATCTTGGTGATTTGGAGGAGAGGAGAGCGTACCGATGGCTTTGCGGTAGGCTTCGATGGCGGCATGAGAGTTTTTGAGCTCGACAAATTCGTGCCCCATGAGCGTCCATGCCGGTAGATACTCGCGATTCAGCATGAGAGATCGTTTAAAGTAGGTAATAGCCTTGGTATGGTCTGATCTCGAAGAATAATAGTTCCCTGTTCGCGTCCCCTCATCAGCCCCCTGTAAACCGAGGGTTGACCAAGACGTACCGATCAAACAACACACTTCCGCCCTATTCCGATCTATCTCTGCATACTCGTGCGCAATCTTGCCCAGCTTGGCTTGCTTGTTCATGACGTAGAGCATGTTGGAGTAGATGTCGACTTCTTCCATGCGGTATGGGTCGAGTTTCTGGACATTGTCGAATTCTCTTTCTGCTGTTTCGAAATCTAAACAACCCAACCCATTTGTCAGGTCTCGAGTTTAAGAGAAAGAGAGGCAGGGACTATACCTCGCATGTGATAGTAGACCAGAGCGCGCTGGGCTTTGAGGTGTACACTCGCAGGGAAGACTTCGAGAAGCTCTTTGATCATGCTCATGACCAAGTCTGTCGCCGTATGGAGATCCAGCATACAGCATATGGCGAAGAATGTGAGCATTGGCGTTGAAGGGAGTTCTTCTTTCAGTGATATGAACTGTAGGGATGTCAGTTTTTTTACCAAGCAAAGTAGGGGGAATAGCGCACCATATCAGCAGAAGACACCAACTGCGCCATCTGACTCCAAGCACTCCAATTATAAGGTTTCGCCCGCACGCTCTCCATAAGGCTCTTCATCGCAGGCGGTTTACGGTCTAGCCGCATATAACACAAACCGCGGAGGTAAGTGAGGTAAGGGTCGGTCTCATCTTTGAGCTCGGACAGGAGGGCAGATATGGCGGGGTAGAGCGCTGTCCGTTCTTCTTTCGTATCGAGGAAATGGGAGAGGGATTCTTGGGCTTTCCTGTCTGCAGACTGGGAGCACTGTTAGTTTGACTCTGTGGGGGGTCAAGGTGACTTACCAAGTACATGGAGTAGTATCTCAGAAACCTCGCTCGATTACCCCTTGCATCCCTCAAAACCCACACCACCCGATCATACTCTTTCAAATCGAAATACCCCCTCGCTAATTGAAACTCATCTTCATCCAGTATATCCAGCTCCTCCTCAATCTCTATCCCGTGCATCGTCCGCCCCCTCGTACCACCAGGCCCCTTTACACCCCCCGAGAAGGCACCAGGACCAGGTGAGGGTAGGAAATCACCTATCGAAGGTCTTGCATGTCCCGGAGGTGACCGGGGAGGTAAGGAAGACATCTGGGGCGGGGGTGAAAAGACGAGATTGGGTGTTGAGCGGTATTCTTTCGGTAAGGAGGCGAGAAGCTCTGAAGCCCATTTTGCTGCTACCATGAGCCCCCTGTCTCTGAGCTCGCGGACTGCTGCGCGGAGGTCGTTTGCCATTTTGACCTTGGCATCTGGGGGAATGTTGGAGGGCATGCTGGGTGAGTTGATGAAAGTGAGATGAAAGTGAGCGATGGGAGCCAAACAAGTGAGGCGCGTCTTTGATGGATGTGCTTACGTACACACCGGGTGCTACTTTGACATCCATCCGGTCGAGAAGAGAGAATGGCAACTATTCGAGCGAAGGACAGAGACAGAATGGCAGCATTGAGGTCTCCCTGGCAGCGAACAGTCCGCCGCCTCTTCTTCCTCGCCGGCACAGCATCCACCTTCTACGTCCTCGCCACATATCTCCTCGAGAGACTCAACGAGAGCCGTCTCAGGGCCGTCAAGGAGAAGAAACAGAAGGAGCTGTCCGTATCACTCCTCCCCTAGCATCCACCGCTGACATGGACCGTTTCTAGCCTGAAGAATCACTTTACATCTCTCATCTCCAACATCTCATTCACCCTCTACGCCCTCCTCCCCACACTCCGTCCCCAGATATCCCAAGTCTTCCCCGTCGAACAGACCAGCCAATCCCTCCAGAACTTTACATCAGGAGACAGTTCACTCTCGGACTCTGTATCCAGCGTCGACTCGTCTCGACAAGAGACTACCGCAGAAAACTCTCTCCACCTGCATCACAACGAAAGTGACTCGAGGCCCGAGCAAGCGCAAGTCACACCAGGAAGCACACAATCGTCGCCCAAGCACCCGGGGAGCATTGATAGGAGGCATAGCAAGTCGAGCCCTAGAGTGCCGAGTGCTCCGGGGGTGGGTGAAAGCTGGGCGAGCGAGTTCCAGAGGGCGGAGGGTGGAGATTCGGAGACGGAGACGGAGAGTGGGTATATGGTAGGAGGGTCTGTGGGTGTGCCCGAGACGGATGACGGGGTGAGTCTATACCTCGGTATCTCGTCAGCAAGTGCTGACAGAAGTGATAGCTCTCATCGATCATATCCCAATCCATCTCTCTCCCAGCAACAGACATCTCCTCCAACTCACCCTCTCCCCCCTCCGAACTCTCCCAATCCAGCCACTTGCACTCCCCCTCCCCAACTCATCATCACCTATCCCCGCCAAAGAGCAAGAAGGAACTCTGGAACGACCTCAAAATCCAGAGTATCGCGCGGACAATGACGACGGCGTATCTCGTGCCCATGCTGTATCTCTTGACTACTTCCCAGCTTGCCATCCTCGCGCGCAATACTTATTTGAAAGATGTCAAGACTTGCATCACTGCTCAAGGCGCTTCTGCCGAGGCTGGTGAAGAGGACGAAGAGGACGGGTGCCAGACGCCCCGTCGGAATACGTCCGAAGCGACCCTCACCGGTCTTTCCGTCGACCCGCCAAAGAAGAAGGCAGGCTGGCTCTCGTCATTTTCGATCGAAAACATGGGTCTCTCCGATTTCGTCGAATCGACCACATCCTACATCCCCAACCCTACATCCTACATTCCCTCCACCATCTCTGCCTACCTCCCCTCTATCCATTTACTCGGCTCGAGTCCGGGCGACAAGAACCAGGCCAAACTCGTAGGCGAGATGAATCTCCGAGAGATGGAGAGGCTGAAGAAGGAAGAGGAGGAGGCCGCCGAGAGGGTGTTTCTGACGTATTCGTGGTGGTTCTTGAATGTGGGGTGGAAGGGCGTGGCGGAGAGGGTCAGTGAGGGTGTTCAAGAAGTGTTTGGGTCGCAAGTCGACGATTCTGCAGCCGAGGATTCAGGCTGATTTTCTTGCAGGCTGCCGCTCAAGAAGGAGCTCACTGTTCAAGATTGGGAACAGTTGTTCAAAGATGTGCGCGCACAAGTCGAGATGGACACGACCTCCTCTGACGAGACCCCAAAATTGTTCGAGTAAGTCTTGCATAAATCATCCTTCACGCCACAGATCCTAATTCTAATACGTTCCCAGCTTTACACCCAACATCCTCCCCACCTCCATCCCCCCCACCACCCGAACGCCCTTCCCCCGCTCTCCAACCGACCACTCCCCCCACCTCGCAGCCCTCTTCTCCGAATCCCTCTCCCACCTCCATTCTGCAGACGGGCGCTACTTGCTCGAAAAAGGTATCTCTTCCCTCACACAAAGCATCCTCGTTTCCCTCCGCGATCAACTCTACTCCAATGGAGGGTCAGAGGAAGAAGAGAAGAAGAAGAGGTTGGCGCATTGTTTGCCTGTGGTCAGTCAGTGGGGGAAGGGCGTGTGGGAGGGGGTGCCGGATGGGGGTGTGGAGGGGTTGTTGGGGGTGTCAGAGTTTGAAGGGTTTGCGGCTTTGGTTTTTGGTGATTGGGCGGAAAAGTAAAGAGATGAGTGTTTGGTAGGAGCGGGGCGTTGGTTATATGTATTGTTGTAATCGATTTGATACTTTTGGTCGGTGTCTTGCCATGGTACGGTACCTCGTTCGGGCTTCAACAATTCCGTGATCCCGCCCCTCTCTTGAGCACCTCAGACTTGTCCCATCCTCCCATGATTTCGTCTTGATGATCGTTTTGCTGTCAGTATGATCCGTCGTCCCCGCCCAGGTTCTCTCGCCTCCTCCCTCCTTTTGAATTCCAAACAGCAGGTCATCCACCAGCGCAGTGCGAACGTTTGCAGGATTCAATTTCTTCATTTCAACACACTACAAATGGGGGCAATTCTCCATTTAGTGAGCGGCCTGCTTGGCCTTGGAGGCAGCTACAAAGACATTGTCAGCACCTTCTCTTGTATACGCGCCCCAGAGCCGGGTCTTGGGGGTTTTGAGATGGGCGTACCGAAGGGGTTCTTGGGGTCCTTGAGGGCGTCAGGGGCTACAGTATGATTAGCCTCAAAAACAGCAAGTGGGCAAGGAAAGACTTACTGCTGACGGCAATGTCCTGGAGAGCCCAGACACCAGCGATGGTGAGGACACCGGAAGCCATGAAGGGCCAAAGAGGCTTAACGACCTACAAAAAAGCCATTTCTGTCAGCCCCATTCCCCTACTATCCTCTTATTCCATAACCCATCCCGAGCACTCTCCATCATGTGGGCGGTTCAAGGCGTAGGAGATATCGGTGTATACGGCCGAAGAGGTGGAATACGACATACGGGAGTGGGCCAAGCGCGGAGACCGAACATTGTTGATATGTTTTGTCTAGCAGGGAGTCAGTTGGGGGGCAGGAGGGGTGGTCGGGGGCTGCTCACGAGTGGTGGGGTGGTGGATGCCTCTATAGCGAGCGTGTCGATACAAGGAGCGACGACGCTTCGGACTTGCGGAGATTTTGGTGGTGTGGCACTTTTTCACTCTTCTCTTACATTCTGTTGTTCAGCAATGTTCAGGTGCATGCAAAGGGTGTTCGTTGGTGCATGGCACTAGGTATCTTGTTATTGCAAGAGAGAGATCACAAAACTCAAAATTGACAACAATTACAACTCAAGCACAATTAATACACCACCCCTACCACACCCCCGATCCACTCCCACTACCATCAAAAGGACCGCTCCCGCCCCCAGCCCCACCAAACATGTCGCTCATCGGCCACCAATCATCCCAAGTAATGCTGTCTCCCAGTATATCGTTCGTGAGCGGTTCGAGGAGCATGTCGAATGTGGGAGGAAGGAGGTCTTGGGGTGTTGGGATGGGGAGTTGGACAGGGGCGGGAATGTATGATGGTAGTGCTCTGCGTTGTCAATCAGCATGTTACTGTCAAAGGTATACGAGTCCTCACGTAGAATGAGGCACCTCTCTTTCAAATGATTCAAGGGGCACTTTAGAAGGCGCCTCCGGCAGGATATCAACATCAGGCTCGCCACCACCACCCAAAGTCGACCCCTGTCCCGTATGCCCTTGCTCATTCACATCCTGCATCATATCTTCGCAAGATCTCATCAGTCGGCGCAGAAAACCAGCATGGAACGCCGCAGTATGGGTTGAAGAGATGGAAGCTTGTTCCAGGCGTTCGGCACAGCGTTTGAAGAGGTCGTACATGTAGGCAAAAGAGGGGCGGTCGAGCAAGATGGACGCTATCTGGGTGTCGAACACCTGGGAGACATGTGAGCTCGTGGACTTTGCAGATTGCTTCGAGTCCAGCTCGACACAAGCCTCGAGCGACACAGGTCTGGGATAACGCACCTTTTGTAGGAAGAACGAGGCGTATGCAAAGTACAGATGTGTTGAATCTACAGTCAGACTTTAGCATAGCCACATGTTGACATGTTGAACAAGACTTACCCGACCCATACTTTAATACATCCACCGGATATCTCGTCATCGTCTCCAACAACCCCAAGCTGCCTCGGATACAAACAGCAAGGGCCTCGCGTCGCTCTTTTTCCTGAGCTTCAGCGTCTCTGGAGGAACCTATATCACGAAAGGATCTGTGTACCCAGCGATGGGCGATCTGAAAGTCTGTGTGAGCCAGATTGTCGATGCTGAGGATGTCAAGACTCACGATGACCTTGGCTAGAAGGGCGGCGAGATTCGCATGTGGCGTCTCGAGCTCTGTCCCCACAGACATCAGCTTCCATGCCTGTGTAACCCGGTGGAGATCCAACACACCTTTCACAGGCTGCCCCCTCTCCCACTCCTCTCCTTCTCTCTCAATGGCATAATACTCTTCCCTCAAATCCAACTTCCATTCTCCCGGTATTGACTCACTATTATCTTTTTCGATAGCGTCCATATGCGAGGCGAGGGTGTGGCGGAAAGTGACGTTGTTGGCTATGAGGTGGTCTAAGTCTAGACAGGTCGGTGATTTGGTGAATGCCTTGCTACATTTGGACAGTCAGCAATGATCTCGGAGGGACGCAGAGGAGACACACCAAAGCTGAGGAATGCGGTCGTGCGGCATCATACTAGGCTTGGCCGTCTGTCCAAGGTAGCTATACCTATGAAACTGTTCAGCCGAGACTCTCTTACCCCCGTGCGATCTTACCTTCTGTCAGCAGCATACAGAGCTAGCCATATTCGTATCCTGCTTCGATTTTGCCTCTCGTTAAAGTCTGGCCGAGGCTGGACCAAATTTAGGTCTAATGCTATGCGGCATGCCTAAGTCCGAAACGTATGAGTGTCGGCTCCGAGAAGGGAATGGTTGGTACGTACGATACCGAGGAGAAGGTAGCCGTCCTCGTCTTCTGCTTCTTTATACTCGGTCATGATGTATCTATCATCAGACATGAGCTCGGACATAGCCTTCCTCCACATAGACTCACAGCGCCTGTATAGTCTCCTCAGTCTTTTCATAGTCTGAAAAGACTCTCAGCATATGGTCTTTTGCCAGTGCCAGACATCTTTGTCGGGTCGTGGGGTCCATCATGTCTGGTCGGAACTTTGCGGCTATCGCGAGGATGGCACAGAACAAGAAGCCTGATTGATGTCTCACATACTCTGAGGATGGATTAGCAGTGGATTGTGCAGCCAGCGGCATTCTTGTGCAGCCAGCGGCATTCAAACGAACCATAGGTATGCAGATGGACGTCAAAGACAAACGTCTTGTCTGCCAACTTTTGCATGAAACTGCATCATTCGTATCAGCTTGTCACGCACACACTGGCCCAGGGCTACCCACAATGCATACAATTCCCTCCCATTTGCTTCATCCACAAATCCACAAGTGATCGGGTCCTCCATGTACAACGACAATCCTTGCCGTCCGGCCTTTTCCGAGTTTTTCGGTGCAAACAGGCTGGCGATAGACGATGACCGGCTAGCAGCCGGTCCGATCTCTGCCTGTGTGTTGGAGCTGACTCTGACTGAGGATGTGGGGATTCTGGTGGAAGAGCCGTGTATGGTAAGCACACTGCTGGGAGAGCTTGTTGAAAGAGGCGATAGGCTAGGCGGCTGGTGGGTTGTTGTTGATGGAGATGCCACATGTTTGCTGTTCTTCGTACTCGGACCAGACTTTTCGCCATAATCTGGACTTCTCATTCTTTTGCCCGCCTTGTTCTTATGAGCTTTGGCTGCATACTTGCCCCGAATGCTGGCCAGAGTCTCGTCAGACAACCTAAACGGCGCGAGTCAGCTGATGCCCGGCCTCCGAGTGTTGTGTAATGACAACTTGCTTGACACCTGCTTTACGTCCGCGGTTGTGGGGCAAGACTTGACAGTCTATTCCGGCATCTACGCACCGCATACAGCCGTTGCTCTCTGTCCTGCCCAGGCATTTGGACTGAGTCTAAATGTCAGTGGCCGAGTCGGTAAGAGGGCGAGATGGGACGAACTTTGCGCAATCTGCACTGGACACACGCGCTGGAGGGGATAAGCAGTGGGTTAGAGGTGTGATAGGACCTACACTGGGTTGCTTGAGGTCATGGCATTGGATGTTGATGTGTTGAGATAAGATAAGCATCTTTCACCGCTTGCGAGAGAGATGTAAGTATGTCAGTAAGATGGTTATTTACGCATGTTAGATACTATTAAGAATAGTCACTGCACTTCGCTCATCGACGCTCGCATCCATCTCTCTTTCTTTCCACATTCTTCTTCTTCTCATCCAAACCCAATTTCAATTTTGAGCTGGATCTAATACACCCAGTAAACCCTTTCTCCACTCCTATCTCCAAAAAGAAAAGACTTCTCACACCTTCCTCTCCACCTGCCATGTCCTCAGGTATCAAACGCCCCCACGCCGACGACGCGCACTCAGCCAGCGGCAGAAGCGACCAGTCAGACCGCAAGAAACCAAGAGACTGGCGGGATGCGTTCCTCGACGATGGCGTCCCACCTCGAGACAGGGACAGGGATTACGGACGCAGGGATAGAGACCAGGGCCGTGGGGGCTATGGTGATCGCCGTGAGATGAACGGAGGCCGCCACGGAGGTAACGGGGGATATTATGATAGAGATAGGGGCTATGATGATCGACGAGGCCCAAGTGGGGGACACGGCTCCACAAGGGACAGAGCAGATCATCGTGAACGTGAGCCCTCGAGGGGAGAATATTCCCGACGGTATGGTGACCGCAATGATTACAGACAAGATTCGAGATATGATGACCGTCAGCGTCCGAGGGAAGGCGAGTGAGTATCTTTTGTTCGAGCGGGGAATGTAGTGGATGCTCATGTGCATGTTTGTAGTGGTAGACCACCGCGACCGCTGAGTCCACGCCGGCAACAAGGACAGCAACTCTGGGGCGGTCCTCCCCCGACTCACGCATCTCGACCGTCGCCATCCGCGCCACAGACTTCTGTTAAGCTTCCGCCGGTCGCCCCGCCACAAGGCAAAGCCGGTATGGGCCAATTCTTCCAAGCAGAGCCTGAAGAACCCGAGCCCGAGCCCGAAGTGGTCGAGGAAGAGCAAGATCCGGCCAAGATGCTGGAAGAACGACGTCGAAAGCGTGAGGAGATCATGGCCAAATTCAAAGCCACTGGTGGTAAGCCATCGGTGCCGAATGTCGTAGTGAATGAGGTTGGCGGTGGGGCGGAAAGTGTTGCAAGCGGTGGGACGCGAACGGGTCTGCAGACTAGCACAGGCAAGTCCCTAGCTTGCAGCGACAAGTCGTTGGCTGACAGTCCGATAGCAGCTACGCCCATGCTTAATAATCTCGGTATCCAATCCAGCAATCCCCCAAGTGCTACTCCCACCATCACTGAACAGCCTTCACTCGCGCATACCCCGCAAGGCAAAGCGTTCGATCTTGCCAAACACCCTTTTGCCTCCAATGATTCTGCGCCTCTTCCGCCAGATACCCAAACGCCGAGTGGTGTACACGCAGACATGACGGTCTCAGCTGCAGACTACGATCCCACCCAAGAAGCTCTTGCAGACCACGAAAAGCGCCAGAAAGACTTGGAAGCTGTCAAGCCCGACCCGCAGAGCGCCATTGCTCTAGAGATCGCCGATGGCGTAGGCGAACCTATCACGGTCGAAGACGATGATTCACCAAAGGAAGAGGAGTGGGAAGAGGTAGAGATCGAAGTGGATGACGAGGAAGACGACGAATTTGACATGTTTGATGCGTTTGGGGATGACGAGAAACAAAAGAAAAAGAAGAAGGTGACAGTCAGGAGGCTGAAGAATGGTGGACAAGCCGGAGCCCGAGAAGAGATTATCAAGAAGCCCGCTAGTACCATCGCACCCGAAGTCGTCGACAATGTTGATGATGCGGACGGATACTACCGTATCACTCCCGGAGAGATTGTCGATGACGGTCGATACCAGATCACGATCAGCCTCGGCAAGGGAATGTTCTCTGCGGTGGTCAAAGCGAAGGTCTTGAAAGCTGTCGGTCAAGAGAGAAGGCAAGATGTGGTTGGGAAGGAGGTGGCCATCAAGGTTGTGAGAAGTCAAGAGAGCATGTGAGTCCCTTGGTGCCACCATTGGGAATATGACTGATGTAATTGCAGGTATATCTCAGGGAGAAAAGAAGCTCAGATCCTCAAGAAGCTCAATGACGCCGACCCCGATGACAAAAAGCATATGCTCAGACTTGATCGTACCTTTGAACATCGTGGCCATCTTTGCATCGTCACGGAAAGCTTGAGGTGTGTATGACGCTTTCCGTTCGTGGTCCATAATGCTGATGCCTGGCTGCAGTATGAATCTGAGAGATGTCATCAAACGGTTTGGTAACAACGTTGGTCTCAACATGCGCGCTGTTCGAGCGTATGCCCATCAGCTGTTCTTGGGCTTATCCCTCATGCGCAAGTGTGAAGTCGTTCACGCCGACATCAAGCCGGACAACATCTTGGCAAGTCATTCCACAGTACCCATAGCAATGAGCATGGCTGACTTGTGTCACAGGTGACCGAGAACAAGACGACGTTAAAGATCTGTGATCTTGGCTCTGCAGCAGAGATCACTGAAGGTGAAATCACACCTTATCTTGTCTCTCGATTCTACCGTGCTCCTGAGATCAGTATGTCTCTCTTTACTGTGCTAGGCGGGATATACTAATCTCGTATAGTCCTTGGTCTACCCTACGACACTGCCATTGACATGTGGTCCATCGGCTGTACCCTCTACGAGCTCTTCACCGGCAAGATCCTCTTCCCTGGCCGATCCAACAACCACATGCTCCTGCTCATGATGGAGCTGAAGGGGAAAATCAACCACAGAATGATCAAGAAGGCGAGCTTCGGGACGATGCATTTCGACGAGGCGATGAACTTCATAGGGCTCGAAAAGGACAAGATTACTGGAGAGGTAAGTTGATTTGACAAACGCAGGAGAGGATAAAGCTGACAAGCTTTCAGGATACGCTGAAGACCCACGTCATCAATAAACCTACCAAGGACCTTCGAGCGCGTCTCGTTCCATCATCGTCCGAGCAGCTGAAGATGAAGGATGACGAGCTTAAGCAGTTGCTCAATTTTGTTGATCTACTGGACAAATGCTTACATTTGGACCCGGCCAAGAGGATTACGCCGAGGGATGCTTTGCTTCATCCGTTCATGACTGGACATTGAGTAGGATAATAGAGAGTGTGGCGGGCTCGCATGCATGTGGGACAGATCTACAACACTCCTGAAATATGCTACATCACATCCACATCTTCACCCTTGGGACGACCTCGAATCAAAGCTCATGCTAGAAGGCCTCCTCTCTCGTGTTTCTTTACGGCCATCAAGATAACTTCCGCCCAATATCGCTACAGTCTTCGGCCTTTTTGAGGCTGAAGGATTGGCTCGTTTCCTATCTTGAGCGTCTCTTGGCTTTGCGCTTGTCTCTTTCCTGTACGGAAGCGAGTCATCATCACTCGAACTAGTGTTCAAGTCTTCCAGTGAGCTATCCGAGAGGACGCTCCCTCGTGTACTGTCATAACCAAATGACTCTCTACGTGCCGACCCCAGGCCAGGCCATGACAGGGCTGGAAGCTGGAAGTTGGTCCCAGGGACCCTAACGCCTCTCCTTGCTGGACTCCTTAACTCGGCTTCGATCTCATCGTCGTCGCTGTAGCCTTCTGTCGTAACTGTAGTAGCAGTCGTCGCCCCGGTCTGCCCAGTACATGGAGGAGAGGGAGACCTTTCCTCTACCTTGTCCATGAAGCGGACGCCATGAGCGAGCCTGGTACCCTTGGCCGGTCTGGAGGACTCGGATCGAGTGAGAGCGGACGGGGCCATAGATGATCGGAGCGGCAAATTGCCGGGAGGCCCGGACAAGTGCGCTTGTAGTGTGGCCGAACGTTTATGTTGAGGAAGAGGCCGTGGTATCGATGGGCCTGATTGACTGTGGGTAGGAGAGAGAGGCGGCGCAGTGAGAGGTGGCTCACGCACACTCTTGGCGGGTGACTTGGGCGTGAGTACCGTTGACTCGGGTCGAGACTTTCCTCTCTCCTTGGGTTTTGGGAGATCGAGTTCTCTTGGGGGCGGCCCTTTACCTCGTTTGCTATGCATACGCGCTGTGGTGGCGGAACCGGGAGGTTGTGTCACCGCCGGCTTGGGGCTACCCAATGAGCTCATAGAGTCAGCGGAGAATGAGCGTGCGGGAGGTAATGGGAACTGTGGTCCCAGATCCTTGGTGGCAGATATGGTCGACACGCTTGACAGAGTTGACTGGCGCTTAGAGTTGACGCGAGACAGACTATTGGTCATCTCGTCACGGACCTGTTGGACATGTCTTGGTATCGGGCGGACAGGGGGAGGCTTTGGAGCAGCCTGGTCAGGCGCATTCCTTGAAGCCATAGCCTTCTCTGTTCCGTCAAAATTCAGAGCTGCAGGTGTCCTCCCCTTGGAGTGCGTTCTCGGCGGCAGTCGATCCTGTATGACTCGTCCTTCCTTTCGGTCTCCACCCGGACCAGAGGGTTCAATCCGGCGCGGATGACCCCTCACGGCACCCAACTCTTCCGGTCTCGGGTTCGTTTGCACTTGTGGGCTTACTTCCTGTCCGTTTTCATTCACAAACTTGAGAAGTCTACCGTCTTTGGCCCGCTCCAGGAAACCCGTAGGCACCTGCCTACCAGGATCTGCCGGCCCTCCTCCCGAAAAGGTGGGATAGCCGCCGCGAGTGACGTCTTGATGAGGCGCTTTGGGCCTTCCCATCAGAGGCGCTGCCGGCGCGAGGGTAGGAATGTTGGTGGTGGAATGATGGTTAGACTTGATAGACTTTTCTTCGTCCTCTTCATCTTCGTCGAGTCCGATCTCATACGCGTTCGAAGGCGGAAGTCTACGATCTCCTTGAATCTCGGGTTTGCTCTGCGAAGCCTCTGGCTCATCGCACAGTTGACGATAACAAGGGGGCAATGGCGTCCAAAAGAGTGGGCGCTGGGACATGTTGAAGTATAAGGGGGCAGGAGGCGATTTGGGAAGGCGTCTGCCCAAGTAGAGCAATACTGCGCCCTATACAAGTAGTCAGTCGCCGTCGCAGGGTTGCCTTGATAGGGCACGTACGATTAAAAGATTGAACAGTCCGATCGCAAACAGTCCCCAAGCCGGAATGAGGACCACACTTTTAGCACTACGCACAGGCATCACATCAACAAAGATTCAGCAATTGAATTATACTTGAACTTACTATACACGCAGGTTTTCTATTGCCACCACCACCTCTACCAGACCCAGCCAAATTGGTGTCGACTGCGGCCCCAGCCAAGGTACGTACTTGTACAAGAACATCTCGGGCCAGCCGGATTGTCCGCACAGGAGGAGACCGAGGACGATGACCATCATCAACCTCGATATAATCGTAAACCTAGACAATCTCATCAGACAAGGACAGGGTGCAAGAATGTTCACTGACGTGATTCCCCCAGGCTGGTCGGGTATACTTGACATTCCCCAGTTGGCTGAAGTCTTATTGCCCTCGTCAGTGTCCTCTGCTCTCTTGATCATCTGGCCGCCTGATTTGCCGTCCTCCGCTATAGCATTCGCGGGGCTGTTGCCTTGTCCTTTAGTGATGATCGATCCGGAAGTTGCTAATGCAAGAGAGGTGGTGCTTGATGGGGAACTGGGCGATGCTTCCCGCTGACTATCGATGGTAGAAGACGCTGTTACCAGCTCACCATCCGAAGAGGACGAAGAAGCAGATTCGGAGGTTGTCAGCGAAGTAGTCGAGACAGACGATTTTGAATTAGCAGAGAGATCGCTGATCGGGCCCGTTCGTATCAGTGACATATCTCTCATGAAGGCAACAATGAAAACTCACTTAGCAAGCGCGATGAATTGTGCTACAAATGCCCAGATGATAAAGACCACGCCGACCAAGCGAAGGAAATTGAATCCAGCCCACGGCAGTCCAGGGAGTCGCATTGTATGAAGGGGCGATCAATATGCCGAATAGTAGGAGGATTTCGATATCAGTAAAGACAGTGGGGGTGCACTTCACAGAAGTGTCTGGTTCATGCCGGGCGTTATTGGCCCTTGACGTCTTGTTGAGGTTCTTCGCTATTAGGCGGTTTATGGTGTGATCTTGCAAGTCTGTTGCTTACTATAAGCGATGCGATGCGCCGCAATGGGTGAAAGCACATACGACTCGACCTATCCTTTGAAGCAGTACAAAAGCCCAGGCCACACCAGTAGATGAAAGGAGGTGCAAACATTTCCATTGCAACCCATCCATTCTTCACATTATCCTCTGTGACATACTTGATGCATGTCCAATGCAGATGATCTTGCCATGATTGTTCTATTCCAAAAGTCCCTGACAGGCTCCCTCGACATCGGCAATCTCTTTCGGCGCATTCGCGGACAGGACCAGAGGTCCCTCTTTTTGGAATGCCACTTCATCCTGAAACCCTGTATGAGTATTGAGATGCAATATAGAGTACCCGTGCTTACTTCTATTCGGATCCCGATACCGTGGAAAGCTTTGGGGAAACGGTTGTCGTGAGGGACATAGACTCCTGGCTCAATTGAGATCACGTTGCCTTCTACCAATCTGTGCATGGGTCAGCAGCCGTCTTCCAACATGCGACACGTAAACTCACGTGGCGTTGCGATCTCTTGTGGGACAGTCGTGCAAGTCAGAGCCCAGGTGATGCGACAAGAAGTGGGGATACTGTGAAATTCTTTTAGCTCGAAGCTCGGTAAGCCAACCACGGCCACTTACCAAAGTCCGTTCCACATCTCCCACACTCAACCTGAATCCAATCTGTCTCAACTCCTCCAAGAGCAATCCACAGCTCGCTCTATGCAGTTCGCTCAAGTTGACTCTGTCCGACACTTGGCACCTCTTGATACATTCCTTTTGAGCGTTGAGCACGGCTTCGTAGAGGTCGCGCTGAGGAGCGGTGAAGCGGCCAGAGACAGGGAAGGAGCGGGTGATGTCGGAGGTGTACATGTGGTATTCACAGCCCGCGTCGATCAAGACCATCTGTCAACTTTGATCAGTGAATGCCACTAGTCTTACACAGCGAATTCTCACATCATTTTCATCTAGAGTGCAGTCGTTCCTAGTGTAATGAATGACCAGCGCATTGGCACTATAAAGATGCAACGTCAGTATACAGTAGGAGACACAACACCTTGCGTGACTCACCCGGAAGCAACGACCGGCACGTAAGCCTGCCTCTCGCTCCCCTTCATAGCACACTCAAACTCGAAAACAGCCTCCAGCTCCGCTTCTCTTCCCCCAGCCTTCGCAGCTCTCATGACTTTCTCGTGCGCCCGCGAGCTGATCTCTGCAGCTCGCTTCATCAAGGCAATCTCTACTGGGGATTTGACTAAGCGGAGTTTCTGGATGTATCTGTCCAGAGGCACAACTCGTCCGGAAGATAAAGCACCAGCGAGGAGCAGGTGCGGAGGGTCGGATGATTGGAATTCGCTTGAGGGCGAGGTGGAGGAGGCCACTGGAGAGAAGAGTTTGAGGAGAGAAGATCGACGCCGGGAGGAAGGGGGCTGGAATGGTTGCGATGATGGTGAAGGAGAAGGTGAGGGTGGAAGAGCGGCATAGACTGTACCAGAGGAGAGGATACCGGGGAGGAAAGAGGACAGCGAGGAGTTGGGATGAGCCTGACAAGTCTTATCAGAATGGACGTTGTACAACGGGCATCATATCTTACCTCGTCAGCGCCAAAGATTGAGGTAGCACCCTCGAGGCCAGCCCGCTCGCCTTCCCACAAGCTATCATGAGCATCTTTGGGAGGAACAAATAGGGTGTATTTGTAGCCCCTTGGTATGGAGGGTTTAGATTCTGCCTCGAGTCAGCAATTTGATAAGGCAATGTGCGCAATACGTACCCAAGACAAGGGTGGCATCTGGCTCATGGAAACCCGTCAAGTAGTACATGTCGGTAGCTGTTCAATGATGAGTCTAAGTGTTCTGATAGCTATAAGATAACTCACATTGTCTGAATCGATAGCTGCGAAATATATTGTCAGCTTTACCACTCGCTCTTTCGACCAAAAGTCAAACGCACAATATACCTGCACAGCTGTCAGCTTATCACATTTCGTCAAGGATTGCTACTCACTCTGGGACATCAGCCTGACAGTTCCACCCATGATCACCACTTTGGCATCCTCACCAAGACTCTCCATGAGCTTTCTCCTTCTTCGCTCATATTCCTCTCCTGGTACGCCAGGTGTCAGCTCGCCGGGACGGACGAGGTATGGGTGGGTAGATTGATGGGGTTGACCGAATTTTGGAGGTTTCGGGTTGGTCAATGGAGAGCTAGCATAGCTGCGAGCTATATGTATGGGTCAGTACAAGCGCGATAGATTGTGACGAATGGGATACCTGGGATACCGAGTGCGCGGCGAAGATGGACTCCGTTTTGAGGCTGCCTCTGCAGGAGCGAACGAGCGACCGCTCTTTTGAAAGGGGTGCTCATTTCCGGTATTTGAGCTCTTTTCCGAGGGCCGACAGGGGGGTGGGCGAGTCTTGAATACCAAAAAAGATGCTCAGACCGCTCACTCGAGCTCGCATCTCGCATCTCGGCGGGCAACGGATGCCGCCGTTGTTACATCACCACTTGACAGCAGAAGGTCAAATCACAACAATCTGAATACTTGACTTCATATCTCATTGTATTATATACATTCGTCTATCACAGCCGAACTTCAAATACTGCCTCGACATAACACCTACGCGCTCACGCCCATCCATTACCCACACCCGAATACCCGACGGAAAAATATGGAGGCCCTTTCAAGACGAGAAGAGATGCAGGTCATGGAAGATGCAAAGTCTCAAGCACTGAAGAAATGTGATAGCTTTGTTAAGGGTGAGCTTCTCGCGGTACCAGAGCAATGACATAATCTGATATAAAGCAGACTTTGCCGATTGCGCTACGGGCAGGACATTCACCTTGCCTTTCGCCTGCAAAGGCAAACTCGGAGTCATGCAAGATTGCATGAAAGGATTGTGTGTTACTTCTCTTACCATGGACCGATGCTGACATAGGTTTACAGTATGTCAACAGAGACAATAGATTCCATGAAGCTCGACTTCATCGCGCACCGCTCAGAAAAGGGCCGAGAAGCTGTGGAAGCGTTCCGGAAGACCAAGCGGGAGAAGGTCAACAGGATGTTGGGTATCAAGGAGGAGCAGTCGCCCTTATAGCGAGTCCTGGGTGCGTGTATAGATGGGCTTGTCTGTACTATTAGGAATGGGACATGGAGACACACTGCTCTTCCTGCTACGAGTCTGTGCATGCGCCAAACTGCGACCCCGTCTAGTTCTGCGCCCTTCAGTCATCCCTCGCAGGCTGCCCAGGCTATCATTTCAAGTCTTCATTGGAGTGACTATGCTTTACTCGATCTCCTCCCCCGATCCCGTTGGAAACCTCTTGAACCTCAATCTTGGCCTGTCTCATTGGTTCGGCCGGCGGACTCCCGGTTGGCGCACCCTCTGGTTTATCTTCAACATGACTTTCACTCTGTGTGATACTACGGCCGCTAAGAGGAGACGGGACAGATGTACCAAAGAGGGAGGGAGTGGACGACGATATCTGAGAGTGCCTTGACTGAGATAGTGGGTCCCGGAGCGAGGTAGGGACTGGTGTGCGAACGCTGTGGGTGTTGATGCTGGTACTATCTGCCATGATTCGCCCAACCCTCTCAGAAGGGGTAGAACCTTGTATCCACTTTGCCCTTGTCTTATATCTCTCGACCGAAGGATCTTCTTGAGCTTCTTTTTTGCCATCGTCATCTTCACCACCGAAGCTTACTTTGAGACAGTCACTTCCATTCTCATGTTGTTCAACGATAACGAAGCAGATCAGCAGATCGTCATGCACACGCTTGTCAACCTTCTTCAGCTCCTTCTCGAGGAAGGGCCCTGCAAGAAGGGGACGAGATCCAATGATAGAACTGACATGCATTCTCATTGCGCCTCTTCCATCAGTCAAAGGAAGGCCAACACAGACATCACTTCTTCTTCAAACGACTTTTCAGAATCATCACTTGTCTTTTTCCTTTCAAGGATCACTACTCAGATTCGAAGCGACGATGGAGCTCCCAGCCGGTAGCAATAGAAGCTAAAATAGTGTCGACTGTGAAGCCTCTTCTGGCGTAGTCTGTAGAAGGATGTATTATCAGACATGCAGCTCAAGTCAATAGAGAAGATAACGTACCTTGAAGATGCCTGATGAGGTATTTGAGAGGGACTACTTTCCTCACAATGTGCTCGCCCTGAAACCAAGTCAACCTCCCGTTCATCCGCAGGAATCTTCGAGCAGAGTACCTACATCGTCGAGGTGCTGCTCAGGCTCCGGATCATTCTCACTCAGATGTACATCGATCGTCACCAGATACATATTTGCCCCCGTCATTCTGTATGCACGTCAGTACATTGGGAGTGAAAGGTAGGCATCGACGTACCCGGGATCTTTGGCGAGCACTGAAGATATATGGGCGACTTTAGCCTCGCCCCCGTGTTTCCCACCACCATAACCTGTCTCTTCGTGCAGCTCTCGCAGGGCTGATGTGCTATCCCCGACCATCAGATTATAGAACTCATTCAAATAAAACCGACTCACGCAGCCTCCTCTCCTTCGTCAATCAACCCGGCAGGAAGCTCTGCCATAGGAGTCAGTAGATGCCAGGAAAGACGCGAGCGGGACATACCGATGACAGTAGATGCCACAGGAGGGCGGTATTGCTCGATGATGATTGTGGAAGTCGGCTTATTGGGGTGGTGAAGAAGCGCAAGGATATGTACCGCTGCTTTGGTATGAGCTATATTCGTCCAGCCGCAAGGATACTCACAATCTACTCCGCCCTTGGGCCTGGTGGACCTGTTGGCAACTTCCCAAGCTCTCTGACTCTAGTATCAGCATGGAATCTAAGAATAGGTCTTGAGTCCTTACCTCTTTCCCATCTTGGTCTTTCCAATTGATCTTCTCAAGCTTCAACCATTTGGCGTCCGTCTTGTACTCTTCCGTCCCCAGAATCTCGGGCTGTTGCGCTTGTTGAGCGGATTGTTTGGTCATTGTTCGAATGTGTTGCTGTGGTAGATTGCTGGTAGTAGGTCGAAGAGTTGTCGCTGAGATCCTATATGAGCGAAGAAGAAAGGTGGCTCGCATGCGGGTGTGTGACTTTTATGGAAAACCACTCGGGAATGGTCGGATAACCAAAGCTGGCGTAGCCTTCCACTGGCCACTGAAGACGTATAAGCTAAGCTCCGAGCGAGGCTGCCGGTCGGCACTGGTAAAAGGGATGACATACAAACTGTTTCACACGAGTACGCAGCTGGGGCCTTGGTGTGGACGTGAAAGTGGAGGTTCTCGGATCGGCTGCACCCGGAAGGATCACGTACGCAAGTCTCTACTTTTCAAAGTTCAAGGGTGCAGTAGTGCTGGATGGAAGGTGGTCAGGTGATGCTGAAGATGGCGGAAAGCTACGATGTGATGCAGTCAGAAG
Source organism: Cryptococcus floricola (assembly GCA_006352305.1). Classification (NCBI taxonomy): domain Eukaryota; kingdom Fungi; phylum Basidiomycota; class Tremellomycetes; order Tremellales; family Cryptococcaceae; genus Cryptococcus; species Cryptococcus floricola. The sequence goes on along the minus strand of CM016931.1, from coordinate 1,773,009 downwards.
GTCTCGACGAGGACCATGACGCCAGGGCGGGGAGTGCCGAGAAGCGAGCGCCCGACGGCCTCCGCGCATGTAGGCAGAATGGTAGAAAGTGTATAAGTTCGCAGTGGACCATGCGAAAGCAGGATGACAGAAGACAACACGTAGGATATGACATGTATACCTCTTTCAAGAAGCACCCCTCAGATGAGCAGATGTGCGCGGACACAGCGATGAGCTCAATGAGATACGATGATTCATGTCCTTTTCTTGTCCGCTTCTTCAGCCAGCATCCAACCCTCTCCCCATCCGCCTTGAGCATCTCCCAGATTCCATCCTCCCACACCACCGATGCCTTCCCAGACATACTCTACACCACGGCGCAATCTCGCCAGAAGCGACGTGGAGTGGTACAGTGGATAATACTCTGACAAAAGAAAGTGCAATGCACCGTAACCATTGCCGACGAGGTATCCGGCGACGATTTGGGAGGGAGAGTGGTAATGCAAGTGATACCTTGAATCAACGTCAGCGTTCGAGCAGGCAAAGAGAGAGAAAGGTCATACCTGGAGTAGGAGACGCCTACAGACCAGGCAATCAGACCAAGCACGTATATTCCAGTCCTCCACCTTCTAATCGTCTCCGATGACTGACTCCGCAGCTTTGTGCTTCTCTTGTCCATGGTCCAGGCATATCCCAAACCCCACGCAACCAGAAATCCAGCAGCCTGCGCATGGCTTGACGGCCACGCATACCCCGTGCTCAATTCTCCATGGCCCGTATACGGCCTTCCCTCTTTGACTATCCTCTTCAGCGCCCAGGAAAGGACTTCATTGACCAGCTGTCCACCTGCAAGGAGCGCTATTGTCAAGCGTCGAGTGAAGATGAGGAGCGTAAAGTAGGAGACGAAGAGAAAGATGGGGGAGAGGGAGAGGAGTGTGAGGGGGATGGATAGTGGGTGTGCGGGATCGTAAAGAATGTGTGTTAGGGAGAACGACTTGAGTGGTGGTAGAGTAGACATGGCTCTGCTTTCACATGCACAAGACACAATTGCATACGTAGAAACATGCTTTCCGTCGCGTCAATGATCGGCGGCCGGGGCGGCGGTCGCCGACAGCTCGCGGTATCAAAAGTGCCACACTGGCTTGGACGAAATTCCCGGTGGCTCTGGGTGGTGGTGTTCATGATTGATTTTTGACGCAAGCCTCTACCAGCCCTCAAGCCACAACTAATCCTCAAAAATGGTGCGTACCCGACCCAGGAAGGAGCAGAGACGGAGGGGGTGTATGTCCTGTGAAAGAATCATGCTGACTTTGCCTGTAGACTAAAGTACGTATAACATAACAACCCCCTATATCCTCTGGATATCAGCTGACGGAAGGTCTTGCAACTCTTTTCTTGACCTGGTCGCTTCCCCCAACTAACAGGGTACCCCCTCCTTGTACGTTGGCGTTTGATGGCTGTTTAAAGGACCGTTGCTGACCCCTCAAACAGCGGTAAAAGGCACTCCAAGTCCCACACCCTCTGCCGCCGATGTGGTGACAGGTCTTTCCACAAGCAGAAGCTCAGTATGTCATCAACATTGCGGAGGATACCCAGGCTGGCTGTGAAGAGGATGGTCGAAAGGAATGGGAAATGAGGCATGGAAAGATTTTGCGGTGGCCGCTCGGCCGCTGCTGGAGGAACCGTTGGGCGGTCGCAGGGGAGACGGAAAAGCCAGCCTGGGTGTGGATCATGGGAATGGCATGGAAACTGACCAGCACCTTTTGTTTAGCTTGTGCCCAGTGTGGTTACCCCGCTGCCAAGTTGAGGTCCTTCAACTGGGGCCAGAAGGCTAAGAGGAGAAAGACCACGTACGTTACTCTCGTCTGGTCACTTTGTCCATCGCTTACCCATTGTCCAGCGGTACCGGCCGTATGTCTCACCTCAAGGACGTCAACCGACGATTCAAGAACGGCTTCCGAGAGGGTGGTGCCGCCCCCAAGAAGGCTTCCGCCTAAATTTTCTCTGGCTAGAGGACATTTAGTAGTTGGAGTTGTTTGGTGATGTATTCATTAACCTCGTTCACCTGCACAGCTTCGGCTTGCGTCGACATCGGAAGACGTAGTTTGAGAACAGTAGACGGAACAAGCGATACCGCGAGAGCAACACGCCAAAACTGACTTTGGTGTCTCACCCTTTCACATCACGCAATTCAATCATGCCCAGCCTGTATCGATCAACAGTTGGTCGTCCCTTTTGCCCGCCACCAACAACGTAACAGATCCCAATCGCGGCAGAACCTCGCCCATCTGTCTTTCCGGCTAGCGATGGACTGCAGGGGATATCATGTCGTTCGACGGGGCCGGGGTCATGTGGATACAAGTGCAAGAAGCTATCCTTCGGGGTGAATGTGGAAGTATTTGTTTCGTGCAGTAGTCTACTTGAGCAGTCAATATTCTACTTCTTGGTAATAATAGTAATAATAGTATAACAAGGGCACGACTCGCTCGGCAACGAGCGGGCAAGCCGCGGATGTAAATTATGAGGTACCTCCAGTCTCCAGATAAGTGATTAGTGCAAAGGTTTAAGGAAGACGATTTGATTTAGAGACTGGAGAGTGCAGAAACCGTGTGTAGCAATTGAGGCAAACCAAACGATGCATAGGCAATATGTACAGTTAAGCAAAGCAGAGAGAAGAGACGGAGTAAATTAAAACTACTTCCTCGATTTAGGAAGACGACTCGGCGGGGGGCTCTCCCAGGAAGGCAACAGCGGGGCGGTGGCGGACGGGGCTCACCATGTGGGGCGAGGAAGAGGAAGGCGAGGAGGAGGAGAAGGAGCCGACGTGGTGCATCGACTGGAGAGTGATTACGTAGACGCCATCGACCCTCTTCTCGACGGGGCCGGAGACGAAGACGAGCTGGCCGTCCTTGTACGGCCAGTAGGGCCAGCGAGGGGAATTGGGCACTTCGACACGCCACAAAAAGGGGGCAGCGTCGGCCTTTTTGCCCTGTTGACGAAATCAGAAAATGCGGTGAAAAGAACCAAGTGTGACATACCATGTTAGAAAAGACCTCGAAGCCTCATCGGCGTCCTGCACGACACCGACACAATTTATCGACCAGATGATGGCTGGAAGCATTTGGTCAAAATTTGGGTCTAAGGAATAACATCAGAAAAGGCCACGCAAAGTACATGTTGAAGAATAAGGATGAAACGTACCGTCAGCAGGTAGAGTATTTAGGTGTGCCTCGCACGAGGACAACACGAGCATAGGTAGGGGACGAAAGCTTGCCGTCGTGCGCGACGTCGCCCGAGAAGTAAAAAAGATCACCGAGCTCATGATGCGAGCCTGCCGGTCCCCCCAGGATTCTATGTCCTGATGTATATCACAGACGTCGTGCCCACCACCGATGTCCCCTCCGGGAGAAATGGCTCTCATCATGTCACCCAAGCTCAGTTCTACGCATACTCCCTTTTCAAACGCGAACACGTCTTCAACATTCTCCATCACGCCGGATTACTCTTCCAAGAGTACTAATTTTGCTCTTGGAAACGGAGTTTGGATGATCCCGTCTGGGCCCAGACGTCGTCGAGATACTCTTGGAAGAGCAATCCGGCGTGATGCAGAATGTTGAAGACGTGTTCGCGTTTGAAAAGGGAGTACGCGTAGAACTGAGCTTGGGTGACATGATGAGAGCCATTTCTCCCGGAGGGGACATCGGTGGTGGGCACGACGTCTGTGATATGCATCAGGACATAGAGTCAAGAGTAAGATGAGCAACGTACGTGTATGGAAGGGAGGGAGGAGGGGATCAGTGGAAGCAGTGTTGGTGCCATAAGTAGCCGTCTCGTCATGCGCCATCTCCGAAACCAACTGCACCGATGAGGAATAGTGTAAGGGATCGTGAGAGTTGCTGAGAGGTATTCTGGGATGCCACCCTGGCTCGCCGTAGGGGAACAGGAGGGGGAAGTGTGGAGGGACAAAATGCTCGGAGAGCTCGGGGATGCGATGAAGGGAGTTTGTTGCGCGTGACTGCCATATGAGTTCCCGACCGTTGTGGTCGGGGTCATTGGAGTTGTCGTAACTCGTAGATGAGCGCGACGTCGTTCGACGTTGGAGTGTGTACGTAATCTAATAACTTACCACAATCCACCAGCCCCACCAGCCGCCAGCAATTCTACTTGCATCAGCTTACATCTATTACCAGCACAACACGCCGCAGGGAACATCATGCCTCATACCTTGCCAGCCCTCTCACCCCCCGGCGACATTCCGCGCGAGCCCGTCCGGCAATTCATGGCTGAATTCGTCCCCGACGCCATCGACTTCGGATCTATCGATGAAGATGTATTTCGCGATTCCACGGTGTCTTCCGTCGACGTACTCGCCGAGACTGAAGGGAACGGTGTACGAATCATCAAGGACCCAGGGATGAATGATCGCTTCCTCGCGGCTCTTGATAATCAGTTGCCCGCTCACATTCTTGCTTCAAAGCAACTGACGACCGCCATCTTCTGGAAACAGGCTCTGGACGACTTGCACGATGAAGGGAGAGATCCAAAGCCTATCTACATTGAGCGCGATCTCTCCGACACGATGGAGCAGACGTTTTGGCCATTTGTAAACCTTGTCCTGAAGAGCAAAGCCCTTGACAAGAACCTCCGCGGCGAATGGCGGTCATGTGAATCAAAGAATGGTGGGGCGCGTAGCTGGATTTGTGTCCGGAAGGTAGATGGAAAGGTTCAAGGACTCTCTGAGACCATAATGCCCAGCATTCTCAGGGATACCTCCGATCACGCCGGAAGAGTGCAGCGACTTTTGGAAGAGGCGTCAAAGCCAGGAGGGATGCGGGTTATCGTGACGGGCGAGAAGACGGTGGGGGTTGTTGAGGAAGATGGAGCAGAGGTCCTGGGTATGGAGTACTGGGCGAATTGTATAGCGCAGGTATGCGCTTCATCTGGCTGCAGGAGTAGCTACTGACATTGAGGCTAGTTCTGGGAAAAGTACAGATTATTCGACACGGCAAATATCATGCTTTTGAGCTCGTCTGAAATCTTTCTGCCACTTGAACGGGACCGCTCAGCGCCAAACATCTTGCGCGTTGGTTTGCCGATTGTCAGAGATGCAGGGATAAAAGGTGCAGGTGACGGAGCCCTGACATGTCTCGAGCTCGCCATCGCTTCTACTCTCTCCCTCCCGGCCCCATCCCATGTTCTACCGTTTCCGCCTCTCCCCAAACTCAAGATCGAGACTGCAAGTAGCGAGGGTGAGGGTGGGACCTTGGCGGGAGTGTTTACAAGTATGTGTAGATGGGCCGGGATCAGAGGCAGTAAGGGAGCAGTCAAACAATGGAAGGCCAAGAGAAGGAGGGTGTCTAAGCAGGGGCAAGATCTCAGTGAGCATCGCTTTGTGAGCGGACGCAGGTCCAGCGGTTCAGCTCATCCCGTGAGTGTCTTGATCTCCGTGACCACAGCTACAGCGCTGATCTCGACAATAGTCTATGTGGGCTCGCCTTCACTTCCATGGCTGCTCTTTGCCTGATTCGGGGCGCTCCTTGGCGCACCATTTCTTCGGCCCTGTTGGCTTGTCCGACTCATCTATCTATGGATGGATCGACAAGGACCTTGCACACTCCCATTTCGACAACTGTACCATCATCTCTTCGTCGCCACCCTTGCTTCCCATCGCCGATCCTCCCCTCACCCCTCGTGCCACTCCTCGAAAACGAAAAGAAGCTCCCATCACAACTGCCATCACCGCCATCCCCATCTCCGCATTGTCCTCCTCTCCCACCTTCTCTGCCTCCCAACCAATCGATGCTTCTTCAGCAGTCGACCTCGAATTCTCTATAGGATCATTGATCGACAGGGGGCGCCTTTCTGATGTCTATACCATCACTTCCAGAGTTCCAGCCAATCATCCTGACGATCTGCCCCCGCTCGTCGTCAAGATCATGCGTCCCAGCACCTTTGACGATGCAAAAGGATGTGCAGGGTACGAGACAGGCGCCGAGGCGGTGGATGCTTGGGAAGCGGAGGTAGAGCTTTACGGGGGGGTGCTCTCTTGCCTGCAAGGCCATATCGTACCCCGGTGTTTTGGAGCTCCTCGGGGCCTGATGTATGTCAGTCGAGAGTGGGAAAGCAGGGAGATCAACTTCCTGATTTTGGAACGTGTCGGCAGTGCCGTTTGTGCTAAGGACGAGAAGCTGCCGCTGCTTCCTCTCCAGACTAAGTGAGTTCCTTGCGTGACGTTACTACTAGTACAACCTTGACTGATACTCTCTCTGAAGGCTCGCTATCTGTTCACTCTACGAAGCACTGCATAGCGTTCGGATTATTCATGGTGATATCGAACGTCGCCACATCCGTCGGCGTGCAGATGGTAGTCTGTGTATCATCGACTTTGAGGGTGCGAGACGAGTGTCGGATGGGGTATGGGAGGATGAGATGCTGGCGGACGAGATGGAGGAGGTCAAAGCCATGCTGGGGCTCGGAAACAGCTAGTGCACTTCCATTCCACGTATTGATTTGATTTTGGGCGCCGACACACAGCGCCGTGGTACCACCATATGCTAATAGTAGTTTTGTCCTAATTGGCCGCGCTTTTAAACCTTTTTATCCTATCGCGAGGGCAAAGCCGCCATACAGATTCGCGAATCGCCAGGCGTAGATTCGTCCCCCATACAGATTCGAAATTTTACCGCCCAGGCGACTTTGGCCGATTTGTAAGCAGGTACGAGTTGCACAACAACGCGGAGTTGCATACTACAAGTACTTCTTCTCACATCCATCTTCCACCTTCCCGTGTACCCTGTCCCACTCGCCAACCAGAACATTTTCAACTTCATGCTGGTCGGTAATAACTGAAGCCAGGAGCGACTGCTTGTTTCTCACGAGCCGTATGATGCTCTGAATTGTGCGCCGTCCACGGATCCCGAATCACTAGAACAGTGCACATGTTCAAGCCAGAAGCACTATCGGCTAGGATACCGCACAAACCACTAGTAAGTCACACATTTGACTAGTAGAACGCACCTACATCCTGGTGTACCACACCTGTTGTCATTATGATGCACCTGGCGTTGATCCACATGCTTGTGTCGTTATATCACTGTATGGACTGCGTTGACCGATGCAGCAATTCATTCATATGTATGGTGCAATGTAGCAGGCACTTGTGCAGTGAAGCAGTTCATGGTGCAATCGACTAGATTGGTGTTGTAAAGGCAGCTGCTGTGTATATCGCCAGCGTGCGGTGCGCACTACCAGTTCAATTGTGTATATCCCCAAGTTACAGTGCGCTCTACTAATGAATATGTGCATGTTGCTAGTGTGCCGTGCGCTCCATCAGCTATGTTGTGTGTGTTGTTAGCGTGCGGTGCGCTCTACCAGTTGAATGTGCGGTAGTAGGGCCAGACGTTTCCCGATGCGGTATATCAGCTGTATGCAAAGCTGTATTCATGTTGTGATATGGGTTATGACCATTGCTGATGATACTGCATGGGCTTGTGCATGACCTTGAAGCGACTCTCCGGACCGTTCAGTGAGGAAATACGATCTTGATCAAATGGAAACGCGAGTCTAGTAATTTGAATGGTGGCTTGTCTCAATTGGAAACCACCGACGTTGACCGATGTGGTACATCAGCTGTATGCAAAGCTGTATCCATGTTGTGATATGGGTTGTTACCATTGCTGACATTACTGCATGGGCTTGTGCATGACCTTGTGACTCCCTGAGTTGTTCAATATGAAAACACGATAGGGATCAACCGGAAACACAAGTTTGGCAATCAAAGAGAGAGAGTCACAGAATGAACTTCATCATGCTTGACCGATTTTGCTACATCCTAGCAAGTGCATGTAGGGCGCTGAGAGACCATGACTCGTTCTATTTTGTATACTTGGATATACATACAAGTCTGAAATCAGTAGAAGGGCGTCACCAACGCATCTCCTTCTCATCATGAGATGGCCTGATTTCATTGTGTATCATATGTCTTCCCTTGTACAAGTCTGCTGGAAAATACAGTCATGGTACTTCGAACAGTCCAATATGATGTTCCTCTATGGGAATGGCATAGCTTAGGGTTAAGCTGGTCAATCTTAAAAAAATGGTTAGTCCACACACTGGTCCAACCATCCCTTAATATTGCCTGAGAGGAGGTCGAGATCGTACAACTCTATCAACTCTATCAACATTGGCGACAATGGACACAGAGAGGTCTCTCCAGCTTGAGCTTTGCTGTCAGGGACTCGGGCAGCACCTCCTGACGACGATGTGCTGTCATTAGTCAACATGAACAACACCCACAAGAATGAAAGATTATCAGTAGAAGTAGAAGAAGCTATGGAGTCTACTGGCGGTACTGAAAGTCCAGTCAAATATCAGCTGCCTATTCCAGCCTTTTACCGTAGTCGCGGCTAGTCATGACCGATGAAGTAAGATACAGACGTCCATGCCAGACTCAACAAGAGAAGCTTCACCTGGATGTTGACAGACGACGACGCGATTAATGGTCGTTGCAAACAAGAATGACGACGTGTTGTCAGTCATGAGAACCCAGCGAGAAACGTTCCTGGGGTGTGCCGACTACAGCCTCGGGTCAAGACCAATCTCCTTGTGTAAGTCAGCAACAGTTCAGTGATCCCTAAAGATTAGATGGCATTGACGTTTGATCATCAACAAGACTCCTCTCACTCAATCTACTTGTGTTCTGCTCTGTTGCCCCAAGGACTAGTCATATGTCATATAGAGACTTCATGCGGTGGTTGACTGCCCATGGAATGGTTTACTTACAAAGATTCATTTCACCGATGGATTGGAATATATCATCACGATGATGGGTAATGAATAATGTGAGATTATCACCCCCAATGCCGCCAAACCTGGCGTCGCGCAGTATATCCTTGCTGGTCTAGTGATACATTATGGTGAGAGCCTCAAACTCCATGCCTTGCTATGGAGCTTCATCGCATTACTTCTTGAAAAGTCGGATTGGATGATACTCCACACATCAAACAGGAAGGACGCACGTACACTGGTATAGCGCACCAAACAGTGGTAAAGCGCACCGATCATTGGTAGAGCGCACCTGGCACTAGTTGAGCGCACCAATCACTAGTAGAGCGCACTCGACGCTAGTAAAGTGCACTCTGCAGGTGCGATGCAGCACCTGTACATCTCCTTCAATCCCATCAATAGTAGAAGACCGCCGCACCTCAGCTCACAGCCGACCACCATGCATGATGCAAGTCACCAGATTAGCGCGATCCCAATCCTTGGTATGTCAATTTAGTGTAATGGAAACCGCTCGACTTAACACTTCTTCAAATGAGTTAGGATTCGCGAATCGCGAGGACCTAGACGCGTGACGATCACGACTTTCACAGCAGCCCTGGCATCAGGGTCTTTGAGCAAGTCGGCCAAGCTTGACTCTTGGACTGCCAATTCCTCCTCGCGGACCATGGCCATGGCCTCTTGCACCTTGAACAATTCAGAGCATCATACGGCTCATGAGAAACAAGCAGTCGCTCCTGGCTTCAGTTCATACCGACCAGCATGAAGTTGAACATGTTCTGGTTGGCGAGTGGGACAGGGTACACGGGAAGGTGGAAGATGGATGTGAGAAGAAGTACTTGTAGTATGCAACTCCGCGTTGTTGTGCAACTCGTACCTGCTTACAAATCGGCCAAAGTCGCCTGGGCGGTAAAATTTCGAATCTGTATGGGGGACGAATCTACGCCTGGCGATTCGCGAATCTGTATGGCGGCTTTGCCCTCGCGATAGGATAAAAAGGTTTAAAAGCGCGGCCAATTAGGACAAAACTACTATTAGCATATGGTGCGTGGTACAGAAAATGGTTCTGAAGATTTGGGGGAGGGAAAACCGCGTCCGTGCTCGCGCGCGTCGTAGTCCGTCATCACAATTCTATCTCCACTCTTCCTGTCACATTTCCATTGACTATCTCCCCCACCGTCTCCCCCAACTCTTGCAACAACCGAAGACCCTTCCTGCACACTCTACCCGCCACCTTTCTCCTACACTACCCCGAAAGACCCTACACACCTCGCACCCACGCCCCTCACCACCCAGAATGCCCAAGTGCCATCGCCTCCCTCCCATTCCCTCCGATTTCCCTGACATCACCACTCGGCAAATGCTGGCCAGCTTCGTCCCCGAGGATATGGACTACGGTTCCATCTCGGCGGCTTCGACCCGCGGCCCTACCGATCACACAGGGGATACCTTTGAGAGGACGGTTTGTCTTGGACCCGGGGCTGAACAGTCGGCTAGAGGAGGGCCTTGACGATGCTGTGCCTCTCCACAAACTCGCTCCAAGGGATCTCGCATACATGTTCTCTCTGAAACAGGCCTTTCTGGCCGATGAGGGAAACGAAGAGGATGAAGAGGATGAAGGGTGTGAAGAGGATGAAGAGGATGAAGGGTGTGAAGAGGATGAAGGGTGTGAAGAGGATGAAGGGTGTGAGGAAGGCGACCACGAAGAGGGGGGTGAACACGCCATCTTCAATGAGCCTCAGCTCTCATCCAGGATGGGGATTGTCTTTTGGGAGTCTATCAACATGGTCACCACAAGCGATGTCTTATCCAAGATATTCCGCGGCTTTTGGCGGGCTTCTAGTGTGCCGAAGAGCGGGAATCCCGATTGGGTGTATGTGAGAATAACAGATAAGATAGTCGCCGCTTTCGCAGAACTGAAGTTGCGAACCGTCCTCACGGACAGCTCAGACCCCGCGGCAAAAGTTCAACAATTCATGAGGGAGGCGGCGAAGCCAGGCCGAGGCCCAGCAGAGACAGATGGAGTCTCTCCTGATCAGGTCGTGCAACGCCCTCACAGGTAAACAGGAGCTCTCCAGTGAGCAGGTGGGTGGATGAACCAACTTACAAGACTGGCATCTTCTAACTTTACCCTTTGCTTCCAGGTTGTGCATCACCTCCTCGGATATTCCCATCGCTACACGAAAGCTCGCTTCCTACACGTGAGATGGTGGGATATCGCTCGCCACTTGGGTCTGTCCAACAGCAAACTTGCACCGAAGATGCCCCTGCGGAAACAGACAGGCTGGAGGAGTCACTGGATCTGGACGAAATGCCAAGGCCAACTGGCGGGGATGTTGAGCGAACGGTGACACTGCTGCGTTGGAGAACCCAGATGACAAGCTACGGCACAGTGGTGGCTCGCATGCGGGCGGGATGCGAGTGGTCATGTCGGATGAACGTGTTTTCAAAGTGGTTGAGGAAGATGGTACAGTCATAAAAGGGCTACAGCGTTGGGCGAATGCCGGCTCCCAGGTAGGGCCATCCGGTATCAGCTGCAAGATTGTCTGGCTGACGCTATAATTGGTAGTTGTGGGAAGAGCTTCACCTGCACAAAAAAGCAACTGTTGTCACCCCGAGCTCCCGCCCGGCTTCGCCGCCTCCATCATGAATTGTTGAACTTTTGCCGCGGGGTCTGAGCTGTCCGTGAGGACGATCTTCCTTTCAAACGCGCTGCCATGAAGGAGCTCCTCAACACATGGGCTTCGTCTGACACCACCTCTGGCAAATGGTCGCCTTACTATCGCAACACTTTTGCCGAAATCCACTCCTTCCCTCCAGCTACTGTTTACGGTGCCAAGTCCTACAAAACTGCCAGTCGTGGCCCTCAAGCCTTCAACCGACCTGCTCGGGACCATGTTTGCTCTTTCCGCTGCATGATCCGAGTCTATGATCTCCAGTTTGTCAACCTCGACTATCGTTTCGCAATTTCAGTTCTGCAAAAGCGGCGACTATCTTATCTCTTCTTCTCACATACACCCAATCGGGATTCCCGCTCTTCGACACACTAGAAGCCCGCAAAGCCGCGGAATCGTGCGGAGTTCGCGGTCGCCTGTGCCCTTCCCTGCCCCGACCCTATGCCCTTTGATCCATTCCCACCGCTCCCCAAGATCAAGCTCGAAAGAGGCAACTCCGGCGCATCTATTGCTCGCGCCTCCGGCAAGAAGTCTTTGGCTAGCAAGAAGACTGCCAAGCCGGAGACTGGCACCAAGAAGGCTTCCGTGCAGGATAAGCAGGGAAAAGTCCCTGGAAGAGTATTTTGGACAGGTTACGGGACTCTTCCGGTTCCATGGAAGAGGCGGTGGGGGGCTGGCGGAAGCCAAAGGGACAGTAGAGCCCGGTGTATATATATCGACTACTCGTACAGTTTTACGAAGTAACATGCGATTTAATATCATAATGACATGTTCACCCAGTGACTTGTAAGGTGTTTTTGGCCTTGAAGTGGAGTGGAGCGAATCAAAGCTTATGTTTCCTGATTTACATCTACAGGAATAGAAGTATAGAAGTACGAGTAGAAGTGGATGGCGGAACCAAACTTCACTGTGTTGTCATGCCTCTGGCAACTCGCTCGATTGCGTCGCACTGTTGTAGAAAGGTGAGTCAAGTAGTCATCCATATCATCATGTATCCTTGCATATAGGAGCAGCGCGTGGCGGAAGTATGGTGGTCTCGACTGTTCCCTTCCTGTACGGTCCTACCGTCGAGATCATCCAGGCATGTCCCCATGTGGTCTCCGAATGCCCCTCACTTAGTACCAGAACCGCACAGTTTATCCATCAACATCCTTCCTCACCCTTGCTGAGACCACCACCCCCCCGCCTTGGTGATTCTATCAAGTGGACTGCTGATGAATTAATAGCATGGGCTAGTACCGAGTCATATAGAACGTTAAGATGGAAAGGATAAGGCACAATACGACATATACTAGCAGCATAGCTGCACTAGATAACCGGAGCAATGACAGATGTCCCTGATAGACCCAGCTTTTTCTCGTCATCGTCCCCCTCTCCTGTACCTCCAGAGACACCTTCCGCCAACCGCGCGTCGACTCTGGCCACAGCCGCATTGTCGCCTTCGAAAGCTATCGCAATCTCCTCCAAAGTCAAGCCCTTGACTTCAACCATGACTATAGACAAGTGTTAGAAAGACCCACATAAACACATCATAGGAATGAACCAGCTTACAAAAGTAGGTCAGCACCCATTGTAGGGCGAGAATGGGAATGTAGACGCAGTAGTACTTGTACCCAATGGTGTCCAACGCGATCGAGTTGACATAAGACCCATAGGCGCCCCATCCTTGGTTGACTGACATACAGACATTAGCACTTGACCCCGCTTGTTAAACATGGCACTGACCCGTATTCCATACAGCCATACCCTTTCCTCTGATCTCATAGTTCAAGATCTCGGCCGGATACGAGTAGAAGATGGGCGACACATAATTCCACGGCGTCGAATACAGCCAGACCATCACCACGTTTGCTATCCCGGCTCCTTTGTCGCTTTGTCCTGAGTGCTGATAGACCCCACTCGTCGCAGCCATGGCCGCCATACCGAGCATAAGCAGCGGCCAAGTGGAGAGGACCATGGATCGACGACCAAAGTAGCGGAGAGAGTAGACGCCGAGGCATTGGAGAATGAAACTGTACATGTTGAGCCCGGCACCGATACCAGTGATTTGACCGGCGCCGGTGATGCCACATTGAGTGAGGATGATTGAGTAGTAGTAGCTGATCATTGTGCTACCGTTGAGCTGTGAACATGGTCAGTCATTGTCGGCAACTCTTCAGGAGGCTACTCACCTGGGGCATAGTGGTGATCAGTGCTACCAAACCCAGACGATGCACGTTCGCCCGTGTCTTCAAAAGCTGTGTCCATCCCAGCTTCTCGCCTTTCTCCATCTCAATCGTCTCCTTCATTTCCCTCCACTCGAACTTGACCAATTCATCTTCCTCATCTCCGTTGCCGTGGTAGTCCACAAAGAATCTGTAAGCCTCTTCTTCCTTGCCATTGGCGATGAGGAATCGTGGGGTCTCGGGCATGAATTGGACGGCGACTAGCATGTAGAGGGCGGGGAGGAGCTGGATGAGGTATGGGATACGCCAAGACCAGGAAGAGTTGATGTAGGATGTGCCGAAGGTGATGAAGGAAGCCACGGTGCTTCCCAAAACCTGTTCTTCCTTTAGTATGGAGCTTGGACATGAGCAAAGACAGGACATACCCAGTTACAATCCCAGTAGGCAGCCATTTGAGGACGGAATCGCGGATGTGCCTATACCTCTGTTCAGCATACTGGCCATTGTCATATGTGCGTTCGTCTCACCATCTCTTGATTGACAATCTGGGCGGCCATCAGAAATACGGGTACACCCGATCCGATGATAGCCCTTGATGCCACGAACAAGCCATAGCCCGTGTTGCCAGACTGAGACCCGGCCACACAGCCAATGACGGTGCCCACGATCATTGCGAAAGCGTACCATCGAATGGGCCATTTTCTCCCGAATTTGTCAACCACCCATGCGTTGAGCGGTCCCATACAAACACCCTGTGACGCGTAAGACTAAGCCGGCATTGTGTGGTCAGAGAGAGGAGGCAGGTACGCACGACGATGTAAGAAGCTGCATTTAGCAATCCTATCCTCCCAGCAGACGGGTACCCCAGGTCTTTGTTCCAATCTGTCACAGGTCGATCAGTAGACATCACATGACTAAATCGAGATACATACCAGGCAGAGCTTGAAGACCTCCAGTGATAGTCCCATCATAGCCATTCAAGAACTGGCCCATATATAGGACGGAGGAGAAGAAGAAGAGTTTGGACAGACCGCGGTTCTTCGGCCAAGGAGTGTGGTCGATTGCATTTGGACTGGAGATAATCAGAGCAGACCTTGGGTTTGTCGAGGCGACACGACACTTACATAGACCTCCAGTCGACATGGGAGGAGCCACCGGTCATGTTGCGGATTTTGCTGTCGCTTTGGCAAGTAGAAGGTGAGTAGCCGAAGTCGGCCAACTATCTGTATGGTAATGGGTATGCAAGAGCGATCCTCTCGAGAGTCCCTGTTCTTTATACAGTCGGAGATACCTTATCTTGAGCAGTCGTCTCTGTCGTCGTAGACAGTCAAATCAGATTCCCACCGTCGAGCTCCTGCCGGTATACGTCCTGATGTGGATTATTGAAGCCCCTGGGCCGGGCGATACCGAGTATTATCGATAGTCGGGCAAGGCGGCGCGATGTCAGGCTCAAACTTTGTGACGCCTGAGACAAGTCTGAAGTGCGGGTCCTGGTGTGGAAGAGCGAAGTCCATATCTGTGGCAAATGATATTGTGATGCTTGAGGTCAGCCAGGGCGATATATGAGCTAGTGTGTCCGGCTGACGAAAAGACGGGATGGAGCATGTGGTGCACCAAATGATAAGCAGGGAAGCGACTGATAACGCCGGTCAAACGCGCCACGCGTATCGGTCTCCGCCGTCGCCGGCAGCTGATGACGGCCCGATGAAAGCATGCATAGAACACCCAAATACTTAAGAGAGAACAGACGAGACGGAGGTAGTAGAAGAAGGTCGTATTGGACTTGGGGCATTGCACTCTCCTACACCTCGCTGATGACAATGTTGCCTGAGCCTTCAGACACGATTTTCTTCTCATCATCAGCAGCCAGTTGACTTTTGTTGTCGTCCAAGCCTCGAAGCCGCTGGTCCACCACGGCCACAGCAGCGTCGTCACCCTCGAAAGCGATGGCGATCTCTTCGAGAGTGAGTGATCTGGTCTCAACCATCACTTTGAACAGAGGTCAGCTCAACATGAGATTTACCAGCCTGCCGACAACTTACGGAAGTACGCCGCGACCCACTGCAGGGCAAGGATCGGAATGAAGACACAGTAGTACTTCCACCCTATATTGGCAAGGGCGATAGAGTTGGCATACGAACCGTAGGCGCCCCATGCTTGATTGACTTGAGAGGATGTCAGTACTACCCCATTGCGACCAGTCAGTCAACTAACCAGTATTCCAGACCGCCATTCCTTTACCCCGAATGGAGTAGCTCAAGATCTCGGCAGGATACGAGTAGAACAAGGGCGAGATAAAGTTTGCAGGGCCATTGTAAAGCCATACCATGACAACAGAGGCAACCCCTGCAGCATGGTTACTCTGGCCTGATACTTGGAAGACACCGTTGGATGCTGCCATAGCTGCCATGCCGATCATGAGAAGGGGCCAGACCGAGAGAACCATGGTTCGTCGACGGCAGAAGTGAAGCGCCCACACCCCTCCAACCTGACAGACGAAGCCCCACCTGTTGATACATGAGCGCCGTATCATTTCTAGACACTCCGGACTCACATGTTGAGCCCAGCACCGATACCAGTGATTACACCGGCCCCCGAGATGCCAGACTGTGTAAGGACAACAGAGTAGTAGTATGAGATGATGTTGGAACCGTTCATCTAGGTATCACGTCAGTCTCTGTGTCTTCTCTGTCTCGAATGAATAAACTCACTTGAGGCATAAAGGTCATAAGAGCAGCAAGACAAAGCCGGTGCTTGTTGCCCGGCATGCGGAGGACTTCAGCCCAGCTGCGGCGCTTGTTGGCTTCTTCCAGAGCAATCGTCTCCTTGACTTCCTGCCACTCGAAAGCGACAAGCTCGTCGTTGGGATCGCCGTTGCCGTGGTATTTGACAAAGAAATCAAAAGCTTCCTCTTCCCTTCCTGCCCGATCGGTAAGCACGCTGCCAGTCGGGGATGTGGAGCGATGATGGACTTACCATTGGCCACGAGCCAACGAGGGGATTCAGGCATGAAATGAACGGCGACTAGCATGTAGGTCGCAGGAAGAAGCTGAAGGATGTAGGGTACTCGCCAAGACCAAGAGCCCGTGATGTGGCTGGTGCCGAAAGTAACGAGACTGGCGATGGTCGAACCCAGGATAAAGTCGGTATCCCACAGAGCTGAGCAAAGTGCACGATATCGAGGGTGAGACTGGCAGCAGCGTGAGCTTGCTGATATACCACATGCGAAGCCGACTCGAGATAGAGCTTACCAGTTCTTGGTTCAAGATCAAAGCAGTCATCAAGAATGGTGGAATACCAGCACCTATGACCGCTCGTGAAGCCACAAACAGAGCGTAACCAGTTTGACCACCTTTGGCTCCAGCGATGCAGCCGATAATTGTACCGACGATCATCGTCAGAGAGAACCATTGAATGGGCAATTTACGCCCGAAGCGATCGACAACCCAGGAGTTGATAGGGCCCATGCAGATACCCTAGACGAAGCTCAGGTCAGTTGCTCATCTCTCTTGAGAGGCTATGAACGTGACTTACGACGATGAAAGCGGCAGCGTTCAAGAGACCGATCTTGCTTGCGTTAGGATTACCCAAGTCCGCTTTCCACTCTGTGGCCATTGTCAGCTACTCGACAGAGCGCAGTCGACACTTTATGCTCACCTGGAAGGGCTTGCAGACTTCCCGTGATGGTTCCATCATAGCCGATGAGTAGTTCACCAACGCAGAGAATGGAAAAGTAGTAAAAGAGTTGAAAGAGACCTCTGTTCTTGGGCCAAGGTGTCTTGTCGACAGCATTGGGGCTATAATGCAATGTCAGTATTGGTTGCGAAAGCCGATGTGCTAACCGGAATGGCAGACAAGCACTCACATGGATTGCCACATTACCACAGGGGACGACATCTTGCTGCTATACGAGAAGACAAGACGGGGGCTTCATTGGGGTCGACAACTGTTCTTGATGTATGTATATATAATGTCTTACAGGCGATAGGCTATCTCTCATCAACAGCACAATCATAGACCGATATCTGCATGCTTATCTTTTACGACCGAGTTTTCGCTCTTAACAGGGACCATCGCGATAGCCCAGGCACCCGGGTTTTCGCTCGTAAGAGTCGTAAGTAACATCAGCAGCGAGAGCAGACTTTCCACCCGAGTTTTCGGCGTTAAGATAGTTAACGGGCCCCACATCAAAGCATATATATAAGTAAAGAGTAGTGTCAAGAATGACGCCCAAAGGATAATTCATTATGCCCGTCGCCACCGCCACAAAGAGCAGATACGAAGACCGATCCACACCCCCGCCTGAACTCCCGCCGTTCAAGTTTGCCGAACGCTTCGACAAGCCTGTCTTTGGCGACTGGAGGGACGAGCTCTCCACCAAGGGTTATGCTGTAGTCAAAGGGGCTATTCCCGCTGATCAGGCGTTGTCGTATCGCGAGCGCATGTTTCAGTGGATGGAGAGCTTCCCACTCGGCTTTGACCGTAATGACCCAACGACATGGAAGAACGAACACCTTCCGGTTCACATGAAAGGCGGAATGTTCCATGGCTATGGCTTCGCTCACCTGGACTTTGTGAGCCAAATCTATCCTCTTTTGATATCGATGCTGATGTGATGCTAGGTCTGGGACATTCGTTGCGAGCCTGGAGTCATCGACGCCTTTGCCAAAGTCTGGGGAACTGACGAGCTCATCACTTCCTTCGACGGCGGTTGCTTGATGTTGCCCAAACGAACCGACGTCAAAGATGCTGGTAAATGGGAACACATGGAGTGAGTCGACACTTACCTGAAAAGGCTTGTTGACTTGTGACATACTGACCGGAGGGCAATAGTCAATCTCACCACCGAGCAGGGTTCTACTGCTGCCAAGGCATTGTCAACCTGAACCACAATGGTCCTGATGACGGCGGTCTTATGGTATTGGAGGGTAGCAACCAGCTTGTGGAAGAGTTCTTTGACATCCACGGGCGTGAAACCTACAAGACCTGGGGTCCGTTCGACTGGTATGGTGAGTCAAACCCCTTAGCCCATATCGTGACATCTCTAAATGCCGCACAGGTTTCACGGACGAGCAACAAGAGTGGTTCTACTCTCGCGGATGCAAGTGGACAAAAGTCTGTGCCGAGCCCGGAGATCTCATCTTGTGGGATTCGAGAACCATGCACTACAACGTCAGGCCCAACGGAGAACGAGACCGAGTCGTCACTTGTAAGCTCTTGTTCAACCTCCATGCTCCAGTATGCTGAATACTCTTGTCAGATGTGTGTATGGCTCCTTCTTCACTACTCTCGGACGAAGATCGACAAGTCCGCAAGGTCGCATTCGAGAACCACCGAGGGACCACCCACGTCCCCTTTGCCGCCATCTATTCCAGACCGCACGAGCCCAAGATCCGCGAGGACGGCCAGCCCTGTCCATACGACACTGGCATCCCTGCGTCCCTCCCCAAACTAAACTCGACTCTTCTAAAGCTTGCCGGGGCAGAACTGTATTGATAAATGTCGTCCCCATGCATTCAGTTACTACCATTCCCGAGCAACAATAAATGTCGTCCCATGCATTCAGCTACTACCATTCCCGAGCAACAATAAATGTCGTCCTCATGCATTCAGCTGCTACCATTCCCGAGCAACAATGCCAGCAGATCTTCATCCGCTGAAATCTCTGCCAGACTATTCCAGAACCCCTCCTGCGTCCAAGCCGCCGCCGCAGCTTCTTCCGCCAACATCCGCTGCAGCAGCTCGATGCCCCGTGGAATGATCGTGTTGGTAGTATTGGTCTGTCTCAAGATGTCGATAGCCGTATTGACCTCTGTCCTGAAACCGACTTTGACCGACTCTTCGTGGCCCCCATGGAGGAGCTCTGTTGCGATGACTGTAGCTGCCATGATGGTATTCACCGAGACATGCCTGAGCGATATGCATCAGCGTGGGCTCACTCGAGGACATGGGTGGGCACCTTACCAGTTCTTTTGATAGAGAGGCGGGATGGGTTTACAGCGACGTTCAATGATCTCCCGAGAAGCTTGCAAGCAAATCTACAACCGTCAACTGTGACCCCCCCATTTCTTTTCTTTTCTGCAAAGTAACACAAACTCACTTTCCGTGCTTCTCGAAATCGATCATCTCCATAAGCCGGACGGAGAAACCACCGAAAGAAATGGATCCGGCTTTGCGGTATCAAAGACGAAGACAAAAACCTCGACCAAGGCCGATAGTCGAATGCCTCCCCCGCCGCCGCCGTAGCCACGATCGGATGATACTGCTCAAACGGCCGGGGCTGGTGCTCGGGCATGGAATCGAGGATGGTGCCGACTTTTTGACCATACTTTTGAGCGACGAGAAAGCGGGCGTAGGTTGTGGTTTCCTTGTTGTATTCAGTGTTGAAACCTCGGTAGAGGTTGGCGAATTGACCCATGGCAATCAAGCTTGGGATATTGTCAGCCCTCAGTCCTTCTTTTGTCTTTGTCTTTGGGGGTGGGGGCTTACTGGGTGACGCCGGTTGTTTGATATAACGGCCGAGAGATTGCAGGTACAGTATCTGAAAAGTGGGCATCGTCGACATTGGCTGGTGGTGAAGTGCGTGATGTGGGATAAAGCAGAGCGTAAGGCTGGCTTATACTCGGATGCATACTTTTTAAAAGTCAGTGCCTCCCACACGAAAACTGGCCGGAGGGGACTCACCAATGCGCAACATCCAAACATGCCCATATCCTCTTTCCCATCTCAGAGTCCACATTCCCGAGAGAAGCCGCGTAAATCGATTCGTCGGCTAAAAGATGAAGATTGAGGTCTTTGGCCATGTTGAAAGCTAGTTCCAGGAGAGAAAAGAGATACGCCGACATGCTGAGATGGGTGAGTGTTGGGAGTGTGATACTGTGAGATGGCACGTACCCGAACGAATGAGCTACTAATGGTAAGACGCATATGGTCTGAAGGATGGGGATGGTGGAGCGGACCATGTATTGGCCGAGATGGAGGCAGTTGATGGAGATGTCGAACCATAGCCGGGGGAGAGCTTTTATAGCATCTATGAGACCCAGGAGGTCAGTGGGGGACGCGTATCGGGGAGCCAGATATAAAACACACCTTTGGTCAAACCTAGCCCCATGGCCTCTGTCTCATCGAGAAAGTATAGGCTAGCAGATATAACGGCAAAGTCTTGCTTTTGATCAGCTTACAACCAGTTCACAAGATCAAAATCACTCACACAACGACAAAAAGTCATAAGACTGATCTGTCAACTGCCCGCGCTGTATACTCGCTATCCACCCGTCGTGCGTGCTCAAGAACGTGGGGATATGAAATACAGCATGGATCCAGTGCAATACGTTGCAATGGTGGCGTACCAAGTAGTGGGAATACTGCGTGGGGACGATTGCGAGTAGAGAGCGGCGGGCTGCTTCGGTATCTTGGGTGAAGATCATTTTGGGCTTTTTACCAGGAGTGAGCTTTGCACCATCAGATAGGCAATGGGGGCTTGCCTCGAGGACCGACTCGGACGCCGTGCCGTACACTTCTCGGATGGTAAATAGGTAGTCGGGCTGCTCTCCCCTCTCAGCATCTTGTTCCGCTACCTCCTGCTCAGGCTCGTAGGTTGCCGACTCGGAGTAGAAAGATTGATCCCTTGGCTCATCCGCATGCGAGGAGCCTTGGTCGCCGGACACGGCATTGATAATCTTTTGTTGGGCATTGACCTTTCGACGTAGAGATTTGTTTTCCTCGATCAATTCTGCCATCGTCGGCTGTCTTTTGGATGCTAAAGATGATGTGGTGGCTTGGCCGTTCGCTGTTGATGTCCTGTGGTACATGTTTAGACGTGGAGGAGGGAGATAAGAACGCTTGACGTTACCACTGTTCACAGAGATGGCCGAGTCCGCGGGAAGAGCACCGAGAGCAAGGGAAGACTTTGTCGCATTTGACCTATAGTCCCATAGTCGGAAAAGTTGTCATATCTCCCGAAGCGGACATACCTTGTGTCGATAGCAAAATCCACAGCTCTTGACGAGGCGTTGCCTTCGGACAGGGCCAGATGCTGGAGGTCGAGATTGCGTTTCCATATTTTGCAAGTACTCAGTAAAGAGAGAAATCCGTGTTGAGGATGCGTAGATGTGCTGCGAAGGAATGAGGTGCCGATAAGCCGCGGTGGCTGTGGCTGAAGAGTGCGCAGTGCATGTATCCACAGATGTCGAATAGAGATTCGAATACAGGGACGGTGGAGATAAGAAGTGCGATCGGGGGTGGCGGGTCCCCGTGTGGGGTGTGGCGGCGATGGCCGGTGTTAGAGATCGGTGTAATTCGGTTCGCTGGCCGGGTAAGTGCGGATGGGAGCCGGGTGTGCGGGGGCGGGGCCGTTGTGGTTGTCAGCTGACGGATGCTATCTCGTTCTCACTACTTGTTCTACTTGCCTCCACTCTCTACTACTCCTACTACTACGCCACCCACAACACGATGGTAAGCCACCCCCCACCCAGCCAGTGTCCCGCTCACAACCCACAGTCCAGCAAGCCCGTCTCCGTTGTACGTCATCCCCCGGGTATAGTATGTATAGTGGTGCTGACCCCCCCCAGCTGTCCGGCGTGACCATCCTCGGCGGTATCACAGCCTACGCCCGCTTCTCCTCCGTCCCCTCCCTCGTCGGCTCATTCGCCATCGGCAGTGTCATGGCCTTGAGTGGTATGAGAATCCGCGACGGTATGGACTATGGCCTCGAAACTGCTACCGGTCAGTCCGCCCCGTCGAGTTTCGCACATCCAATCGCAGTACTCATTCTCTTCCTTACAGCGAGCTCCGCCGCGTTGATGTACCCCACCATAAGGTGAGTTGCCCTATCGGAGGACATATCGGGAGACATCGCGGAGCAAATCGCTAACCAGAAACCTTGCAGACGGGCCGTCAAGACCAAGGCTCCTGTTCCTGCGACCATCGCCATCATGGCCACCGCTAGTGCCGCCTACTACCTCCGAGAAACAATCGAGGTCCACGCCCACAAGCCAGCGCACCTGTCATAAGACGGACGCTTCACACACCACCATGGGGCTATTCTTTTTATGGCGCCACAAACCGCTTGCGCTACGCGTGCTGCTCTGTTGATCATTGTACGACAGATTTGGAAGAAGGAAAAGGAAGAATGTAGGCATATTGTATATTCGCCCTTGGCACGAACCGAAATGTATAAAAAAGTATGATTCCCAAGGGGCATTGGTTTTTGGACTTGTGAGGAATCCTGAAGGCTCAATGCAACCGTCGCCCTGTCGGCAATGCATACAAGTATGGAATGATGTGCTACTTTTCATGTCGGAGGTCGAGAAGGCGCATCCTATCAACGACGGGTACTTTGTCAGCATACTAATCAACAAACACCATCACGACGACGATTCGTAGGCTCGTAACCGGGCACACATCATCGGTCGTGATCCATGCCGTCGTAAAGAAAAATGACAAACTCACCCTAATCATGACACTCATCCGATGACCTTTCTCTAGTCTCTCTCCATTCCAAATGGAACCCTTGTCGCCATATGGCAGTATGGAATGTTCGTAATTGTATCTGACCGAGTCGCTACATTCCAGGCTCAGCAAAAGGCTAAACGGTTGAATGCGCCGAGGAATCTTTACCGCTGGATATACACCGAACCACTGGGCAACCTCACATCCCACCCATCCTCCCCTTCCCCCTTCTTCCTCACCAACCTCAACGTCCTCTCCGCGCCCAAGCTCAGCCCCAGAATCACCCCCCCACTAGCTTCGAGGTTGTCCACATGCGGTCCTATATCGCCCTCTGGCGAGAGATGCAGGAAATGCGTGAGGGTACCTGGCGGCGGGAGGTCGGTTTCGGATGGGTTTGGGGGGAGTGGGGAGGGGAGGAGGGGGAAAGTGTTGTATAGCTTTGCGAGGGTGCGGAGGAGAGTAGGCGAGGGGGAGGGAGGGAGGGTGGAGACGAGGGATTCGCGAAAGTGATGGATGACAGAGTCATAATGTCCCTTTTGCAACCTCATCAGCAGGCTCCCTGTTCTTCTTTGAGGGTTATACACACCTCTTCAAACTCGTATTCACCCACAAACAACCGTTGTATACCATCCCCGACTTGCCGACTCTCCCCTACCTCAATCGGCCTGCCTCTCCGTCTTCTCCTTCCCCTACCCAGCTTTGCGAGGCCCATACCAACCAAAGCTTCCTGCTCTTCAACATTGAGAAAATCGGTATAGATTGCAAAGTCCTCGTCTTTTGCGAGGCATTGGATATGGTGCTGATGATGTGGTCGGATAAGGGGCGAGGTCGAATGGAGAGACAATGGTGGTGGTGATTGCGTGGTGGTCTGGAGAAATCTCTTTGACACCAGAGAGGTTGTACACCTCGTTGCGGATCTGAAGCGAGACATGGTAAGAAGCCGTAGATGAATCCATAAAAAAGTCGAGGAAATGACCGGATCGCTGGAAATGCGGACCTCGGCGTCCCAAGGGTCGGCGCTCGCCGCCTGATTACGTGCCCTATCGCACACTCTCACAACATTCTATCCATCCCTCACCTCATCCCCCAGGTGCCACATATACCTTCAACGATGCCCCCGAAAGCAGACATGGCCCCCGTCTCGCGGGAGAGCAGGCCGAACATCGTCGGCCCCGATAGTCCAGAGGATCCATACCCCATGCAGCTGGAAGGCGCCGTCACCAAAGGTTTTGGCCGTGGTGCGCGGTTTCTCGGGATTCCCACTGGCAAGTCCACTTTTGTACCGAGAGGAAAGAGGAATGGAAGGCTGACGTGGTTTGAATCAGCAAACCTTCCAGATGAATCATTAGATCCTCTCAATGCCCTCGGTATGACGGGTATATACTACGGCTACGCCCGTATCCACCCTTCCACCTCCACCCCTCTCCCCTCCGCATTCCCAACCCCCACCACATCTCTCCCAGGATCCAAAGCATCCTCCCCCCCTCCACCCCCACCAGGCGCGGGCGGGGGGGAGGTATTGGAGCCGTTACCGACTGTGACGGCGCCGTACCCGCCCGAGCATCATGCGCAGAGGTGGAGTGGGGAGGATGAAAAGGTGTGGCCGATGGTCATGAGTGTGGGGTGGAATCCTTATTTTAACAATGAAAAGATCACTGCTGTAAGTCAAGTCTTTCCCCTCTTTCTCTTCTCTTCTTCGCTATCACCGAGGACGACCACTGATGAAAAGAGTGCAGGAGGTGCATATCATGCACCCGTTCAAAGCCGACTTTTATGGGCATCATATGAGCGTCCTCGTACTCGGCTACATCCGCCCAGAGCTCAACTATGTCTCCAAAGGTAAAGCCTCCTCCCACTAATGTGTTGCATTGTGACACACTGCTGACTGGTGTTTTTCATGACGACAGAGGCGTTGATTGAAGATATCAAGACAGATGCTAGGGTCGCCTTGAACTCTCTTGCCCGGCCAGCTTACGCAGCTTTGGCCAAGGACAAGTTTTTGACAAAGGAAGCTTGATTTTGGTCATGAATATATTGGGATTCACGTTTTGCATATAGAGTAGAGTTGTATGTATCCATGAAAGAATGAACAAGCGTATATGGACCTGTTGATGGTTGTATAGGCGCTTACTTGTACTCGACAATAAACCTACACGGCAAATCGTCAGCCTTCATTCCAACAAGATTGTCACAAAGTAAAATGTCAATGGCAGGAATGAAAAAGAAGGATCAGGGTCTAATTAAAAATAAATGGAAGCCTCATAGCCACAATTTGGGCTCGGAGTGAGCTGAGTAGTTTTTCTCATCATACATGGAAAAGGAACAAAGGATCGTAGAGAGATTGAGAGGATTGAGAGAACTTACAATGTGTCGACGTTGTGGGCAAATTCCGGCAAATGTGGAAGGACACCTGATAGACTTGATTGTCAGCTCGCGTCCAACATACCGATTTGGTGGTAAAAGTGGTGGAGGAGGAATGTATCAGGGTCTAATTAAAAAAAGTGAAGCCTCATTGCACAAAGGGCTCGGGGCGACCGTAGTCTTGGAAATTTTCTCATCAAAGGTAGGACATAAGGGCAATAGGATCGAGCAGGGAAGAGGACTCACTACCTGGGTGTGCGGATTGTTCGTAGCGATATTGGTGAAAACTGAAGAACGGCGAGAGACCTGATATACCGATTCGTCAGCTCTGGTCCAACAAATCATATTGACAAGTTCAAAGACGGAAGGAAAGTAAATGAATCAGTGTCTAATTAAAATAAATGAAGCCTCATAGCACATTGTGCTCGGAGTGAGCTGAGTAGTTTTCTCATCACGCAAAGAAAAGCCACAAGAGGAAAATATGTGATAGAGACGAGTACTCACCACTTCTTCTAGAAGAAAAGAACAAGTCGCGTTATCGGCCCGGTTAAAGCCGACCGGCCGGCCGGGCGCGCGTCGCCCTGAAAAGCGGCACATCCGGTTCCAGCAGCTATTCGTGGTGTACCTACAGAGTGAGTCTCCAGACAGGCTCTTTAGGAAAAAAGTCAATGCCACGGAAGCGACACGAGGCGCAGACTCGTCCACAGAAAATATGGATTAGCAAAAATCATGGAACATTCCAGCACGTTCGTCGATCGTTATCCTGCAAAGCTTGCATAGAGATAATTACTTTCTTTGTCCCATAATCCCTTAGGCGTTGAAAACGATGGAAGCGCCCTGCAAAACCAATCAGCACAGTCCGAAAAACATCCATACCGAGTCTACTTACGACCTTGTGGGCGGCCTGGCCAGCGGTGGGCTCGTTGAGACGGGTAGTGTCGATAGCGAGACCAGCGGAAGCCTTGACACCAGGTCGGAGGGCCTGGGTGTAACCGAGGCAGAGGACACCGGCATTGTTGATCTTGGCCTTGACAAAGGCAGCGTTGTCAAGGTAGGTCTTGGCGCCGACCTCGAGGGAGACACCGCCAGTGGTAGACTTGGTGTCGTAGACAGCCTTGGCACCGGCCTCAACGTCCTTGGAGACCTTGTGGTAGTAAGAGGCGGCAAAGGTGGAGAGGTTGCCGAGACCGTGGAGGGTGACGGCGTACTCGGGGGCAGAGAAGCCGACGGCACCAGCGTATCGGGTGATGGCGCCAGAGAGGACGTCGTAAGAAGCCTCGGCACCGGCAAGGAAACCGTCACGGCCGATAACGGTGTCGGCGGTGAAGGTAGGGCCCTACAGATAGATTAGTGCGAGTAAGGAGGCAGTTTTCAAGGCATACCTTGAAGAGGTCAACGGTGGCACGGGTGTGCAAAGAGGGCTGCTTGTAGATGGCAGTCAAGATGGCAGACTTGGTAGACTTGGCGGGGTTGAGGGTGGCGGCGAGGTCAAACTTCAAGCCCTTGGCAATCTGGTTCTCGAGCTCGAGCTGAGTTCGGAGGACGTTGGTGGTGGTCCAGGCCTTTTGGACGCGTCAGTTGAGAAATGTCGGCTGAGGTGAAAAAGACAGACCTGGGTGAAAGTGAAGCCGTTCTTGAAGTCGACGTACTTGCCCTCGATGTCACCGGTGATGGCATCGGTCTTGGCATCTTTGGTACCTGCGACCTTGAAGGCGACGTTGGAGGGGGTGAGTGTCCTGACCTCGAGGGAGGTGCCCTGGATGGGGTAGTCCTTGAGGAGGAGGTCTGAGGAGGACTTGCCGAGATCCTGCGGGGGGTGAGCGGGGGGGGGGGAGTAGGGGCTGTGTTACGTACGCGCCAGGAGGGGGGGACAGCTTGGGACATGGTGTATGGATGGAAGAGAGAGGAGAGACGCCACGCCATTCGTCATGTCTAAAGGAAATAACCCCGCCCCAAGCCGTGTGGCACTGCAAGATTACGTAACTATGATGATGCGGCGGCGTCAGAGGCACGGCACTATGTTGTTTTCGAGCCATCGCTGCATAGCTTGTAGCGAGTAACAGTTAAAACAGACAGGGGCAAGTATCAACTCATACCCCTTATCCCCATCTCGTGAGCCATTTCACCGTGCACAGTCCACTCGCTCACCCGTCACAGGTACGCCATTGTCCATGGTAGACAGCGACAGCACCAGTACTCAAGGGTGGTCAGACGTACAGTGGTAAGTCACTAACTCTTATAACGACGTCTTTGAGAAGAGTCATCATACATTTCTGATCAAATCCAAATGACGAGTCGCGTCGAGGTGACAACCATCGCTTGCTTCGCCTTGGTCCAGGAGTCAGGAAACGAAGCTTGGATGTTCCTTGACAGAGCATGGGCACGTTCCAGTTCGAGTGCCCCGCTTCGAGTCTCAAAAGATCTCTTTTCTGTCGTGCGACTCTTCTCGTCATCTTCATCATCATGACCGAGCAAACCAGCAGCGAATCGCAGCTGACATGTTGCAGGAACCCATCTCCCCCATCAACAAGACCCTCGGACGACAGTCCTCGCGCACAGCCATCCGACAATAAACTCCCCATCCCCCGACCCATCTCCGTCGTTCTCGAGATGGATTCGGGTGTCGGTAATGGGTACGCCCATTATCACCAAAGCGACCCTTACAATGCCGCTCGTTCGAGGAGAAAGTCTGTCAGCGCCCCGTCGCCGATTTCGGAAGATGAAGAGTTGTTGGATGGCTCGGGGTCTGGCAAGAAGAGACGGAAAGGGCGGGGGTCGTTCACCCTGCCATTTCATGGAGGCCGGCGGAGAATACAGCCGGGCGGGTGGTTCACGATCCCCCAGATCTTTAGACGGCGGAGGTCAAAATGTCTATTGATCTTTGCCCTCTTTGCTGCTTTGGTGTACGCTTTCGTGCTCTGGAAACGGACGTACGAGATCCAACTCGAATTCTCCATCTTTTCGCGCAAATGGATTGCCGAAGAGATCGACTCCCTCCAGCCTCTACAAGGCTGCTTCAACAACCCCTCCCCACGGTACAACATGACGCAACACCTAGCCCCCCGGCGACACATGTTGTCCACCGGTACGAGCCTGAAACGCGGCATGTCGTGCTACGACTTTGCTTCCACCATCAAACCCGAGCCTGAAGCTGCCCTCGAGCATGTCTATTATCACACTTATTGGCGGTCCGACTTGATTTCGTTTGGGGAACGACAATCAGCTACATTCCTCGCATTCTTGGCGACCCAGCCCCTCACACATTCTACCCTTATCGTATGGACGAACGGCGCCGAAAGTCTTTCTGCGAATACGCACGTCAGGCCTTTCCTCGAACGGTGGGGCGAGTACATCCAGATCCGCCAGGTCCACCTCGCCGAGCTCGCCAGGGGCACAGGCGTTGAGAATGTCATCAAGAGCATCACGGGTGATGGAGGCATATACGACGAGCGCGCGTGGGTGGATGGGGATGCGGTGAGGTTGTTGGTGTTGTGGAATTATGGGGGGGTATGGATGGATATGGACCAGCTTTTGACGCGGGATCTGCATCCGTTGACAGAAGAAGAATGGGTCACCCAGTGGGATTGTTATGGTGCGTCTCTTTCATACCACCTCCAAAGATTTCCAAGCTAAATGTCGAAAAACAGACAAACCATACTTTTCCCTCAACGGCGCCCTGATGCACTTTCACGCCTCCTCCCCCTATCTCTGCGAAGCATTCAACATCATGTCCACCTCCCCCCTCCCCAAACCCAACACCTTCACATGGGGCTCGCACCTCTACGCCAAACTGCACCGCCACCTCATCGCCGCCGGCGTCCGCCCCTTTGCCGTCCTCCCATGGTGTTTCAGTGATCCCAGGAATTGTCGGTTGGATAACCGGTTCCCGGATCCGTTCTTGCCTGACCCGGGGTCGTTTACGGGCAAGAAATGGGATGATGGGGAAGGAGGCAAGTCGGGGAGACAGGTGTTGGAAGAGCGCACGTCGCATATCTATACGATCCACCTGCATAACCAGTGGGCGAAAAAGTTTCCGAAAGGCGGGTGGATTGATAGGCTTTTGGAGGGGTATAAGGCGCAGGTGTATAGGGTGGAGAGGTATGCCGAGTCGGCGGGGTTGGTCGAGGGTGGGAAGATTGCGCTGGGAGGGAGATAGTCGAGGCAGGGGAGAGTATAGGGGATAGACTCAGTATCACCTGTTGTACAGAATAGCAATCATAGACTTTCCATAGACACGATCATCAGCAATGATCGTTAGCATTTTGGCTTTCGAGTTATGATCTGAACGTAGCTTATGATGATACGAACAATGTCAATCGTGTCGCAGCATGGGTTCACTTCTATGCACTGCCATGTAGCGATAGAGACTATCCATGCATTAATATGACTTTGTTTTCTATTCTACACGACTCTAAACGGCCTGCGCCAGCCCCGCTTCAGTGACGAGAGAGCAGAACAAGGACTCTGGCTTTTGCATCAACGCCTTGGGAGTGTCGTACTCTCCGACTCTGCCCTGAGACATGACGAGCACCTTGTCGCTGTCCATGATGGTATTGATCCGGTGGGCAATCTGCAGTCGAGTCAGCGCTTGATTTGTATAGATCCATTTCAAAAGACTTACAGTGATGGTAGTCACGCCCTCGAAATCAGGCCCACGAAGAATTTGCTGGACAGCTTCATCGGTCTCCAAGTCGATAGAGCTGGTGGCTTCATCCAAGACGAGAATCTTGGTCTTTCGCAAAAGAGCTCGGGCAAAGCAGACAAGTTGTCGCTGACCGGCACTCAAATCTATTGGTTCGTTCAGCTATCCATCAACCTGGAAAACGAGAACTGGACGTACTGCTACCGCCCTCAGAGATTTCGGCGTCGAGTGTGCCTCCCATGCTCTTGCTGACGTGGTCCTTGAGATGCGCCTGCTCGAGAGCATGCCAGATTTCCGCATCAGAAGACGCGCTAGTAGGATCGATGTTGTTTCTGTGTCTTGTTAGCCCCAATCCCGAATGCCCCAGATTCGTAATTTACCTGAGAGTACCCTCAAACAGCTGAGGATCCTGAGGAATGATGGACACAATGCTCCTCAAATCGTGAAGCCCAATGTTTGCAATGTCAACGCCATCGATCAGGACCCTGCCTTCCGTAGCCTCCAAGATGCGGAAAAGGGCGAGGGTGAGGGATGACTTTCCAGCACCCGTTCGACCGCAGACACCGATTCGCTCGCCGCCGTTGAACTTGAGAGAGACGTCACGGAGACAAAAGTCGAGCTCGGGGCGGTACTTCATGGAAAAGTGGCTATGGAGACGGTAAGCTTGGAAAAAAGGACAAATGGGTGACACGTACTCAAACTCGATAGATCCTTGCTGGGGCCAGCCCTGGGCGGGCTTGGTATCCTCGATAAAGTCGGGAGCCTCGGACGGCAATTGAGAGTATCCGAGCACTCGCTCAACAGACACAATGTTCTGCTCAACATCGGAAGCACTTCGGACAAGCCAGTTCTACGGGAATGTCAGCAGCTGTACGCCCAAAACCACCATGACTCACCAGAGATCCAGTCACAGAGATAGTATAAGACATCATCAACCCGACGAGACCCGCATCGACCCCACTCGAGTTCACCAAAGCCGCAACAGAGACCAATGCGGTGGAAAACATCAAAAGACTACCCAAAGCTTCGAGGCGGACAGCGAGCCATCGGTTGATAGTCATCGCAGGCATATAGCAAGCTTGGTTACGGTCCACGCGAGCCTCGTTGTTGGCGATGAAACGTTCTTTCTGGCCGTATCCTCGGATGACGGCGAGACCGGTAAGAGTCTCGCCAAAGAAGGAGAAGATGGGAGAACGGGAGACGGCGTCGAGACGCTTGAGCTCTCGAGAGGTGGCGAGGTAGTACCTATGAGTCGTCAGACGATGACGGTGTTATGGAATGCGCAAACTCACTTCATAATCATTCGATAGATGATCGCCAGTGGCACAAACACAAGCAAGACCACAGGAGCACCGAAAGCAATGACGACAACCACACTCAAGACGGAAACACCCTATACAATGGTTAGTCGCATTCAATTTAAGTCCGGTGATGCTTACAGTACGGAAGAAACCTCCAAGCGCCATGATCAAGACCTCATCAATGACGAAAATGTCCCTGGAGAACAGGTTCAAGATTCGCCCGGTCGGGGTGAGCTCGAAGAAAGAGAGGGGACTCCTCATCAAAGCACTGAAAGACCTGTCGTGTAAAGTCTTACTCGCCCTGAGAGCGCAGACAAGCTTCAAGGTGGCGAAACTCAGGACGTTGAAAATGGCACCGGAGAACCCGACGAGACCGTACAGGATAAGGTACTTGCTGATGTGATGTGTGCCATCGTCTTCGGCCTCGGACTTGGGAGTGTTGGATCCAGCCCAGTCACGCAGGACAAAGTTGCCCATCACACCAAGACCTTGTCCAAGCGCCATAAAGAGCAGGAACGCGACGAGACCGATCTTGGAAGTCGCATTGATGTACTGCTTGTAAACCTCGCGCTTGACGTTGCCCCTTTCGGAATGCTCCTTGGGTTTGGCGCTCTCTCGAAGGTCACGGAGAGCATCGCGCTTGGAGGTACGGAGGGAGACGACAGAAGAGCGGCGCATGATCGAGTGGCTGAGCTGACGGAAAGCTTTGCGTTGTTTGGGGGACTCGCCCCCGGTAACGATCTCGGCTTCCTCACTGTCTTCCACGCCTTCAGGCTCTTCAATGACAGCTTCTTCGACCACAGTAGGAGTGGAAGCCCCGGATCCTTCTTCCTTGGCAGATTGCTTGCCCAGACCAGTGATGAGCTTGTACAGCTCTGATGCCGAGTTGTTCATAGCATCGGCATAAGTACCTCGCTCGAGGACGATACCCTTCCTGAGCATGATGAGGCTGTCGGCCTGGGGCAAGAAGGTGACGGCGTTGGTACAGAGGATACGGGCTTTGCCAGCGAGCAAACCGTTGGGACCAATGACCTTGTCAAAGATGTGTCGGCCAACATGAGAGTCGACAGCTGCAAGAGGGTCGTCAAGAAGGTAGATATCGGCACGAGCATAGACAGCTCTGGCGAGGCAGATACGGGCCTTCTGACCACCAGACAAAGAAACACCTTTCTCGCCGACTTCGGTCTGATCGCCTTCGGACAAGACTGCCAAGTCTTGCCTAAGGGCACAAGCGTCAAGGACCTGCTCATAGAAGCCCTTGTCGAATCGATGACCAAAGACGATATTGTCTTTGACGGTAGCCGAGAGAATCCAAGAGTTTTGGGAAAAGTAGGCAATCTCGCCGCGGACGGTAACGGAGCCGTCTGAGCGAGTCATCTCGCCCAGGATAGCCCCGAGTAGCGACGACTTGCCATCACCCACCCGCCCGACGAGAGCAAGCAATTCACCCTTCTTGACATCGAGGTCAATGTCCTGCAAAATGGGTTCGGTAGAGTCTTCAAGCCACCTAAAGTCACCCTTCTTGATGTTGATCACGGTGTCGCCCTTCTTTGGCTCCCCTTGAGGATCCTCGGAAGGTCGAATGAGGGTTCGCGCATTGGGGTCGAGCTCTTCAGCCGCGAGGAAACTTTCGAGACGGTTGCAAGAGACGGTCGCCTCAATGATCGAGTTGATAATGTTGGCAAACATGGCCATGGGGAAAGACAAGAGCTGGAAGAGAGAAATGGCGGGGAAGATCATCTCGCTCGTCAAAGGCTTGTCACTGGTCAGGGAAAAGGTCGCGAAAGTGACGAAAGCCACCAAGAACGGTGTGCTCTGCCAGATAAAGTTGGTACCAGCCATGGCGAGACCAATCTTGCGCAACATCTTGAGCTCTTGGGCGTTTCGGATCTCAAATATCTTGGTAGAGAATGCCTGTTCCCAGCCATACAGCTTGATAGACTTGATGTTGTTTAGGATCTCGTTCATGGTACGCGTACGCGTGTCCTTGATCTTCATCAATTGGCGCTGGAATCGCTTGTTGAAACGAGAGGCCCAGGTGTTGAGGGGCAAGCTGACGACCATGACGGCGATACCCATGAAGGCTTGCCAGCCGACAAGCTGGTACAGCGATACAAAGGCGATGAGGATCTGGAAGGGGCCGGACCAGGCAATGTGGCCGTATTGTGTGACGTCGGCGATACGCACGGCGTCGACACTTTGGAGGTTGACAATGTCTCCGGTGGTCCTGCCAGCCTTTTCTCCGTTGCTCAGAACCAAAGATTTTCGGTAAATCATGGTGACGAGACCTCCTCGAATGCGCATAGCTACGTAAAGTCAGCAGTGTGAGGTAGAAACGAGGGGGTACCCACTTGTGGTAAAGCATCGCTGGAAGTATTGATGCAAGACACCCGTCGCGAGATTGGAGCTGAGAAACATCAAGATACTGATGGCGTAACCCGCAACAGGAGGCATCGGATGCTTCGTGGTGTAGCTAGAGACAAAGGCCAAAAGCAACCTCAAAAGCTGAGGTTGGAGGAAATTGAGAATGTCGTAGATAGCCTTGAGCAGACCGGCAATGGCGTAGGGCAGACCGTATGCCGAGAATAGAGCGCGCTTGAGAGAAGGTTTCTCTTTCTTGCCGGCCTTGACAGCGTCAATCTCCTTTTGCCAAGAGCTGGCAACGAGGTTTGAAAGCGATTCAGCCGAGTCTTCTTGGGGAAGAGCCCACATGTCTTCTTCACCCAGGAACTTTTTGGTACCAAGAGAAAGAAGCGGCGTAAGCCAAGAAAAGGTGAGGATCTCAAAGATGTTGGCAGTTGTGATAGGGCTTTCAACATCGCCATACACATTCTTGCCGTAAACAGCTCCTCCGCCTTGAAGGTCGTTTACAATATCGGCTTCCTCATCCTCGTCTTCATCGAGCAAAGCAATCTTGCCCTCTTTCGACCATGGAGCTCTCCATTTCTGCCACTTTTTCTCTGGAGAGTGCAACTCGAGGAGGAAGCTTCCGAGACCGACAAAGACGCTGATGAACCAGAAAGACTCTCGGGCGAGAATGACTCGACCCGAAGTAGACTGAGTGAGGACAGAGGACAACTGCCCAGTGATGATGATCGTGCGAAGACGAACTAGAAAAACAGCGACGTAGAGAGGGTAGAAGAGAAGGGCGATTGTGGATGATGTGCGCGAGGTGTGGTGGTTGAAATTTGTGAGATGGATAAGGGTGAACCAGGTCAACGACAATAGCAGGTAGTGGACCGATGTCAAGGGTGTGGTAGCCACGTCTTTCAAAGAAAGAGCAAACGACACGACGGAAAAGAGAGCAGCTGCGCCGAGAAAGTGCTGCAGGAGGTAATCAGCATTAGTCCGTGATAGAGTCCTATCACTTACCAATTTCGTCACGCATATTCTTTCTCCGAGCTTGGACCTCTTGATCCACGTCAAGCCCCCTTCTGCCTCACTCCTCTTGAGTTTCCGGGATATTCTGATTACCTGCGCCAGACCCAATAGAATGGTGATTACGAGGGGTGCAGGTAGCAAGATGGCGTGCTCAAAGCACGAAGTAAGATCGAGGTCTCTGTTGGTAGAGACGATTTTGGGTGGCCATGAGCAACCGTGCCCATGTGTATGGCCACGCAGGGCTTGGAACGGCACCTGCTCCATTTCGTGTGGTATCGGTGGCCAAGCAGAAATTAAGAGCCGCAAAAGATTGATCGGGTGGCCGAAAGCGAGAGAGGATAAGCGGCTCGCCGGGAGGTGGGGATGCTGGCGAGGGCGAGGTTAAGGTGGAAATGTAAAGAAGAGGTCGAGATACGAATTGAACGATGATGCATTGGTCAAAATCCTTAGTAATCGCTCGGGGTCGGGGTCTTCTTGTTCTCGGCGATGTGCGATGGCGGTGGTGGCCGATGGTCAGTGCCAACGTTGCCGGCGACGAGAACGACGTTCAGGAGCATATACATCTTCGGCTACGCAGAGCAGTGTATTCACAAACGTATAGGCACCCACTCACCTACTCCACCCAACCATCGCCAGGTGGAAGCGGTCGAACGCGAGCACATAGCACCACTCACGTTGGAGCACTACACCCAGCTCCCCTCGGACCATGTCCACCCCGTCGAGCGACAACACAGAATACCTTTCCGCATCCTCCCCGACCCCCACTATCCGAAACAACCCTACCCCCGCTCGCCCGCCCACATCATCTCAGGTGTTTGCCTCTGCCGTCGGTGTTTCGCCAGGGCACACTCCCGGAGGCACGCCCAGCCAACACACCGAGCCGAGGCGGACGCATAGTGGGCAGCAGCAGCAGCAAGAGCTAGGCAAGGGACGGCCGAGCAGAAATGAACTGGTGAGTGTTGAATGAAACGCGTGGTGGTCGCGTGGGCCTGGGCGAGCACGAGCGCGTTGCTGTCACCTTGCACCGTGTTCCCTTTGTCCATAGCATTCACAACCTTTCTTTCATCTCTTTTCCATTCTCCTCTATACACGTCGGGGGCATCGCTGACATGACCTCCCCCAAGCAGCCACCGCCCGCTGCCTCCCCCAGCACAGGTCGTCCCGTTCTATCCCCCGCACGTGCCTCCTACTCCTCGGCGGACGACGAAGACTACCTCGGCGCCCACTCCTACCCCCACACCGCAGGGCCCGGCAACACCTCTTTCGAATCTACTCCACGCGGGTGGAGCAGTGCGCGTGGCCGACCGCAGACAGCGCTTGGCAGCAGCTTTGGTTCGCCAACAACGCTTTTCAACCCTGCCGCGCGGGAGAACAATCCCGGGGGCAGTAACCGTCTAGGTCGGGGATCGAGATTCAACAGTGCTCGCGAAGTGTCTCAGACTACTGGTGGGGGGACTGGTTCTCGTTCAGCCTCTCGAGCTCGACCGCCCCTCTTCCACCATCACAGCACCAGCCGAGATCGCTCAGAGATCCAGAATGGCGAGGAGGAGGATGTAGATCGCGGCGCGGAGCTTATCAAGCAGCGTCAGAAGGAAAGGCGTGCCAAGAAGAAGAGGCAGCAACAAGAGGTCGAGGGTAGAAGACTAGCTGAAGAAGGGACCACTCCAGAGACGAGTAACCCACCGACGGGTGTGTCCGGCCAAGGCTTCAAGGCTCAGCAAGGAACGTTGCACCGGGCGCCTTCGTCGAGAGTGCGAGAAGTCAGCTCCACCCGGAAACTCGCTGGCGACGGTGACTACTTTCCTTATACCGGAAGTGTCTCGGGTACCGAGACCCCTCGGGACGGCCGACTCAGTCCGCGCGATGACCTGCGTCCTGCGTCTATCTATTCCTCGGTGGCAGATGAGGACGAAGATGAGCTTGATGAACGTGCGAGCTTGGTCGGCGATATCGTGAATGATGTGATCGGTGAAGAGACTGGTGACAGGGAGTGCAACTCTGATGAAGACGACGAAGAAGAGATCGAGACGGATGAAGGTGTGACCTTGAGAGATCGTCAAGATGTGAGTCAGTCTCTTCTTTACGTGTACAATCCTCATTCGTGTAGGCGATCAACATTGAACACCCCTTCGGTCTTCCCATATGGAAACCAGCGCTCTACCGCAAGTCTCGATCAGTCACCCGTAACGCCGAATCTGCCTTGCATTCCATCCCCTCCGCCGCGGCCGAGCGTCATCTCCTTCCTGGCAACATCATCTGGACTGCCGTCTTTGGCTGGTGGCTCACCCTCATCTGCCTCTTTGTCGCTCTGCTTGTCAGCGGTGCTGAAGTAGCAGGCGGAGGCAGGGGCGGTTATGGCAAGACGCTTAGGGGTTTGGCGTGGTACATCGGATGGCCGTTTGGCAAGTACGTGGAGGGTGAAGGAGGGCCCGTGGATGATGAGCATACGGAGGGCGACGGGGATAATGAAGATGCAGAGCAAGGGAATGGGCAGTATGGTGCTGTCAACGGCAGCGGATCGCCTGTCAGCAAGCGAGCGCAGAGACGAGAGGTGTCGGGCGCTTCGTCAGGTATCACAGTCAAGGACACGCAGAGGCCCGATCTGGACGGTACCAGCTCTCCCGACGCTCCTTCGACGAGCACCGTGCGTGCCGAACCTGCAGTGTCTTTTGCCCCCAACGTAAAGGGCAAAGGCAAGGACAATGGTGAAAGGACTGCTCTCTTGGGCGGCGGCAGCTTTAGGCGGCCCCGTAACAAGAAAGCCAAGCGCTTGGGGATGCTGGTCTACTGGCCTACATTCCTGCTCGTCATTGTACCCGTCATGCTCTTTGTCTGTGTACTTTGCTGGTGCTTCGTCGTCACAATCCCCATGGCCAAGCTCACTTGGAAACTCCTGAACCTGCTCTATACTCGTCCTCTGGAGATCAATTTTAGGGCTGCGCCCAAGGTGCCAGTGCCTACACCTCATCCTTCCTCCGACACTGTGAATGAGGAATCTGATCCCTTGGCGGACGAGTCGCCCGCCTTTACTCTGCGACGCGCACGACTCCACGCTGGGCAAGTGGCTCCCACTTCCGGGCCTACCTCGACTGTACTCTTGTGTACCTACCGAGCGGTCGGTCTCCAGTACTACAAGTATACTGTCGGAGGTGTCAACATCTTGTTTATCAACCTCCTCCCTCTGGTGTTTTTCACAATCATCGACGGCATGCTGCTGCTTCCTTTTGTCGAGCACCAGGAGCACATTGGCAAGCCCATCACTCCGCTTTTGCGATTTCTAACCTCGCAAGCCCTCATCTTTGTCCTTGCCCTCGCTTCCGTCATTCCCCTCTCATACTTTATCGGCATGGCCGTCGCCTCCATCTCTGCCCAATCGTCGATTGGCATGGGCGCAGTCATCAACGCCACATTCGGTTCCATCATTGAAATCATCCTCTACTCTATTGCCCTCATGCAAGGAAAGGGACGATTGGTGGAAGGGTCGATCATTGGAAGTATCTTGGCGGGTGTCTTGTTGATGCCTGGGGCTAGTATGTGTTCGGGTGCGTTGAAGAAGAAGGAGCAGAAATTCAATGCCAAGAGTGCGGGGGTGACGAGTACAATGTTGATCATGGCCATTATCGGGACTTTGACGCCAACCATGTTTTACCAAACATACGGCTCGGTGAGTTTCCTTTCGTTTCATTGCGCTTGAGCTAATGTTTTGCAGTTTGAGCTTCATTGTGAGGGATGTCCTGCCCCAACCAACGGTACGACGGGACATACCACGTTGATGAAGCCTGAAGACGTGTGGATGTGCAATCACTGCTACTATGAGCATCCTGACCCCGAACTGGACCCGTTCTACCAGGAGAACGTCAAGACGCTGATGTATGGTTGTGCTGCCATCCTTCTCTTTGTAAGTCACGAGGTTTTCGGTTCGTGCAGTATACTGACAATCACCCAGTCGTACCTGATCGGTCTTTGGTTTTCTTTGCGAACCCACGCGACCCAGATCTGGCAGAACCCCCAGCAGCTTCTGAAGCCAGAGGAACACCAGGCCCTCGGTGTCCACCCCGCCGTCAAAGCGACGCTCACCCAGCGCCTCACTCCCCAAGCTTTGGCCCAGCATCTACTGCCTCTGCATCAACAACAAAAACCTCCCCACACGGCTTCTCCCGTGATCCCCGTTTCGACCACAGACGGACAACCGATCCCGGCTACTGCTTCCCCCAAGGGCGGAACCCTTCGCCTCGACCCTTCCGGCTTGCCCAAAGACGACGACGGACAACCCTCAGCTGGGCCTTACACCGTCCCGGGCACTGCTAAATCCGTACCCAACAACAACCCAGCCTTCACCCTCCCTGCAGGCTACACCCCATACCTCGAAGGCCTGGACCAAGCCGCCAAGCAAAACAACCTCACACCCATGCGTCTGCCGGGCACGTTGACGACCGAAGACTTTACGCGGGCGGTGGCTGTGGCGACTGTTAGTGCGCTGAGGCATCAGGGGTCGATTGTGGGGTCTGAGAGGAAACATCGGCATGGGGAGGGAGGAGGTATCGCGGTGAATGAAGCTGCACCGGGGGCACATGTGGGGCACGGTGCGGGGGGTGAAGAGGAGGGAGGGGGACATGAAGCGCCTAGTTGGACAAGGGGGGTCAGTGCGGGAGTATTGTTGGGGTGCACATTGTTGTATGCCATTATTGCTGGTGAGTCTTTTCGGTGTCACAGTGAGGCGCAGGCGCTGACGAGAGTGACTAGAAATCTTGGTGGATGTGGTGGATGTGGTGATGCAAGGATCGGGGATCGATGAAAAGTTTTTGGGTCTGACGCTCTTTGCG
Organism: Cryptococcus floricola; assembly: GCA_006352305.1. Classification (NCBI taxonomy): domain Eukaryota; kingdom Fungi; phylum Basidiomycota; class Tremellomycetes; order Tremellales; family Cryptococcaceae; genus Cryptococcus; species Cryptococcus floricola. Next base: position 1,733,451 of record CM016931.1, on the reverse strand, counting down.
CTGGTGCCCAATACGACAGAGTTTATGAACGCCATGTCGTTCGCGCTGAACGGGAATATCGCGCTGAGGTGAGTCGACGACGATCATTGTTGGGCATGACGCTGATGAGCATATAGTATGGAAATCGGTTCAGCATACGCTCTTCAAGTCTGCCTACTACAGATACCTGCAATGGTAGCTTTCAGTGCGCTGTATAAGCCTGACAAGATGGGTGACGTGATTGATACGTTTACGTGCGTTTTCCGACATGGGCTGTGGTGGACAAGGCTGACAGTATGATAGTCTGATATTCCCCCGATGGGACGTGATCGCCATCATCCTCTCCATCTTCTTGTTGACCTACACCTACATCGAGGCAAGGAGTAACTACCATCGAGGATCTATCTTGGTTCTAGCGTACGTCCTCCTCGGCGTGTATTGTAGCAAGCTGACTCTTGTGCAGATACGTCGTGCTCATTATGGGCTTCTACTATGCTCCTGTGAGAGAGACGGATGACCCGACGAGGGACGAAGTGTTTACCGTCGACGCTCTGAAGGTGGCCGGCAGTCTGGGGATGGAGATGACCAAGTTGTGGACGTGACGGAAGAGTGTTTGCAATGTGCGCAGTGTATGTGGCGAGTAGAGCTGTAGTGTATACACGAACTAGTATCCTATTTTGACATCTTGATTAATGATAGCGGCGAATGAAGGTTGACGACTTGCACCAAGAGCGGCGTGACTAACGGCGGTATTCGGTCGGCAATGCGGAGATGGAGGAGTGTGCCTGGGCCAGAACAGCGAAGGGGCCATGTTTGGATCTCCGGGTACAGCCAGCGACCGAATAACCCGGTCTATGCATCGGGGTCTTGGCATGGGTAGGGGTGTGCAGTATACATGGATGCATGGAGTGGGGAAGCATAGCGTGGGGAGAGAGGGAAGGGCGTCTTGCTGCATGTACGCAGGCAGTGCAGCGATAACGGGATGGCTTGGCGTGGCAATTCAGAGCGATCGATGCTCCTTACTTCCCGGCCCTTGCCACTGAGGGAGTCAGTTAGTCCACTGCTCGTACTTGACAATTCAACTCATCCACCATCCAGGGGAACCAAAGAACACCCCATTGGCCGTCAACATCCCGCCCGAAAGAGTCTAGTGACATCACCTCTTCCGTACTCCTACTCCTCCCGGGATATATACCCACTGCCATCCATCTTCCCATCCCACCAGAACATGTCACTCGACACCCAGCCCCACCCCTCCCTCCTCATCCCCACAAACCCAGCAAACACCTCCAACGACGCCCACCCGCGGGGGGGCATCCTCCTCAATCGCTCTGCCCACGCCCGCCGCCCGTCCGACCCCTTTTTCATCGACACCTCCCATTCCCACACTGGCCCCGCCTCTGCTTCAGGGAGCGGCAGTGGCAGCAATCACTCGCTCGCACACGCTACCTCACAGCCGGTCCGCATCCTCTCGCCTCCGCCTGTGTCTGCCGGCGGGCGATCACTGGACGTTTCGGGATCGCCTGCTACTTCTCCGATACTGGGTTCCAGCGCGTCCAGCGCAACGCACAACAAGATAAGGTTTGCGCCGCTGCCTGATCCGCGGTACCAGCGAAGTCTGAGTACGGGGAGGAATGTGGCTTTACGGAGTGGCGTTGATCCCGATGGAGTGGAGACGAGGCATCTCGAATTGCAGAATATGGACGATGAGTATGCGGTGGATGATGACGATGATGACGACGAGGACGAGGACCAAGAAAGTCGGTTGAAGAGGGGACGTAGCTGGAGTAAAGATATGGGCCTGAAGAGCGGGTGGAAGGGCACCAAGAAGCTGCTGAGAGGCAAGAATCCGATATCGAGCAAGGACAAGGAAGACGGTGGCTACCAGGGCGAGCCGCTCACCAGGAGCTCGAGCACTGGTGGTATCATGGGGAGGCAAGTCGTCTCTACGAACAAAGTGTCAACTTCAGCTCATTGACGTCACAGCTCGCCCTTCCGATGGACTGTCGAGACCGAACGCAAAAAAGACATGCTCGGCACACCCCCTGCCAGCGCCCGCTCCCTCCTCTCCGCCAATCGCCCCGACTCTCTATACAAGACCCAGACCCCGCCATCTCCGACTCTGAAGCCTTCCTCCTCGGGCCACCACCGCACGTCTTCAATCGAAGCCCGGCCGTCTTCGTCCCTCGGCGCGTCTCCGGCGCCCGTCAAGATGCTTAATGGCCGGGTATACGGTTCCCGCCGAGCGAGCGAAGCTGCAGAGAGGGAGAAGGAGTATAGGCAAAAGCTGGAGCCTGCTTTCGTCGAGTGGGGCTCGGCGGGCGTGGGCGCCGGAGCGCCGGTGGTGGCCAAGACTAGCGGGAGGGGGGCGTTCCTTGGGGATGAAGATGATGGTGGGGGTATGGCGTGGGTCAAGAAGCGTCGGGAAGAGAGGGAGAAGAGGAGGTCGGTGGAGAATGCTTTGCAGGTTGCTGGGGAGGTGCAAGAGACGGGGAGCGCGTCGCATAGCGGCGGACTGTCGCCTTCGCAAAGCTCGACGAGTTCTTTCGAACAAGACTCGGGGAAACCTGCGTTGGACGTCAGAACAGATATCAAGACGCCCGATATCGACCCAGCTCAACTCCCTTCGCACTCGCCTACCATTGTCGCCTCACCGCATGATCGGACAGATAGCCCTATCAACTTGAGTCGGCAAGCCGAGGAAGACGGGAGAGGAATGACAATCTCAGAGACTGTCAATGAAAAGTCTGTTAAACAGGCCATGGTCGTACCTTCCGACAAGGCCAAAAAGGCCCAGGATAGGGTTCCGTTCACAGACCCATTCTCCGAAGACCACCAATTCGCCAATGAACGCTCTGGAAGCGAAGACGAAGAAGACGAGGGAGACGAGGATGAAGAGGAGGAGGATGGCGACTTTGACGACGATGATGATGAGGAAGAGCTTGATGCTGTCAGGTACGTTTTTTTGCATGCATGTCGACAAAGGAGGGTGGGCTGATAGAACGCCTTCTAGGACAACATCGTCTGCTGCGGGTGTTGAAGTCATCAGTCGCCACAAGGACTAAAAAAGCGCTTCTCGGGAGATATATCTGGAAGGGAAGCATCAAATTTGATCTGTTATGTGCTATGGGTTCTACTTTGTGTAACAGTATATGGTAATTATTTCGTATGTGCTTGCACCAAGTCTGTATAGTGCTGTATATTGTTCTCTAGTTGCCACGATTAAACAAAAGTTGTGATGTGATATATTACGAAGAAAGAATCAGGGATCATGCATTCTACGTGTTTGTGAGACCTTATGGAATGTGGATGAGGCGCCATCGCAGTGTGTAAGAACCACAACGCCCTTGGCCTCGAGATGTGTGCATGTGCCTGCATCGCTTCGTATCGTAGACGTCTCTGGTCGTCAGGTCGTAAATTACTCGAGATCCTTCTCTACCCCACTTTCCACCGCATGTCCATCAAGCCTCTCGTCCTCGACGTCCCTTCCCTTCTCATTGACGTGCTCTTCAAGCTTCGCGTCTGATTCCTGTTCCCCTTCTGCCACCACAGTCACCTTATTCCTCTCCCGCTCTTCATCCTCTGCCTGTCCAGGATGAAGCTCGACGTTTCGTAGCATGTCGTTGGCAACGAGAAAACGTATCGTTTGTGATAGTTGAGACACGGTGTTCTGAATAGGGTTTGCCAATAGCTGAGATGAAGTCAGCCTTCCATTCTAGATGACAAGCTCAATCAACTTACAGCACCGAGTATACTAGGCCTATCAAAGGGGTTTGCTCGCTTCTGCAACGGCTGCTTGGATTGCTTCTTGCCAAGCTCGGGTTTTTGCGCGGGTGCAGCTCGAGGGGCAGAAGAGCCTTCCGGAGCAACATGGGCAAAACGACACTTGTCGTTAAACTTGCATCGCCCAGCTTTGGCAAAGAACTTGCAGATCGGCTTGGTCGGTGCTGCTGGAGCTTTGGCAGGAGAGGACTTTTTGTCGTCGTTCTCGGCTTCAGACTCGGATTCGGATGAATCAGAGTCGGAAGAAGAGTCTGAGGAAGAAGAGGAGCTGGAGCTGGAGCTAGAGCTACCCTCGGCGGCAGAGCCGTATCCTCCCAGCGCTGGCAACGTCGCAGCGTCGGCCACTTCGATAGTCGTGGGAATAGTTTCTCTCTGCTGCCGCTGATCCCCCGGCACATCTGGCCTCTCATCTCCACCGATACGTCCTCCCCTGCCTCGCGCACCTCCCCTGCCCCTCCCACGCCCCCTCATGCCGTCTCGCTCTCTTCTAACGCCCGCGTCCTCCATGGGTCTGGCTTCTCTGCCCCATTCTTCCGCCATCACGGCCGGGGCTAGCTTTCGGCCCTTTCCTCTGCCATTTTGAGGTATCTCGCCCCGTTCTACAGCAGACTTGTGCTCTTCCTCCTGCACTATGCTTTAGCAATGTCCCAGCAACATGGAATCTGAGCAACAAACCTTTTCCTGCAGCCGCTTAGCCGTGGGCCAACGAGCTTTACGTTCTGCAATCCACTTTTCGATATCTTCAGGCGTATGCAGTGTTATGGAAGTGCCTTGTATAGGAGGTAAAGGTCTAAGCAGACAGTCAGCTTGAGCCCAGACGCAGAATGCAGCACTCACCCTTTCTGCCTCGCAAACCTCTCCTCTTCTTCACTCCTCACGACCTTCTTTCCAGGTACATAGATCAAGTGCCGGTCTTCCTCATGTATCTCCACCTGGTCCCCGGGACCCACAAATTTGCATCCCGCTTGCGAGCAATTCCTCCACGCTTTCGTGCTCTGCCCAGCGCTCGCCTGGGGGTAATTAGTCCTCTGCTTCTTCGCTGGGGGATCTACAGCGGCAGCGGTATCGCTGGGTGCAGAAGCCTGGCTACCCAAGTAAGCGCTAGAGTAAGAATACCCCTCGGCATTCGCGACAGGCTGCATTGGCATCTGCTGAAACAAGGGGTTATACATGGGGTAAAACCCGCCGGCCGGGTAGCCACCCGACATGCTTGCTTGGTATCCGCCGTATGCTGCTTGGGCTTGGGCTTGGTAGAAGCCTTGTTGGGGGTAGGCCATGTATGGGTGTGCTTGGGGGTAAACGTTCTGGGTTGAAGGACCGGCGTTGGAAGGGGCGAAGGCGGGGCGAGCTGGGAGACCGTGACTTTGTTGGCCCTGTGGGCGGTATGGTTGGTTGTGGGCCATGTTGACTATGTGTCTAGTGTTGTAGACAGTCCCACTGACGTTTGAAAGCAAGTTGAAGATGCAGAAGCGGTCGCTGGCCATTCTAAGCCTTTCTTGAAATCTTTGGCGGCCACAACAACCTCCACTTTCATCCAAGGCACCAGATAGAGCACGACTTGCAATTTATGACCCCAGTGTGCATCACGGCCAGACAACGCAAATATAATGCCCGGATATCTACAGCACGTCAAAAGCACCTATGAGATGCTACGGTAATCCAAAAAAAAATCAACTCGACAACCCTCCATCTACTCGGCCTTCTCATCATCATCTTCGCCCTCAATCACCTCGTCCCATTCTCCGCTCTCCATCATTTCCTTCACAATATCAAGACCACCGACAAGCTCTCCGTTCACAATGATTTGAGGGAAAGCTAATTGGAAGTCAGTGAAAGCGTCACGCGCAAAGGGGAACAAACGTACTGGGCCAGTCGTTGACCTTCTTCAGTCCCTGTCTCACATCCTCATCACTCAGGATATCAAACCACGCAAACTCAACACCCTTCTCCCTCAGAAGACCCACAGTCTGCCTCGAGAAACCACACTTTGGCGCCGTGGGGTTGCCCTTCATGAACAGCACCACCTTGTGCTTGTTCATCAGCTCGTGACACCGAGCGACAATCTCGGCCTCGGTCCTCGGGCGTTGGGCCGCCTCGGGCGCTTGAGGTTGAGCAGACGATGTTGAAAGAGGGGCAGAGGCAGAGGCGGGTGAAGCGTGTTGGGTAAGGAGGGAGTGGAGGAGGGCGGCGTCGGAGCCAGAGTGGCGAGCTAAGAGGGAGTGGCCCTGTTGGTTTACAAGATATACAATATCAATGTACAAGCCACCGAATACAAATGCACAGCGCGTAGCCCCGGAACATTGTTGACAAGTTTTCATTGTCGCCGCGATTGCATAGGCGACGGAACGCGGGACATGGATGGATCGTCCGTTGGAATTTCGTGATTGACAGTAGCGTCATCGTCCGTCAATTCGTTGGCAAGCGTAGAGCCGCGTCGTGGACCATGCCCAGTGATTATGCCCATAGATCCCCGGCGACGAGGAGGAGAGGCAAGGACGACGGGACGTTGACCACCCGAAGAAGATGACGACGAGCGGAGATTGACAAAAGGAGACGCAAGCGGAGTCAATTCAGCGTCGGGGTTGGGAGTCGGTGGCAAATGGAGCAGAACGCCCGGGTCAAAAATAGGAGGGGAGGATGGGATATTGTGGAGATGGTCGAGTTTGTCAAGAGGCGACGGGATATGAGGTTTATTTCGCGACGCGGTAGAATTATTGAGCGACGCAGGGTTGGAGGAGAAGGATGATCGGGAATAGTTGGGTATTTTGATATTCGTTGGAGAGTTGGGTTGCGATCCCAAGGATTTTATTCGGTTCATCATGGCCATACGGTCATTGGGATAGGGCGAATCGTTGGGAAGAGAGGCGGCGGACGACGGTGGCGTAGGCAACAAATACGCAGGCGACGAAATCATCGATATGTCCGAATTGGTGGGAGATTGCGATAGATATTGGAGAGGGGTACGAGGGGTGAACCGTGATGCAGGAGCGGGGAACGGTGATTTGCCAGCAAAAGGTGCAGGAGGTGCAGTAGCCCGCCGTTCCATTTCGGGTTTATTCGCGTCAGACGGGAGTGACATTGTGTAGCGATGGGGTGTAGAGGGAAATATTTAATGAAGCAGAGAATGTCAGCAATCTATATCTGACAACTCCAGCGTGTGACCCCGGGGAAATGGGGTGTGAATAGCAAAGTGGCGGTGATGCGTGCTGCAATCGACCTTTCGCTAGACGACCTCATATGACCCCCCCCTTGACGGAGTTATCATCGCGACCGTCCTCCAACCGAGGGAAGAAAGGGCGTCACAAAGGATGACTCGAGCGCCGCGCAGAATAGCCCCGATACCTATTCCAGGCAGTCAATCTGAGGAAGGTCTCTTGATCTCCAAAGACTTGTAGAGATCAAAAGATCTCCTGAGACTATGTTCTACGGCGTGTGACGTAGATAAAGGGAAGGGGGATAGAGGAGGTGGGCGCGGAGGTCGGAAGAATACGGGTGGGAAACCGAGCTAAAGAGAAGGCGGAATCATGACTTACACGAAGGAGGAGGAATGAGGGGACGGCTTCGATATCGAATGATTCGGAGATGTCGGCGAGATTTTCTGCCTCAATCTGTTTCCGATATAGCCACAGGGTGTTGATATAGGAAGGCCATGATAAAAGATGAAAGAAATCATGATCGTGTCAGCTCTGTTCCTATTACCAGTTTCTATATAACACTGGTAGCGGTATCGTGACCTGTTTTTGACCCAGAGTTTGACCACCGCTTGGGCGGGCTATGCAATCGGATCTTGCAGGCATGATACGCATCGAATGAAGACTCACGTTCAGGAAAAGGGCTGAAGGGAACTGCTTTGCCTCTTGCTCAACGGCCTTGTTGAAGGCAGCACACGGCTCGGCCCATGGCGCCCAGAAGTTGAGGACGGAAACTCTGTTGAGGTCTTTTGAGAGAAGCTCCTGGAAGTGTTCGGGTGAGGCGACCTCTGTGAAGTTGGACATGGCTGGTGTCATTGTTGAAGATGATGCAGGGTGACTGATCAATCGGCAGCTCGCCATCAATAATGACATTATGACAATTACGTAACACCTTGCCACACCTGCCACATTCGAATTTTCCCCGTCTCGCCCGAAATCTAATGACGGCTTCTTGACTTTTATTGTTGTTCTTCATTCTGATTAGTATCCATTAAGGCCACTGCCACAAGAGCCTACCAAAATGTCCAGCGACGAGGTCAGTTCCGTTATTCAGCACAAAGGACGTTGCTGACTTGTATCAGGCCCACGACCAAGCTATTCAAGTGAGCGAAGCTAGACCGCGCGCATATGAACGTGTATCACTAACGCGCATCTAGATATGGAGGTACCGCAAGCTCCTCACCATGCTTGCCAACTCTCGAGGTGCCGGTACCTCCTGTATCACCCTCATTCTTCCCCCTAGGTCTCAGATCTCCCAGGCGGCGAGCATGTTGACCACGGAATACGGTACCGCTTCCAACATCAAGTCTCGTGTCAACCGGTAGGTGGCGGACATCTCGATGGAGAAAACTCATCCCATTCCTTTCAGACTGTCTGTCCTTTCCGCCATTACTTCCACTCAACAAAAGCTCAAGCTCTACAACCGAGTGCCCACAAATGGTCTTTGTGTCTTTGTCGGAACCGTGCTGAACGATGAAGGGAAGGAGAAGAAGATTTCGTTCGCCCTTGAACCCTTCAAGCCCATCAACACTTCTTTGTACATGTGTGACAGTAGATTCCACGTTGAGGCGCTTGAAGAGCTCCTGGAGAACGACTCCAAATGGGGTTTCATCATCATGTGAGCTGAATCGTTGCAGAATCCGCTAGCGTCTACTTACCATGTTACAGTGACGGTAACGGCTCTCTTTTCGGTACCCTGGCCGGTAACACTCGAGAAATTGTCCACAAGTTCACTGTCGACCTTCCCAAGAAGCACGGTCGAGGTGGTCAATCTGCTCTTCGTTTCTCCCGTCTCCGAGAGGAAGCTCGTCGAAACTACGTCCGAAAAGTTGCCGAACTTGCTGTCCAACACTTTATCACCAACGACAAGGTCAACGTTGCTGGTCTCGTTCTTGCCGGTAGTGCCGAATTGAAGACCGATTTGAGCGGTTCCGACTTGTTTGACCCGAGATTGCTCGCCAAGGTCGTCAAGGTCGTCGATGTTTCCTACGGTGGCGAAAACGGTTTCAACCAGGCCATTGAGCTTGCGGCCGACTCTCTCGCCAACGTCAAGTTTGTGCAGGAGAAGAAGCTCGTTCAAAAGTACTTTGACGAGATCGCCCTCGACACTGGCAAGTACTGCTTTGGTATCGTCGACACTCTCAAGGGTCTCGACATGGGAGCTGTGGAGACTTTGATTGTTTGGGAGAACTTGGACACTATTCGAAACACTTTGCGTAACGCCGCTGGCGGTAAGTGGTTTACCCAACAGCTTGTATCATCCTAACGTGGATCGCAGAGGAGATCATTGTCTTCTCCAACCCTGGTGACAAGGACCGTGAGAGGTTTATGGACAAGGCTACCGGTCTCGAGATGGAGCAGACTGCCGAGCCCCAACCTTTGCTCGAATGGTTCGCTGAAAAGTACCGCGAGTTCGGTGCTCAGCTCGAGTTCATCACCAACAGGTCCCAGGAGGGATCTCAGTTCGTCAAGGGTTTCGGTGGTATCGGCGGTATCTTGAGATACAAGGTCGCTTTCGAGGACTTGGGAGATGACGAAGATGATGAGGACGAGTTCTATGACAGTAACTCTGACAGTGGTGCGTAGCTCTTGCGTTGAGAAGGATTGCAAGCTGATATCAACTTTAGACATTTGACGATGTTCACCGGGCGAGATCGCCCCGCTCAGCGCCAAGCGCGGGGAGGGGCACACCAGTGTGCGAGTGCTGAGCGGGGGCGCGATCGGGATGAGCATGTAAGGAGGAGGGAGGATAGAATCGAAAATCTTTCACGTGTATCAGATTAGCATAGGGGTGATGGTGTTGGCGACTTGTGAGGGGTCCCTTCCCTCGGCTGGCGGCCATATCGCAGCTTGAGATCTACCGAGCATAGTCGGCCGAGTTGATTTGTTTATGAATTTGTTTGCGCATCCATTTTTTCTTTGAACCTTGCATTGCAGACTCGTCACAACTGATCTGGCGATTGCCTTAAAGCCCCGGACGCGTCTTGAAGACTGAAGTTGAGAGACGCCCAAAATGGGGGGATCATTTGATTTATGGTCGGTTTCCATTTATTTTGCACTTTTGAAAACTTCTGCAAGGAGGCCGATTCCAGCTACAACCAGAGCAGAATCAACCTAAAAGGAGATACGTCCACCATGAGCGGATACAACCCCAAGAAGTCTCTCAAATCGAGGTATGTACACAGCTGCTGTGGCTGAAAATTGCTTACAAAATGCAGCTTCCGAGCGTCTCCTCGCTCAATCGCGCCCATCTATACTGGCGGTCCTGTCCTGCTGACCAAAGATGGTCAATGGCTCATTACCACCATGGGAGAGGAAGCCCTCGTCACTGAGGCTCAGACCGGTCTTGCTGTTGCCAGGATACGAGGTGTAAGTCTCATAAACACCTCATAAACTGAGCTAATGTCAAAATTAGGACGGCACAGCCATCTCCTCTTTGGCTTTGAGCTACCACACCTCCCCTCCCATCCTATTGACATCTCACATGTCAATGACAGTCCGATACTATCCCCTTCCCTCTTCAGCACCCTTGACACCCACTCCTAAACCTCCCTCTCTCACCTACACCCGACTTCTCAACAAGGCCCACAATGCCCCTATCCTCGTCTCTGCCGTCTCCCCCGACAACACACTCTTGGCCACTGGATCATCTGACGGTATTGTCAAGGTCTGGGACCTCGAAGGTGGATATGTAACGCACATGTTCAGAGGACATGGTGGTCCCGTGTCTGCCTTGCACTTCAACTTCCCGACTATTGCTGGAGAAGAAAGGCGGAGAATGGAGCTCTTGACTGGATCAACCGACTCGAGAGTCAGGGTGTATGATCTGAGAGATATCAATGCGAGGGTCGTTGGTGGTGGAAACTCGGTCAAGCCGAAAGCTGTCTTGGAGGGACATGTCAGCGTTGTGCGAGGGATTGCTGTGACTCCGGATGGCAAATGGGCTGTCACGGGAGGTCGAGACAAGGTCGTTCTTGTCTGGGACATGCTTTCGGAGGAAGCGTCAAATAGCAAGAAGGGCAAGGGCAAGGCGACAGGCCCCAAGCTGGTGCAAACCATAATTGCCCAGGAGCAAATCGAATCTCTTGGACTGTTACCGCAAGAAGAAGACGTTCACGGCTCGTCCCAGGGCAGATGGCTCTGCTACACTGGAGGAGACAAGGGTCTTGTGAGGGTGTGGGATGTGCTCAAGGGTGTACAAGTGGCGGCTATGAAGGGTGTTGAGGGCGTCGATGAAGTGGATGATGACGAGGATGAGCAACACGGCGTTCTGTCAGTCCTCTATTCTTCAACAGACTCGTCCCTGGTCTCCACCCACGCCGATCAGAACATCATCTTCCACTCTCTTTCGACATTACTGCCGACACGGCAAATCATTGGTTTCAACGACGAGATTGTCGATGTCGCCTTCCTATCCCACCCCTCCGCCCCACCTTCTGCTTCATCTAGTCTGCCGGATACGTCAGACATCCCCCATTCGCATATGGCGGTCGCTACCAACTCCAATCAGCTTCGCATATATTCCACAGCATCAAACAATGCTCGTTTACTACCGGGGCATACCGATATGGTTCTTTGTCTTGACGTCTCTCCGGATAACCAGTGGCTCGTGACTGGTTCCAAAGACCACACTGCTCGTGTCTGGGTGCCAACAACGACTTTGGGCGGAGATGGTTTCACATGGCAATGTGTGGCTGTCTGTGAAGGACACGCCGAGTCTATCGGTGCCGTCGCCTTTTCGCGCAAAATGGACGAGCTTGGCAGAGGCAAATTCCTCTTTACAGCCAGTCAGGACAGGACCATCAAGATGTGGGATCTCTCGCCTCTTTCCTTATCCTCTCCTCCATCGGAGCCCATCAGACCTCGATCCATGGCTACTCTGCGTGCCCACGAGAAGGATATCAACTCGCTCGACATTGCTCCTAATGACAAGTTCCTCGTCTCTGGTTCGCAAGACAAGTCGGTCAAGCTTTATACTATCGACTACACACCGCCCAAGTCTGAAGGACAAGGTGCTGAGGGAGGGTTCAAGAATCTGGGTACCTGCAACGGGCATAGGCGAGGTGTTTGGACTGTGAGGTTCAGCAGGAATGACAAGGTTGTGGCGAGTGGAAGTGCCGACAAGACGATCAAGCTGTGGAGCTTGGATGACTTTACATGTCTCAAGGTGAGCTCAAGATTTTCACCTTTCTTCATAAACTGACAATTCTGCAGACATTCGAGGGCCACACAAATTCTGTGCTTCGAGTGGACTACATGTCTAACGGTCAACAACTGGTGTCCTCGTCATCTGACGGGCTTGTCAAGCTCTGGAATATCAAGGACGAAGAGTGTGTAAAGACGTTGGACAACCATGAGGACAAGGTACGTCTCTTGCATAGAAATCCAATAGCAAATGCTGATCTCCTCAGATCTGGGCTCTTGCCACATCTTCCGACGAAGCCACCATCCTCTCCGCCGGTGCCGACTCCCTTCTTACCATCTGGCACGACACCACCCTCCTCGACCAGACAGAGGCCAACACCAAGCTTGTGGAAGCCGTCCAAGTTGAACAAGATTTTGTCAACTATGTTGCCCTCAAAGACTACCGACGTGCCATCCTTCTGGCCCTCAGTATGGCTCAGCCTGGTCGACTGTTGAACCTCTTCTCCACGGTCATCAACGGGCGTCAGCCTGATGTCAGCGAAGAGGAGCAAGGCCTGACGGGAAGCAAGGAGATCGACCAGATCTTGGAGACGCTCCCTGGTGTTGACCTCGTGAGGCTATTGAAGTTTGTGCGTGACTGGAACGCGAATGCGCGCACAGCCCCCGTGGCACAGATCATCCTGTATACGGTGCTGAAGCTGAGAAGCGCGGAAGATATCTTGGAGGCTTTTGAGTCTGCAAACAAGATACCTACACGCGCTGATGATGATGACGATGAGGACGTGGAGATTGAAGACGCCGATGCGGAGAAGAAGAAGAAGAAGAAGGCTAGACCTGATCTTGCGGCGCCTATCAGCATCAAAGACCTCTTGGAGGGTCTCATTCCCTACTCTGAGCGACACTTTAACCGAGTGGATAAGCTTGTCCAGGAGAGCTACATGCTCGACTATGTGCTTGGCGAGATGGAAGGCGGCTTGTTTGGAGAAGAGTTGATGGACGTTGAGCAATAACCACACCATGTGCCGGTGATTCATATACTTCATTGCATGTAGCTGCAGCATTGTCAATCATAACGCTCGTCTCTCATAACGCATAAACCCATCTAGAAAAGATCGTGAATGGTACCAATGTACACAATCGTATAGCTATAATAAATCAAGATAACACCCAAAAGAGATCTGTCAAGCACGAGCCTATATCTCGACTTCATCCAGCCTCTCCAACTCGCCAAACTGGCCCTTTGCACCTTCGAGCTCCCCATCGGGCTTGGCCTCCAGGCTCCCATGCGGCGTCCCCAATTCCGCCTCCAGATCGCTCAATGTCGTCGCATTACTCCTCCTCCTGTCGGCCTCCTTATCGTCCTCCGTCCTCAGCACAGGGCTCGAAATATCCACAGCGTCTTCGGCAATCGGCGGGGCGGGCAGTTCTTTGTCATTCACAGACTCGGCGGTGCGGCGACGAAAGAAGGAGCCCATCCCGCCGCCCCCGACGGAAAGCTTCGCGTTCGCAGGGGCGGGCACAGGGGCAGCATTGGGAGAAGTAGCATTTTGCGGTGAAGCCGCGCTGACGCCTTTCGTCCAGCTGCTCACGAAACCGCTCAGACCCAAAGGAGTGCCCTCTTCATTAGGCGTGGGCAGGGGCGAAATGTGGGTGTTGGAAGTGGCGACAGAAGCAGCGCGGGAGCGACCGGGGGAGATGGCTTCACTCGGGGGTTGTAAGGGGGACTTGGCACCTGTGGCCCAAAGCTTGAAACCCCAGCCGGAACCCTTCGCTTCTTGCTGAAGAGGCTCGTCTGGGTCTCGGTCGGTCGGGAGAGGGGGGAGCGAGATGCCCTTCAACGCTTCCGCTGCGCTTTCACCGCCCTCCCCGCCTTCGTGCGAAGCCATAAACTCTCGCAAAGCCTTCAGACACACTTCGGTAGCTATCCGCGATTCTTCGCTCTCTGCTAGATTTGATTGCAGTCGACGAAGTTCAGAGCGGAGTTGATTCGCATCCTCGAGGGCGGCAGCTTTAGCAGTGACAGCAGATTGGAGAGCTGCTTGGGTGACTGATTCGTCAAAGTAGCTAGCCTGGGTGGTGTTGGGCTGGGCAGGAGGACTAGGACTGGGGTGAGTAGCGGTAGGAGGGGTGGAGCTCAAGCGTAGTTCGCGCAGGCCGCCAAGTCGGGCCTGGCCAGCAATATTGGGCGAGACTAAAGACTGCCTGTCGAGGGAGGCACTGACCTCACTGGGCTCTGACTGAGAGCTGATCCTGCGATGAGATCTCGCCATCATACTGGTACGCCTAGAAGCCTTGACATCTTTGGCAGCTTGTTCGCTCGTACTCGCCAATACTTCCTCTTCTCCTTGCTGGGGTACGCCGAGCCCCAACCCATTCATACCGCTCATGAGGCTCATTCGCTTCCTATCGGCGTCCTGCTTTTGCAGAGCCATGACGCCTCTTCTAGCCTGTTCCACCTGCCCCCTGAGCATCTCTACGCTCTCCTCTGCGAACTCCCGCTTCTTGACCTCTTCCTTGAGCTGAGCCTCCACGGCTTCTTTGGCGGCAGACACAAAGGCGTGCTGGTCTTTGAGCTGAGAGTGTTCGACAGCGAGGTCGGCGAGGGAGGAGAGTTTGGTGGCTTGGGTAGACACGTGTTGCTGGGAGGCGCCTAGCTGCGAGCGGAGGGAGGCAATGAGGGCTTGGGCGGCGGGCGGGAAGGAGTCCTCGCTACTTAATGTCTCTTCGGGATCGGCTGGTACGGTCTCGCCCTCCACAAGCAAAGGTTCCGGGACAGTAGCCTCGGCTGTCTGAGGGTCTGCGGAGGGAGGAAGAGGGAGAGAAGCGGGGTCTGTAGTGGTAGTAGATTCTGCCATGGTGGAAACTGCCCTATTGTTGCGCTGTCAGCGTGGCTGGTGGCCCTGAGCTAGTGGGGCACAAACCTGCAATGCACGCCAGATCAATCCAATAGATGTTCAGATATCGCAAGAGATGTGTGAGGACGTTTTTATTCAGTCAAGACAATTGTCGTCTTCTCTCGCTGGTCGTCAGGTCGAGTTGTGGGGTGCCGTGGGATGCAGTGGCGAGCTGAGAACCGGCTAGTACTAGCCAGTAGTTACGATGGTATCCGGGCGATATACGTGGAAGAGCGGGAAGGAGGAGATATGGGGCAGACTGGCTGACGAGAATAGAAGTGGGGAGAGATGGAAAGACGAAAACAACGCGAGAGTTTGAGATTCGTTCGACGCGGCGGTCGAGACTTTTGGATGATTGCGGTGAGTAGCGATGTTTACGAGAGGCGGGGGAAGTGGGGAGGGACATCAGTCAACATTACATGCATAGAGAGTACAGGTGCTATATGGTATGGCTGAGCAGGCTGACACCTACTATCCACCTATCCATATGCATGCCACCCCTTCGATCGTGCGTGCCTTAGGCGTATCACTCGACGCGTCAACCCACGTCATCTCAGAATTGTGTGCCATCCATCAACAACTCCCATCCTGCTTCTCTTCTTCTTCTCTACCATCTTCTCCCAATACCTTACTCCACCCCCACCATGCCCGCTTACAGACTCGAACTCGCCTCCTCCGCCCGCGCTATGTGCAACGGTATGCCTCCCTCCACGCGCTTCATTCCCTCTCCCACACACCCATGAGTCGACCACTAAAATTTCATGCTCACAGGCAAGAAACCCTGCTTCAAGACCAAGATCGACAAGGGCCAGCTCCGTCTCGGTGTCTGGGTCGAGATCCCAGGCCGTGGGGGTAGTTTCAAGTGGCGCCATTGGGGTTGTCAGTCTCACTCTTATACCACGCTTGAGTGTTGGCTGATGGGAGATTGTATAGGCGTGACGCCTGAAGTCATCAAGCACTGGAAGGAAGACTTCAGTGAGGCTGAGGAGCTTGATGGGTGTAAGTCTGTGCCTTGTACACGCATTTTGGCCGGTGGTTGACGATAGTGCATAGATGAGGATTTGTCGTAAGTCCCATCACCACATGGGGAACGTCGGAGAAAATCAATGGCGAAAGAGGATGGAGATAAAGGGCCTTCAAGCTTACACAACTTCTCTTCTGTTGACAGTGAGGATCTGCAGCAAAAGGCAAGTCTTTGTGTGTGTTGTGTGTCATCTTCCGCTGATCTCTTCTTAGGTGAAGGATGCTTGGGCTGAAGGACATGGTACGTAATGACATCAGTGTACATCCGAGAGCTTGATGCTGACGGGCTTTGACAGTCCGCCCCGAGGATGTCCCCGAATCGGCCAAGGTTGAAAAGGTCGAAGAGGGTGCCGAAGACGCCGAAGCCGAGCCGAAGGCCAAAAAGCCCGCCGCTAAGAAGGGTGGTAAGAAGGCCAAGAAGGATGAGGGTGAAGATGGCGAGGATGCTGAGAAGGCCGCTCCTAAGAAGCGAAAGGTGAGTCTCCAGAGAGCCAGTTCTAGAAGGTCAGTTGCTGTCTACATTTACTAATCAAGATACAGGCCCCTGTCAAGAAGTCGAAGAAGGAGGAGCCCAACGATGAGGATGTAGAGGACGACGCGGAGGAAGAGGAGGTGCCAAAGAAGAAGAGAAAGGTGAGTCTTTTGAAATTCACGTGGTGCTTTGGCTGATCGCTGAATTGCAAACCCAGGCGCCCGCCAAGAAGAGTGCAAAGGCTGCAAAGGAGGAAGCTGAGAAGGAAGATGAGGCTACTGAAGAGGCGGCAGAGAAGCCCAAGTCCAAGGTGAGTCATGCTCGCCACCGGGCGTTCGGTGAGCTGTGGTCTACCAAGATGTCGGGCAAGATGTCGGCCATGTGAAAGACAGAGATTTGCTGACTATTGCTGTGCTAGGGCCGAGGTCGACCCAAGAAGGACACTGCGTAATCGGAGTCAAGCCCGACGGCCAGCGCAACGTGCTTTTGATGCTTCTAATGCAAAGAGACAAGAAGATAATATTATCGTGAAGGCGTACTCGTGCTGTAGAATACTCACATTTGGTGGAAGAGTATGTATACATGGCTGTACGTAAACGCGCATCATAATCACGAGACGGGATGTCAACAATCAACAATCAACATCGAGCATCGGTCGCGCGAGCCAACCGAGACCGGCGGCCGGTTATGCGGTGACATAGAGGCAGGGTGACGTCGCTTTAGCGCAGGTTTTTTGAATCACTCCCTGGCCGGCCAAACACCGTCATGCATGCTGCAGGTTCTCGATGAAAGGCGGGATAAATATTTTCATATCATCGTTCCTTCTTGACATTCCTTTTATTCCTGTCCTGCACATATCAACAACACTCAGACTTCTGTTTACCTCGGAGGCACCGATAAAATCTCAAATTCGCCAGCTCAGACGACCGTACAGCACTCAGTGGACAATATGAGAGGCGCAGATGGAAAGAGACTGCCATGGTGGCTCAACACCCGTACCCTCACCTCCCACATCTGTACGTTTGCGCATCGCCAAGCTCGCGAGCTCAGGGCATGCTCCTTTGTCAACCCATGTGGCGGTCGCGCTAACGACGCTTGGTCATGCCAGTCTTTGGCCCCTATGTGATCCTTCCCCTCCTCGCCGCGGGCACCTGGCTTGGCGGTATCCTCGCTCTCCTCATTCTCTGGGTTGTCGCCGGCAAGCCGAGATACAAGAGCGATGAGGCGAGCGTGGTGTTTATCAGTGATGTTGGTGCAACGCACCAAACACTGTTCATCTGTATCTGTGCGTGTGTAGCCGCGTGAGTATACATCGTTCAAGGAAGCGGTTGTACCAGACTGACGAGTATGGGGCAGGTTTTATATCTCGTCGCTCGTTGCTATGCGGTGGCTGAGACATATCTCGCGGCTGCCTGCGGACATGAGGAGGAGAGAGATTTTCTTCAGTGAGTCGCTGCGCTGCCGTGATGCTGTGCGCTGACAACAGTTTCAAGACTGGGCTGCCATCTTTTGGTGTGTCGTCGGATCAATCGGTCTGATCTTGCTCTCTGCGGTAAGTAACCTGATGACGAGAAAGTGCACCTCATGCTGACGCCGCGACTAGTTCAATGCATTCTCGCATGGGACTGTACACTGGATCATGACCGTGGTCTTTGTTGTCGGAGTGGCCATCTCCGCTGCGTGCCACTGTATCGAGGTGGTGAGTCAACTCAATCAACAATGAGGATGTCGCTCATTGGATCTCCAGCTGTGCCTGCATCACGAACACCCAGACCGAAAGTCTCTGAGGCGTAACTCTATCATCAAGGCCGTTATTGTAGTCTTTGCCATTGCGTTGGCTATCTCCTTCGGTGCTTGTTACGGTGTCGTGAGTATTCCTCTAGCTTCCGTTGATACAACTAATAAATTTGACAGTGCCGTGGTAACTCTGGCGCTTACAAGAGTCACTCTGCCGACACCTGCAATACCATCACCTCTGCCGCCGCCTCTCTTGAATGGGCAGTCGCCTTTGTTCTCTCATTCTACTTTTTGACCCTGGTCGCCGACCTCTGGCCTGCTGGCAAGTCTTCCCCTCGTTACATGCGCCAAGTCGCCAAATGGCAAGAACGCCACGGCGAGGGCCACGACTTTACCGGTCGTCGTGCGTTCAAGATGCACCCCGAGCGATGGCAAGACAGGGAGAAGGTCATGCAAGAGGAAATGTTGGCGAGGAACAACCCTAGAAAGCACTCACCTCCCAGGTACCCCGAGGCGGCGCATCCGGCGGCAGGGTATGGCGCTGGGATTGCTGCCACGAGCAGCGACAACATGGTGATGGGCCAGGTGAACCAGGCGCCGGCGGCGTACAGTAATGTGCCCCCTGGTGCTGCTCCGGCAGCAGGAGGTTACAATCCGGGAGCTGCATCGGGGGCGTATGGCTCTGCGCAAGGGCCATACGCTGCTGCTGCTGGCTACTCGTCAAACGGATACCCTACGCACGCATACATGCCCCAAGACAACCAGAGCATGAGCACGGTGGAGGGGGACCTGCCGCGGGCGAGCATGGCGGGGAGCGAGGTGCCGATGGTAAGGCAGGCTGCTTAGATAGATGCTACATATAATCTTGTAATGCGCGATACATGCAATCGATGTGCCAATAGCCCGATAGTGCTCAATGAGTATGCGATTATGGCATGGTGGCACCACTACCTAGCCCCTAAAGGGCCTCCCAGGTAGGGAACGGCGAGCTCCGCTCGCGGCCTGAGAGGCTTTTCCCCATGTAATTCCTCGAGCTTTAGCATGCCAAAGCTCGCGCTTTTACATGCTCCCTTTTCTAATCGGTATTACCATGCATTTTGTAGTCCAGGCTAGTAGTCCCATTACAACATTCGACTTGGCGCGTCAGGCAGCTAGTGCCGAGTGATCCTTTCAGCATTTGCATCTTTCTCATTGCCTACCAGCTTGGAGCTGACATACATACGCTTTCCCCCCATACCCCCAGCGAACCTCCTATCCTCCTCATGGGCTTCAATTTCGGCAAGAAACTACCCAGGAAAAGGGCGACGGCGGGCTTCAATGCCCTCACCACCGCCAGCAAACACATGCGCGTGGTCACCCAAGACGATAACGCCGTTACTCGCGCACTCAAGGGACCATATGCTGCGCTACATGCAGCGAACGAAACCGAACAAAGGGCGGTTAGGGAGGCGCAAGACAGGGCGCTAAGAGCCTTAGTAGAGTCTCAGCTTGCCGAACAGGCCAAGTCTCGCGGGCAGCCAGCTGCGCAGGTAGAGGAAGAGGTCGAGAGTAATTGGGTTGATGATTGGATGCCATGGGCTCCAGACACGCCAGATGACTACGATCCTGAACACCCTGACGCTGGGTCTGGAGGTTACTATTTTCCCAATATCACTGACGACCCAGGAGACACGTATGATGACAGATTCGATCGATTAACCGAAGAGCTTCTCCGTAGGTCACCCAGGCGAAAGAAGAAGAACTATAGGGAGGCCATGATCGTCTGGTCTAATCAATGGAAGGCAATCAGGAGGAAGGTGTTTGACGTGTATCTTCGTTTTAGACGGCTTGAGGAAAAAGGGGAGGCCTCGAGGGGTGTTGATGACCTTCAGGAGACGTGCAACTGCTCTCAAACGTACGTCCGGGAAGTGGCCTTTGTTGAAAGAGACAAACGTGAGTAAGCTCTGGACCATACTAGCCCACGCTGATGAATATGCAGATTGGTTTCAGCAAGTAGAATTCTGCACATGCATTCCCGACCCCGCCCATCTCCTTGCCCTTGGCTTCTTAGCCGTGTCGCCCACCAGGCCTGTTGCAGCTCTCTCGTTACGCTTTGTTCACTATTTTCAGATCATTTGGGAGAGCGTCCCAATGGCAATCTCTGGCTATTCAGATGGGCTTTGGAGGTGGCATGACATAAATGGACAGTCATCGGCGGTCTACAATGTGAGTCATCGTTATTCAAAAGTAGCATTTTCTAAAGAACTATAGCCCAGCAAGGCTGCACAGAAGTTTCAGGACGCACTTTTCTTCTTCCGGGACCTCCTCTACCGAGAAGCCGAGCTCGTCAAGGCGGTTTTCCCAATGTCAACCATGCAAGTGTGGGAGTTTGATCTCATATTCACAGCAACAGCTTGCTTCCAAATGTCCCCCGTGTTATGGGCCACGAGTCGAAGGCGATCTTCCAGCAGAAGAGAGCGATTTTATCGGTTGAAAGACGAGAACAAGGTTTCAGAGTTGATAGAGGCGCTCTGGGTAAGATACGAGGAGTCCACAGGGGATATGGAGGTGGATGGTCAGAGTCCTGAAGGTGCTGCCTGTGGAGGAGACAGAAGTCCCGGGGACATAGACACTGAAGCGACAGAGGTGGACGTGGACGATGATATTGAGAAGGACGATTACGAACGGAATGTTCAGATTCTGGACTCTGCTTTGAGCAATATGTGAGCATATGTACCTGTCTTCCATTGTTATCTGCCTATGTATCCAGAGATGCAGTCTGCAATCTACATTGCATGATAAGCTGCTGCGCCCGCATAATCACTCTATACAGAGTACGAGCACGAGTAGAGTACTCGGGTATAGCATACAATATTTGGTCAATGTCAATGAACCCATATCAAGGTCAGAGCTGAGTTGATGAGAGATGATTTCATATATGGGCTAGGCAATAGGGGAATGCAGTATGAAGATTACACAAATCTGAATGCTGCTAAGTACGCGTACTGCACAAGCAGGCACTTTGAATATGTTGAATGTGTTATCAGTCAGTTAGAGAGCTGTCTTGTGGGGCCAAGTACTGGGTCAGACTGACTGAGTTTGTGAGTGTCGAACCTATCGTTATCAGAAAGTCAGAGAGTTATTTTGAGGGTTCGTACAGACAGGTTGGAAGATGACTCATAAGAGGGTGTGATGCTCGGCGTATATTGTCGATATCTTGCGAACGGCTCAACACAGGCGAGGATTCAAAGCACTGGGGTATACTTGGACCCATTTGGCATCGGAAAAGCTAGCTGATCGAGAACTGGCCGATATGTAGTTGCAAAAATGTATGACGGAGGACAAAAACAACCAACTCTCATAGTAGAAGTGGTGATTCTCTCATTGCTCAATGTTGTTCGACGAATTCTCATCAACATAATCCTCTTTTTTTTAGCTGTGGGGGTTTGCAGTGATAGTAGAAGAGTCTCCAAGACATTTCTGTGTCTCTGAAGCCATTTGAACGGTTGATTCTGGCCACTTGATTATCTAAAGACTTCCCGGAATCGCCTTTTCGACGCTCAAGTCCACAACAAAAGCTAGAATGACATCTACGACGCGTCATAAAGATTCCAGAGGCAGTGTATATGTTCTGCAAAGCTACTCTCATCGTTTGACGCGTCTGAAGACAGTGAATGATGAGTACGGCCACGAGAGAGATATCAACAGTAGGGATGCCGCGCCGCGCGGCGGCTACAGTGATCGGCCCTCCTCGCCTGCCGATGATTCGGTCTGTCAGGTGGTGTGGCATTCTTGATTTGACTATGGGTGCATGCTACACTCACAAGATTCAGTTCATGGCTGAAACTCCATTTGGAAACGGTCAGAAAAGCCATCGATAACCTCGGCGTCTGTGTACCGATGCCGACCGCTTTGTCGGGCGAATCTGTATGTATATTGACACTTGCTGGCATTTCAATGGCTATGTAGCGACTGCTACCAATCCCTGTCATGATCAACATCTATATGGCTACTATGATAAACCGGTAGGGACGCTCAAGGTCGTTTCGCCTGACTCTAATAAGAAACGGTAGGTCATCAGTCAAATTGGACACACGTGAGATCTCGCTCGATGTCAATGGACTGCTCCCCGGTCATAACAGGGAGTTCCCCGCCGAAAGAGGAAGAGCGAAGGGCCTATAGATATATGTTTGACTGTAGGCGCAATACTGGACGGGATGGGATGGCGGCGTTGAACGGATCTTGTTCTGCCGGTCTGGCTGACGGTTGCTCAGGGCGGCCCCTCTTTGGGTTAAGAATGATTGCATATCAATGACCTAGCTTGCAGAGCTCTTACCTGATTGCCATGTCGATAGCAGCCGTCCGTATAAGTGTATGTACTCTTACGATAGTAGGATGACTCACAGAAATATGCAACTCCCAACTGAAGAAGCGAAACATCTTCTCGTCCAGCGAAGTATACTGTACAGGGTAGCGGTTGAGAACGGTCGTGATAACTGCATATTCTACTGGGCCGATCTGCGTCCAAGTACTACAGCGAAGTCTCTGCCGAACGCCTGGAAGAACAACGGTTCGAATCGGGTGTCGGTGAGTGCCCAGCCCGGTATTGAGCGGACGGCATGGGAATGGCGAGATAAAGAGAAGGCTCTCGAAGATCGTCCTATACTGGCGGCGAAGGAGGCGGAGGTCAAGCAACAGCCTGGTCACGAGGGTATCGTCCACGAGGTCCTCTTCCATGTTCCCCACCCCTGCTGTCGAGGAGAGTGTCAAGAAAAAGGAGGGAGAGGGGCTCAAGGCGGCCAAGGCGAAGAAGGATCACGTGGATGTGGAAGGGGTGACTGTTGGCGATATTCACTTTGTGGACACATCGTTCACCAAGGCGTTCGGCAGCGAGAACAAGGGGCAGAAGGCCAGAGAGAAGCGAGAGAGGGAGGTATGGTGATGCGAGGCTTGGACGGTGGGTCTGCAATGAACGCTAATCGTGAACAAGTCATTTTCAATCATTACTTGTGTCGTCACGAACTCACGTTAGTAGTGCTACAGGCCACGTAGCTATCAAACTGGTAGTGCTTCACACCTTGCGGCTGCCAACAAAGTCCAGGTAGCGTAGTAGGTCGGCCGCTGAACTCGTGTAATATTCGAAGGCGAAGATCATATGCGTTCTGTTGAAGAGCGTTAGCGTCATGCGGGAGAGACATGCCTTTTGAATGTGGACTCACTGCGCGGGGGGCGGGACAGGCGGAATCACAGACCGTTCAGCCTGTCTTTTGTTCGTTGCTTCAACCGCGCGGAACCATCTTGTCTTTCAATCAAGTCGTGATCTCTTGAGCTGCGGTTGTGGTTAGCACCCTCCGAGACGGCGTCCTGGCCGGTCGAAGCTGCCTGGTCCATGGAGGCGGAGGCGAGGGGAGAGGTGCTGTGAGAGGAGGGGTGCGATCCATGCCAGGTTGACGCGGGCCAGTGACGATGGGCTCGTTGTAAGATGAAGAGGTGGGGGCGAACATGAGTATATATTACTACAGGAGCGAAGAACTGAAATAGATGAGCAAGTGAGCAAGGAGGGCACTGACGCGCCAAGTCGAATGTTGTAATGGGACTACTAGCCTGGACTACAAAATGCATGGTAATACCGATTAGAAAAGGGAGCATGTAAAAGCGCGAGCTTTGGCATGCTAAAGCTCGAGGAATTACATGGGGAAAAGCCTCTCAGGCCGCGAGCGGAGCTCGCCGTTCCCTACCTGGGAGGCCCTTTAGGGGCTAGGTAGTGGTGCATGGTGACGGAGGCCGAAGTGCCACACGGGGTGAATAGCCGGATTGGGCGATGACATCACCTGATTTAGCGTTCTGTCCCGCCGCCCCTATAAAAGCCCTTTCTCTCGGCACAGCCAAACAGCATCTCTCTCTCATCTGCATCTCATCCATGTCCCACTTCGACACCCTTTCCCGCACCACCTCCAGGGCGGGCTCCTCCGTCTCCAGGAATCAGTCCCTCGTCAGTCCCCGTCTCTCCTGACCGAGCCACTCGCTGACCCCTTGCAGATCAAGAAGAACACTGCCCCCCATGAGCTCAAGCCCTCAGACATCCTCATCGAGCGCTTCCAGGCTTGGAAGGGCATCGTCAAGATGCTCATAGGTGCGTGCAGCCTCGCAGATGCACCCCCTCGGTGATCCCGCTGACAGTTTTTTTTATCCGCAGCCTATTTCGAAGGTATCGCCGACATTGAGGCCAACACCTCCAAGGAGCTCACCAAGCTCGGTGCCGTCATCCAAGTTCCCTTCAGACCCGGAAACCAGTTCCTCGGTGAAGGCGGTATGCAGGATGTGTTTTACACCATCCGAGACAAGACCCGCTTGATTGCGGATTCCCACGCCTCTCTCGCCAGGACTATCGAGTCCTCCATTGTGCAGCACTTGCAAAAGCTGAGAACCGAGATCAAGGCGCACATCAAGAATGTGCAGAATGACACTGGCAAGCTCGCTACCAGCGTGGCCAAGGAGAGGGAGCTTTCTACGAGGGCTATCGCCGACTTGGCGAGGGCGATCAACTCGGTCAACAACACTCCCATGCAGGTCGGTTCCAAGGAGGACCCCTTCGCGGTCAACCAGGCTGTCTTGAAGCAGCTCCAGAGGCAGGTGAGTAAATGGAGCTGTATATCGGTGATGTCGTGCTAATTCCGCCCAGGTCAACGAAGAGAATGCTCTTCAAAAATCCATCATCATCATGCAGCAAAATTCTGCCCACTTTGAAGAGGGCATCGTCCGCTCCATCCAGTCTGCCTGGTCTACCTTCGACGAGTGGCAGGCTCGCATGTCCGAGTCTGTCCAGGAGACCTGGCGCAACCTCGGTGTCAACATGGCTCAGCTCATGCCTGACCGAGAATGGATCTCGTTCGCTGCTCGATCCGACCACCTCCTCGACCCCGAAACTCCCTTGCGTAACCCCGATCTCATCGACTACCCTGGCAAGAGCGACCCCTCCGTCACTCCGGTCTACTCTGGTATGCTCGAGCGCAAGAAGAGGTTCACCAAGTCCTACAAGGAAGGATTCTATGTCCTTACCCCTGCCGGTTACCTCCACGAGTATGCTTCCTCCGACCCCTCTACCGCTACCCACCCCGTCTGGTCTCTGTTCCTCCCCGCTTGTACCCTCGGTCCCCCTTCTTCTGCGGCTACTGCCAAGTCGCACAAGTTCCACATTGAGGGTCGCAAGGACGGTACCTCGGCTTACGGCAAGACCCCTGGCGGTCGAGGCTTGTTCCGAGGTAGCGACACTGCCTTTACTTTCCGTGCTAGGTCTCACGAGGAGATGATGGAGGTCTGGAACGACCTCCGTATGCTCGTCGCCAGGTACCTCGTTGCCAGTGAGCAGATGGAGCGTGAAGGTCCCATCACCCAGGCTGTCAGGGCTGTTGGTTACGGCGACTCTGAAGAAGAGTTGGAGGATGACGAAGAGGAAGAAGATGACGAGGGAAGCTCTGTTGAAGAGGACGAGGAAGAAGAGTTGGAGGATGAGGCGCACACTGCCGAGGAGGAGGTACCCGCATACTCTCACGGCGGTGCCCCCGTCGAAGTTGGACCCAACGGCTACGCTGTAAGTATTACCTCATTTTGTATCCCGCTTGCGCTGACGTCTACATAGGTCGAGAAGAAGGAGAAGCCCGAGCTCGCTCCCGAAGCCGAGGCTGCCTCTGACACTGGCCGCCATTTGTCGCGCCGAGAAGAGAAGGCTCCTGCCCGTGAGCAGCCCACAACTGGTGAGGCTCCATCCTCTGCTCCTGTAGTCCAGGAAGAAGGTGCAGGTGTCGGGTCATCTGTCGCTGGCGAGAGCGTGGGTCCGGATGGGGGACCAGCGGAAGAGTTGGAGACACCTCCTGCTGAGGGGAAGGGTCTCTTGAGCCGATTCACAGAGAACTTCGCTGGTGGCAAAAAAGAGTAATCTTTGAACCATCCGTCTCCTCGACCCCCGTGATCCGATACCCTGCACCTTTCTTTCTGTATCCACATCTCGAAATCACATTTACTGATTGCTTTGTTTGTCATCTTTTAGCGGACGAATAACTTTGTTGGATCATAATATCTGAAACCTAATCTCCATTCACGTTCGAGATGAGTTGGACAGTGAAGGGTTTTTGTCTTTGTTTTGCTTCTCTAGGAATTCTACTCTGGATAAATCTTTAATACATATACGAATATGAATCTCTGCTGGGCCAATACAACAGAGTCATTGCATGGCTGTAGATCATGGGTCATGCGGAGACATGGAGCTGGACGAGAGACGGAAGCCCGAAACGCATGCGACGCGACACCTCTGGGACTGCTGCACAGACGAAAGATTGATTTGTTCGTCCTCATTTATCAATGACACGCCCGCTTGTGTCACTACTGGTCCACCCACCATGCCCCCTGTCCCAGTCTGGGGGATCTGAACACCGCACATTACCGTGAGAGCGTGGAAGAGCGGCTTCAAGGGCACGAACGTGCGCGTAGCCCGTCCCGCCCTTTCCACCCACTTCTCGCCACACGCCAAGGGGTATATCCTGTTCTATTCTCGACGCAATCTCGGCACTCGAACTTCCCCTTGCGGTAACCTCTCTTCACCTCACGGTCAGGTACCCGAGAAAGACAAGCAGACTCCATCTCCAATGGTCGGTCATTACGCCTGGCGCACGTTGCACGTTGATGAATGTCGGACCGCCGATGATGGTGTCTCGGCATGAGACTGGTATATAATGTCGTGACTGGAATAGTGGACAATCCCCAGGTAGCCTTCCGACATCTCCAGCTTCTCTTGATCACACGACAAAACGACAAAAGATGCGTACCGCTGTCCTCCTTGCTCTGCTCCCCGTCTTTGCGGGCGCTGCCGTATTAGAGAAGCGTTCTGCCGAGGCCAATGTCGGGTTGGCTACTTCTGATGTCTATCCTCCTGATGGCAGTAAGTATAGCAATACCTACTCGACGTAAAAGAAGCTCATGTTGCCCTATAGCCTCGGTAAACTCTGAGCTCTTCCCTCCCGAAAGCGCTGTCGGCTACGCCGGTCCCACCCCTACTGGTGTTGAGCCGGCAGCTGCTGCTACCGCCTCCGTCTATGCCTACAATGACGGCAAGTCCGGCAACTTTCCCCTCGCCGCCTCACCACCCAAGGACGCCAACAGCGACAACTTTGACGTCTTCAAGTACTGGGGTAACCTTGTTGAAGTAGTTACGTTGACTCCTCAGAGTGCCACATAGATAACGCCGAATATTCATAGATCTTCCGCAACGACGACATTTCATGGCTGGTTCATAGTCTTCTGTTTCCTTGAATGCAAATCAGTACGCACAAACATCCTCTACTACAACAGGTTATGAGCCTCGCTGTTCACGCCGCCTAGTCACTGCCTACAAACCACGCTACGCCACAGACTGAGGGGTCCCTCCCAACATATCCAAGAACTCGCCTCCGTCCCTGCAACCCCCACATACTCTGTCTTCCGTCCCTGCCTATCAGCACACCGAAGGCCAGCCTGCCGCCGCTTCCGTCCCTGCCTATTAGCACACCGAAGGGCCAGCCTGCCGCTTCCGTCCCTCCTCCTAGACACACCGTCGACAGCTCGTCCCTGTGTGATCACTCAGGGAAGTGACCTGCTTTACGCCGTCCTCTCTTTGCTGGTCCCGCTATCTCGACAGAGGACCGACCTGCCGTTGCGCCGTCATCTCTTCATTTAGCAGCATACCGTTGCGTCCTTCTTGACCTTCTGTTTGTGCGGAAGAGTCTACTGCTTCCAAAACCCCCCACATCATCATCATGACTCCTCGTGACATCCCTCCACACCACTCCACGGAGTCCCCGGCCGACATCCCTCCTCACCACTCCACGGTGTCCTCGGCCGACTACTTTCGTCCTCTAGTCTGGACGTCCTCTATCGTACTCGAAGGCCCCAATAACTTTCCCCAATGGGAACAGCAGGTGGAAGTCTTTTTCATGGAGTATGAAGCTTTCGATCTTCTCGAGCCCGATGCTGCTCCTCCTTCACTCTCTGCCACACCTTCCGCTCAAGAGCGTGCTTCAGAAAAGGCCTGGGTACACCGCGATGTCAAGTTTGCGGCACTCCTTCACCGATCCCTCTCACTGCCTCTCCAAACTCGTTTCTTCGAGCTCATCAGACTTCACATTCCCCGGCTATCTACCAAAGCCACCGCACAGTCCTCTACCTCGGCGTCCACTGTTGGTCGTACCTCCAGGCTCTTCCATGCCATTGCTCGCGACTACGGGTCCGACAACGCCCAACACGAGTACATCCTTGCCTGTCGCTTCATCAACCACAGACCCAAGCCGGGGGAGGACATCACTTCCTGGATTGACAAGGTGATTGAGCTGTTCAGCCAACTGAAGACTCGAGAGTTCAATCTTGAGAAGCTGTGTACTTGTATCCTCTTGGATCGGCTTCCTTCCGAGTATGAGGGACTCACTCAATCCATCTGGTCTCAGGCGGATATGCCCTCACTTGACAGTGTCAGTAACCGCATCCGCCGTGTTGCCACCAAAAACGAGGCCTCAGCCACCCTTGACGGCTCTTCCACTCTTTACCAATCCCAAGCACTGGCTGCTGCCATCTCCAACTCTCCCCTTCCTACCGATTCTCCCAACCGAAATGATTACCTACACGCGTTATACTCGCGAATGAGAAAAGAAGGCAAGCGTCCTTCGGCCAAGCACCCTTGCCACAACTGCGGAAGTCCCCATCACTGGGAGTTGCAGTGTCCTGAGAAGACCGAGGGGGAGGATGAGAAGGAAAGGGAGAAGAGTGAGGGAGAAGCAAGAGAAGGGGAGAGGAAGGAGGTGAATGGCCGAGAAAGGGGGAGGAAGGAGGTGAAGGGTCGCCGAGCTGCCAAGGCTCACGCTGCAACAGCTGTTGCCTTCTACGAACCGCCTCTCCCCGATTTCGTTCTTTAGGTGGAAGGGTCGACGGGGGGAAGGTCTTTGATGATGGAGCGAGAGAGAGAGTTGTTTATGGTCCTTCTGAGTTGTCGAAGTTTGGTTTACAGCGGAAGTCTTGGAGAGAGGTGTACGAAGCTGTCTTTGTTATCTGAGTAGTCAACGGGTGGTGGTGTTGAAGTAGTTACGTTGACTCCTCAGAGTGCCACATAGATAACGCCGAATATTCATAGATCTTCCGCAACGACGACATTTCATGGCTGGTTCATAGTCTTCTGTTTCCTTGAATGCAAATCAGTACGCACAAACATCCTCTACTACAACAAACCTCTCGCCTTGGTACTCTGTCAACTCGTCATTCTATGGATTGACCGACACTTCTCCCCTTATTCCAGAGCAGTGCGAGATCACGCAGGTCCACCTGCTGTACCGACATGGTGCGCGATACCCCACTTCCGGCTCCGGACCCACCAAATTTGCTGCCAAGCTCGCCAACGCTGCAGCCCAGGATGGCAGCTTCACGGCCAAGGACGAACTCGAGTTCCTCAATAGCTGGACTTATAAGCTCGGTGCTGAGCTCTTGTCGCCTTTCGGGAGGTTGCAGAACTTTGAGCTCGGTGTCGCTTTTAGGCAGCAATACGGCTCACTGTTGAACAACTTTACGGAGGCTGGAACATTGCCCGTCTTTAGGACGGAGTCTCAAGTGAGTTTCACCCGCTGCAACCTGGTGTGGGAGCTGATGTCGTATAGGATCGAATGGTCAAGACCGCCGAAAACTTTGCCGCTGGGTTCTTTGGCGTTCCCGAGTACCTCGACCAAGTCAGTATCGAGATTCTCGTTGAAACACATGGCGTCAACAACTCGGGTGCTCCCTACAAGACGTGCCCCAACTCCAACATTGCTTCTCGAGGCAGCTTGGGCTCAACAGCCGCTACCGAATTCTCCGAGAACGCTTTCAACGAGACTGTCGCGCGCATCCAAAAGCTGGTTGATGGGATCACTATCGACACTTCCGATGTTCTCAACATGCTTGCTCTCTGCTCTTACGAGACCGACACTCTTGGGTATTCTGCCTTCTGCCCCCTCTTCACTGAGGAAGACTTCAGAAACTATGAGTATCATTACGACTTGTCTTTCTACTACAACCAGGGCTTTGGATCTCCCGTCGGGGCGGCGCAGGGCAAGGGGTTCCTCCAGGAGTTTGTCTCCCGCTTTACCCAGACACCTATCAACGCTTCCGACTCTGCTCTCAACGCCACCCTCGACAGCGATCCCACCTTCTTCCCACTCAACCAATCCATCTACGCCGACGCTACCCACGAAGTCGTCTTGCTCGATGCCTTTACCGCATTCAACTTCTCTGCCCTCTTCAGCTCCGGGCCTCTTCCTATCGACAAGCGAGATGACTCGGCGTCGTTTGTGGCTTCTCAAATCGTGCCTTTTGCGACACACATGGTCGTTCAAGTACTCGAGTGCTCTGATCAGACTTCTAGCAAGCAGATCCGATTCATCATGTGAGTGATTGTCAACAGCCTCTGTTCTGTGTCTGTATTGATATTGCTCTCCAGTAACGACGCCGTTCTTCCCCTGGACAAGACGTACGAAGGATGCGAGTGGAACAAGGACGGTCTTTGCGCTTTCGACACTGTCGTCTCTGCTCTTCAGAAGCGTCTTGAAGAGATCGACTTTGACTATGACTGTAACGGAAACTAGTGCGTCACTTTCTTCCATATCGTGCGCCTGAGCTAATCAAGGTGTGTAGCACTGTCGAGGCTGGCCATGATTACAATGGCCGAGCTCCTCGAAACTAAGATGTTCTTCGGTATGGGTGCTGCTATAGGAAGCATAAAGTGTTTGAAAACTAATCAAAAGCCCCATTGGTGGGCAAGGACAGTATAATCTTGGGGTCCTCCGCGGTGAGAAATTTGGATATAAAAGACGTGATCGCAGGTATGGAACAGCAGCTTATAATAGAGGCATCTCACATGCAGTAGATGTATGACTCTTGTCTTTTCGCCCTCACGCATCATCAAGCCTCTTGCTCCCGATTCGGACATCAATCTACTGCTCATGTGCACCTTACGGCAAGTTTTGAAGTCAGCAGACTGAGGAGAGCCGATTAATCGGAAGGCCGAACAACAGTTCTTGGGTCGCCGACAGCTTAGCGCGGTATACCATGTGTCGAACCAGCCATGTAGGTCCATTGGCTGTTCCATGTGACGAGAGACATCTCGGTCAGTAGATCACGCGCACCATGTGGTAGGAGAGAAAAGTGATCAAGAATATGGCACGGAATGCCCGAAGTGGTAAAGGACGCTAACGGGCCGGGAAGCGCACGCTCACGAGACACCGACGGAGATGTCCATCTTATCAAGGTACTTGCTCTTTCGGGCGGAATCATTGCAAGCTACGGACTATATATACCGGGACCAGTCCAATCGCATTCCCCATGTCTTTCCATCTCTCGACATGCGTTCCTCCTCTCTTGCCGTAGTGGGAGCCTTCACCAGCCTGGTTTCTGGTCTCGCCAATGCGGCTGTCATCGAGGTACGCGCCGATGACTCTGGCGCGGGCTCTACGACTTCTGATGTGTTCCCGCCTAACGGTAGTGAGTGGCTATTCAATACCCTTGCGCTGATATATTCTGATTTGATCCAGCCCAAGTCAACTCTCAGCTCTTCCCGCCAGAGTCCCAAGTAGGCTACGCAGGACCCACTCCCACGGGTGTCGAGCCCGGAGCGGCAGCCACAGCAGCCATCTATGCTTCCAACACTGGCGCTACCGGCAACTTTCCGCTTGTCGTCGAAGACCCACTCGAAGAAAGTGACAGCGACTTTGATGTCTTCAAGCATTGGGGTAATCTGTCTCCTTGGTACTCTGTGCCGTCTTCCGACTTTGGGCTGAACGATACGTCTCCGCTCGTACCCGTAAACTGCTCCATCACTCAGGTCCATATCATCTATCGACATGGTGCGCGATACCCCACTTCTGGCGCTGCCCCGACACTCTTTGCCGAGAAACTCGCCAATGCTACGAATCTGACTGCTGAGGGCGAGCTGGGCTTTTTGAATGGGTGGACGTACAAGCTGGGAGCGGAGCTGCTGTCGCCTTTCGGAAGACTCCAAGAGTTCAGTCTTGGCTTGGCGAACAGGCAGCAGTATGGGATACTGTTGAACAACTTTACGGAGCAAGGGACGCTTCCTGTCTTCAGGACAGAGAGTCAAGTAAGTACTGGCTTCGACCCGAGAAAGTGATCATGATCTGATGCAGAGTAGGACCGGATGGTCAAGACTACCGCCAACTTTGCAGCCGGCTTCTTTGGTGTACCCGAGTATCTCGATGAGGTCAACATTGAGCTCATGGTAGAGGCCGACGGCGTCAACAACACCGGCGCCCCCTACTCCATCTGCACCAACGCCAACAACTTCCGGGGCAAGCTGGGGAGCACCGCCGCTGCCCAATTCGCTCAAAATGCTTTCAATGGGACTCTCGACAGGCTTCAAGGTCAGCTATCCGGCCTTGAGCTTGACTCGGAGGACATCATTGCTATGCTCCAGCTCTGCGCGTACGAGACGGTCACTCTGGGCTACTCTGTCTTCTGCAAGGTCTTCACAGAGGAAGACTTCAAGAACTTTGAGTACTATTACGACCTCACGTTCTACTATGAACAAGGATTCGGCTCCCCTGTGGCTGCAGCCCAAGGTAAGGGGTTCCTGGAGGAGTATGTGGCTCGCTTTACCCAAACGCCGATCACCACATCAGACTCTGCTCTGAACTCTACTTTGGACAGCGACCCCACCTACTTTCCGCTCAATCAATCCATCTATGCCGATGCCACACACGAAGTCGTTGTCCTCGACTTTCTCTCCGCTCTTAATTTGACAGCACTATACTCGACTGGACCTCTCCCGGTAGATAGGAGGGTAGAGAACTCTTCGTTCGTGGCATCGAAAGTGGTGCCTTTTGCCACGCATCTTGTGGCTCAGGTGGTAGAATGCTTAGACTTGGTGCCCACAAAGCAGATTCGGTTCATCCTGTAGGTCATGGCATCTGAAGATACATTGGCAGCTGACAATGGTACAGTAATGATGCTGTTGTTCCCATCCACGACAGCTACGAAGGCTGCGAGTGGAATAAGGACGGGCTCTGCGCTTTCGACACTGTGGTCTCTGCTTTGCAGAAGCGAATCGAGGAGATTGATTTTGCATATGACTGCTTTGGCAACTAGTAAGCCTCTCTGCGACTGTGGTCTTTGAACTTCACTGACGTCTGCTTGCGCGTATAGCACTGTGGAGGTTGGGAAAGATTATAATGGCCGAGCACCGAGAGAGTGATCGATATATGGAGATGTACGAGGAGATTTGGACTGTGTCTGCTTTTATAATCAATGTTTCTTGCCCCGTATGCACTATGCATTATCCAATGACTGCTCTCATAGATGTCAGCCCGCCGCCCGGATTTCGGCAAAAGGAAGGCCGAGGAGGTTCGGAAGATGCGCGCGTGGTCGCGGTGTGCTCATCTTGTCTGCATCTCCTCGTTGTCTTTGCATCTCCATCATCCAACATGCCCCCGGTAGCAGCCACAGCAGGAGTAGGAGGGAACAAGATAGCGGGCAAGACAGCTGCACCCAGAGCACCGGGAGAGAAACGGCCCAAGCAGAGCTTCAGCTGTGCTGAGTGCCGCCGGTGAGCATCCGCTGATAGGAACCTCTATTGCGATTGTCAAGCTGACTTGTTGCGACAGTCTCAAACTGAAGTGTTCAAGAGTATGGCCGTGCACTACTTGTGAGTAAGCGTCTGCCGTGAGGAGGAGGACTGATCCGAACCCTGTCAGGCCAGCGGAGAGGATGCGCCCAAATTTGCCCCAGTGGTGAAGCAAAGACAGGCAAGGGAAAACGGCTTATCTTGGCAAACACCGAAGAGGTATGGATACCCAAAGAGAGCTCTTGCATCGAAAGCTGACTTTTGTGATATAGCTACATGAACGCATCTATGAGCTGGAAATGGCCCTTGCGGAACTTCAAGCTAAAATATCGACTGCACCCCATCCTCTTCTCGCCACCCCTTATCTATATGCCCCCAGGGATCCGAAGGAGTCCTCGTGGGCTACGGTCCAGCCCCAGAGCGCATCTTCGACATTGGGATCAGTTGCCCCACCCATCAAGAACCATGCGCCTCGAGATCAGGAACACGAGGACAGGCTGGAAGCTGCTTTCGGAATGCTAACTATAGGCAAAGAGGGACAGGCCAAGTTTGTTGGGAGTTTCGCGGGGAGTGAATACCTTCGCGAAGAGAAGGAGTCTGAAGACGAGGATGAGAATGAGATACGCGTAGGGGCACCTCAGCAAGGTCTTCGACGCTCGTCAAGCGGCCAGCACACCTCCTATGTTGGACAGGTTTTCACCTCACCTATACAGAATCCACAAATCCCGGGCATGTATCCAGATCAGACTCCCGGGCTACAACATTCTCTCCTGCCAGGCAGTGAAGCGTCTTATGACATTGAGGGGCTGCGAGCTCAATTGCCCGATTACGACGTAGAAGGCAGGTCGTTAGTCGAGAGTTACTGGGAGAATGTCAATTGGCAGTGAGTCTCCTATGTTCCGTTATCATGCCTAATCAGTGTTGATCGACTTCAGATACCAACCTATCCCTCGAAAGATGTTTGAAAACGATCACATCCTCAACGCGTATGACACCGAGTCCCCAGTAAATGCTCACAAGCTTGCCTGTGTCTTTCTTGTCATGGCGCTGGGGGCGTCGTACGATCTGAACAGAGTCCCTTGTCAGTCAATACCTGACTTGTCTGACAAAAGCTGATCGTATCCCACAGATCACCCTCGAAGCGAAGAACTCTATCTGTTAGGGCGTGCTTGCATCTCAACATCAGGCACTCAGCAGGCTAGTCCTGCTACAGTACAAGCACTGCACCTGATGGGAACTTACATTCTCGACGACAAAAGTGAGGTTTCCTGAAGCTATGAAAGTTGAGGGCTGACGAGGGGCAGGCGGGAATGGTGCTGAGGTGTTCTGGCCGATCTTGGGCACAGCCATCAAGATTGCTCAGAGTGTGAGTCCACGTTTACTGATTTCAGGATCAAGCTCACTTGTCATAGATTGGGTTGCATCGCGATGGGTCTCACTTCGGCCTGTCGCAGTATGAGGTTGAGGAGCGAAGGGTGGCTTGGTGGGACATTGTCGTACGTCATCTTCTCGCTAACGATAATGTCTGCTGACTGGAATTACGGTAGTCTATAGACAAGTACCAGTCACTATGCTTTGGGAGGCCATCTTCCACGAGTGGTCGTTGGTCAGACACAAAGCTGCCGGAAGTGCTGGAGCTTATAGAGGACGAGACTGGCTGTGAGTCTCTGGCAGCAGCCCCGAGAAGCTATGCTAACGTCTCCACTAGTCCACAGGTCGAGATACCAGCTTATGAAGCTCATGGAGCGCGCGATCGAGATTCAAACTCAGATTGAGCCAGTGTCATTCTCTCTGATCATCGACCTGGATCACGACCTGCAAAAGTGTAAGGCTCCAGCATAGTCAACTAGAATACAGATCTCTTCGTGCTAACGACTGCCGCAGACAAGAAAAACTTACCTGCGAACTTAATGCCA
Source organism: Cryptococcus floricola (assembly GCA_006352305.1). Classification (NCBI taxonomy): domain Eukaryota; kingdom Fungi; phylum Basidiomycota; class Tremellomycetes; order Tremellales; family Cryptococcaceae; genus Cryptococcus; species Cryptococcus floricola. Next base: position 1,697,710 of record CM016931.1, on the reverse strand, counting down.
GATGTCCCAATTCTAGATATGCCCATCGACTCCCAGGGTGAATCGCACCTCGTCATCCACCGTTTCGCCATCCGACTACAGATCGCTCAAACTCGTCTTCTTTTGAATAGGCCACTATTTGCACGAGCCCTGAAAGAGTCCCCACAAGACCCTGCCCGCAATGCCAAATCAGGAGAAAGTTTCTTGGCCCTCTTCGACAGTGCACTTGAGATCGTTCAGCTGGTGAAGGCACTGGTAATCTATCATCCTAGGCTGATCGCTAGATGGTGGTTCTTCTGGTTCCATGCATTCTCGGCGGCTGTTTGTCTGTGAGGAGTTTCACCCTGGTCTTGCAATAGTATACTGATGTGTTGTAATAGTGCCGCGATTGCCATCCAAGCGCCTACTTGTGCCTACGCCACTCCAGCTTTCCAGGCCATGTCCATTGTCTGCGACATCTCCGCCGCTGCCCGCGAGGGTTGCCGTGCCAGGAAGGGCCTTCCGATGCTCCTTCGCCTCCGTCAAAGAGCGCTGGACTCTCTGACGTCTGCAGTCCCAGTATCTGCCATGAATGGCATGTCAAGGCAAGGACCTCCTCTTCCGGCAAGAGCAGGGGAAGAAGACGAGGATGATCTGAGCCATCTGGCGGGAGGTGTCAAGCTGAGAAGAAAGGGCCTGGCTGGGCTAGATCGCTGGTCCCCATCGGAAGAGGATTTCTCTCCAGGTCTGGGGAACGCTATCAAGACTGTGGCTGCCCTTTTCGAAGGTGGTCCCTTCGAAGGCAATACCGTCCCAGGACTCTACGCCCACCAGGCTTCGACGATGGCCTCGTTCGGGGATCGATACAGCTTCCAACAATCGGGTTCCAATTTAAACCCTTCGCCGACAGCTCACGCTGCAGAGTTTACAACTGATGCCCAATCATTCGGCTCCGAATCTTTGCCTCAAGTTCCGAACTATGGGCCCCTCTCGCCAGGTATGGACCTCTCAATGTCGGCCGCTTTTGGTATGGGGGCAGGCATAGGCATGGGCGGAATGCAGATGGTCGACATGAACAACGATACGGGATTTGGTGCGGATTGGCATGGTGACCAAGTCTTTGGGGGCAATGCGTGGGCTGTGGATGGAGAGCGAGGCGTTGGTGGTGGAGAGGATGGCGGAGGGCAGCCGCCTATGTTCGACTTCGACGGCTTCGTGGGGAAGATGGGCATATAGATAGTCACATAGAGTTTTTTGGGTATTTTCGAGCATGTCCTTTATAGCTTTCCGTATGCAATGTGCTTTCAGATGTCATCACGGAGCAGAACGGCTATGTATAATGATTCATGTTGCCAGGTAGTCTCTACTTCAGAAGGATCCAAGGCTCGAGGACCCGGTCTTCCCTTTCCCTTGGGGTCGCCAGCCCCATGCCTCCATCTCCAAGCATGGCGTCGCTCATCAGACAACTACCAGCAGCAGTAAGCGTTCCTTCATCGATTGGACTCCATGGATTCCGGCTCGCTTGTTGGTGGCCGCGCGCACACGTCAAATCGCGAACGATGTGGGGTGTGTTTGTCCATGTTCAGATCTTGTATAAAGATATGGGCGCTCAAAAATCCTGATGGCATACCCCACAGAGCTGACGAATGCACAGACACAAGCGACCAAGAGCGAGGTGGAAGCGCGGCAACCAGATTTGCCCGTGTCTTGGAACGGCGCATAGCCTTGCTAGCCTCCTGATCTTGAGCTCATGGCAATGAGGGTACGGATAGCCCTCAATGATGGTGATGATGAATGGGATCGCTCATGGATGCAAATGTACATTTTGTTCAATTACAGGGCAATTATGGGGTATATGACTCCTCCGGCAAGTCTTCTTTACTCGGCGATGCAAGAGTCCTAAGGCTACACACCTTGTCAGCCACCGTCTACGGGCGCGCAGCAACGCAAACTCACGTGTCCCTCAAACTCGTAATCAATACCAGCCTTTTGCAACTTGCTCTTCCTTTGCTTCTGCTTCTTCAAAAGCTTCTTGTTGGCCTTGGCCTGCTCCTCCTCCGTCCTTTCCTTCTCATGCCTCATCTTCTCAACACGAGCGCGGGGGACCTTGCGGAACTTTTTGTTGGCACCAACCCAGAGTTGAGGGTGGACCTTGTCGGCGGCGATGACATGGCACTTGAGGAGGTGACCCATCAGCAAGTAGTTGTTCATGGTCTCGGCGACGATCTGGGCGACGGATTGGGAAGACATTTCGATGTAGGCGTAGTGTTTTGAAGCACCAGTCTGTAGACACCGATCAGATCTTGCTCATAGGAAAAGAAGAAGGGCTCACCTTCTTGTTACGAGCCAAACGCAGTCGAGTGACATCTCCAAATTGCGAAAAGTATTCCTTCATCTGCTCTTCGTAGAAACCGTGAGGTACCCTACCAACGTAGAGAGTACCTTTTTGGGTGTCCTGTGCAAAGTCAGTAAAGTCATAGAAGATCAGCGCAATGAGCCTACCTTCTTCTTCGCCGCCTGCTTGAGCCTAGCCTGGACACTCTTGTCATCCCGAGCCACCATCGGCAGATTTGTCATGTCGACAGCCCTCCCGGCCTCGGCAACCGCCAAATCCTCCGCATCAGACTCGTCGTCCGAAGAGTCAGCCTCGCCATCAGACGAAGAGAATCCGTGCATAGACACGTCATCATCATCGTCCTCGGCAGCAGGCGCAGGTGCCGCAGTCTTGGAGCGAGTCTTCTTCGTTGCGGGCTCAGCATCGGCAAGTGCCTCCTTGGCCTTTCGCTTGCCAGCCTCCTTCACTTCCACAGCCTTCTTTCCAGCCTGTTTCTTGCCCTTCTTGGCAGTTTCCTCGGTGGCCTCAGTCATACCACTGGCCTCGCCAAATTGCTGAAGAGTCTCGCCCAAAGCCTCGCCGACCTTGCCGGCGACGTTCTTCGCGGCAGATCCAGCAGCCTCCATAAAGTCCTCAGCACGCTTTCGGTTCTTGGGATCCTTGGCGGCCTTGTCGACAGTAGAGGCAGCCTCTTTGGCGGCTTTGGTGGCCTTGCCCTTGACAGGCTTGGCGGCTTCGACAGTTTCAACGGCCTTCTTTCCCGCCTTGCCCTTGACTTCCTTGCCCTTCTTCTTCAAGGCCGGCACGTCGACAGTCTCATTCACAGCTTCTTCCATAGGAGCGGGAGCACCATCGTCAAGAACGATGTCACCAGCGACGTCGACAGCCGAGGAGACAGTGTCGATGAGAGAGGCGGCAGTGTCCTTGACGGTGTCGATGGCGCCCTTGGGGGCCTTGTTCTTGGAGGCAGGCTTGGAGGCGGCGGACTTGGCCTTCTTGGGGGCGGCGGAAGCCTTGGAGGTAGGGGCAGATCGCTTGGGAGCCATCTTGAGGAGTTTATGGGAAGAGACAGTTGTATGCCGATAGGGAAGGCGCGTTAAAGTTTTGCGGACTTGCTCCACTTCTTCAAAAATTATCTCGTGATGTTGGAATTTTGTGGACATGAAGATTTGACCCCGTCAGGTTGAGTAACTACTTCAGGCTCAGTTTCAGTAACTGGGTTACTGGCCGGGTAGACTGCTCGATCAACACATATACATACACATGCGGCGTGGAACCTGTTGAGGCGCCCTTTATTTGATTACTATCTGCATGTTCTACTGCTTCCCAACCAATAACTTTCGCTTCATCTTTCGATCCTCCAGCCTCACAACAATGGCACCAGACTCAAATGAGCCCGGCCTTGTGGAAGACCAGTACAAGGTCAATATAGGACCACAGAGGTCGAGCTTCCATACTACGTACGTGTCATCCTCTTGACAAGCCACCAACACACGTGAAGCTGACTTTCGGGTGTGAATTAGAGCCATTGAAAAGCCACAAATACCCTTGCTGGACCTTTTCGCTCTCGTCTTTGAGCTGGCTGGTCATGACCCGTCAACCACCATCGAATACCAGAAACCTTGCTTCGACGCCTCTGAAATTGCCCAGATGGCGACATTCTTTAAAAAGCACAGATGATTGCCTTAAAAGCAAGACTGCTGTTCTGGAAGCTTTCGAGGCCGTCGCCGGGTCCGCGCTACCCTGTTGATGCTGCCGAAATTGACTCTGGCGGCAACAGCGCCAGGATGCGCTCCACGATTGGACAAAATCTCAGATCAGGCAAAACACGGGTGCTCATCGTCAAAAGTTCCTTCCCCGTTGAGAGCGATGTACCGGGAGTGAAGTACTCGACCGTCTACGGTTGTGCAGGCAACATCCCCGACTTTGTTCAGATGGGAGGCAGAGACGGCGCCATAGATGGAAACACCACAAAAGCCTTTGTTCTCGCTCACAAGACCCTGCCGGGAGGTCTAGAACAGGATGATGATTCATGTGGGGACGAGCATCCTCTCACGTGTACTGTGATCGATCGCTCAGAACTGGCTGTGGAGAACAGGGGAAAGTTGAACGAAAAATTATGTGAGCAGTCTGAGAGTATACCTGGTGAAGGACAGGCATCACATTTCCCCTTTCGTCCGACCCAATTTCTGGCCGTATCTGTTGGAAAAGATGATCATATGGAAGTATGATGTGTACCCGAATGTGACTGTAGGGGGACGCGAGAAGGGAAAAGTTGTAGAAGCGGGTGTTGATTGATATGTCTATTTGAATCGTGGAGCTTGTGTTTAGCCAGGGAGACAGGTCGTATGCTATGCATGTGGCTCTGCACCACCGAGTCATTATGCCATAAAGTCCTAGTCACATTAATCCCGTTCAGATATATGACATCAAAGCACACACCAACCCTCCCTCACTTGAGCGGATCAAAATCACCCCAATCCGACGATGCCCCACTCGCAGCAGCGCCCTTGCCCCACGTCGGCTTTGGCGCAGAAGTGGGCTGCATCACCCCGCTAGACCATCCCGGCGGGGGAGACACCACCGGCTGCATAGTCGGCATTGCAGGTTGAGCCGGTTGTAAAGGCTGGGATGGTTGTAGGGGGCGCGTAGCCTGGGCAGGCTGTGGTGTCATGAAGGATAGTGGGGACGACTGGTAAGAACTTTGAGCGGGAGGCTGGGGGGAGAGAGATATATTGTAATTCGGTCCTCCTCCTCCACCTGAGCCTGCCGTGGTAGAGGTATAGGAAGGCGTCCTACTAGCCTGCTGAGGCTGCAACGTCCCGAAGGACGATGATGTCGGCTGTAGAGGAGGTAGCGAAGACATGGACGTCGGATGTAACGTCGTGGACGTCGAAGGAGCAGAGGGAGGTGGCGCAAAAGCAGATGAATTGAATGAGGCCGCCGGGACGGCTTTCGCTTTTAGCTTTGGAGCCCCTATAGGCTTTGTAGGCTGCAGCGACGCCATACCATTCGTCGCCGGTGGTTTCGGCGAGGCTGGTGCAGAAAGACCAGGGAAGGTACTAGCAGTGTTGTTGACGCTCAACGAAGGGAAAGTCGAGGATAGCCCCGCGTCAGATGGCTGGCTGAGCCAGCTTTCGTCGTCCCACGGATCGGTGATAGTGGTCGAGCTATCAGCCACGGGAGTACTCGTGCTATTGACATCGAAGCCCAAAGCGGGGGAGGCATTAGAGCCACGGACAAGAGTCTCAAAGTCGACCTCTCCGCCCTGGTTATGACCTGAGCCGCCGTTGAGAGCGGCAGAGTTTGCAGCGGCCAGGCTCGCGGTCTGGGCTTCTATACGGCCGACGTCTTTCAAGTGCTGGGCATGCTCTTTTTCGACACGAGATCCTAGCGTCTTGATGACCCTATGACCTAGTTAGAAACCAAGCTTTTGTACAAGACGGGCCAACTCACGCCATAAACTTTGCAAACTGACTCGCATTGAGCACTATTCCAAATCAGCATAACTACCTTTTCAGACATGATTGAAACTCACAAGGACCCATAGACATTGACCACAACTGCGGCAAGACCAACGTCGCCACAGCTTCTCTATCCACTTTCGACCCCATCGCTTCATGCACCGCTAGCGTAGCCATCTGCTCTTTGTCAGTATACATCTCAAGTATCAACGATCTACTGACCATTACAGCAGGTTCTGAATTTCATCGTCAGCTTGAGCCCAGCGCGTGAGAGATGAGCAGGCTCACCCTTGGTCTTGATCTTTGCCAACAACGGCACCAACTTTGCCGTCAAAGTCGCTTTATCCAACGTCCCCACCATCGCCCCAAAACACTCCAACGTCTGCACCTTGACACTCAGTACCCTCGTGCCCCTGAATACGATCGCAACCTTGACCAAGAGGACGTTTTGGACGGTGGCATAGTCGAGGATGGAGGTGAGGTGGGGGATGGTTTTGAGGGCGCGTTCTTGGACGGGGAGGTGCTCGCTTTCGAGAGAGTTGTAGATCAGGGGCATGATGTTGTCGCGGAAGGCTTGGGGGGTTGTCTTTTCTTCAAACAGAGTCAGGTGCTCCAAGAGTGCTATACACAAGTTAGCAGACTACCATCGTACGAGTGGGAGACTGACTGAGCATGTTTTGGGGAGGATCTTTGAGTGCAAAGAGGGGTTGGAGCTTGACGAGGACGGTGTTGAATTCTTCTTTGCTAAGTGATTTCGATATTTCAAAGACGTTTGGCAGGATGAACGGCAGGAGATACGAGTCTTTCATCTTTACTAGAGGTCAGCGCCGGTCTTCTGAAGTGGCGGTTACTTACCTCTTCCAGAAGACTGAGCAGAACCTTCCCTTTTCTCAGCCTTTCAGAAAACCCTGGTAGTACCCTCACGAGTCCTCTCAAGAATGTCGCTTTCTCTTCTCTCGGTTTGGAGGCGAATGTAGTAGGGTCGAGGAACGAAAGAGTGGATATGGCGAGGGAGGAGAAGAACGGGTGGGAGTGAAGTGAGGGGAGAGACAGTCTTGTAGAGGGGTGCCGCGTCAATAATCGAGGAAGAAGATCTTGTGCACCGTCAGCCAAGTAATGGTAGAGTCAAGGAAGCGCACCTTTCAGCTCTGAGCTGCACCGATCCCATCGACTTCCACTCGCCCATTCACGGGTGACCAGCTTGTTTTCTATATTCTCTCTGAGACTTTGCATGGAGCCGCGGTTTTTCAAAGGCGGTTTCCCGCCCATGTGCACAGCGTAGAGTATACATCCCAAGGAGTACAGATCGTTGGATTGGTTGAGAGAGTTGTCTAGAGCGTACTCGGGGGCTAATGCCGGTCAGCACTCGACCACCAGAGAATGGGTAAACTTGCCAAGATAATCCAGTTTCCACTGCACCTGCGGCGGCAGCCTCGCGTCCACCTCTGGAAAGACGTACTTTGTCGCCGACCCATCAGGCTGGCTCAGTGGAGTCGTATGTGACAACCCGGTCAACTTCCAATCGCCCTTTGAGTTGATGACTACCGCTTCCAATCCCAAGTTCAAGTGGACCACTTTGGCTTGGGTATGTAAGAAGGACAAGCCACGGGCGATTTGGAGAGTGCCTTTTTGTATTTCGACTTCGTCCAAGTCGAGCTCGCCTTGGCCGCGTTCTTCGCCTGTTGGTGGGCGGCCGCTCCTGTACGAACCGCTCGAGGCCGATGCATCAGCAGCAAGAGACGACAAGGACGAAGTGATTCTTTCCGTCATGAATGTCATTTCTGACCGCGAGTCTTCGAGCGGCTCGACCATGTGGAGGATATCAGGATGCCGCAGGCGAGAGAGCGCAGAGGCCTCCTTCTTCAGCTGCTCGATGACCCAGTCTTTACCTGGTATCCCGCCAAAGGCGGTGCCCGCTCTGATACCATCGAGCACACGCTTCTCGAGCATCCATAGGGATACTTCCTTCCCGGTGGTCTTGTGGGTGGCTGGGATGACTTTCCAGAGGCCGACATTGAATGTCTTCTGTGCTGAGGTGGAGGCTGCGAGGGAGGGGAGGTGGGTACTGGATGCGTTGGGGGTGGCGGGGGAGTGTACGGTGTATGCTGCGAGGTAGGAAGACTTCTGGAAGATGGCGAACATTGTATCCGCTGCCTGGCTCAAGAACAACTGAAGACAACTACAACAACATCCCTCACGCGCTTAGGCACGTCGGCGCTTTCGGGCGTACGTAATCACAGCACCCTCCACCCGCACTCCTCGCCCCCGCTTCTCTCATCCGTTCATCATCCACATCATCCAACATCCCCTCCCCCTCCTCCTCCTCCCCCCCACCGCCACCATATCCCACTCCAACGGCTCACAGCGCCCCTCCCCCACCTGGCAGCAGCAGGCAGCGGGAGGGAACAACAACCTCAGGCCCCTCAATGTCCGCGACGCCCTCTCCTATCTCGACCAGGTCAAGGTGAGTCAACCCCCGTCGTGGGGAGCGTGCATCAGTAGGCGGAGTGGGTGGCTCGGATGGTAGCATGGCGACACTATGGGACGGCCGTCGCCAGCCTACTCCAGGATCCCGAAACTGCCTCCACCTACCTCCACCGGCGCCAGCTTTTACCATGAAAAGCACCCTATACTGACCACGCCCCTGCAGATCCAATTCAACGACCAGCCAGATGTATACAACCGCTTCCTGGATGTTATGAAAGAGTTCAAGGGCCAGGTGTATGTCGCATCGCTTCCGCAACCCCCCTAATTTTCCGCTAACTCCGCGCCAGGATTGACACCCCCGGTGTCATTGACCGCGTCTCGACGCTATTCCGCGGCCATCCCTCCCTCATCCAGGGCTTCAACACTTTCCTGCCACCAGGGTACCGTATCGAGTGCTTTGGGGGCGAAGGCGATGCCTCGGGGCTCATCACTGTGACCACTCCCGCCGGTACGGTGAGCCAAATACCCGGAAACTTTGCCGCCGCTATCGAGACCAGAGAACGGGAGGCTCGAGACCTGGCAGCGGCCCAGGCGGCAGAGGCTGCCCGTGAGAGCAGAGCCGAGTCGTCGGCGCCCTACCCTGCTCCCACCCCCGCCAATGCCGCCCCCGCAGGCCAGCCGCTTCCTCCGATCAATAGCATTCAGAACCATCTGGCTGGTGGACCTCCACCTTTCCAGGGCGTCCAACACACGAGCCGACAATCCACCAGCGCCGCGCCTGCCCGTTCGTCGCAGAACCAGGGCCCGGGGCCTTTGCCGCTTCCCCCTCACGCCCAGCACCCTCTGCCTCCTTCTGGCCCTTCTACACCCTCTGCGGCCCAGTTCCTCGCCTCTGGCGGATTGTCCCATGGCAACTCTCAGCAAGCCCCGCAGCCCCAGCAAGGCGGCAACAGAGCACCCATCCTAGAGTTTAACCACGCCATCACCTTTGTCAACAAGATCAAGACCAGGTTCAACAATGACCCAGAGACTTACAAGCAATTCTTGGAGATCTTGCAGACGTATCAGCGTGACACTAGGGATATTGCGGAGGTGTATGAGCAAGTCACCAAGCTGTTCAACAATGCCCCGGATCTGCTCGACGAGTTCAAGCAGTTTTTGCCCGAGAACGGCTCTGGCGGCGCGCTGGCAGGCTTTGGAGGGCTGGGATCGTTCATGCAGGTCGCTGCTGGGACGACGGCCACCAACGAAAAGATTGGTGGCCAGAAACGCGGAGCAGCAAAGGAAGGGAAAGAGACGGCGCAGAAGAAGCGCAGAACGGTCGACTCTGGAGCGGGTAAAGGCGGGCCCGGGAAACGCGCGAGACAGCGAGAGAGCCCCATCGACGACATTGAGCCTGCTACTCTTACTCCTCAGCAGCAGACCCTCGCGTCGCCTGATGAAGTCGCCTTCTTTGACAAGGTCAAAAAATCAATCGACGACAAGGTTGTCTACCACGAGTTTTTGAAACTCATCAACCTCTTTGTCCAAGATATGATTGACACCAAGACCCTACTGGACCGCGCTCAATTGTTTATCGGCGATGCCCCCGAGGTCTGGTCCACTTTCCAGCGTGTCGTGGGTGTGGATAGCGAAGGCAGGATCCCGCCCAATCCTGCTACGACTCAAGGCGGGTACGGCTTTGGGGGGATGATTGGGATTGACAATCTGGTGGTGGAGAATACACCGATGTTGGAGAGGGTCAAGCCAGACATGAACTTGCCAGGTGCCAACCAGGTCGGACCGAGTTACCGACAACTTCCTCGTTCTGTAAGTGCCCCTCATTACATCATGATCACACGCTTACAGTCAGCAGGAAATCAACCTCCAGTGTACTGGACGGGATGCGATGTGCTGGGAGGTCCTCAACGACGACTGGGTGGCACACCCTACCTGGAACGCTGAAGACGTCGCCCCCTTCGTGTCCCACCGCAAGAATCAATTCGAAGACAATCTCCACAAGTCCGAGGAAGAGCGTCACGAGTATGATTACCATATCGAGGCCAACCTCCGTACCATCGCTCTGCTCGAGCCGCTGAACAACAAGATCCAGACGATGGACCCGGAGGAGAGGTCGAGTTTCAACCTCAAAGCGGGTCTCGGTGGCCAGAGCAAGTCGATCTACCAGCGTATCATTAAAAAAGTGTATGGTAAAGAGCTTGGCCCGGATGTCATCCGAGCGCTGCACGACAACCCCGTGGTGGCTCTTCCCATCGTCCTCGAGCGTCTCAAGGCAAAGGACGAAGAGTGGAAACGGGCCCAAAGGGAGTGGAACCGTCTCTGGCGCGAGCAGGACGGCAAAAACTTTTACAAAGCCCTCGATTATCAGCACTCTGGTACCAAGGCGACCGACAAGAAGAAGGTTGCCCCTGCCAAGGTCCTCATCAACGAGATTGAGCTGCGCAAGACCGAGCAGCAGAATGAGAGGTCGGGGTTGATTGACCCTAGGATGTGGAGGGCCCGACCGCAGTTGGAGTTTAACTTTGGGGATGTGGATGTGCTGAAGGACTCGATGAAGCTGATCATCAGCTATCTCGACCGTATGCAGAGCACCACGCTGGCCTCGGGTGATCAGGTGAGGGTGGAGCAATTCTTGAGAGAATTTGTGCCGCTGCTATTCATGCTCAACAAGGAAGAATTCGATGCCGAGTTTGGAGATGGAGCGGTGCAAAAGACGCCGGATGATGAGTCTGACGAGTCTGATGGAGAGGAGGGAAGCGCGGATGATGGTGATACTGCGAGCACTACCGCTAGTAACAAGGGCAAGGGCGATAAGCGTCATGCCAGCGATCTGCGCAAGAAGCTCTTGAAGCAGGCCGCCGGCGACACTGCCAGCCGAGAAATGTCTATCACCACTCCCGGCCCAGAGTTTGACGTTCAGCCTCCTACCGAGCCATTGTCTGGTGACGCTACTCCTCTCACGGAGAATGGCGACCGCGCTGATACGCCTTTGCCCGCTCCCGTCGATCCCGAGGAGGTGGCAGAGGCAGTCGAAAAGGACAAGGCCGGTGCCGAAGCGAGCGAGCAGACTTGGGTCAAGATTGATGGGTTGGAGAGCCAGCCGCTGTCCAGGGGGAGCTCTGTCGGGGTAGAGCAGGAGAAGGAGAGCGGCAAGCCCAAGAGAAAGGCCAACTTCTTCGCCAACACCAACTTTTACGTTTTGGCCCGCTACCTCCAGGTAAGTGTATTCAGTCTTCGATATTGGGCTCAGCTGATATGAAAACAGATGCTCTACTCTCGTTTGGCAACCTGTAAAGCTATCGCCGCCAAGTTTGCTGCCGAAAAGCGTCGCCCTGTCAACCCCTTGGCTGTCAAACTCGGCCTCGTTGACCCTGTCACCCAATATTTCGGTATCCTCGAGGGCGACAACCCTGCCCAGCATTACTACACCCACCTCTTGGGACTGTTGGAGCGCTACTTTGATAACGAGATCGAGTTTGGCGCTTTCGAAGACGCCTTGAGGTTGATGTTTACCAACGAGGCTTATCTGATGTTCAACTTGGACAAGGTCATTGGCGGTATCGTCAGACAGGTGAGTCGACATGTCTCGTCCAGGGATTCAAGAATTGACATGGCACAGATCCAAACCATTGTTGGTGACCTCAAGAGTCAAGAGCTACATGCCTTATTACAACGCGATCGGGCCAACCCCAGGACATCTACCAAGAACCAGATTGCCTATAGAATGCAAGCTGAGGGTGTACTTGGCGGTAACGAAGGGCTCTACAAGATGGAATGGGTAAGTTTGCGTCATGTGCATGTTTCATTGCTGACCCTTGGTCATAGTTGCCTGGAAAGGAGACCCTTACGATCCAATTGCTGAGCGAGGAAGATCGGACTGTCGACGATGCGGATAACCATCAAGAGCGGTGGGCCCAGTATATCGAGTCCTTTGCCCTGGTATGTTTCATGTCGATGCCAAGTTCAACGCTTACACTATTTCTAGACACATCCCACCGAAGGTCTTCAAAAACGCGTTGATGCTCCTTTCCTCCGCCGAAACGTCGCCAAGACTCAAGAACGCGAGCCAACCATCTCCCCGTCCCGTGTCGACGCCAAGGACGGGCTGGAGATCAAGATTGCTCTCGGTAACTACAGAATGTTCTTCACCCCTGGCACGGAAGACTTTTTCCACCGGGAGCCTTCAAATGTGAAGGCCAAGTCGCCGGAGAAGGCCCCTGCAGTTTTAGCGCCCGAACCTGTAGAGAACGGTGTAGAGGTCAACGGGGAGCCGACTGGGGAACCGATGGTCGTGGAGGAAGCTGTCCCTCCTCCGGAAGCTGCTCCAGTGGAGGGAGGCATAGAGGAGTAGTCTTTGGTTGGTTGGAGAGAGTCTAGTATACTGAAGACTATACATATCCCATTTCATCTCTTATTTCTTTTTGTTGCTCTCTCGTTTACCCAATTTGGATCTGAAAATGTTTCCAGAACTCTCTTTTGTGTGCGCGAGATTGATGGGGTGAGTAAATCTGCGCTAGAACATATACCCTCGGGTGTTGTAGTCTAATGAATCGTGTGCATCGTGATCCTTTCATGATTTCCTGCTCGTACGCACAAGTCATTCAAATGCATACACAGCTCAGCATCAGATCCTACGGTTGCCGTGCGGAGGCAGGAGGGGTGTTTCTTCAGCCATGTTGCCGTAGGATGCAAGACAAGGCGGGATATCGACATACTACTTGCCACCTTTGTTTGGCGCCGCCTCGGCGGACCGACCCACCTGCGCCTATCTGACGACACATGTAGCGTATCGAATCCCGCCATCTTGAGCCTTCCACAACTGTACATACTTGCTGCATGCATCCACAACATGGAGCTCAACTTTGATATCTATTTCTAGTCCATGACACCACCATTTAGAGCTCCCCTCCTCCTTCAAGGTCCTTCCTCTTATCATATTTAGCCATACTCGGTCCCTTCCCTTCACCTTTCAACCTCTTGCTAGTTTCCTCCACACCACGAAGAGCGCGAAGCACATTCCCACCAGCTAAACCAGCAAGGTCAGACCTGGACCATCCGCGTCGAATGAGCTCGGCAAACTACGATATCACGGCAAATCAGCTTCTCTTCAGAGGAGCGCCTTTAGGGGGAGAGTACGCACGAGGTTGGGGTATGTGGAGACGTCTTCCAGGCCCTTGGGAGTGGACTCGATACCGTCATAGTCTGAACCGATGCCAACGCTTCGGAGAGTGTCAGGTCTGTCAAGGGATGACACGGGAGAGGCACTTACTGGGCTCTACCGGCCTTCTTGGCGATATACTCGACTTCATCAGCGATGTAGGCAACGTCAACTTCATCCGGGTTCTTTGAAGCGAACACTGGGAAGAAGCTATAGTTCGTCAGCCCTGTACATATGAAAGAGTAGAAGCAAGTAGCACTCACTTGACCATGACGACACCGTCGTTCTTGTCCTTTCCATCACCGAGCTTGGAAAAGACTTCGTCAGGCGCGTTACGAGACATGTTGTTGAAGTGTCGAGCACATGAGTGGGAGAGGATCACAGGGGCCTCGGTGAGCTCGCTACAAACATGTTAGATGAGATTACGAGGTGGTGAGAAGGGAAGGAGGTGCTTACAGAGCTTGGAGGGCAGTCTTGTCAGAGACGTGGGAGATGTCGACAAAGATGCCCAGCCGGTTCATTTCGGGGATGAGCTCCTTGCCGAAAGGTCTGGTGTGTCTGTCAGCAGGCGGTACGTATAGACGAAGAACGGGTACGCACGAAAGTCCACCCCAACGTTCCTCGACGCCCTCAAAGATACCGGCCGAATCGGCAAAGGCGTTGTTGCAGCTGTGAGTCAATGTCATATATCGGACACCGAGTTGATGGTACATCCTCAAAACTACGAACGATCGTAAATCTCACGTCTGAGTGGAAAGTATAGGAGACGTACCGCCCAAAGAGTTTCCAAGCGAATGCCCGCCTTCGAGTCCAAAGAGACTAGCAACCTTGCCAGCTTTCCATGCGGCCTCGACCTCATCGGCGGTACGGGCAGGAGCAAAGGTGTCGCTGTAGCGTTCTATGATGTTGTTGGCCACGTCGAGCTGTTCGAGAGTGTCTACAAAGGACAAGGACGGTATCAGCACGGAGAACGGATACAGGCAAGATGCTGGAGACCGACCTCGGACTTCAAAGGTGGGGGAGAGGAAATCTTCACCATTGGTCGTACGGCACTCGACAAAACTAATCAGAGTCAGGATACTTGTAGTCGATGAAAGCTGGCCCACGCAACGTACATTGACCAGAAGAAAGCGCCCAATTGTCCTTCCCTCAGCCGAGGGATATCAAGATGGCCAGGCTAACGATCTATCAGCGATATTATCGGTACCAGTCACTGTCAGACTTGCAGTGGACTTGTAAAGATCGAACTTGTCCAGATTGTTTCCGTACGCCGAGCGAGCAAACTCTGGCAAGTCGATGTGTCCATCGATCACAGGGGTTCTATGCGTTTCTAGTTAGAACAAGGTCAGGAATCCCCTGCTAGACTCGCCTTTTGAGGTAAAACTTGGCCCTCTCTAGTGGATCCTTCGGCTCCCGGTTCTTCACGACGACAGTGATGACGGTAGACACTGCAGCCCCGACGAGCAGGAGAGAGAGAAGGGTGATGGCGACGAGCTTCTTGCGGCGGGCTGTCCACCAAGTGGTGTCGTCGTTGGTGCTCTGTGGGAGCAGGGGGGTGTCTTCTGCCATGGTGGTGATGCTGTATTCTATGTATCTGGATTGATTGCGAGGGATGTACAGAGTCGGGGATGGCCGAAGGGTGATCTGGTCCCGTGCCTCCACCTGCGACATCCATCCCGGCTACTCAGACCGGTCAACAACTATATACTGTCTCTTTCATCTATTGTCTCTTCCATCTTATTCTCCCCAACATGCCCCTCCTCGCCCTCACCCGCCCCTCAGAGACCGTCTGGCAGATCTCCCTCAACTCTCCCCCCGACAATCGCCTCACCCCACCCCTCCTCGCCGAGCTCGCCGAAGCCCTCGACATTGTCGAGCTAGAATGGCGCAACGCTGGCGGGGGCGTCCAGGACCCCAAAAAGAGGAGTACTTACAAGAACAAGGGAGCTGGAGCGTTGGTATTGACGAGTGGGTGTGAGAGATTCTTCAGTAATGGACTGGACTATGTGGGTTCGCTCAAGGTTGACAACTTCTTCCAAGGTAAGCTTGTGTATGTCAAGTACTCAGATATGATACTGATGCTAGCTCTTAGACGTGTTTGATCCTGTTCTATGGAGGCTCATGACGTTCCCTCTCGTCACTATCGGAGCTCTCAATGGACATGGCGCGTACCATCACTACCGCTTCAATATGAGATCGCTGACTCTATGGTAGCCTTCGCCGGTGGTATGGTGATCGCACTCGCTTGTGACTATCGCATCATGGCCTCAGGAAAAGGCTGGATGTGCATGTCTGAAGTATGCCCCTCTTTACCCCTTCGTTTTTGTCTGTGCTGACGCAGATCTACAGGTAACATTTGGCGCCCCCCTCCCCAACTCTTTCGGCGCCTTCCTCCCCGCACTCATCCCCAACCCCCAGCACCTCCGAGACACCATGCTCGCGAGGCGATGGACACAGCCAGAGTTGTTGGAAATCGGCTTGATTGATGAGATCGTCAAGCCCGAGGAAGTCTTGAAGCGAGCGATAGAGGTGGGAGAGAGGGAGGGGCCGAAGGTAGCGCCAGGGAGCTGGGGGTTGATCAAGGTATGCTGATAGACAAGTTGGGAACAAAAACGAACGCTAATGGTGATGCTGTAGGAGGACCTTCGCAAACCCATCATTGTGGCTTCTCACGAGCCTGCAGGTCCGAGGCGGCTCGATAGCGGCCAGATATTCTTTGACAGGATTGCCAAGGACCGCAAGAAGCTGGAGGCAAAGGCCAAGCTGTAAGGCATTGGATAATGGCGAGAATTGGCGAGAGTATTGTTGTACAAGAAGAAGTTTCGGTTTACGAAGGCGATCTCAGAGATGCTGGTGCTCAACACAACTGGTATTGCTTGATATGTTGATAAACGAGATGCTATACATGAAAGCTTTCTTGAGTGCCCCAGTGTTCTATTGAGTATAGTGCTCCCTCTGTGTAAGAGTCCAGATGAGACCAGTCCCTAGCAACAGACCGTCAGCTAGCCAATTCGGCGAGACCTTCCAAGAGCTCAACTCACATCCAACGACAAGAGGTCCAATAGACGCCCTGTTCGGCTTGACACTCTTAAAGATCAACAGCTCGGTTGTAAAGTGGAATGTAGCGAGGGCATAAGTGCCGATGGCGAGGCTGTAGACTCTGTAGACATGTCAGTGCCCCGTCCTTGCACATTTGTGAGGTGATCCGAGAGTACATACCCAGGTTCGTGGATGTTGTAGGATGCGAGGCCTCGGATGAGACTGGCAAGCATAGTCCAAGCGCCAAAGATCCTGCCCGCAAGGAAAGTCACTGTAATTCATGATGAGCATCGTACCACTTTACCAGCCACGGCCATTGCCCGTCTTTCTAACTATGCCCATGCAGCTTATTCCGCACTCCTCTTATGCAAGATAGACTTACTCTCATCAGCCTTTCCGGCGTAGACCTCCTTGGACTGCCAGAGGACAAAGTAGTTTTGGATGGCATTGTAGGTGCCGGCGACGGAGGTGAGGAGGAGCCAGTAGGGGAGGTAGCCGGCTGTGGCGACGGGGAGGACTGTGCAGGGGTTAGTATATAGGATAGTGAGCTGGGAGTGGACTTGCAAGACATGGTGTATAGATGAAGATCGATTTGAGATGGAGATGATGATTGATGGACGGAAGCAACAGTAAAGAGACGCACTCAGCTCGCACATTTCTTATATTTCTTCACAACACCCTCCCCCGGCGCTCTTCACTGCAGCGCACCGCTCACCATCCCACCAACAGGGACAAGACCGGCCGACCCCCGCCCTCCTCGTTCTGTACCCCGGGAAAAAGCAGCGGACAAGCAATGGACTTGCCCCAAAATGGCGAATCGAGCAAATCTCCCTTCCACCTCGCACCGACCCAGGCGCAAGGAGATGAGATGAATGCGGGTGGAGAGAGACGGGATGGAGATGGGGATGTGGAGATGAGCGATGGGCGTGCGGATGGACCGGGAGAGGAGCCGGTGTCGGGTGCAGACACCAAGGAGCAGAAGAGGGGGACTGCCAGGCTGATATTGCCCCAATGGGACAGTACGACCTCGCCATCTTGTATTATTTGCCTTGTCGCTAATCCCACCACAGTCCCGCCTCCAAAACCTATACATGCATCGCAAGACCTCATATCCCTCCTCAACCTCGACACACTCTACAACGCTTACGTCCGTCCCTTCGCCGACTTGCCCGGGGAGAGCGACCAGCCCAACGGGGTGGGTGGGGAGGATGGGAAAGGTGGGGGGAAGAAGAAGGGGCCGCCGGGGAGAAGAAAGATGGAGAAGGGGTACCAGCATCTGGTGGAGGATTGTATCGGTCAGTCCTGCACTTTGGACGTTCGGGAAGAGACTGATGATGGGCAGACCCGATACCTTTAGGGACAAGAGTAGATGCTCCGTCTTTCCTCCCGCTATTGAATGATGTGTTGCATCCGCCTGCACCCCCACCGCCGTTCGCTGAAGGTATTGTTGAAGAATTGCCGAAGGAAGCATTCAAGGTTGCCAGATTGGAGGCGGGTTCACAGGAAGGGGTACGTTATTTGCTCATGTACATTCTGTCACTGCTCACATCTATACAGTACCACGGCGGACAGAAAGCGGGTGTCAGAGAAGCAGAAGAGAAGCGCAGAGTAAGATTTGCCTTTCATAGCCAACTCATCCTTCTGACCCTATTCCTCAGCGCAAGAGAGCCGCCAGAACAGCCACCCACGACCCCATGTCTCCTATACAGTCCACCTTCCCTCCCAACATCCAATCCACAGGCGGCCGTTCCTCCACCCCCGGAACCCCCATGCTCCCCGTTCCTCCGCCCATCAACGTCCGTCCTTACCATACACCCGGTACACCCCGCCGGGGTACAGCGCCGCCTGGCGCCGGTACAGGGCAAGGCGTACACCCATTCTCAAAACTCGGTCCCGGATCAGGAGCAGGCGGAAGACCGACCATGCCCAGTTCAAAGCAGAGACCGGCGAGTATGGAAGTACCCAACTCGCGCAAAGCTGCGAGTCGGAGTGCGAGCCCTTTACCGCCGTCTTCCCTTGGGCCCGGGGCTGGTGGTGCGGCAAACCAGCAGCGGCCATTCGCGGCGAATCGAAACAAACGACCGGGGAGTGCGGATGTGCAAGGAGGTCCGGGGAAGAGGGCAAAGGAGAATGGTTCGGCGAGTCCGTTACCTGGCCTTAGAAGATGACAGTGTTTCTTCAGATGACATGTTGTATTGCATATATATCGCATTTGGTCGATGAGGAAGGGTGCTAAGGATCATGCCATGTGGCGTTTGTACCACAGAGTCATCCAAAATACAAAGTGGACGCGCTCCGAGAATGCAACGTGGCGTCCTCTCTCGAACATGTGTACCTTCTCACTCGTTTCATATTTCGTTTTCTATGGTCATATACTCTACACCCCTCACTCCAGTATGGTCGGACAAGAACCAATCAGTACTCGCCAGACTGGTTCAAGGCCTGCTCAGCTTGCTGCTTGGCGTGCCTCTTGGCCTCTTCTCGGTCCCAGGCGTCGAGACCTATACACCACTGTCAGTTATAGCACCTCGAGCATGAAACGATCAGTCATACCCTTGGTCTCGAAAAGCTTGTCGACCTCGGCACTGGCAAAGCCAGCAAGGAGCTCCTTGGCGAAAGCGTGGTTGGCGGGCTTGCCGTTGGCGGCCTGGTGTTGCTCGTAAGCCCTCATGGCCTCGAAACCGGCGGCACCGCTGTACTCTCTGGTCAGCAAGACAATCCAAGCTGCGAGACAGACACGAGGACGCACCCGATGAGCTCGTGGGAGAGGCTGGCCTTGTGCTCCTCGTTGTTGGAGTCCATGTTGCTGATGATAGGTCAGCTTTGGACGTCTGGCAAGAGAGGGGCGTGCGTACTAGACCTGGTCACGGCCAGAGGCGTCGTTGTTGAAAGCATCGAAGAGACCTAGGAAGGGTCAGTGGTTTGGAAGATGGAGACTCGAGGCCGGACAGGACTGACCCATTTTGATTAGTGTTGTTGTGTTTGGTGGTAATTGGAGAGAGAGAGAGTTGATGATGAAGAAGAGACGGGGGATGAGAATGCGGTCTTTATATATCTGTGAGAGGCGAACAGAGCGATGCTAGGTGCGTGTCGGGTGAAGCGGGGGGCGGCTAGATGATGCGACGACCCTTGCTTTCTTACGGGACTATCCGGTATCCCACCGAGGAGACGTTGCATATCGCTGTCGTATTGTCCCATGACACGGGATACGCACTGTAGCTGGGTGACTGGCCTCTGGGGACTAACGGGGATGCTGCGAGGGCGTCATGTGCGCCTCGAAACGTTTGAGCGTGCAGGACACAGATCTCTCCCCGGCGACAACAACGCAAAACGCCAGAGACGAGTAGACAGAAATAGAACTCGCAGGAGGCCGAAGGGCACAGCGTTCTGAGGTTCCTGATAATTTATAGGGTGGCCGTTGTACGTGATGTGGCTTGTTCTCTTGTGCCCCCGCCCCCGAGCATAGCCCCCAAGGAGACAACACACTCTCTTGGGCGTATTGTGCGGTGGGCCACCGGGACACTTCTGGCCCCCCGACTGCGAGATCTCGGCCACCCGAACGAACGCCAGGCGACATCCCCTCCAGTCGTCATGCAGCGTGTAACCATTCCTCTTCCTGTCGCGCTTATTGGCTTCGTGGAGTCGGCTCCAATAGGTCTCGCACAGATGGTAGAGACTGGATTGATCGAGTACACTTGTACCGGCGAAGAGACCAGGCACGTGCGCGAATTAACGACAGGCCTGTCTTTGATCCGCGCTCGTTCAGATCGTACATCAACATTTCGACAAGATATACAGACATAGCCACAGCAGAAACTCCATCATACCCGACCTGTCTTCTTTGAACACTCTTCCCACTGGGTATCAACAAAGTCTTCGATATCCGCCCACAAAACGTCAGGTTTCTCAAGAGCCGCAAAGTGACCGCCCTGATGACACATCCGCCATTGATCAGCTTTACACTCCTCTACTCCCCATATCGCTTGGGCGTCATGACTCACCGCATCGTGCTGCTTATACCATACCAAGTTGTTTGAAGCCTTGACGACATCAAATGACACGGGGACGATCTCTTTCGGGAAGAAGCTAAAGCCGGTAGGGCAGCTCTGGTACCTGTGCTCTGCGCGCGATTCTTTCCTTTTGATCCCGGCACCCTATGCAAAGATCAGTTTCGAACATCCGGTCCATAAGCCGACTTACGTATCGATAAGTGTACAGGCTGGTGGAAAAGCAATCCGTAAACCAATACAAACTCGCAAACGCCAAGATGGTGTCCACACCCGGCGTCTCATCCGTCCACGAAACATACTTTTCCCCGATCCACGCCAACAAGCTCAACGGATTGGATCCTGCTACCAGTCCGATAGTAGACGGACGTGTGGCATGTTCGAGAAAATAGCCAAGGTTCTGAAAGAGCTCGAATAGGCGTTCGGTGGATGGAGGGGGTGGTGGAGAGATGTCTGAGGGGGGCGCGTCGGGGGGTACGCTGTGGAGAACATGGCGGTAGTTGAGATGGATCGCTAGACCGACATGACGTTAGACCGCTACCCAGCTCTTCGAACGCTAGAGGATACACTGCACCTTTACACTGGTCATAAGTCGACCCCAGCTCCATCGTAACATAGCTCCCAATATCCCCGCCTTGTGACATGTACCCATCGCCAAAACCGAGCCCGACCATGAGCTCATTCCAGAGATACCCAACATCTTTGACGCCGAATTCTCTATCCTGGGCGGGTGGGCTGGAGAAGATCCATCCGGGGAGCGAGGTGACTACCAGGTGGTACCTTGGCATCAACTCATCAGTACGTTATGCTCCAAGTATCAAGCTAAAACTCTGAAAGATAGCTTACGGAAGCGTTTCTGGCGTGTACTGCTTTCGAACCAGCTCCAGGATAGGAAGAAACTCCAGAAAGGTTCCAGGCCAGCCATGTGAAAGGATGATCGGGACTGCATCTTTCTTCTGCGAGAAGAGGCCTGTGAAATGGATATCATAGTCCAAGCCGTCCTTGTTCTTCAGAGTTGCGATGTAGGCAGGGAACGAGTTGATACGAGCTTCCTCCTTTCGCCTAGAAGCAGGTTAGCATGTACGGGTCATAGGCTCTCGAGGTACTCACCAATCATAATCGAGCCACTCGTCTCGCATGTTGACCAACCATTCCCTTGATACGCCAAAGCTGTTTTCCTTGGCAGCCGATTCAGCGTTCTCATAGCTCTGTTTGGCAATCCTGGTGGACTTGAGGAGAGAGTGGAGATCTTGGATATCGCTGTCGGGAATGGAGACCGAGAAGGGGCGGATGGGGATAGTTGGCTTGTGTGGGAGGGTAGCGTATGACATGCTGTGGTTTCGGGTGGGTATGAACGTCGCTGAGAGATCAGAAAGATGGTCGCTGCATGAATAGCCAGTGAGAACAATCCGTTTACCTAAGCATATATCAACACTTCAACAGTGCCAGGACATGTCCTGGCGGCGGTGTCCACGCCGCGTTTGGTAAACCTATGTAAAGGCCATATACAGGCAATCATCATGCATTGGGGAGTGAGTTTGTATGTTGTGTGTAATATGCTTCTCTTCGTGTCCATGCCTAGTCCTCGTACATCTTCTCTTCTCCTTCAACACTATTCTTGCAGGATATCTTGCAGCTTGGGCCTACAAAGATGTTAGCGTGGATACTAGAACAAGCGAAATTGACTGACTTCAATTCCTTGACGTCCTTGCTATGTCTGATATCAGAACCAGTGTTGATGAGGTTTCTAGCCTCCTCATCCTCGAGCAAGATGCCCAGACCGTGGTCTTGTGTGAGCTATAGAACATGGTCAAGTTCCTGCATCAAATCTTAGTATGCTGCTCGACGCTAAATGCGACCAACTCACAACAAAGCCATCAGAGTCGACATCCAGCTTCTTGCCCAAACCATCAATCATGTCGTCAGAAGGCCTGTGCTTGATGACCTTCAAGGCCTTCTTCAAGTCCACGAGAGCGATTTGGCCATGAGTGGTCTGGATCAAGTTGAGACTTGATCCGACCTTTTCATCGTACTTTTCAAGCTGAGCGTCAATCTTCTTGACCATAGATCGGACACGCTTGGAGACAGCCACGGTAGGGCTGTCGCCTTCCTGCCTCTCCTTGGATTCCTAAAGAGGTGTCAGCCTCAACCACCACTGACGCGAATTCACTTACGGCCTCGGACAACAGGTTGTCTTCAAGCAGAGACTTGAGCTCATCTCGCTCCTTGATAATACTCGACTTGGCAGTCAAGATAGACAAGGCCTCTGCCAATTCGGACAATTGCTCCTTGGTCATTCTCGCGTCGGCCTCCTCGGCAGCCTTGGGAGCTTCCTCTTCCTTCTTGCCCTCCTCCTCCTTGACCGCCTACTTGAGCTCGGCCGTTGACTCTTCCTTGACTTCTGTTGTCTCGCTCTCGGCCGCCTTGGCAGCTTCCTCCAATTCGCGCTTAGCCGCCTCCTCGGCGGCCTTCTTCTCCTTCTCCACACGTCGAGCATGTTGTTCCTCCTGTCATGGGGTCAAAAACAGTCTACTATGCATCCACGAGACATACCTGTTCTTGCTCGGCTTCGTCCTCGATCAACTCTTGCTGCTGCTGCAAGACTTCAAGCTTTTGCTTGTAAGTTGCTTCGTCAGAGACGTTCAACTCGGCCTCGGTGCAGCTGCCCAAACGTTAGCAATAGTTGATTTTAGATATGAGGCTACTCACCAAGTTCTCGGGCAAGCTGCTCAAGGCAGTGACCTGACCCATTGGCGCCATTGGTACATCCTCGCATTGGGATGCTTGTGCCTCAGCTCGGCGCTGTCGCGAAGCCTCAACTATGGAAGCTTTGCGGGATGCCTCTTGAGATGCTTTCTCTCGCGCCACAGTTGACCGGAACCCGTGTATGCCGGCCTTGATGCCTCTGAGTTCATTATCGAGACGGACGTTGTTGCCGGTGATGACTCGCTTGTTTTTGGTGACTCTGGAAACTCTGCGGTACACTGCTGACGACATGGCGGGCAAGAGTAAGGACTCGATGGTGAAGAGGGGAAGGTGAGGTTGAGGATGAAATTGATTGCCGGCTATGTCTCAGTAGTGTAGTTACGCATCCAGAAGACAAGAAGAGCGCTCGCTGAGGGAGAGGCGCGGTGAATTCTGCCGAGTCCCCGGTTGTAATGGGCTCAATAGGAAATTTCTTCTAATGCATTAGAATAAAAAGTGTTGCCAAAAACTCAAGAATCTCAGTTAAAAGCGTGCTTTTAACTCATGAAACGGCCCCGGGGGTGCTGCGTCGCGGCACCATTTATAGTACCTTAGGGGGGGTAATTAAGGGTAGACAGGGGTGTGCGCTCCGGATCCCAAGGCTTTGATACCAGCATCATGGACCGCCAATGACAGGCAACTGAGGGAGGCGGGGGAAGCTTGTGCATGGGAGGGGGACTGTTCTGACTGGTGGGAATAAGGTATGTGTTGAATTTGAGTGGGAGGATGGTTGGGCTGATGGAAGGTGTAGGATACGACGCTGAGGACGAATACGACACTATCACAGCCTATAAGATGAGTATGTACCTCTTCGAGTGGGTTCTGCGTCTGCCCAGAAAATACTATAAGAGTACGTCAAAAGACTACTCATCACTGCTGAAGGCTGATCGATATAATGATAGAGCAAAACGGAAGGTACCCTATTCATCCGATGGTACAAGAGATTCTCAATCAGCGCTTTCGAGAAGCAAACCCAGGCCACGCCACTCTACACAGCGGTAGTACTTCACAGGTTCCGGAGGTCGGGGACGCCGCTGGCGAAAGTTTGCGGGTCGCTACCGATGTTGGAGCCGTGCCGAGACAGAGAAGAGCTCATGAGTGTTGAGAACGAGGCCGAAGAGAACGAGCGACCAGAGGAGGGTCAACAGGCAGAACAGGAACTACTGAGGAGTGAGCTCGAGAAGGAGGTGGAGTTCTCAGCCCTACGGAAGACGCTTGGTTTCAATGATACAGGTCAGTGCCGCTGTCCTGCGGGGTCACCGTGATGTCTGGCAAAATCTGATTCAAGGTATAGATGTCGCTCTCGAACGATTGCTCGAGTGTCATCAGAGTATTGATTCACTCAAACTTTTCATCGCTGCCGCCGTGAATCTTTGGGAGACCCAGAAAGCAACGCGCCCGGATGCCTGCTCCGACCATCCTCGGTCCAAATCCGTCAATTCCATCTTACGAGCGTACGATCGCGTCGTGAACGCCCGTCGAGTTGCACGATTTGAGGACGCTGGTGACGGTTAGTTGCTATGGACTCCGGCCATCATTCTCTTCTAGAACTGACATGGCTTACAGGCACCCATTATGATGGTATCCAGTCTGTCTCCAACATGCAGTGATGGGCAAAATGATTTTACAGTTTTGACATTGACATGTCAAAACCTACCCGCAAAAACCTCAGACACACTCTAGGAGCCACACCCGTCTTTTTCTCCTTCGCCGAAACCCTCATGCCTAGCCAAGAAGCTCAACTTGCTTCACAGTCAGCAGCTCTAGGGGTCATCTACTCGTACCTCTCAGACGAGGTGGAAGAGGCACTCTCTCTAGAAGCGCGAGACTACGATCGGCCTGACCCCAAACTCCTCTGGGAGGAATTGGCTAGAACCTATTCGAATACGACTTCTACTCGAGTACCTGCTCTCTGGAAAGGGGGGGGGTTGACATGTGCCACACTCAGCCAGATAACCCGCCCAGATTCAGCACATCAACAATCTACATAATCGTCATGCCTAGCAATAAAGAAAACGGCAGCCAAGGCGGACGCCCTCACGAGACATGGTGGGCGGGGTTCATCCGGCTCGAACACGACATCAAAGCCTTCGACCTCTCCCAATACCAGAAGAATGCTTGGTGCAAGAAGTGTATCACGTCCAAGCTTTCCAGTGACGTGCTATACACCACCTGGCAGCCGACGGGGCCTGATCAACCCATAAGCGAAATTCCAGACGACAATCAGGACGAGCAAGAATATATCGCCGATAGGCATCGTCAACAAGCGATGTCCGTCGTCCTAGGCGCCTTTGCTGGGGATGAAGAACCTCAGAACATCAGGCAAGCTCGCAATCGAGAAGACTGGGAGTCATGGAAACTGACTATCAATGCCGAGCTTAAAATGCCAAGTGACAAGAACGTCTACACTGAATGCAGACTCCCAGACGATCGCAAGCCCATTCGATCTCGCTTGGTATTCAAGGTCAAACGAGACCAAGACTCCCTCAGCACCGCACGGACATATCATGGTAAGTTCCCTATGGTCACTATGGAAGCTGACAAGCAGCTATGTCCCGAACAGACCCATTTTGTGGTCGCCAGGCCACTCTTTTGAACCACTTGAGGAGGCACCACGCGTCCACTGTCACGAACTCCACTGGCGCCACCTCTGACAACGAGTCTACCACCGCCATCGCCAGCACCACGGAGACCGCTGCCAAGCCCGATGTCCAAACAGTGCTTCGGCTCAAGATGCTTTCCCCCAAGTTCAACCGGCGAGAATATTTGGGATATTGGTCTGACAAGATACTCGGACCTCATCTTCCTATTCAACAAAGTTCATCACAGAAGTGGTGTTGAGATTTTGGAGATGCTCTACCCTTCCAGTGGTGGCTTTGGCAGTGCCAAGACACACTTCAGCTTCCGCGGTCAGGAGATCACTCTCAAGATGTACCCTCGCCTAGTACATCGTCTGAAGTCTATCAACAGCAGAATTGAGGTGACCGACGCCAAAACCAAACATGCGCAGCTGGAGCGTATCTTGGACAATTTGGAGGAGCACCCACCTGGGGCTATCGGGGGCTGGAGGATAGAGGTGTCTCTGCAGGCAAGGACATTGGAGGAGGCTATGGGCATTCTGCTAGATTTCAACAATCATGTGCTTGAGGTGAGTAATCTTAGTGTATTTTTTGTGGACAGTGGTTGACTAGTGCAATAGCCTGAAACCACAATCAATGCTTCTTTCAACCAGAGCTCTGATGACGACTCAGACTACAGTTATGAGTCCTCCTTGCACTCTGCAAGTGAAACTTCCTCCTCAGGTTCCTCATCACCACGCTCCTCACTCTCCTCACCAACCCCACCACCAGAACCCCCTATCTTCCCTCTTCGCCAATGCCCAGACACTAGTCGCTATGTCCTTCCTCCGGTGCCTCCTATTGCTGAGGAGGTGTCTAGGTGCGCAATATTTGACCTCAAGACTTGGATGGACCCTGTCTACTAGAAAATCGAGAACAAGAGGCTTGAGGTTCTACTTGTCACCAAAGGGGATTATATGGTGCAGAACAGGCTTATGTCCAATGCCTTCAATGCTGGGGGTTTCCTTAATGGGGCTAGCATTAGACAGCTTATCCCGATGAAGGATAAATCCGTCGCCTTCGACTACCTCCGCGAGTTCATCATTCGTCTTGAACGCCAAGCCAAAGTCTCAGTGAAGTACATCCGAACGGATAATGGCGGTGAGTTCTTGAGCAGCATTGCTAAGAAATGGTATCGAGACAACGGTTACGTTCACCAAACGTCTCCTGCGTACACTCCTCAGAATAACAGTGTCGTTGAGCGCTACAACCGCTACGCGACCGAGACTATTTCCAGCATGCTGTCCCTCACTCTCCTCACGAACCCCACCACCAGAACCCCCTATCTTCCCTCTTCGCCAATGCCCAGACACTAGTCGCTATGTCCTTCCTCCGGTGCCTCCTATTGCTGAGGAGGTGTCTAGGTGCGCAATATTCGACCTCAAGACTTGGATGAACCCTGTCTACAAGAAAATCAAGAACAAGAGGCTTGAGGTTCTACTTGTCACCAAAGGGGATTATATGGCGCAGAACAGGCGTATGTCCATTGCCTTCAATGCTGGGGGTTTCCTCAATGGGGCTAGCACCTCTGTGCCAGAGGAGAGTGTGCTGCAAGCCATGTGGGAAAGATGGGTGACCTTGGGTCTCAACCTCAATCCCTATGACTCTACTCGGCGGGAAAGGATGAGAAGGGTAGTCACAGCTATTATCCCTGGTGAACCTGCTTGGTGGCAGGAGGCGTCCTATACACCCCAGCAAAGAGCGATCTTGACTGTCAGCGATCATCTGGGAAGTCTCTATGGGTCAGGTAGGGGACTGTCAGAGCTCTTTGACTTGATCAGGTCTGTCATTGGTCGACTCTCCTGCCCAAATGACAGAGGTGATGGTTCTCACAGAGCTGTAAACCTGCAGAAGTATGGCATACAAAATGGGATTTTTAGGGTGAAGTGTGGAATGGGAAGGGCCTGCAAGGTGTCACTCAAAGCTGGGGAACTGCGCAGCCTGTTCACTACAATGGTGCTGGAGAGGACCATCCCGCATGCTTTGGTCAAATTAGATGATGACACCTTCAACATGGTGCACAGACTCTATCAAGGAGATGAGGATGTTGTAGTCCCATCAGCACGTCATAGTTATACACTTGTGAGTTCTCCCAACGCTTTTCATACCTCATGACACATGCTGACACATGTATAGCCTCAAGGCAGCAACATCTTTGCACCTGGCAATCCACATTATGGCTACCTTCATAACAGGAATGCTAGTGCAGCTGTAAGAAACTACTCATGCTGTATGCCTGATGTCTGACTGACACATTCACAGGTGGATAACTTTGAGAACATGACACCTATTCCCTCTCTCCCTCCCTCCCTCTTAGGGGTTAAGAGGCGTCCGCCGAGCTCTGCCGAGCTCCTTCCTGGGTGCGAGCTTCCGGATCGCAAGAAACTGGCGGGCACTATCCACGAGAGGAATATGGCGATGATCAAGGACACGATTTCTTCCACTCTCGTAACGGTCCATATGCGTGATAATCTGCTTATGGCCCTGACTGGAGTGTGGTAGGAGATGGGGGAGGAGGGATGGGAGAAACGAGGCACTTACAGCGACTTGATGCGACTCATCTCGTCAACGCTCGTGAGTTGATAGAAGAGTTTCATAAGAATCATCCTGACAAGCCCGTAGCTCCGCGCTTCCGCCCTCGCAAGTCCCTGAAATTATCCCATCCAACAGCCCCCGACTCTGCCCAGACAGTGGCCAATGAGAGAAAGGGGCGCCAATCATATTGGTAAGGTTTCCGTGGCCTCAAGTGTCTCTACTCATCCCCGAGTGGGGTACAGACCTACGCCAAGTTGCTTCTGGATTATCAGACTATACTCCGCGACACCCGCGACCCCTTGACCGACTCTGAGATCAAACACCAGTTCCTACACGGCTTCCAAGGCGACGATGCCCCCGTGGGCAACAAGGTTAGGAGGTACCTCGAGAGGTTCAGTATGCCTCGATTTGGAGGAACAAGGACCCGGAGATCTGTCCCGTGGGTCTTTTGGCTATTATGTTGTTCTGTCGGTGGGTCAAACCGTTTCACTTGAGCACACAACACATCTGACGCATACCGATTCCAGTTTCCATGGTCTTGGCATCCCAGTCGACGAAGCCGATTGCCCGTTTCCTTCCCTCCAGTCAAGAAGAGAGTGGTACAGAATTCCGCTCTTTATCTCTCCTCAAGCCCGGCCAGATAAACGCAACGGCAGCGGAAACAAGGGAAAGGAGCGCCAAAGGGACGACCATCGAGCTACCGGCAACGAAGTCAGGCTCACCTACCCTGCCCTCAACGCGAGTGTACGAAAGGCGCTCAACGCTAGTGGAATCTACTCCAAAGCGTCGGTTTCCGTTGCTGTTGCGTTTCTCTGGCCTGGCTTGAGGAGAGATAAAGAGCGGAATTCCGTACCACTTGTCCCCCAGCCGCGACTTGGGTAAACAGGTGGCGGATCTCGGCTACCCGCAGATGATGTCACGTCGGTTAAAGTTGGACTTTTGTAAATCTCTCGATGGGCTCCCAAGGGATGCATGCTGAACAACGAGCAACGCTGGCCAGTCTGCATCGAGAAACAATCTGCATGCTAACTGCAACAATCCCTACTCAAAGATCTAGTCGCGCGCCTCAGACACCTCAAACCCTGTACTCAGCTTTAAGCCTCAGATTCCCCTGCTCCTGATCCGCAAGCTGCCTGATCCACCCCAAAAACAGCTTCTGGTTGGCATCCCTATTCGGCCCCGCACCCACAATCCTCTTCCTGAACGCCCCAATCGCCTCATTCATCGGGATCGCCTGCTTCTGATTACCCCTGAACCAGCTCAACACGTCCTCTTTGGTAATCATACCCGGGAAAGGAGGGATATCGGTAGGCTGAGGGACGGGGGTAGTGGACGACGACTTTTTGCTCTTTTTGGGTGGCTTGGGTCGAGAGTCGGAGGCGCCCGGAGAGGATTTTCTTTTGGAAGGGGTGCCAGGAGCAGAAGGGTTCTTGGTGGGAGAAGGGTTGCGTTTGAGCTGGGGTCCCGAAGTAGAAGCTGGCGAGGCCTCTCTGGAGGCTGATCCTGAAGCAGGACTGCCGCCTCGACCTGTATTGGCGCCCGAAGCCGGGCTGCTCCCGCGCACGACAGGGCTCGTGGCTCTTGAAACCGGAGCGCTACCAGACCCAGGGCTGCTAGCTCTACCAAGGGGACTCGTGGCCCGACCAGCGGCTGAACCGTGCGACCCAGGACGTGGTGAAGCACCTCGGGAGGCAGCGCGTTGAGCAAGAAGAGAGGCGCCAGAGCCGGGAGGGGCGGTGGAAGCCTTGCCCTTCTTTGGGCTGGGGAAGCGGTGTGCATTGGAGTTGGAAGATGGGGATGCGGTGCGAGCCGTGGGGGGACGGGACGTGGGGCGAGACGAAGGTTGAGAGGACGTTTTGGGGGCTTCTGTCTCCTTCTCCTTTTCCTTCTTCTCTTCCTTCTTCTCTTCGACAGATTCGTCGTCAGAGTCAGAGTCCTGTTGACCATTAGCGTCAGAATCATGCACATAGAGATGAAACTGACCGAATCTTCGTCCATGTCGTAATCCTCCCCGTTCTCTCTCATTCTCTTCCTCATTATCTTTCTGAGCTTCTTGCCTTCATCATCCAGATTGTTGTCCCCGAACAAATCATCCTCATCTTCATCGCCGTTTGCAATCTGAGGTCGATCGCCGACATTGGCGTTGGCGAGTCGGAATTCCTTCTTGAGACGTTCCTCGAGCTCGCGAGCTTCTTCCTGTTCACGAGCATCGTTGTAAAATGTGTTGTTATCGTCGTCATCTTGGAATTCCTCGGCTTCGTCAAAGTCCAGCTCTTCGCCGACGCCTCCTTCAAGATTACTCTGAACATTGTGTCAACCTGCCGTCTAATGAGGCAGCGGCGTATACTCACTCCACCGACACGATGTCCTTCACGCTTAAAGTCATCCTCATACTTTTCCACCTTGGGCTTTCTATCCACAGTAGATCCTCGCAGTAGCTGAATCCTACTTTCCAACCTCTGCGCTCTGTTCTCCAGCTCTTTGTGCTCAGCCTTCACCTTGGTAGGAGCGGGAGCCGAGCCGGAGGCACCATCTGCCGGTCGAAGAGCCCATCTGTCATGGATCTTATGCTTTGCCTGCAGCTCAAACTAGACACAATCAATATAAGTCGTCAGACTGCACAGGATAGTAAGACACGATTCACCAATTTGTTTGCAGCATCGGCGTCCAGAGGCTTGAAAGGCCTCTCTGGCTCAAACTTGTACGTTCTCCCCGCAGGGATGAGTTCAAATCCATCTCCAGTGCCGTCATTAAAGAGCAACACTTGGCCGAGTGCGCCTTGCTCGACCATCCTACCAGTCCACTGTTCCGGCTGGGGCGGCCTTTCTTGTGGATTGGCGCTTTCCAAAACCCAAGGAAGCGCTTCCTCTCGACGAAGACGCATGATATCAATGTCTTGGTGGAAGACTTCCTTGGTGCCCCTCTTCGTACGCTTCCGCTTACTCCCAGAGGCATCGCTGGGAGCTTGGCCGACAAGAGACATATCGATCGTCTCCTTCTTATCCACCATGTGCTTTCCATCCTCGTCCAGCACCGGCTTTCCAGCTTCGTCGTACAGGTATCTCCCATTTATTCGTCCTTCGGCATCCAGAGAATATATAGGCGGTTCGGGAGGACCAGGCTTCTTCCTGTTCATCAGGATAGGCTGGGTTATATCGGCAGGGTCTATCGTTTTAGAATGATTCAGACGCATGAGGTTGAATCGGAGCGGATTGTTGGGGGCTGTAGACATGATCCTAATCTCTGTAATGTCTGGTTTAACATCGGGGGTGGGGTCTGGCTTTACTGATGGGGAGGAGGCGGCGGAAGAGGAGGCTGGGAGGGATGAGGGTTTGGGTCGGGAGGCGAGGCCGGGGACGCTGGAGGAGCTGGCCACGCGGTTTACGCCCGAGGCATTGCGCCGTCGCTGCTTGTCTTTGTTTTTGCGGAGGAAGAGGGTGGCGTCCGACATGGTGGGTGATTGAATGGAGATGTAGAAGCAAGAGAAGAGATACAATTGAGACTGCCTTCGTTGATTCGCAAGGGACGGACGCGGATACAAAGCGGGTCTCGGGGGACTTATGCCTCCACTTGCGCCATTGAGTTTCATGAATTTCTGGATATCCTACTCACAGCATCTATACAGCGACGATGGCCACATCAGCACCCCAGAAGACAGTCCCCCCGAGGGCACGACATGCTGCCAACAACCGCAAGTACGGCACCCCTCTCCCCATCCTCTTCCCACAGCCCCAGTCCACCTCCACCTCCGTCCTGTCCTCTTACCTCCCCTCCTTCGCTGCCAAAGCAGAGCTACTCCAAGCAGTCGGCGACTATGACCCCATCACACAGAGTGTATGGGTAACCGACCGAAAGGGCATGGACTTGCTCTTCCAGAAAGGTTTCTTTGGAAAAGGTACCCTCTCGCGATCAGAACCTTCGTGGCGAGAACGCTGGGTCGCGCTCTTAAAAGGAGGGGACGCTCTCGGTGCAGAGCAGATGAGGGAAAAGAGGCGTCTGGAAAGGAAACAGTTCAAGCAGGACAGAGCTCAGGCAATGTTGGACGCGGCAAAGAAGGCGGAAGCTATCGTTGCAGCTGCCAAAGCCGGTGCGCCTGTGCCCTTGGAGCCTGAAGAGGATGAGCAGGAGGAAGATCTTGAAGGCGATGTGTCTTTGGTGGTCGATGCCAATGAAGACGTATCTCGACCCGCTTCGCCGTCGCCTTCGGTGGCTACCACCACTACTACTATAGACCATACGAATGTCACCGCGCAGACGTTTCTGGTCCGACCCACAAGACCAGATGCCAACCGAAACAGAGGCAGAAACGCCTTCCGGCGGCGTCCTCCCCAAGCGCAAGCTCAAGCGCAAACCCCTGGTACAGCTGCTACCCCAGTCGCGCGCCCTCCCCCGCCTCCTGTTGAAGAAGACGATGAAGAAGAGGACGACTTGTTTGACGAGTCCCTAGTGGAGGAGATGGAGCATCTTCAATTGTCTGCGGAAGAAGCCATATTTTGCTCCCTTGCAATTGGTGCTCTCAAAGTACGCGATCCTTCAACGCAGGACATACTTCCACCAGGCCCTGATCTCCTGTCTCTCCTCCTCCCGCCACCATTCCCTTCCTCAATAGAAGAACCTCGCGGTATACTACTGCCGGATAACCCTGCTTTAGTGAGCTATGTGGTCTATCACCACTTTAGGTCTCTGGGATGGGTAGTGAAGGATGGTATCAAGTTTTGCTGCGACTGGTTGTTGTATCGTCGAGGCCCTGTCTTTTCTCATTCAGCGTACGCCCTAACCCACGAGATCTTTCGCTTGTCCAAGCTGAACAAAATGGCAGATTTGCATGTGTTGTCATTCCAGTATATTCCGACCCGGAAGACCAAGCCAAGTCGCCATATGGTAAAGAAGATTGGTATGACGAACGCTTGAGCTGGAAATGGATGAACACAGTCATTCGAGTCAACTCTCTCGTCCAAAAGGTAACACGAAACCCTCCCCGTATATGGTCATCCACTGACGATCTCTCAGAACGTCATCGCCATATATGTCACCATCCCCTCCCTCTCCGAGTTCTCCACCACGAGCAAGTTGGCTGATGGCACACTCAACCCAAAGAGAAACGATCTGAAGGCTCTCTTGCAGAGATACACTGTGCGAGAAGTCAGCTTGGTGAGTCGTCTATCTCTTGCCTGTTTTCAAATGCTGATTTGAGCCCAAAGACACGGTTTGGAGCGACGAGGCGACGAGATTGAGGGGGTGGAGTGGTGTCTCTCGGCATTGTGTATGTCCGCTGTATATGTATATATCCAGACATGGACTTTAGCCTCGAAGGGCAAGACAGTGCAGTGTAGTGGTCAGCATACGAGTACAGCAAAATTCATATTCTCATTAAGCCAAGGACAATTATGATCGAAGAAAGACACCCAGACCTGTCCCCTCAAGGTAGCAGGTTCACACGTATACACAAGCGATAGCCAAGTATGGCAAGACACCCTACTTGAGAGGCTTGGGCCTCAGGTTGGGACGAAGCTGGTTCAAGTCAGCAAGGCGACTTGGCGGATGATTCCACGACTCACCATTTCCACAAACAACGGTCGCAACGCTTCAATCTCATCAGTCCTGGGCGCAGACAACACCTTCACAGTCTCCCCCGCCCTCGTCTTCTTCTTTCTACTCCCACCACCACGTCTACGCCCGCTCGACCTGTCTGAAAGACCAGGTGAAGGCTGCGCGTGATCCGTGTCCTTCTTGTTTCTATGCAGAGCCGATCGGACCTTGTGTAGGCCATGATTCGACGAGTGCGAGCCACGTCTGCCAGAAGGATTGGCCAGAGGAGAGAGGGTGCTGTTGAAATCATCCGACTCGCGACGAGCGGATGTCAAAGAAGACGTGTTGCTCCTAGTTTCTTGCTCTTCATCCAGGTCTGCCAATTCGCGCTCATCCTCATCATCTTCTTCCGACTCTTCGTCCGCCACATCATCCGCTTCGCCTATCGCCGTCTGATCAATGTTCAAACTCGCCATGATCGAGCCGAGAAGCTGAGCCTCGTCATCAATCCCCTCGCCGAGGGCGCCAGAGCCCTCATCGGCAGTCTTGAACCGCCTCCTGACCTTTTCTTCGTGAGCAACCTTGAGCTTGTAGTGGTACGTCGCCACCTGGTCGACTTCTCTCATCACCCGCTTTCGTTCTTCCTCCGAGGCGGGAAGGATGAAATCGAGGTCGATGGGCTCTCCAGGAAGCCCGCTTCGGGCGTAATTCAAAAAGAGTTCAAGCCAGGCCATGAGAGAGTCAAAGAGACCGTGGCCCTTGGAGTGGACCTTGTGCACGAAAGAGTAGAAGGATTGTTCGTGGCGTTGGACAAGATCGATAAAGGTCTGTACGGTTCTCCCAGGATCCTCTTGCGAGACTGCTAGCCATCAGCTGTTGCACCTAATCGAAGAATGATAACCTACGCTCTTCGACCTGCTCGATAGTACGGATCATGTCATTGATGAAGGCTTGCAAGTCGCCGAGAGAATCAGCAATGCTGGCGGCCTTGTAGACTTGAGCGAGCGGGGTGTAGAAGATGGTGATGATGTCTTTCAACAATTCGGCAGTCACGCCCTATATCACAAGTCAGTGAACGTTTCTCGAACATACGAAAACACTCACTTCAAATATCAGCGCCAAGAGCCCTTCCTTCTCCCTCTTTCTCAGCCACAGCTTCAACAAGATGTTGAGATCCTCGCATAGCCACGCATCCTCATTCTCAGGTCCCTCATCATCATCAGAATCTGACAAGTCGGCCTGCGACGTCCTATACTCTTTGTACGCCCGCACAGCCCTCGCAACCCTCTGAAACTGCGGTCGGGATAAAGACGGAACCTCGGGAGACCGAAGGATGGTGACCAGCAGCTCTACCCCTTCCGAGGCGGCATCCCGTCTGTACGACTCTTGTACTTCAAACGGCGCCTTGGCATACTGCTCAATCTTCTGGCAGAGCACGGGGTCATCGATCTTGTCCTGGACTACCTCAATGTCTTCTTCGAGCATCCGCACGTCCTCGGTGAGACTGCTTGAGAACATTCGTTGGATGAGAGATTGACCGCCGAATGGACGGGCGAGGAAGAGGTCGAGGACGCCGCGGATCATGGCCATGGGGTTTGATATTTTGAGGATGCCTTTGAGGACAAAGTATGGCATGAGACCGTGGAGTCGTTTCATGGAGGCAAGAGTCTCTGAAGCCGTATCGGACGCCACGAACAGTTGAAATATCGTGGCAGCGAGGCTACAAGACGTCAGTTGGCGCTTCGCGGGAATCGAATCGACTTACGAGATCCTGCCCCATTCTAGCACACTGGACTCTGCCGGTGGCAGATTCTCCACCTTCTCCACTCTCTTGACAACTTCAAACACATTCTTGAGTCCTCCCTCTTTACTCAGCACATCACCCTTGAACTGAGCCAACCCCTCGCGAAGAGCTTCAATCCTCTTTTCCGCTTCCATTTTGAACCTCCGCCTGCCTTCTTCACGAACAGCATCAGCCTCCAATCTCCGCTGACAATCCACAGCCTCTGGAGGCGTGAGCGTCGTGGGGCCGGAAAGGAGGAATGATCGGAGGATGGGGGATTCGATGATGGAGGGTAGAGAGAGGAGTGCGTTGAGATATGCGCGGAGGGTGAGACGGTTCTTTTCTCTTGATAGTGGAGACCCTGCAGAGGTCGACGTGGGAGATGCAGGATCCTGGTCTTGGAGCGAAGAACTGGACCCCTGAGCGGCAGGGCCAGAACCATAGATTGCCCGGAGGGGATTGTAGGTGCCATAGTTGTAGCTGTTGGCGGCAGCGGTAGGCGCGGTTGATGTAGACTTGTCTTTGGCGGGCGGGAATGCGATGAGAGAGTCGGGGAAGGCCAACCTCAGCTACACATATGTCAGCTATGGTTTAACACTCGGCAGACTGTACTTGCCTCTTCAGCGAGCCTTCGGAAATCTCCATATCGCCTAGACACAAAGACGTCTGGCACACCCGCTCTTGAAGTCCGGATGATGAACTCTTCGTGACTCCTGTTTCTGACTCTGCCCTTCTCCACAATGACCCGCACGCCAATGACGTTCACCTCGAAGCCGGTGTTTTGCAGCTCTCCCGGCAAATGTCCACCATGTTTCGCCATCCATTTCTGCTTTCTCTCTTCTTGTAAAGCCTCGAGACGCCTCAGCTCGGCTTGCCCTATCCGCACAACTTCTTCGCCACCCTGAACCTTAATACCGAGACCAAACATCAAGGCGAGCTGCTTTTCCACCTTGATCCATAGCTTCTTCCTCTCCTGCGCCCCCTTGAGCTCTTCCTTGCTCATCAGACTTTCCGAGACCTGCCTGTCTTCCTCCGACTGAGCAGCTTGCTGGGATATACCCGTCGTCGTCAGGAAAGAGGACAAGAATGGCTGCACTTTGGCGGACCAGAAGGTGGGAGGCGCGGAAGCGAGAAAGGGGAACGGTAGGAGGAACTGGTGGAACATGAACTTTAAGAACGGTAGATCCCCCACCTGCCCCTCTGCCCTCTCTACCTCACTCGCACGCTGGAGAGCCTCCCTCCTTGATCGTTCATCCAACACGAACGGGTCGCCAAGCAGGCCAAGCGCGTTTGCGCCCAAGACAGGATCAGTGATGAGCCCGAGTTCATGGGTGACCTGGAGCGCGACGAGCGTCTTTTTGAGATAGTGCGCCCGGAGCGGGGTGAGCGTTGTCGGCGGATCGAGTGCTGTGGGTAGGGTGGAGTGGTAGGGGTGCAGGTGGGCGTCTGATGTCTGGGCTGGGGCAGAGTTGGGCGGGGATGACGTCGCACGTGGCGACTGATATGGCGGGCTCTGCAGCGGCGCGGTACTGGGGGGTGGCGGGAGTTCCTTGTCTTGCAGCCTGAGGGAAGAAACACGCTGGGGAGGCGAGGGCGGGGAGCGGTAGACGTCTTCGAAGCCTTGCTCTGCGTCTCCCTCTGGCTCGTCTGGTGGTGGCGGTGGGAGAGGCCTGTCTGGGCGCAGGGAGCGCTGGCGGCGGGGGACGTAGGGTGCGTAGGGGAGGTCTGGTGGCGGGGGGGACATGGCGGTGGGGAAGCGGAATGGAGGGGGATGTATTTATGTCCGCTGAGATGTAAAAATGCGGCGAGGCAGTGACAAGTGACGCGGTGGAGTGACCACTTCGGCCGCGCCATCCTCATTCACAACTCGTTCTCGCCAACGACCGAGAACATGCATGCCTCATCTGCTCCTGCCATGCACACAGCAACGCCCAGTCCATATAGGTTCATGATGGTCTACAACTGATTACAAACAGATCGCACAATATATGCCATGATACACCTTCCCCCTCGACGCTTCCGCCACAACACACTCTAGGACTCTATATGCCCGGTGTAGGTCATGTCTGCGCAATCTTGTTGTTCACAGTCCTTTCCTTCTCGAGCCTATCCTTATTCGCTTGGAAAGCCGCGTCCCTGCATGCTTGCATGCCGGTACTGCACGGTCGTCAGCGACATGTCTTTCACGGGGCGCTTGAATGTGATCGGAACGTACCAGTTATGGGCTTCAGGCGTCCGATGGCCAGAGCAGAAAACCCGTTGACAATGGGGGCAATCACCAGCGAGCCTGAGCGCAGCTGAGGGACATTGGGTTGGGGGGTTGGCAGTCATTTCGGGTTTCGAGTCGTCGCCCTCGGCGTTGAGAGAGGGCATGTTGTAGACGACTCGGAACTGGCATCGCTTCTTGGCGGGCCTAGAGAGAGTAGTGTCAGCATCTGGATCTAAGAGTATCACGCGATAAGTTGCCTGATAGTGTTGCCCCTTGCGTGCTTGTGGGTCTGTATACGCCAGTGCGACGATGGCTAGCAGCGGCATGTGCAGACAACACCATCGTCAGTCAAGACGGAAGGAGGTACTAACATTATGGATGAGTTGAGCTGGTAGGGTGACTAATGGGACGAGTCGATTGGGATTGGGTGGCAATAGAGTGGCCGGAATGGAAGTGTCTGTGGTGTTGGGCGACGGGC
Organism: Cryptococcus floricola; assembly: GCA_006352305.1. NCBI lineage: Eukaryota > Fungi > Basidiomycota > Tremellomycetes > Tremellales > Cryptococcaceae > Cryptococcus > Cryptococcus floricola. The sequence goes on along the minus strand of CM016931.1, from coordinate 1,659,425 downwards.
GGCTGTGGGACTGGGGGTAGAGGTTGGGGTATCTAAGATCTATGCGGCAAGAGGGGCAAGCGAGGATATAAAATGAAGAGGAGAAAGGAAAGAGCGAGAGAGCGGTGCGTTATATACTCTTGCCACCCAGCAACACGCATGCGTTATCGTTTACGTAAACGCGTTCCATTGCCTTCTCTACTCGGGTTTCCTAATTCGGTCAATTCCGAAAGCTAATGACAAGCCGCCCATTTGTGACGATCGACTGTGGTTCATCGAACCCTTTCAGATCCCGGACCGCCCCCTATTCCCTCAACTATCTCTTCCCGCTCGAGCACTCTTTCCGATCTCATTGGATGCCGTTATTGCTCTCTCATTCGTCATAGAACATGTATGCAGCCTTTACTATAAATCTGCTAATGAATCAAAACCGCCTTCGCAAGCCCCGCCGCTCTAATTGCGAGTGTCTTGCCGTCTCGCGGCACTGCTTACTCAGCCGGCGAGTGATTCCAGCTTCGAAATTATCGGGCACTGGCCATCTATAGGCCCACGAGTGCTTCCGAAAGTCGATAGCATCCAGACGACATGCAGCAATGCGCTGGGAGTGCACTACAGCGCCATCATAGCCTTATCTTGTCGTCCAGATTTGGAGAACGTTATCACCTCGAAATGAGGAGCTGTGGGCGACGACAGCAGGCTATGATTTCCCGACCCCAAAAGCACGACAATCTTCCTGTCAACTTGCCAGAATGCCTCAACCTTGCCTCATGGCGCATTCCGGTGCCAAGTGTCCCGAGGTACGAATCAGCCGCTGACATACTGCAAGACCACGGATAGGTGTTGGGGTCATGAAAGGGATTTCATCTTTTGCTCTAGATAGGTATCACGAACAAAAAAGGCTTTGTGCAGAAGAGAAGGATGCCGGGGCGCTGCGAGTCTGGTTGGGAGAGAAAGCGATTACTTCCGGGTACACTTGTCGAGAACTATAGAATGGTTTTAGTATGTAGTATCAGAAGCTGAAAGGGGAGAAGTTGATACGTACCGACTTCTTTGGTGATCTCGGAAAAGTCGGTGGCCTGGATCTCGAGGGAGACACCTGTATCATAGTTGATGCAAATGTCATGATGGGAGTGCAACAGCAACAGAGAAAGAGAACAGAGACAGATGATCAGCGACGCCCCATCAGGACACGACTTGACACTTACCATCGAGTCGGCGACGGAGAGCATCCTTGGAAGAGGCAAAGATCATCTTGCTCCTGACGGGCGCATCATCGGGAGACCTGATTCGTTGTGGTTAGCGACATGTACCGAGTATGATTAGATGGTCTTGCGTCCAACACAAAGTGTGCTGTAAGCTTCTTGGTAGCCCCAACGTCATACCAACTCCCTCGCCACCACTCTGCATACTCTGACGCCCAACACATCATGGGAAGGAGACACCAACTCACCAGAAGATGAAAAGCAACTTGTTCCTGATGCCCTCTCCACCAGGCAGCGTATACTCAAAGTCATACACAGCCCACCTGCAGTCGGCTTCAGGAAGGTCGTTGACAAAGGTCTGGAAGTCCTTGTCGTCTGAAGCCTTGAGGACGACGATAGAGCGCTTGTCCTCGGAGAGACCGTAGAGGACGTATGTGAGCTTTTTGCCGGTCTTGAGTTCCTGGAACTTTTCGAGGCATTCTTGGGTCTAAAGAGCGGGGAATGGATGAGCGTCTGAGGTATATCTGGATGAAATGGGTAGAGGTGTAGGCTGTTGAGGCGATTGGGGAAGGGTTCGACGTACAGGTTGGACACCGGAAGACTAGCGGGGGCATCAGCGGGGTTCACTCGCGCAGGGGATAGGGACTGACCATGATGGATGATATAGGTATGGGCTGGGTGGGATGGAGCAGGAGAGAGGAGAATGGAGACCACAACAAGTCGCGTGGAGGAGCGTCACGGACGGCTCAGGGCACGGATCTCGGCGGGGAGGGCCGCCCCGGAGTTGCATCCACCCGCGAGTGTGGCACTCGTTCACTATTCTTCTTGCCTCTTGTTTGGCTCTCGTCAGATTATTCCAGTCACCATGGCCCACCAGACACAACCATTAAAGATGTGCGTATATCACTACCGCGCGGAATACAAGCTGACGAGGCTCCTCCTCTTCCCAACCCCCTGCTTATATTCTCCGCTCTCTTATCCTTAGCCTCGCAATAGGGTCGCCCCTCTCAGACATAGCTGCAGCCGTCTCCAAGATCGCCGCCATCAACGGCAAGCATGGGCCTTTTGATGCGTGTGTGATTGTTGGAGACCTCTTTGCCGAGGGTACCGATGGAAGTGAAGTTGTCGGGCACAAGTGTGGGTCGTATGGCGGACTGTTTACGGTAAAGCTGATCGGTACCTCAGTCCCTGTACCTACCTACTTTACTCTTGGGAAGAACTCGATTCCCCAGTCCGTTCAAGACAAGATTGCGGAAACCGGGGGAGAGGTGGTAGACAATCTGGCCTTTCTCGGAAAGTCAAAAGTCTTTACAACTGCTCAAGGACTCAAGATTGCTTGCGCCGGTGGTAGCTACAGCCCAGAGACTTACGATGCGCCTGAGGTAAGTCATAATAATCACAATTACTGCATGCGTTCTTATAATATCTGCTAGGATCCCTTCTCCCCGGTGATCACCCGAGAATCAGTCGAGTCTCTCATGAAGCACCCCCTTCTCGGTGGTCCTCCAGCCGTAGAGGCCGGCTCCCTCGCGGCTGCCAAACAGTCCGCTTCCGCCCTCCCCTCTCCATTCCAAGGGATTGACCTCCTCCTCTTCTCTTCTCCCCCTCCTTCCCTCTCCCAGAACTCTACATCCTTCCCTACCTCCGGCATCTCCTTGGTCAACCCCGTACCTCCTTTCGAAGAAATCGTCAAAGCCGCCAGGCCCAGGTATCTGCTCTGGGGCAACGGGGAAGGATTCTGGGAACGTGAGCCTTGGGGCTGGACGGGCCCGGCAGGTCAGGAAGAAAGGTGGTCGAGGGCCGTCAAGCTGGGAGCTTTGGGCGGTGAAGCGCCCGCGGGCGGGAAGAAGGCGAGGTGGTTCTATGCTTTTACTTTGCAACCTCAGACACCGTCGACGCCTGTCCCGACGAAGCCGGCGGGATCAACTGTGAACCCGTTTGCACCTCCGCCTGCGGCCAAGAAGCGTGGGCATGGGGAGGAGGACAGTGGTCGAGAGCACAAGAAGGGTCGACAGGGTAAGTCAAAGTGTCTGTCTGATGAATTGTCACTTATGAGATCTCGCAGAAGGTGCGCCTCCTCCAGATGGTTATGTGTGTAAGATCTGCTCGCTTCCAGGTGTAGGTCAGACCCTCTTGGTCTTGGTGTTGTTGCTAATGTCTCTCAGCATTGGATCCAAGAATGTCCTCAAAAAGCCGACCGTTCAAAGCCCCCTCCTGGCTACAAGTGTAAAATCTGCGAATCGGTCAGTCCACTGTGTCTTGCGTGCTTTCGTGAAACGGCGCTGATATGCTATTCAGCCCGACCACCTTGTCCGCGAGTGTCCCAAAAAAGAGGACCGACCTCCTGGACCCAAACCTCCTCCTGCAGGATACGTCTGTCGAGCCTGTGGACAAAACACCCATTATATCAAGGACTGCCCCATGGTGAAGGACCGGGAACAGGAAAGATCAAAGAAGAAGGAACTTGGTCCCGCTGAGTGTGAGTCAAGATGTCGCTGATCTTTCTTGTCGCTGACGGCTTCTTAAGGTTGGTTCTGCCTGAGTAATCCCAAGGTTACAAAGCACCTGATCGTGGCTATCGGCACCGAGTCGTATGTGACTCTTCCAAAAGGACAATTGATTCCCACCGATGGGGTAAAGTCACTTGTTCCTGGTGGTGGCCACGTATTGGTATGTCCCGAGACCAGATGCATCTGGCATTATGGCTGACAAACATTGTATAGATCATCCCAATCGCCCACCACCCTACTCTCCTTTCCATCCCCGCCGAGGATGCCATGTCCATCATTTCCGAGATTGAAGGTTTCAAGTCCTCCCTTCGAGCGTGCTACGCTTCTTACGGTGCCGTCCCTGTCTCCTTTGAGATCGGACGTCTGACTGGACGCGGTGGTCATGCCCATGTCCAGATTGTGCCAGTCCCGAAAGAGTTGGCGGACAAGGTTGAAGAGTCGTTCAGGAAGGGAGGCGAGAAGCAGGGGATTGATTGGGAGAAGGAGCCAGAGAGGGCTCTAGCGAGGGCTGGCTCTGGCGGCAATTACTTCAAGGTTGAGTGTCCTGATGGGACGAAGCTGGTGCATATGTTGAAGGGGAACTTTGATCTTCAGTTTGGAAGGTGAGCAGCAGCTTTCAGGTACTACCAGGAAAGAAACTCACTTCTATTGTAGGACCGTCCTTGGAAGTCTGCTGGGCCTTCAGCACCGCATAGACTGGAAAGAATGCGCCATGAGCGATGCTGAAGAGAAGGAGGATGCGGTAAAGTTCAAGAAAGCGTTTGCATCATTCCATTCATAGTCTTACCACATCGGCTGCCAACTTGCTATGCATCACAAAACAGATTTAAGCACCTTACCGTTCCCCTTGCACAAAAGAAGGTGCTTTCGAGAGCGAGAGGACAAGACTAGACAATGTCGACACAAGTCACACAACTTCTGGGCTCTGACTTGTGCAATCTTAAATGAGTGGCTCGGCGCGCGCGACTTGCGACTTGGACGCGTCTGCGCTTTGACTTTCTCTTTGTTTTTCTCAAATTCATCCTTCCCTCGCATTCGATTTCCGCCTCTACGTGCTTCAATAACGACAGGATGTGGTCCCCGAAAGCATCCGTCGACATAGAACGTCGCCCCTCCCCCCAGAATCTCCCCACAAACAGCAGCAGATCCCACGGCCGTACCAAGTCCCTCAGCGCCCTTACAAACTTCAACAATGCCATGAATCTCAACACTGGCTCCTCAGGGGGGCCTGGATTCAATGGAGCTCAGCCTATGAGCCCGTCGACAAGAATTGGGAGTCCAATTGTGGGACAAGGAGCCTTGAGCAGCGGAGGTGCTGGGGTAGAGCTTCAGTGGGCAGAAATTCAGGCTAGGTACGTGCTGATGAGGGATCGGCCTGAGATATGAGCTGACAATCCATTCTACAGAACGTTCTGTCGATGGTAAGGGAGAAACCAGTCTGTACATTTGTGGGGGGGAGCTGACTTGCGCAAAGGCTGAACAAACAATTGGAAAGCCAAGGATTGGAACCTATGGTGGATGTGGTCAATGACTTTTCGGATGGTGTCAAGCTTATACAGGTGCGTTGTGACATCTTATTTGAAAGGGATACAGGGCTGACATGATGATTTAGCTTCTGGTGAGGCTCTTCAGTGAGGACACGGCGGCCCATGCTGACTGTGCGTAGGAAATCATTTCGGAAGAAAGCTTGGGTCGGTATGTCAAGAGTCCAAGACTGCGCGTACAGAAAGCAGAAGTGAGCGCCTTTCGTTTGCCAGAGTTTTTTGCTGATCGCACATGGTAATGATAGAACGCGGCCAAAGCTCTCAACTTCATTCGGTCCAAGGGCATCAAGTTGACGAATATCGGGCCGGAGGACATTGTGGATGGCAATTCAAAGCTCATATTGGGAATGGTCAGCGACTCTATGCCCCCCACGTCACGTGTACCGCAGAGGCTGACACTCTCCGCAGATATGGACTCTCATTCTGCGTTTCACTATTGCAAACATCACGTAAGCTTGTGACGACTCATTTGCAGCTATAGCTAGCTGACTCTTGACAGAGAATCTGGTTTGTCAGCAAGAGACGGCTTGTTGCTGTGGTGCCAGAGAAAGACTACCTCGTACAATCCCGACGTCGACGTTCAGAACTTCAAGAGCAGTTTTGTGGACGGCCTTGCTCTGTAAGTTTCAGCAAAGATATTCCGGAGACAGTGGCTGAGTACAAGCGCAGGTGTGCTCTGATACACTATCATCGACCAGAGCTGCTCGACTTCAACCGTCTGGACAAGACCGATAGACGGACAAACACCGAGTTGGCCTTCAAAGTCGCCGAGGAGAAGCTGGGTATACCACGTCTGTTGGAAGTCAAGGATCTTTGCGATGTGGAGGTGCCGGATGAGCGATCGGTAATGACATATGTGGCCGAATTCTTCCACAAATTCTCCAGCGAGGGTGAGCACCATGGCAGCCGAGAGTGGGAAGTGTGCTGACAGAGCCGTAGACAAGGCGGAGACTGGAGCCAGGCGAGTGGAAAAGTTCGCAGAGCTGATGCAAGGTGTCTGGTGAGTCACATTGTATTCCAGTCAGATAAATATTGATTCGCATTCCAGGGCCAACAAGAACGATTTTGAAACCCGCCTCGCTCTCCTTCTCTCAGCACTTGCGACCACCGAGCAAGCCTGGTCAATCTCTCCCACCCCAGAATCTTACCCGGACGCCAAAGCCCATCTCGCCCAGTTCAACGAGTACAAGCGGACCCTGAAGAGGGAGTGGGTCAAGGAGAGACAAGAGTTGGCTGCCTTGTACAGCAATATACAAACAAAGATCAGAACGTATGCGTTGAAGGAGTGGGAGCCGAAGGAGGGTCTAGGCCTAGAGGTATGTCCCAGTGACATCTTTCCAAAGGAGTATCTGACAGTGTACAGTATCTGGAGAAGAGATGGGCAGAGTTCTTGGGGGCGGAAACGGCGAGAAGTCGGGCCATCAATGGCGCTATAAGAGAGTAAGTCCGGCCAATGAGTCATGATGTTCAGAGACGCTGACCTAGAATGCCTATAGTATCAAGGAAGCGCTGAAAGAGAGTTTTGCTCAAGCCGCTGAAGACTTTGTGCAACGTCTGCAGCAGATCGAACAAGCTATCGGCAGTTTGAGCGGGCCATTGCCGGTATGATCTCTCGAGTTTCCAAAGCTTTCGTTCAATACTCATCGGATCGCATAGGAGCAAAGAGAAACTCTGTCGCAACTCTCATCCCAAATCCCTCGGCTACGCGACTTCCTGAAAGCCGAAATCACAGCGCTCAACACCACCTGTTTGCAAGCCAAAGTGGAGGAGAACGACTACACAGTGTTGACAGTCGATGATTTGGATTACGAATTGGAGCTGGCTGAAGCAGGTTTGAAGAAGAAAATGGCGTTCATCGACAACCAGGTAAGTGTCACAATGTTCTACGGTGCCCATTGCTAACATTCACCAGATGGTCTCAGCTCAGCACACCAATATCACCCCCGCAAAGCTTGAAGAGTTTGAAGGCACGTTCAAGCACTTTGCTTGGGAAGAGACGAACGTGAGTAATGCGAGCTATATACGACTTGCATCTGACCATTCATTTAGACGCTTGGTATGTGGGAGATGCACTCTGCCCTTGCCAGTCTGGGCATTGTATACGCTGAGGAAGAGCTTGAGACTATATTTGTCGAGCTCGAGCAACGATTCGGCTGTGTCACCTACGAAGCCTGGCTCAGTTTGCTTGTGGATATCACACAGGACGATGCGTCGTCGCCCGAGCAGCTGCGCGAAGCATTCAGAGGCATGGCTGCCGAGAAGCCCTATGTGACGGATCTTGATTTCGAGTATGCGCATCTGCCAAAGGAGACTATGAAGTATTTGAAGGAGGCGATGCCTGTGGAGCAAGGCGAGCCGGAGGGGCTGGGAGAGGGCATGGAACGGCCCGTGCAAGAAGGCCAAAATGCCTATGATTGTGAGTGTTCTTTCCACCCTCGACTGTCTTCGGCTGACCTCGCCCTAGATAACGCTTTCCTGGAAAGTACATTCTTACAGTGAATGGACTGTCCATGACAACTAGATAAGGTATACAGAAAGAGCGGAGACGATCTTACGAATGTAACACTATCTTGCTACTATTTCCAGCATGACGTTGTAAGGGAGAAGTGATGCGATTCTTGGTCGACACTTGTAGATTCTACATATAATTGCAAGTATGACTATCAACAGTCATTATCGTGTTCTACTTGGCAGGTGCGCCTTGCTTCTTCGCGCCCTGTTCGAGCGCTTCCTTGACTTCAGCGGTATCCTGCACTTGCTTCCAGACTGGTCGAGGAAGCTCCAACATTCTGCAGTCAAGTGAGCACTGGTCCGATTACTTCGATCTTGATTCAACATACTGTGTGGTGCGCGAGTAGCTGTGAGAGTAAGTATATGTGAGCACATTTTCTGAAATGGCAAGTCACCAGATACTCACGTGATACCTCCCAGTCTGGAGACAGGACGCAATCGCTCGGTGCGAATCTTCATAGGATCCTCGGGATCGACCACAAAATCCCTCTACCCGATACTGGTCAGTCTCCAAGAGACTTTCGACAACTGAGGGCATACCACTTGAAAGCGCTTGATCCTGCCCAGGATAACAGATGAAGTCGTTTTCCCTTGACTGCCTACCAAGTCATGCCAATGGCTGACTTCACACTCCATTGAAAAGGCGGACTCGGCCACATGGGGAGGGCTAACAGTCCTGGTACGTTGTCAGCTATATTGCGAAAAGAGATGAGACTCGACTCACTCTGAAGAGCGCTGGGTCAGTCCAGATAGCGCCCATTCGTCTACCTCGGGTGGTGCATCAATTGAGGTGTAGTTGGCGGCTTCTATGAAGGGCTCGGAGATGATTGAGACACAGAACTCTTTGGTGTTCTTGATGTTATGACTAGTGTCTGCAAACAGTCAGTGGTTTCCATATAGACTGAGCTCACCTTTGAGGCCATCTGATCGCTGACCAGCAGCTATAGAGATCATGATCGTAGGAGGGTCATGGCCGACAGTGTTGAAGTAAGATATGGGAGCCAGCTGAGAGTATCATCAGTATTGCCCAGTAGAGGCGATTGATCGACCTACGTTAGCCTTGCCATCATCTCCAAGGCTTGAAACGAAGGCTATAGGACGAGGAGTCTGCACCTGAAATCAGCACGCTCCCTTAATCGTCACCTCTATACTTACGATGGCAGAGATCATCATCTGCAAGGTGTATGAGCTCCGTCCCTCTACACAATACAATTCTTCCACATACCTTGTACACATCTGCTTCTGCCTCGTTCTCGGGAATGATAGACTTCCACCCCTTCTCGGTGGGGCTGAAGTCACCGGCGCTGGGCTGAGGTCGACATTAACTCGAGCGACATGAGATAGGGCTTCCAGACCATGCCATCAAGGTGGGCAGCTTACAAGGTTATTCAATCCTTGCCCGGGTTTGAAGTCGGGGTTGGGAGTCTTGGTAAAAGACGGATCGACGTCAGAATGAAAGTCCGGTCTTGTTGCTTCGACCTCTGCTACATGGTCAGTATGCCTTGCGAGAGGGTAACTCAGATTCCCACCAACCTTTGAATGGCTGATGCTTGGTCATGGCTATCTGTGTGACTGAGGTGGATGACTTGAGCTGAGGGATGGGCGAGATGGATCACATTTATAAGCAGTTCATGAGCCATGACGTGCGTGCTTTCATCAGTCGCGTCCGTCGTCGCCGGCGGGCACAACCGCGCTACAACGTTGAATTTCGGTCTATCCTTCACAATAACAATCACGATCCGGCACGAACAAGTCACTCCATCCTTCTGGCCTCTCGATGCCCTCTTTTCTGTCTTGCTTTCCCTCTCGGAGTTCCGCTGCTGTCCAAGACGAGCCTCTGCTGCCTACAGCCGACGCAAGCAAACGTGTCGTCAAGTCGTGTATCTTTTGCAATGCTACGAGAGAGAACGGCTTTGCGGTGATATATGAGGTATCTACTCCGGCATATATGCAGACAAGATGACCACTGACACCTCTACTCAGGACGAAGAATTTGTGGCTTTCCATGATAGAACGCCTAGAGCAAAGGAGCACATTTTGGTCATTCCTCGAGCTCATGCCGCCTCATCCGTGCGGGACCTGACATCACAGGATATTCCGATGGGTGCGTGTATATGCTCTGCATGTAAAGCGCTTGATACTGATGATATCTCTCAGTACGGAAGATGCTAGCACTGGGCTGTCAGCTTGTGCCCCCATCGCCGCCGCCAAAGGCAGGCTTCCATATACCACCCTTCTCTTCGGTACCTCATCTCCACTTACACATATTCTCTGGTCCCCATACCTTTATTGGAAAGTTCAAATACCCTATTACTAGGCATGGAGAAGGTGAGAAGGGGTATGGATGGTTCATCACTCCAGATCAAGTGGTACGGATATTGCAGAAGGGAGGCAAGATTGACTTGGGCAGAGGTTGAGACGATTTGTGGGATGCATGGAGGCATGGGGTATATGAACAACACATAGATATAGATCCGACCTTAAAATTGTACAGATATGCGAGATATAAGAGACCAGAGCCCCAAATTTGTAGAGAGACGCACCCCCGCTCATCCCAGAACATGCAAGTCGTTCTTCTTCTTCTTTTTCTTATCGGTCTTGTGCGAGAAGTCCCTCCAACCTTTGATGCGCTCATCTCGACGTTCTGTATGAAGGAAAAGGGAGGAAAAAATTGTGTCAGCAATCTACTCACTTCACAAGATTGAAAGGGGATAAGGGCAATCGGGTCTGTGTTGCGACCTGCTGTGCAACCACTCGTAAGATTTCTGCCATAGTCTCGAAAGACGATTGACAATATCCCCATATGTGAAGAAAGTTACTCACCTTCCCATTTAGACTGATCTTCAAGCTTTCGCTTTCTTGACGCAATCTCTGCTTCGGCCTTGGCCTTCTCAGCTCCTTCGTTGGCATAAGCCAATTTCGTCTTCCTGACAATGGAATCAGCATTTGCCTCGGCGTCATGTTCAGATAAGCCCACCGTCTTCGTGCGAGTTCATCCTCCACCAGAATCTCTCTGCCCTGCGCTCTAACTTGCTGCTCGAACGGTGGTGAGAGGTTGGCGAGGCGAGGATCGTCGTCGGCGACGTTTGTCGAAAAACCGCTGCCGAGGATACTGCGATCAAAGGTCAGCAGGTTGACCGTCGCCCCAATAGCGATGACTTACGTCTTGAGAACCTGTGTACGCGCGTGGGTCATAATCATGTCGATATCCTTTCGCGTGTCGAGGTCGATCAGGTGGTCATGAGCCTGTTGGAAACCATCAGCGTCTACTCTCGAGAACTTCACGGTCATCCTGACCTTTTTCAGGAAATCGAAAGCCTAGGGACAGAATGTCAGTACATATCACAGGTCGTACTAGTATAAGCACTCACCTCGAGACCGCGTTCATGCTTGTACTTGTCCGGATGGATCAGCAAAGACTTCTTTCGGTACTGCTTCTTCACATCGGACTCTGTAGCAGACAAGGGCAGATCAAGGATGTCGTACGGACTGTCAATGGGTTAGTTGATGAATGGAAATGTCCCAATCCTACCTACTTCAGTTTGAAAGCTTTCAATACACGTTCGACCTAGACAACCCAGGACAGTCAGTATCGAAGCGTGTTTTGTAGCTCTTTCAAAACGCACCTCAAGCTCCTTGGCCAAGTCATTGGCGCTCTTCTTGATAGCCGAGTCGACTGCTGCAGACGACATCTTGAGGGTGTAATGGTATCCTGGGAAAGACTGGAGCAGAAGCGTATCAGTAAGAAAGTAAGAAGACAAAGCCGGCACAAATAGAACGCGGGTGGCGCAATAGCGGAAGCATTTGGTTGTACGGAAGTAATTTAATAATCTCTGGCTATCTCCTCTTTCTCAGGGCTATCTCCTCCTCAGCCAACGATGCCTAAAGACGCTTCACATCTTCCCAGGAAGCGAGGCCGTCCTCGACATCTGTACAAAGATCCCAAGAAGGTCGTTATTCCTACGACGCACGGCCATTCAACAGCAGCGTTCCAATATCTCTCGCAGGACGCCAACGCACAAGACGATGGCCACTTGCAAGCAGAGTCATTATCCATCTTTATCGACCCTACACTCGATTCGGCCCTAACAAACAACGCTCATATCACGGAAGCAGAACTTTCTCGGCACCTCACGCCGTTGGATGCCCAAATTCGATCACAGGCTGATGCCATCGTGCGAGCATTGACTCTTCATGAGGAGAGTCATGGACAGCTCGAGACGCTTGACTATCAGCAACCACCCCCCGCGCCACAGCTGCAACAGCCTATACAAAGGCATACTAGCTATGTCAATGGCACTTCCTGGGTCAGCCGGTTGCTTTCCCCAGAGCGCGTCGCCGAAAGACAGGCACTTTGGGATATCGTTGCTTCATGCGACTATCTCCCCGGCTCATCATCGCCCAAGGCAGACTTGAGTGCTGAAAAGTTGAATGGACCGGGTCTCGAAATGATTGATGTGCCCCCGAATAGCGGGTTCGTCAAGCCTACAAGGCAAAAGAAGCTCGATGGAGAAGAGTATATGAGAGAGGTGATCGAGGTAGAGGATATACCGCGGTACTTTGATGGTCTGGTGCGTCTTTTCGAGCATATGAAGGATCAAGATGCTCATACATGTGCAGCCACACGACTATAATGCTCTCTCGCGCGCTCGTTGTTCGTCTTATGTGAAGATTGTATGTTTGGACCCCCCAGGCCTTGTGCCCACCGACATTCGCTCGCGTCATATCCATGTCTCGGTAGACGACAATGCGCTTCGAGATAATCCCGACGGCTATGTCTATCGCATCATTTTCAAGTGTTCGGGGATATGCCTGAGAGCGGATGGAGAGGAAGAGTCCATGGGCGTTGCCGGGGAAGAGGGGCTACCGTGGATGGGAGAGCAGCCGGAGAACTTTGCCCAGAGCTCGAGTGAGACGAAGAAGAGACGGCCACCAGCGTGTGACTCTTTGTTAGCTGTGAGTATGTGGAAACGCAGTAAGAGTACTCGAGTTGACATGTCGCAGGTCGAGATGACTGCCCGACAAGCGGCAGACGGGCAATGTACAATCATCAGACGGCGGCCAGAGTATCATCCGCCCGGCCCAACAGCAGCCCTTCGACTTTCACCATACATACGAAGTGTGCTTCATGAACTCGCATCTGACACTGGCATGCCAAATACCCGATTACGCTCTGGTAAGCTCTATCACACTCTTATCGTTGACCAAGCTGACTGTCGTTCGTACAGAATACGAAAATAGACTGAGGACCGCAGCCTACCCCATGTGGGTCGAAGCAAACTTTCCTCATCGTCTGCCCAAGCCGCAGCATTACTTGAGCGTCACGGTCACCATTGCTCGTGCGGCGAAGAAGGCGGGGCATGTGTGACAGGGCGAAGCTGGTCCTGCGCAGGCATACGGCTGCAGCCCGGCAGCTGGCAGACTGAAGGCCTGTGCCAGCAATTTGAATGCTCTCTCCGGCGCTCATGGCTTGTGGCCTAAAGACAAAGGTGTTGTTCTCATACTCGTATTACATGCTTGTACGTAAAAGATAAGAGAGTGCTGGACCTTGGACCTTGAAGTGTCTTGAATCTTGAATCATGAACGTCTATCCATTGGAGGCCGATCCGAAATAGCGGCTACATCAGAGATAAACGTTATGGCCAGGTACAGGCACCTTTCGATCGCTGTCTTCTTCTGCCACGAAATCCGACTCTGGGCAGCAACGTCTGTCCACAATGCATCAAGTTATCTCGAGAAACTCGAGGCATGAGGCATTGAGGACACAGGCCAAGAGTGGCTCAGTACGAACATATGCCGAGGCGTGAACGAAGGGAAGCCGATGGGACTACAGTTTTCGGGTGTGGCGTCAAGGGTCACTCGGAAGAGATATCCTTTCCTTGGCCGCCTCGGGAATCGGGAACAAGGTTGTCGACGCCGTCAAACACGTTGTAAGATTGCAAGACGCATGATGCGCATTGCATTGTCGCCCTTGCACCGCCGAGGGCAAGATGTCCAGACGCAGTGACTGCCCAGCTCCACCTGATAAGAGCGAAATGGCATATATTCGACGCGCCCGGAAGTCATGACCGAGACATGAATTCCAACGCGACGCGCCTGAAATTTCCCCATGAATTGCTTCGAGCAGGGTCCAGGGACTGTTCGGGATCATTTTCCCTGCCATGTCCAGGCTTCTCTAGGAATTCTCTCGCTGCGCTCTGGGATCAGCCTGGGCTGCACGTCGCAAGAGCAGAGCGGGGGGGCAGACGGTGACGGTTGACAGCTGACGATAGCTGGAAATCGGGATCCGGTCGGACTCTTTGGCGAAGTTCCTGGACCCCTAAACACCTGAGAATCGCAGTCAGCCGAGTATAATTCTTTAGATCTCATCGCCCCATTCGCCGATGCCTCAACGGCGAGCGACACGCAAAGTCATGCAGTGCACTCCCGCTGCTTACACGGGGTTGCGGGGGAGAGCCATTTGGGGCCGCTGGGGACTGGCCAGCTCCTGCATATATCGTGGATGGAGAAGAACGTCATACTACTACATGCACTTGTGTCTGGGAAGAATACAGGAGGAAGGGCAAAGGGGAGTCTACGCTGAGTAGTAGGAGAATGTGGCTCCGGGTTCAACGGCGCGTGCAGTATCCCATGCATTCGTTGAGAAGCCGAGCATGCAAAGTTGGGTGACCTGCCACAGAGATCAGTGACTTGGCACTGCGGCATGCACAGAGGATGGATATGCAGTCGAGATGAGGGGGAAATTGGAGTATCGGGAGTTGAAGCGGGCAGATAACGTTGGAACTTGGAATCGCTTCTCGGCTTTCGCTGCGCAAGGTTGGCGAAGGAAGTTCTTCATTTCTCGTCTGCACATCCGTCCGTGCACCGCTGGGAATACAAATTACACCAGGCGCCACAAGGACATCTCCCCGGCGACTGCCAGTCAACTCTCCCTCACTACCCCACGATCAAGTCACAAGCTCGCAGTGATCCGGCCGGCCCCTGCGTGTCATCTGTTCTCCTCGACACAGAACAACCCAAGCCACTGCCCACTCCAGTACACACCCAGCGGACAGCCATACCAAGCATTGCGGGCACGACATACCGAGACTTTTGCTGTCGATCGCTCGCGATAAACCCCCGAGTCCCTGTCGCAACGACGGCCTGAACGCAGCAACAGTCCCGCGTGCCACCCCACCGCGACTTTCCCTCGACACCTCCTTCCCATCCGCCTTATCCCCCCATCTCCCCCCCATTAAATTCACACGCACACATACATAGCCCACCCAACCCCCACCCACCTCCCCTCACAATCTCTCGATCATCCCTACTGGCTCCAATCAGAGCGCAACCACCTCTCCTGCCAAAACTTTTCCCGGCAGCCACCTGGGTCTCAGCAGCAACGCCCATCTCTGGCTGAGCCTCCTGCTGGATCGTCGCGGCATCGTACGCAAAGATAATATAACCTGCAAGCACAGTGAGTCGAGTCTGTCTCATTCGTCACGCGCTTGGCTGACCGCCCTGATAGAGCCTCACAATGTCCTATACGAACGACGTACCCCTCTCTCCTCGGCGCAGTATCCCTCCCAACGACCCTCCCAGTCACTCGCGAGCCCGCCGAGGCCCCGATACCGCCGCTTCAGGTATCGATGCAGAACATCTCCCCCGGCAACAGTTCTTTCCTGAAGGTAGCGATGGAGACGAGGATTTTGATGAGGAGGACGAAGGTGATGATGCGGATGTCTTTGCCTTCAGTCGGCCGGTGACTGCTGCTCAGCCTGGCGGAGTCAAGGCATCTGGGTACGGTACAGCGCCAGCGCCGGTCGCTGCCAGGCCAAACACCGGAAGGCCTGCAACCGGTGCTGTGAGCTGGGCGCCCTCTCCTTTGGAGGAGACGCACGAGTCTACAGAGCATGTTGGGTCAAGCACAGGACCTGGTACCATCTCCTACGGCGATGTGCCTACTCTCCCCCTGCAAGACACGCCACGATCCGTCAATCCCAACCCTCAGAAAAAGGACAATGTGCCCACCCCAACTGGTGTTATCGACATTGGTGGTCATCTCCCCGATACCACCTACGACAAGGCCAATCCTCCTCCCTTCTCTGGTAGAAACAACCCCAACAACTCTAGTTTCGCCTTCAACATGAGCAACCCTCCAAAGGCCCGACGCCCCAGAACCGGGCAGAGTCTTTTGGACAAAATTCAACGTCGGAGAAAACCCGAGACGGGAGAGTCTAGCATCACGACGACGACTGGTCTTACGGGTGGAGAAGGGGAACACGATGCGGATGGCTTTTCTGATATTGCCTCCCTTCCCGGTATCAACGAGATCGTCCCCCACTCGGCTCGAAGACGTTCCAGCAATACCAAGAGTATCATGTCTGGCTCGTCCTTTGTCACAGAGTCAGAGGTCACCAGTGACGACCGGCATACTCGCCGAAGCAGGCAACTCAGTCGAGGAAGTATTGGGTTGACAGAGATGACCGGGGACATGACTGTGCCGGATGGCAAGACGACTTGGGGTGATGGCTATGGGGGCAGAAAGGGTGAAGAAGTTGAGGGAGACAGTATGGCGGATTTGGATATGGATATGGTCGAAGAAGATAGTCCTTATCCTGAGGTGCGAGCTTCAGTATCGAATATAGACGATCCAGACATGCCTGGTGAGTACTATCTTGTAACGAGAGGCTCAGACTGATTCCTTGCTAGCTATGACCATCCGAGCATGGTTTTTGGGAATACTCTTCACCATTCTTGCGTCTGCGTGTAATACTTATTTCCATTTCCGTACCCCTGCCCCTTATATATCTCCTCTCATTGTCCAGTGAGTTTCAAAAGTATACAGCCGAGCCCTTCTGACCCTCTTGCAGAGTTTGTGCCTATCCTGTCGGCAAATTCCTCGCCTGGTGTCTTCCTATTAACGACTACACTCTTCCCCGCTGGCTCGGTGGTGTCGAGTTCAGTTTGAACCCGGGACCGTTCAATATCAAGGAGCATACCATCATTGTCATGATGGCCAATGTCGCCATCGGTCCCGCCTATGCCCTTTACGCCACCGTTTCCAGCGAACTGTATTACGGCCACAACTGGGGCATTGGTTTCTCCATCATGTTCCTCATGGCGACACAGATGACAGGGTTCAGTTTGGCAGGTATTTGCCGAAGATTTGTCGTCTGGCCTGCGTCCATGATCTGGCCTGCCAACTTGGTGGTTGCTACCAATTTGAATACCTTCCATGCTGAGGAAGATGGTTTCACCGGCGGTATGAGTCGTTTCAAGTTCCTTATCATTTGCGGCTCCAGCGCTTTCATTTGGTACTTTTTCCCCGGTAAGTGTTCCTTCGGATAACCGGCGCATGTTGCTGACCAGTCTCAGGATTCATCTTCACCTCGCTGTCATACTTTTCCTGGGTGTGTTGGATCGCTCCAAACAACAACGTCGTCAATGAGCTCTTTGGAGTCTCTACCGGATTGGGCATGGGTCTCCTCACCTTTGACTGGACCCAGGTGACTTGGATTGGTTCTCCTCTGACCACTCCTTGGTGGGCCTCTGTCAACATCGGTGTCGGGTTCGTGCTCTTCTACTGGATCCTCACGCCCATCCTCTACTACACCAACGTAAGTCTTATGTCCACGCTGCTATCACCGTCACTGACGTCCATCAGGTTTGGCAAACGGCATACCTTCCCATCAGCGTCATTCAAGCAGCCGATCGATTCGGCTCGACGTACGACATCTACAAAATCCTCACCGACGACATCACCCTCAACAAGACTGCTT
This sequence comes from Cryptococcus floricola, assembly GCA_006352305.1. Lineage (NCBI taxonomy): Eukaryota > Fungi > Basidiomycota > Tremellomycetes > Tremellales > Cryptococcaceae > Cryptococcus > Cryptococcus floricola. The sequence continues at coordinate 1,641,918 of CM016931.1, read as the reverse complement.
ACGCCGAATACTCTCCCGTTTACCTCTCCGCGTCCTTCTGTGTCACCTTCATGGTAGCTTTCGCCCTGTCGACCGCACTCATCGTGCACACGGCCCTCTATCACGGCCCTAGAATCTACCGAGCCATCGTCAACGTCAAGACCGAGGCCGACGACATTCACTTCAAGCTCATGAAGATGTACCCCGAGGTCCCCGACTGGTGGTTCCTCGCCCTCTTCTTGGTCGTCTTTGTGCTTGCGGTGGTGTCGCTGGAGGTGTATCATACAGAGTTGCCTGTATGGGGCTATATCATCAGTGTGCTGTTGCCGTTGGTGTATATCATCCCGACGGCGTTTATCTACGCGATGACTTCACAGCAGGTGACTATCAATCTCCTCGCAGAGCTGGTACCTGGATTCATCTTCCAAGGGCAACCTCTTCCGGGAATGGTGAGTCTTCCTGTATAGTATACGATCATAGCTGACTATGAGCTAGATCTTCAAAGTGTTCTCTGTCCAGAGTATCGTCGAGGCCTTGTCTTTCATCCAAGATCAGAAACTCGGCCACTACATGAAGGTCCCTCCCCGAGCTACCTTCATCGCCCAGCTCACTGCTACCACTGTCGCCTGTTTCGTGCAGAGCGGTATGAAGGAGCTCTTGTTCCATGTTGTCAAGGATATCTGTACTACCGCCCAGAAGAGTCTTTTGACATGTGCGTCGACAAAGACATTCTTTACATCTTCTATCATCTGGTGAGCACTCTTTCTGCTATTCTAGGTCATTGCTGATTGTGATTCAGGGGTTTGATTGGTCCTGAGCGACTCTTCAGTAAAGGCTCTGCCTACTACCCTCAAGTGTTTGCTCTCGTCGCCGGTGCAATCCTCCCTATTCCCCTTTGGTTCTGGGTCAGAAAGTACCCTCGGTCGATCTTCCGAAACATGAACTTCCCTGTCATGTTTAGCGGCTCCCTCGCCATTCCTCCTGCAAGTGGTATCAACTACTCGAGCTGGATTGTGGTCGGGTTCGTGTTCCAATTCTGGCTGAGGAGGAGGAGGTTTGCTTGGTGGTCAAAGGTGGGTCTATCACCTCTGCTGTTCCAAAAACATCGCGCTGACGTGAAGGATAGTATAATTATGTCCTTTCCGCTGCTTTAGATGTCGGCACCGCCCTTTCTGCCATCGCTCTTTTCTTGTTCTTGGATTTGCCGGGCGCGTCTCTCAGCTGGTGGGGTACCAACGTGCATAAGAACAGTATGTCCTATTCCTGTTTCGGTGAAGCACAGTGCTGACATTGTCCTCCAGCTGCCGATTGGGACGGCACCGGTGCTACGTATCTGACAGCTCCTGCCGAAGGCTTTGGTCCCAGCACTTGGAAGCTATAATACAACCCCTGCTTCATCCGTATATAATCTAGTCCTTCATTCGCCTTACATGCGCTTGAATAACATCGCCTCGTCCCGGCTTTTCCGGTCCATCTACATTATTTCCGGGGTCTTTAGTCTTTTTGCATATTCCCTTCTTCTGTACCAACTCGTTATCGTGGGATACCTTCACTCTTTCCAAAATCCCTGCCATATACTATCTAGTTCTTCAAGAAAGAGAGTACCAATGACAATGTTACCATATATAGTGATATCACTTGCACCGCGTATACGCACAAGTTGGTCACAGCGTGCACCAAAGAGGTACTGATAAGTGATCGGTATTCAAAGGGGAGTGTTGTTCAGCTATTGCCCAGAATAGCCACAGCATCGCGGCTTCTCCTATCTTTTGGGATAGGATATGAGGCTGTATCGCTGCGCTCTGTGCACAATCCGGGAAATGGGGTGGAAGACATGGCACCCCAATTTGAGGCATCGGAAGGTAAATTTGAGGGTACAGCGTACAGCGAATTGCATCATATCTTTTGACTGCGGTCGCGACACTTATCTTATATCTATGACATGTGACGCATTTACAGCAGCCACGCGGTGCTCGACATTCCAACACCCTCTCTCTCAGCTCAACAGACAATAGCGCGATGACTTATCGCCCAAAATATCGAGGTGTCTCTGTTGTGAAGCAACAGACCAACATGCCAGCAACACGCTATGGCGCCATGTGCCATGGTGCAAAGGCCGGGAGTATCGCCAGCACAACCCTACTGTACGATTGCAACAGACTCTATGTGAAAAAGTAGGCCCACTTTGCCACGATGGCATAACAGGCAACACCCACATCTTTCGGCATGAGACTTGATACATGATGATTTGCCATGTGGCTATGCTATATACAACAGTGACCGTGGAATGTTACTGGAATGTTCGTGATATCTACCCTCGTGGTGCTGGTAATTCTAACGGGAAGAGGTGGCATAATATGATATAGCTAATGCGGATCACGTTCGCATCTGTAATTTTGACGACAAAGCAGATGTTGAAGAACGCGCTTGTTGACGTGGGCTTTGTTGATCAACTGGCAGCCAACGTCAGCATAGTGTCAAAGTGGTTGAGATGGATTCACTTGGCGAAAAAGTGATTTGATGGTGGGTTACACAGAAGCACCGGGTGGGTCTCGCAATTCCCAGCCCCGTGTGGGGAAGACCAGCTCATCTCGGTCTTGAGGAAGGAATACCTCGAAAGTCTTTTCCACATGACCTTGTTTCACCTCATATTCGCCTCAAAGCACACCAAACGTACGTTTGCACAGCCAATCAGCCGATCCAAGCGTCTCATTCGGGCCTAAATGCCAGTGACTACTCCCAACATCACTGACCCAATGTTGCTTTGCGGCTGTCCATCGGCTGAGATGAGTCATCACGTTCCAGTTAAAGTTCGTCGGGAAAGGTGGCAAACACCCGTTCTATGAGTTCGTGCTTATATGGTTCAGGCGCGTCCCCGATATGCGCGGTCTCAGACCCTGCCGAGTTTGGAGTAGAGTCGGAACGGGTGGGTTGATGGGCGATATCATCGGGAAGGCCGAGCGGGTGGTAAGTGGCCAGCCAGTGGCGTACAGTCGGGGGCGGGTCTGTAGATGCTCGAAGAGGGTTCATGAGGGGGGTATACTTCCTGGGAGGAAGGGTGGGTAGAGACGAGGGGATATGCTTTGGATAAGAGATGGAGAGAAAGCAGAGAGAAAGAAGTCGCGCTGGTGGAAGGGTGTTACGTAACCGCTCAGGGGACGCAGGAGAAAAGCATAATAAAAGCAATAAGAATATAAAGAATAACAAATAAGAAATGTGATTGCCGCAGTGGCGTTTTGCGGTGAACCCACATTGGCGAGCGTTCGAGCTTGTCGAGAACGAGAATGGGGCAGCATGTCGACATGTCGAGCAAGGTGTATGGATATGCCATATGGTGTTGACAGGCTTGGCAGGATGTCCATGTGCGGCCCCTTGGTAAGGAGGGACATCCTCCACCCGCGTCGCCAGCGAAAAAAAAACGCGTCGTGATGCATGCTGTCCAGGACTGAGACAGCCGTCCGCAGCCACGTGATGCAAGAGGCGCAGAAGCCCACAGAAGGGCGATAACCATCTCTGCCTGCTCCAAGAATGCTCCAAGAACCAAGATCCAAGAAGAGGGTTGTGGTCGGTTGATACATAAGACTATCTACAGTACGTATACAATCCTTCCCGTTCCTAATTTCTTCTTATCCATCCTCTCCCGTCTAGTACCCAGTACCAATCCATATTGTCGAGAAAAGAGAAAGCCTGTGGTAGGGTGGTGGTGGTAATGATTTACCAGGGGTAGGCTATTAATAAGGGACGGCTGGTTAGTAAAATGATGGCGACGAAGGGAGGCAAGCCCGGGGGAGAGGAAGGGAGAGAGGAGGAGGGGGAGGAGGAGAGAGGTTTGAAGAAGTAGGAGGAAGGCGGAGAGAAGAAGAGGAGGAGGAGGAGAAGAGAGAAGAGTGAGCGATGAGAGCCAAGCACGAAAGGAACTTACCACCACCGGGGGCACCGAAGTTCTGGCCCTCAAGGGTAGGCTCAGCAGCGGCGGCGGGGGCAGCCAAGGCGGCGGGAGCGACGAGGACGAGGAGGGCAGCGACGTAGGTGGTGAAAGACATTGTTGTGGATTGGGTTGGTTGTGTTTACAGGTGGTGTTTACAGAAAGAGATGGTGGGTGGAGAAATGAGGAGGGGACTCGGGGGGTTATATATGCGTGGGGGGGGAGGCACGGGTGGAGGCACGGGGAGGGGGGGACTGTGCGACCACGGAGAGAAAACGCAGGGCAGAGTGCACTAGTGCATGATTTGCACACACCCTGCATCTCTTCGGCCGCTGCCGTACAAAATGTGGGCCGCCAAGCCCAGTCTCCATGGCCCGTCCACCGCGCGGGTATTTCTCATTTGGGTTTTCACGCCCAACCCTCCAGCATGTCGGATGATGTGATGCGAGGATGTTTTGCGCGGCACGCTCGGCCGTCCCCCCCTGTGGCTGAGGCACGAGAGAGATATTAAAGTTGATTACGGGTCCCTTTTCCAATCCCAAAGCTTGGTTTCTCAGTGTTCCTCTCGGGTGATTTGCAGCTTTCTAGCCCACCGCCCAGAAGATGGCACAAAGACCCACGTCATGCTCTCACAATTCCACTCAAATTCACAGGAAGAGAAGACGCTATGCTCCCGGCGTACGTATGCATGGGGTGCGAGCACGCTGATCCCCGCTCTGCCATCTTCTCCCGTTCATGAGGGTCGCAAAAGATCTCCCCATTCTCCCGGCCATCACGCATAACGCTGCTCTGGACCAGGTCTCTTCTCGGGTTGATGGCTGCGAAAGGAGATGTGAATCACTCGGAGGCATTCTTTGTATTTCTTGGCCGTGCTCACTCTCCTTGGCCTTGGGCCTTGGGCAGCTGCACCACTGTACTGACTGCAGATGCAGTGGTGTAGCTGGTAGCTGGTATAGCTGGCCTAGATATATGAATGGCACGTTCAACGTCTCTGTTCGCAGCATCTCAGCCGAAATACAAGTGATGCGCACAACAACAGCAACAGCTGACCACCCCGGATCAATCCCACACAGTGCCCCGTCCTTTCCACGGCCTGATGCTGATTGTCGCCCTCGTGCCCCCCTTTCGTCGCAGTGTGGCAATTATCACAGACGTGTGCTTTTGATCCGGCAAATCCATTCACCCGGCACATCCATTCATCCGCCACGGCCCCCACCCGACGGAATACAGGCGGTCATCCCCACCTTCGCCATCCTTCTCCTACATCGGCCTCTCCCTATCTTCGGCCTTCTCCGATTCCCTTTTCACTGGCGAGGCTGTTATCAGCTGGCTTTCGTAGATGACCGCCGGATCTGTCCGAAGATGGGGTGCTGATAATATGCACACGTCGGACATGCGCGATGATAAGATCAACCGAACTCCAAAATCCACCCTATAAAAGCCGTCTCCTTCCTTCCCTCGTTCATCAACAAGCCCACAACCTCAAAGCACAAAAATGACAGTCACCGTCGCCCGCAGAAAGATCCTTGGTATAGGCTACCCCAGATTCGCCATCCCTGAATGGCAAGCCCTCGCCGAGGCCTACGATATCCACTATTTCGTTCCCGATGAGCGAGAGCAGGTTGTCAGTGAGGTCAAGAGGCTTTGTGACCAGGAGGGGCCGTTTGATGCTGCCTATGTTGTAAGCACCTCTTCTATCCAAGGTGGAAGGGAGACTAGAAAGGCTGATGAGAGTCATAGTTGTTCGGTACGGCAGCATACTCGCCTTTCCACCCCGACATGTTGAGCCCACTGTTCGATAAACCCGGACACTGTGGTCTCTTTGCCCAAGGCGGTGCTGGCAAGTCCCCCATTCCCCCTCCCGCTATCTCTACTGACACCGCTGCAGGATACGACGACGTCGACTACCCCTACCTCACCGCCAACGGCTGCTATCTCTCCAACACCCCACACGCCGTAACCGAAGCCACCGCCGACATGGCCATCCTTCTCATGCTCTCCGCTGTCCGTGGACTGTACGAGAGTGAGCTCAATGCGAGGGAAGGCAGGTGGAGGAAGGACCTGGCGTTGAGTGATGATCCGACCGAGATGACTATTGGCATCATTGGGCTTGGTGCGTTCTTCTCTTTGTGTGTGGTCACTAAAGAGACTAATAAAGGTGCAGGAGCGATAGGAAAAAGCATGGCGAGAAAGACAAAGCCGTGGGATATGAAGATCCTCTACCACAACCGTAAACCTCTTCCCAAAGAAGGTGGCTCTCCTTCCTCTCGTCCTCTTGACCTTGAGCTGACAATGCACTCGCAGAGGAAGAGGCACTCGGCGCCACATATGTCTCTTTCGACACCCTTCTCGCTCAATCCGACATCATCTCCACCAATTGTCCCCTCACGCCCGACACCCGCGGCATCCTTTCGGACAAGGAATTCGAAAAGATGAAGGACGGTGTCTTTATCGTCAACACTGCTCGTGTATGTCCATTATTCTCCTTGTAAAGACTGTAGGCTCATAGCGTTTATAGGGTGCAGTCATAGACGAGCCAGCTCTCATCCGCGCCCTCGAATCTGGCAAAGTCAAACGCGCCGGCCTCGACGTGCTCACCACCGAACCATGCGTCTCTTCACCGCTGTACAGCATGAAGAATGTCACGGTCCAGCCGCATGTAGGGGCCTTTACAAAGGGCACGATCCTGAGGGGAGAGAGGGAGGTATTTGCGAATGTCAAGCAGTAGTGAGTATTCCCTGATCATCATTCTGGTTTGGAAGGCGGCTGACGAGATGGGATAGCATGGAAACGGGTGTGCCGGTCAATCCTGTCAACAAACCTGTCAAGGTCCACAAGTCTTCCTAGTCTTCTACCACATACTCGCAAGTATACACAAATGCATCTTCATTCCGGAAAGATCGAGCAAGGACAAGACAAAGATATGTCACTACTGTCTCAAAGATTGCGGGACGGTGGAGCCTTCATTTTCCCTTATCTGATAAGAGTGAAGGTGATGGCGACGATAAGGAGTCGACCTCTGTCTTTCTGCTGGAATCCAGACCCATCAGGTCATCTGCCATCTGTCGTCATTTATCCCCACTTTTCATGTTGACGCGGTGGGGCCAAGAGTGTGACTCGATCCTGCTGTCAGTCCTCGTTGGTCGTCGGGATCGTCGGCAGAGCTCTCGGCAGACAGCACGCAGCACAGAAGAAACATCAGTCGAATGTCGAGTCATTTCATCTATTTTGGGCCAAGATATCGCTGTGACTTCGGTTCATGGCTCGTGGACGGCATGGACCTCCGTCGGAGCGCCTCGCATGTCAGCAGCCTCCACTACGGCCACCGCCTCAACGAAACAATCACCAATCACTGTTCATTTGACGCCCACGTATTCTCGCATAATAATAAGATTTGGAAGAACGTACAGAAGTAACGAGTAACGAGAAGACACGATAACGGGAAGACAAGGGAAGAAGCACCAACAGACTTTGGGAGCTTTGGGCGCAAGAGGCACGAGCACAAGCGCACAAGGTACTTGAGAAATGAGAAAAGGCACGTTCCCTCGTCCTAGTGTGAGGTTCGAGGTACCGCGGCGAGCGAGGTTACGTTTTTCTTACAACTTGCCTGAGCTATAACTTTTTGCATCAAAAGTCCCATGGGATAATTAATCCTAATTGCCATTTGCCCAAGATTTACGCCCGAAAATCCGCCGCATTCGGTATGATCGTCGTCTGCCCCTCGGTCCTCCGGCCGTTCCTATGGTTGCTCGTGAAGCGACTCGGAGCGCGTAGCAGCGGTCAAACGCCGTGTCTTGCCTGATCTCGGGCCTCCGAGGATCGTGGGTGAGCACGAAAGATGGCACTGCCGAATACGTGACATGGGCAAGCAAGACGAGACTGGCCATGAACGTGCGTCCACGCTGCGGCGGAATGACCTCTATGTTGGACATACAGGTTACACACATGATATACATCACGAAGTCTCCCCCATGCTATCTAATAGTACAACTGTGATCCAAAACCATGATGAAACGAAAAGACCCCCAAAGAGATTGATATGAAAACCTGAAAGAAACTGATGAAATCCCAGAATGTCCAAATGGTCGACTCTCATCTTACAGTAACTCGCCTATCATCAAGGTTGCTCGCTGATACCCTGCCCAAAGCCCACTTCGGGTATCCTCCCAATCCCTGCCGCGAGGCCATTGCTCCCGAGTCCGCTCTGCTGCTGCACTGAATTGGCAGTGCCCCCTGACTGACCTCCATCTGGCAAGAGCCCCAAGAAATCCCAATCGGTCAACGAAGTATCGGCGGGAGGATTGCCGAGTCCTTCAGCGACAGGCGGCGTTGTGATGGACGTCGCCGCCCTGGGTACAGACGCCGAGGTCGTACCGGATGCCCCGGCTGTAGAAGTGGCACCCCCACCGCCTTGTCCCCCAACACCCGAGCTCAAAAAGTCAAAAGCATCCCCTTGGAAACCAAACTCGTTAAACAAGAATGGCCAGTCAACAAAGAGGTCGTTTGGGAGTTGCAGTGCCTGTTTCGAATCGTCCTGGCTTTTTGAGTCATTCTGGCTTGGAGCGCCACCGGGCGAGAGCATAAAGTAGTTGCTCAAAGGACCTGGTGTGATGGTCCGCGCCACAGAAGGACTCGGCCGAGAGGAAGGAGGACGGAGAGGAGGAGGATGATCGGAAGTCTGATACTGCGCATGCAAAGACTGATTCAGAGGTAGAGCGTTGAAAGCAGGTGAGAACTGGGGAGGGGTAGATTGGGTGGAAGACCCAGTGTTGGACCCAGCACTGGGGGTGTATACCAGCTGCTCTCGTCTTGGCTGAACTGCTAGATCTTGCGACTTGTTCAAGCCAAGATCGTTGGGACCAGAGAAAGGAGGGGGCAACGACGCGCTCAGAAACGAGGGGATCGGTGTCGGGAGTTGAGAGGTGCTGCCATTGCTAGAAAGTACACCGGCGCTAGATGGGGGCGTGGCAGCAGGGTTGGCCGCACTTTTGGAAGCGGCAGTAGATGCAGGGTTCCGGAGAGGGAATGGCGTGTGATTGGTAGCAGGTTTGATTTGCGGGACGAGGTCGTGCTTGTTCTTTTGATCATTAAATGCCATCGTCTGTGACACTGTCAGACAGATTCCAATAGAAGGCAGCACACTTACAGCAGCGATCCCTTTACCTCCATTCTCCGCGGCGTTCGCCATATATCTATCGATCCTCTCCACATGCTCCCTCAACTTTGGCGCGATGCCGTTGGTAGACGTCAAATGCGACTCGAGCGAGCGGAGCAAGTCGGCGAGGCAAAGCAAGACATTGCGGACGTGCATGTATCCGGAAGGTGAGAGAGGGGAGTGAATGATGGAAGCAAGCAGATGGCCGACGCCAGCGAGATGGTGGAGAAGGGGAGTGCTGATGGCTTGGATGTAGGCGCGGGGGACGGTAGCAAAGGCGTCCAAGAGCTCGCAGGCAATGGCGCAGCGCTGTTCAACAGACCAGTCTGCCATGCCAGCGACGACCATCTTGACTGTCTGCATGGTCACCAGAATGTTGGCAGCTACAAGCTGTCAGCAACCATCAGACAAGGTCATAAGACTCACCTTGGAACCCATAGCGATCTCTCTCTACATCCCCAGTCATCTCACTTGTTCCCTTCAACTCGGGAGGCAGATCGTTGTACAGCTTCTCCACCATCACCAAAAGTTCGCTTGGCTTGAGCTCTGCATGCGACCCGACGCGGCCATCCAAGAACATGGCAGCGATTTGATTGCCGGCATCGAATGTGTGATTCCGGGTTCGAAGTCGCGAAACGGCGTGTTCCAGAATGCGGTACAAATCAACCGTAAAGTTCCAGCCTCGAAGAAAAGACACCGGTCGATTGCTACTGGTTGAGGTGACTATACCGGTCGCAGTAATCTCCTCATCTGAAAACACTTCGGTGGGATACAAGACTGTCGATTGAGATTCGCGATGGCGAATGATACCGCCCCAGGTTGTAGCCGAGTAGACGTCGAGCTGGTAAGCGAGCCAGAACTAAAGTATGTTCAACGTTGTTAGTCCAGCTATTGTCAAGACAAACATATGATGCCTACCAATCTGCGGCGTTCCTGGACTTCGATTTCGTTGAGATCGCACGGCCAGCGACACTCGTTGTGGAACCCGTCTATGGCACACATTGTCATGTAGTCTCCAACATGGGCGTGGACACTGGGAATATCGCCATACTGGATAGCCAAAGTGGCGAGAAGGGGCTTTGCACGCTTGTAGTCAAAGTCCATCGCCTTGGTGAGATCACGAGGGAAAGACGCGACGGCAGCCTGGTAGAACTGCTCTGAAGTTGGCTGAGCGCCGTCAGCTTCGAGAGGGTTGGGTGCCGCGGCAGTTCGATGATTCGGAGACGTGGGCGCGCCATCACGCAGCCTAGCCGAGGCGAGGGCGCAGACAGACATTGTCAAGGCGTGAAAGGCAGGGTAGGTCATGTAGACGCGTCGACGGATATTCGCAATAAAGGTGGGCCAGTGAAAGATGCTGTAACTGTGAGACGGACCGGGTCAGCCGGGAAACACGTTGAATCAGAGAAGCAAAGGACGCACATGGGATACACGATGGCATAGTATGCGTCGACGAGTGACTCGATCTGCTCGTGGGTTGCGATTTCACGATATGACCAGTCGTCGTTGGGAAAGGGCAGAGACCATCGCGCGAGAGGGGCATTAGAGATAACATGTCCTTCACGCGACTTTGCGGGAGGCTATGATACCAGGAAACGCGTCAGTATGGATTGAAAACAACTGACCAATACACGAAGCGAGGCCAACTCACTCCACGTCTTTTCATGGGCCTGTTGTAGGTACAGTCAGAACCAAAATCGGCACAGGGGGCGCAGACAGAAGGGTTCGTCCCGCCCGCACACTGATCGACAGATGGTCATTCGTTAGCTAGTTACTTGTGCAGCAGGAAAGAAGGGCGCACTCGAATACCTCCACGGTGACACCTGTCGCACGCTCTCTATGATGGGTTGTGTCAGCACTTTGCGAGACTGTCGGGCATGGCAGGGAAGTTTCGGGCTGGGTGGTATCACGGGAAGAGACGCGGAAGTTGTAGGGATGGGAGGTCGATACGCACTGTGATACGCCTTCTCTTGAGGGGCTGGTTTGGGGGGGAGTCGTGCTTGCGGGTGTCATTGCTCATGCTGGACAGACAATGACAATGGATACTGGTGAATTAGACTTAATTCCCATTCGCGGGGCAAAAAGGGCTAAGGGCCCCCCACCCCACAGCGGCATCCCCCGCCACATTTGGTTCCGCCCATCTTTTTGATTTCAACAAGGGCCACTACTTTATTCATCGCTCAACATCACTCAACATGGCGTGCGGCAACCTTCCGGAGGGGCAGGGCACAGAGAATGAGGAGCAGGTCAACATGCCTCGTCAGTCTGCTCAAACCATAATCGCCACTCGCTGACTCTTCCAGGCCGCAGACGGGTCCGCCGTGTGGACAAATCAATTTGTCAGAAATGTCAGCAAGTAAGGAGTCTTTACATATTCCGCAACATCACATACTGCAAGTGCGTAGCCAGAATACTTCTCAGGTGTGTAGCTGATCCCTTCTAGGCCGTGCTTGGAAGCAGCAATCTTCGCCCGGATAACCAAATCGCTTCATCCGCCTCTGAAACCCCAAAGATCGACAAGCCGTATGGCGGCTACGAGCGGACACCGGCCCCCACCCCAGTCAGGATCCGCGCTCGTCTGTCTATCTTCCGGTTGCGGAAGCACCACCATGCTCGATCTCCTGCTTTCCAAACAATACATCGGCAAAGGCGCCGGTATCCCTATCGACCGGACCAAAGGAGAGAAGGAGCCCATATGGAGCAAGGGCTACGTCGTCTATGTAGAGTTTGGCGGCGCTTTGAACGTCGAAGAGAGAACCACAGTGATAAGGGAATGGGTCGAGCAAAGGCAAGAGGGGCTCGACTTTATTGGCGTGCGGGCGGAGGACGTCTACGATCCTGCATTCAAGTCTCGCTTAAGGCAACTGGGTGGGGCAATCGATGGAGAAGCGGTGTCCGATACTCGGCCTCTTTCAGTCAATCTCAAAGATTCTGATCTTCCCCTTTTCCCTGTCGCTTCCAGCACATCCACAACTACTCCTCTAGATCAACTACGCACCCTTCTCGCTTCCCTTCCCCCGGCTTCCCGACCTCAGATTTTGTCCCATATCCTCTCATCGCTCGTCACTGCTGTTGCCCATGCACTGCCCAACATCTCTCACGTCCTTCTAGGAGAGACATCCACCAGGCAAGCGCAGAGACTTATCTCTGGAACAGCATCGGGTCGAGGATGGCAATTGCCTCTCGAACTGTCTGCCGTCCGAACGGAGCCACCAGTGGCTGGAACAGATTCGCGAGGGCTTGTCTGGCTGAAGCCTCTCAAGGATTTGACTACGAAGGAGGCCGCTGTCTACTGCCACATCAAGGGGCTGAGCCAGTGGACGAGGAACGATAGGAAGTGGGAGGTGGCTGGGCCAGTTGGGAAGAGAGATGCTAGAGGGAAGGGTGGTGTGGCTAGTCTCGAGATGCTCACTGAGCGTGAGTCGATACACCTTTCATCAAAAGACACTCCTTATGATCATGACAGAGTTTATCGCTGGATTGAGCGTCACCCACCCGTCAACTGTATCGACCATCAACCGAACTGGTGACAAGTTGGTATTCCCCGGCAAAGAAGAGGAACGGCCGCATTGCCCCGTGTGCCAATTGTGAGTATCGTACATCAGATTTGGATAGAGGCTTACGCAATGACCGCAGACCCATCGACCCCTCAGCCCTCGAATGGAAATCTCGCACAGGCCTCACCTCCTTACCCACAAAGCTGAACCCTACGCCCGCCTCTACTCTTTCCACGCCTGAAGCAACACTCGCTCCTCTTCTGTGCTACTCTTGCCTTACGACGTTCACGCCTCCTACGGTAGTCTCAAAAGCTCGGCTGGCAGAGGAGGGCAATGTAGAGAATGTGGCGCTTCCGTTGTGGATCAGGGAGGGAGTGGAAAGGCGGAATGGCGGAGGAGCGGGTATGCCAGTGGGGAGGGAGGCGATGAAAGAGCAGATCAAGGACTTTTTGATTGCTGAATGACGGGTGTATGTAACCGTTGAACATGCATACTTCATTTTTAGGACGATGGCCTCGAGCTACGCATACGTACAGTAGAGTACGAGTACACAAATTACAGACAGCAAGTTCAGAAATGCTGTCCCGTTCAGGCTTCTTCATTCTCCTGACCCGAGTCTCCTCTCGCCGTCGGGTAAATTTGGTTCCGTTTCGGCTCACTCTTGATATTTTTGCAACAACTTGCTATGCGCCTCTATCATTCACCAGAATCTTGTCTGTCTCAAAACTACACTCGGACTCGCTCCATCGTATCCCTTGCTCCCTAATCACCGACTTCGATAATCCCAAAAATTCTTCACAATGGTCCGCTTCAAGAACCGATACCTCCTCGTCGAGTTCCTCGTCCCCGGCTCCCTCAGCCCCTCTCTCACTCCCGCCGGACCCTCAGACTTGAACGCTTCCTCGACAGAAGTACCAGCCCAGACCGGGGATGAAGATGAAAGCGAGGACGAGGACGAGCTTTTGCCTATACCGACTTTACCCTTCATGCTGCCTGCCGTCTTGCCCGAGCTCAAGACAGGTGATAAAGATGAGGGCGGGCAGGTTGTGTATAGGGCTATCAAAAACCTTGTCTTGAGCGTATTCGGAGATGAAGGATGGGGACGGATAGCCAGCAGTTTCCGAGGTGAGCCGCTGGTCTCACAGATCATGTAAAACCAGCTAATGTATGTATGTTAGTCATCTATCATTCTCCCCTCACTACTCTCACTTTCATCCGCATAGCTCGCCACCACTACCGCCTCCTCTGGTCAGCCATAACCCTTTTGACCACCCTGGGCCCCAACAACGTCCCCATAATACCACGCGTCCTCGCTGTCTCTGGAACTATCAAAAAGCTCCAGAACACCGGGACCGCCTATCATCGGGCGGTGGTCGGCCAGCTGGTCAGTGCGGGTGCTTCGGGGGCTGATTTGAGTGGGAATGGGGGGCTGAATTGGGGGAGAGATGTAGAGCGGGAGAGGCAGGATATTGGGCGGTTGCAGGAGGCTTGAGACAGATGGGGGACGGTTTACGACTTTTTACGAATCCACATGAAGCGCCAATGCATTGGACGCATAGAGGAGACTGCAGGCCAGGCGAGTATCTGGCTGATAACTGAGCACCTCACGACACTATTAGAGCATACATGTTTAGAGTCGCTGAGGGATGACTCTCGGGCTCGGTCACAGTGGCACTGCGCAGAAACTCTCAAGCGAGAATGCAAGAACGTGTAAGGGCTCATTGAAAAGATTATGATAACATGTCGACGTTTCTGTACAGGTGCTATACACTCGCGGGATCGCTGTGGAGACGTACCTCCTTCTGTATATGGACATCCATTCGAAACCGAAATCAATCAACACTAGGTACTCTTAATCCTCTCGAGTCTTTTCGTCAGGCTCTGCGACTACCCACAGACCTCCCTGTCAAGTAATCAGCACACATACCGTGAAACCTGTTGACACAATGTACCTTCACCGCCAGAACAACATCAGCGACGATCCACACCTTGTCTCTTCCACCTCTCAGCCGCCCATCACCCCCATCTTCGCTCTTCCAGCTGTCAGGAATTGTCGACCCCGGCGGTTGGGCCTCTGGCGAAAGGCGAAGAGTGGCGTTCGCAGTAGAAAGGTGGCGAGAGAAGTGAGCGATGAACGAATGAGCTGCTGTCAGAGCAAAGGGCTGGCCGAGACACTAATGCCTTGTTAGCATTACAAGTGCTTGATGGGTTTAGGTCAGGCGTACCATTCTCGGCCCGATATTCCAGCTCGTGAATCCTTCCCTCTGCAGCTCTGACCCATTCATCCACCTATCCGGCTCGAACACCTGCGCATCCTCTCCCCAGACTTTCGGGTCGCGCTGCATGAGGATAGTAGCGAGGATGATGGAGGTGTTGGCAGGCATATATGATGGAATGGGGGTTGGAAGGATTGAAGGACGGAGAGTGCGCCGTATGCTATCGAAATCAGTATGTTATTATGTGTGGTATGATCCGGCCCACTTGAGAGGTACTGGGGGAAAGAGACGGAGAACCTCGTTGATGAAAGCTCGATCTACATGTCATGAGCGTCATGGGACTGACAGTTGACTCTGTGCTCCTCACTATATCTCATCTCACGAGTATGGTCCTTGGTAATTTCACCTTGCAATCCGCAGACGGAAACCACCTCGTCGCGGACTTTGTGCGCAATCTCTGGGTGAATAGCCAAGGCGTACACACAAAAGGTCAAGAGAGAAGCGAGCTGTTGTGCGCTGTGTGAGACGAGCAGTGCAGTATTGGTGTCACACTCAGCGGAGGTAGCCGGAATTGAGAAGAGGTCCAAAGCCATTTGTGAGAGTGTCGGGTACTCGTGGCGCCGCGCTTCCCAGTAAATCAAAGGATTTGTGTCGCGCGAGATGATCGAGCCAATTCCTCCTAGAGGAGTTTGGGGTTTGGACGGTCATAATCTCGCGCTTCGGGAGAGAGTGCCTCTTCCACCTCGTCCGAGAGGAACGCGTAGATGACCCCCAAAGCTGCTGCCTGGGAAGCAAGTTGAGCTTCTTGGCTGGGGGTGAGGGTCTCGGCAAAGGAGAAGAAGACGGGTGTGGCTCGAAGAGTATGTCGGAGGTTTTTGCGCATAAGCAACCCCTGGACTTGGAAACTCCATTTCTCGAAATCGCCATCACCGGTCAAAAGTTTGATCTTTTTCCCTTGAGACATGTTGGCCTCGCCTTGAGACGATTTGTGTCGCGCGAGGCGCTCGCCTTTGATTTACTGGGAAGCGCGGCGCCACGAGTACCCGACACTCTCACAAATGGCTTTGGACCTCTTCTCAATTCCGGCTACCTCCGCTGAGTGTGACAATTGGCAGCCATAGACGTACCGTATCTCTGGATGCCAATAGTATATTGATCAGTTGATCTTCAATATCCTTTCTATCTTCAAGTCATCAGCACGAGTACTGAAAGCACACTTGATCTCCTCACTATCGATAGCATGTACTAGGCGATCGATCAGCAAATAAGCGCTGTCATCCTTCGCGTTTGAGAGTTCCTCCTTTCGCTCAAGGGCTTGCGATATGATGGGACCAAAGAATGTCCGTATGGTTTTCATAGGCTTCTTGAGAGGGTCACCTGCGAGTTCAAAGAGAGGCTAGGAATGGTATCAGCTTCTACCTGGTTAACAAAACGTCTGCATCCTACCCAGAGAGTCCCAATCTTTACTCTTTTACCAACAACCCTTTGGGCATCGGACATGGCCTGTCCAATGTTTGTTTGAGCCTCCTTCCATTCTGCAATGTGATCCTTCCCAAGCTCTGGAGTAAGATCTGTCCCACAAAGCCACATGATAGACATCCGGAGCGAAAGCTGGCCTAGCTCGGCCTGCATATCGAAGGGTTTGCCGGGTTGTATACTGAAGATATAGTCATCGATACTGCCCGAGAATCGGGAGGGACGAATGAAAGTTGGATGGAAGAATGGACGAAGGAGAGATCTATGCTACGATAGTGAAGAGAGGTCAGTAAAGAGCAGACGAGGAAAGACAAAACCAACATGTCTCCACATTTGACCGTCGGAATTGAATATACCGTCACCCAGAAACTCTTGGGCCCTGTCCTTGAATTTTTGTCCTTTCACGAAATTGTCAAAGTCGCCAATCAGGACATGTCTGAAGACTCGAGGGTCGGTCGTCATGATCTGGGATCATCAGCGTAATGTAGTCCCAGACGGCACCTCACTGACCTGATCCTCACCAAGCACTCGGGTATTGTAAGTTCCGCCGTAACGTCTCTCCATAAGTACCATCATCCGCCCCACTTCCTCTTCGCTACCGCTCTTTGCCCAGTCCCATAATACGTCTAGATTGAGCGGCCATCTCCCCTGGACACGAGGGATGTCTACAGCTCTCAGTTGTCGAGCTGATCGAGCGGATAGCTCGGCTGACAGTTGTGATCGCAGGATGAAGAGTACAGGAAACGACGAGATATAGGCGACGACTTCGAGGGCGAGGGGGACGAAAGGCAGGGCTCGAAAGAGAAGAAAGACGATAAGGGGCGGTAGGAAGAGGGTCTTCGCCAGTGCTGGGAGCAGAAACCGTGCACCCTTCATCGTGGGAAGGGTGGGAGCGCCGAGAGCCGCATCGTCCTTGCTAGTCGTACAAGTGAATGCTGAATGAATGGCAAGATTCTCGAGCGGATCAGTATCCGGTGTTCACCGCCGCCGCCGAATAGAAATCGAGGCATTCCGTATTCTAGGCTCTAGGTGATGTTGAAGCAGATGTTTTGCCGGCACCTGTCCTGTTCATGCGGCAATTGAGCATTGAGAGGGAGCAGGCGTAGTTGCGCATTTATTCATGTGATGCTGGTATATATAATGGGAAGCCATACTAAAGTGCGTGTATTTAATGAGAACAACAATTATCGCAGCAGACCAAGAAAGCACAGCTACCGTACTCTATGTACTTGTATGATGAGTATGATAGATACAGTATGGTACAGATATAGTCCAGAAGATTGAGTCACAACGGTCTACTATAACGAAATAGGTCTCCTCGCCTTATCATTGAATTACACACTCGCTCTTCCCGCTTTCTCTTTCTACACCGCTCAGAGTCCTGACTCTCTCCATCTCCTGACTCTTCCTGTTGTCTTTCGCCATTGAATTTCTACGGTCACCCTGGAAGCCAGAAGTGACCCCTCTTGCAGGACCCTCTTCCAGATTCCCATACCCAGACGTACTGCTATAGAACGATGATCGGTTCTGCAGGCTGTCGTTATGTGATCCTTCAGACGTGTCTGTGCTTTCTCTAGGGCTCGACTGATGATGTCGTTTTGCAGAAGGGGACGGTGTGTCCTGCCCACGCGGACTGGCAGATAGTGATGCCCGTAGATCAATTTGGGATTGTCGAGGAGGTGAAAAGGCTCGAGACCGTTTCAGGCCCAGCAGAATCTTGCCAGGAAGAGCTCCGAAATGCCCGTCTCGGCCATCGAAGCTCGCTCTGGGGGTTGGGGTCCCTGTGCCCCCCCTGATTTCTGACGTCTGCTGCTCCTGTTGGCGTTTGAGGATGGCTAATTGCTCATGGACGTCACATTTGGGCATGGCGACACTCTCGCAGGACGTGTGGGCGATCATTCCACAGTCCTGACATAGGACACCCTTCTTGACAAGGGAATCACAGACTCTGCAGGCGATAGCTGCATCTTTGTCAGTTTCATCTGACAGCGACAAAAAACACGCACCTTTCCCGAAAGTCGTCTTCACAAGGACATGCGCCTTGGTCGGGGTATTGGCTTCTTTCTGAACCGGAGTGGCCGGCGGTTCAGGGGCGACAGTCTCGGGAGTGGCGTCGCTTTGTTGGAAGAGCTGGGTGCTGCTTGTACGACGAAAGTCCATACTGACCCTCGACAGAAATGGGAGACTGTCTTGCGAGCGCAGTGCCGTCTACCCAATGAGTTAGCGTTTGATAGTCGCTAGCAGCGGAGGGCGTACCAATTGAGGATTCAACGACGTCAACCATCTGTGCTCGAAAAGAACTGCAGCGGAAGGCCGAGTATCGGGGTCTTTGGTGAAGCAGAGGCGTAGAAAGTCTGCAAGGTCGTCTGAGATGCCTGAAGGAAGGGGAGGCATTTCATCTTCAACGATGCGAAACAGGACTGACGAAACATTAGCAGATAGAGCATGTCAAACAAGACGGAAAGCTCACCGGTCATACTGTTATGTACGTCACTATACGGCGGCTTGCCAGTAAGCAATTCGATGACGGTACAACCAAGTGACCAAATATCGGACGAAAATGATGCACCCGCCAACGAGATGACCTCGGGCGCCACTGTGATTGATCAGCGGTCATCTCACGATGATACAATATATGCTGAAACTCACTCCAATTCGGAGTGCCAGCTACTTCCGACGCATGTCGTGCCCCAGCTTTCCCAGCGGTCTTGGCCTCTTGCTTCATATTTTCCAGAGCTTTCATGTTGAGCGAGACACCAAAATCTGACAGCTTGATGTTGCCGGTCTTTGTTGACAAGATATTGGCCGACTTCAGATCACAATGGACGACACCTTGAGAGTGCAAATAGTTCAAGCCCTCCAATATCTTTGCAACATAGGAGGACACCAATTGCTCGTTGAAAGTACCAAAAGCCTTGAGGGTCTGACCCAAAGAGCCATTCTCGACGAACCTGAGTCATGGTCAGCCGTGATACAGAATAAAGGAAGCAACGTACTCTAGAACAATGTTCAGGTATTGATCATCCCTAGACATCCCTTCGTACTTGACGATGCTGGGGTGGGATAGCCTTCTCAGCAGCTCAACTTCTCGCATGACATCCTTAACCTCGTTCTCTGGCATGCCAAATAGCCTGATTCGTTTGATAGCAGACATTTGTCCAGTCCCAAGATTCAAGGATCGATAGACAGATCCAAATTGACCGCGTCCGATACAATTCCCCAGTTGCTAGGTTTCGAGTCAGTGAGTCACATAACCATGTCAATAGAGATCTCAGCTTACATATCTGACAACGGGCTCGCCTTTCTCATGAAACTCCAGAACTTGCAGACTTTGACTCGTCCGCGGACTTTTGACGGCACCTGAAGGTGAGGCTTCTCTTGAAAGCATAGACTTGGAGCTCACATCGACCATGCTGCTGTTTCGTGGTTGTCTGGGGCGCACGGGAGAGATTGGTTCTTGCGACGCAGGCACAAAAGTGAAGCTGTGATGTCTTGTGCCCCTCTCAGTCGGCGGCACAGCTCGGCTGACGATCTGAGGTGGGGGACTGGTCCCACGAGTAAGCCTATCCGAAAAGTGGGTTGAAGACAATTCCGGCGTTGGAGATCCAGATGAAAGATGGGCAAAGGCCACGCCGGTCGGCGTACTGACGTTAGACGCGGGCGATATAGACCTCTTCGGGATATAGAACTTGCCGCTTGGACTGACCACCCTCGTGACGCGTTCGGGACGCTCGGAAGAGGTGGGAGTTAGAGTCAGAGACGGCTTGATCCTTGGAGACCCGGAGCTTTGGGTGTGCTCGTCCTCTTCTTTGACAGGATCAACTTCTTGCCTTGCAACCTCTCTAGTGGAACATCGACGATTTGAAGGCCGAGGTCGTGGGGTGGAATCTGTTTTGACCCGAGGGGATGCGCGTCGGCCTTCGAGAGCCGCAAGAGAGGCCATCAATGCCTCGTCCTCTGCGCTGTTCGTACTGTTATTCGTGACAGAATTTCGAAGGTCTTCTGGCAGATCTTCGCTGCTCAGGAGCGTCCCCAAGATCTTCTGTCTCGCATTCTGCAAGGTAGTCCCACTCATCCGGCGTTCACGCATACGGGCACCATCCTGATCCACTGCAGCTTCAGTAAGATCTACAGCATTCGTCTCATCCCCACCAAGCACCGTAGCTGCGACCGAGAAGGTCCCGCTGGAACGGGTCCATGCCGATGTTGGCCGTGAATCCGAGCTGATCAGACTGGGGGTCCGCTCACGTGAATGAGTCAAAAGTGAAGGTTGAGATGACCTATTCCCGGTGTCCGAAGATGCGGAGGGGACAGATGTGGAGACTTCACTCGCGAATGACACCGACGCTCTGGATCCTGTGGTGTTACGAGGACGTAACACAGGGCGCACTTGAAGACTCGGGGTCCTTCCTACAGGCGTAGTGCTTCTGGGCGACGTGGAACGGACTGGTGAGATCGGAGACGCTGGCGGTGATTTCGGGCGGATTGTAGGAGACAAAAGAGGCTGAGTCGTCGAGCGAGGAAAAGGCAACGGCCGTGTCGGGGTACTGGCAGGTTTGGCTGACATCATAGATGAAGGGCTAGTGATCTCGAAGATCGGTTGCTTTGGGGTGGGCGGAGGGCTGTTGGTCGGCGTGGCATTACTCATTCGAGACCCAGGACGACTAGCCGGTCGTGACCCAACGGGAGACTTGGAACGGGAGGGACCAGCGATACGAGCCAGTGCAACGACGCTTGCCGCAACCTTTCCCAGACCGAGCTCCGAGCCTCCCTTCAAATCTGACAATTCGAACGACTCTCCCTCCTGCAAATCCGCGGTTTGACAGGCGGCGATGAAGCGGGTCACGTTGGTCGAGCGATTGATGCCATCTTCTGAGATGTTGACTCGGGTGATATGAGCCGGGCTATATGGGAATAGGTGGTTGAAGAGGCTACATGAATAGTCAGTCGCCAATCGACGTTGATCGCAGCACACTCACAAGCACAACAGTATACCATCTCGCATGGCTTCAAGCCAAGCCTTTCTCTCCCGCTCCTTGGCCCTCTCGCCAACATACGCAGCTCGAATCCTCGTCTCCATCGGAGCTGTAGCAGCTTGTGCTTGCCCTGGCTGAGAATCGTTCAAGGTTCCCGCGGCCTTGACCCAATCCGACCCCCAAGCCTTTTCCATCCTGACCAGCACTGCCAGCCGTTCATCCGCTAATCGCCTGATCTCTGAGCCCTTGTCGCCTTGCACAAAGCTGGACCCTCGAACTACAGGCGTCAAGGATTTGACAATGAAGGAAGTTGAAAGGCGTAGGAGGTAGTGTTCTCGAGAGAGGGGAGGGGTTGCAGCGGGCGGTAATGCGGCAATGTCGGACGCTTGTCTTGCATGAGTAGGTACGTCGGGAGGAGGGAGGGGTGCAGGGAGAGAAGTGGGTCGCCTGACTGTGCTCTGTGAGACACGCACAGTTGGCTGAGACGCTGGTTGAGGGGGCTTGGACGATGGAGGCGATTGGGGAGGACGATGGGAGGGCGGAGCGACGCTTGATGTCGGGGGAGCTGGGACCGACATGGGAGAAACGGGGGTTCTCGGGGTACGCAAGATTGGCGAGACCGCACCAGGACTTATAGTCCGCTGAAGATCTTCGACTGTCACTTTGGTCTTGAGCCCTCGAGCCGGACTTTTTGTCGTTCTCGCCAGATCATCCTCTGCCTTCTTGTACGTCGCAGGGACGCTACTTTTCCTCCGCGTTGAAGGATGAAATAGACCTGATAAAGCGTGCTGCGGTCCCTTCTTCGGATTGATGGTGGGCACCACATTCGGGTCTTGCTCCTGCATTTGATGCAGAGCCGACGTCGACATGGAACCTCTCGAAAGCGACGGCGGCTGCCATTTCCCATCGTCACCCTTTTGTAATCGAGGTAGCACATTGGGATTGAAGCGAATGTGCTTTCTCATATCCACAGTGGGCACAGATGGACCCAACTGCGACCCTTTTCTCGTCTGGTCCGCTGCCGACGACCTGCCATGGACATCTTTCGATAACGTCCGCCTTCTTGTGCCGAGGGTTTCTGTCGGCTGACCCGCATTGCCTTGCCTAGTGGGTGCAAGCTTGGATCCCGGTCCAGTTTTGCTCGCGGCATCGCCCATGAAAGATTTGAACCGGGACCGACCAGCAGGCGCTTCCCCCGGCGTGGGCGACGTGACTCTGGTAAAGAAGCTCTTGAGTCCTCTGCCAGTCGGCACATGTTGTTCGTTGCTGTAGTGTTGTGTGGAGGCGGCGGTGGGGGAGGCATAGTGGGGGTCCGGCATGACGGAAAGGACTTTACATGGAGGATGAGGCGGGGAGAAGGGGACGTTTTCGCTCGGTCGAGGTGCCAGTGTGGTGATCATAAGATGGTACAGTCATTAGGATGTCGTCGGGTGGTGTGACCAACTAGACAGTCTTTGACGACGCATGTCAGCGATCGAACACGGCTTGATAAGCTTTGTAGGATGTGCTCACTGTTCGGGGTGTCGCAATACACTTGAGATGGTCTTGGATGTTCGTAATAGGATCGTCTAAGTCGTGTGGTCACTGTAAGAGTCTTGAGACCAAACAGTTGTCAGCGTCGAGCCTCGCGCAAGGTACATAACCGATGAAGCGGTTGTCAGAGAGACAATAGAAAAGGCCCGCGAGCTCCTTTGGCGGTCGACAAGTGATGAATACGAGCAACACATGGCCGATGGCGGCCATGCTCAGTGTGCGGTGGCTGCGACATATACCACCAGCACAAGGCACACCGGAAGCCAAGCCTCGACCAGTCTATGACGGATGGAAGTGCTGGGCTAGAAGAGGAGCACGTACTTGAGAGCCTATGCGTAAGAAGCCGGCAGGGGAAGGCTGACTCACCGTGATGTATGCGTGACAAGCAGTTGAAGCTGTCTTATGACAGTTATGAAGAATTGATGAAGATCTGAGTGCGGCCGGTCACCTATAGCAGCGATCTCCGGGTAGGCTGGGTCGAGATGTCAATGGGTCGGGAGGGGCGGGGGGCGGGAGAGAGTGTATTATCTGCGATACACGTAAGTATGCCATGAAAACTTTCCTTCAGCAAGGCTCCTGATGGCCGATGGTCGCTAGCACCTACAATGGGCATGGACACCTTGCAGAACTGCCTTTAGGTGCCTTACTCCCGGGAAATCATACCTTGCGAGGGCAAGAATGGGAACAAGTGTGGATGGAGATGGGAAGAGAGAGATGCGATCCCATGATGTTGCGTCCCAGTCGCCTGCACTACGAGTTGGAATAGTCTCCGATTAGCATGAGAAGAAATCAACCGCCTTCGTCATTCTTGCCCTGAGTTTGGTCTTGCCGGCCGTTTGTTGACCGGTCCAAAACGCCATCAACCTTTTTGGTCGCCGTTGAAGCACAGGTTTGGACAGATTCGTGATTGCTTTCGGGATGTTGTTGGAGGCGGTGGCCTTGGCCAGGAGCAGCAGAGAGCAGAGCCGGGGCAGACGAATAAGAGGGAGGGAGGGACATTATACACATACACTCTTCCCCGTTCCCGGAATCGACCCTGACGGCACGATAAGGGTGGCAAAGACAGTCACCTCTCGAGCCTCTGGACTTTCCTGCAAGAGTCCTGCACTTGGCGCACTGTATTTCCATTGCCTAACCTTATAATGACCACGCGACTGGCAGTCACTCTTGGTCATTTGGTTCTGTTCACTCACGATACATCTCTGACGTCGGCATCCCTCTCCGTTCTCTAAGCCGCTTCCCGCTATCCACGATCCCCGTTTCACGGCCCAAGCAGCACGCATGCTTTCCAGTCCTCGAAAATGCCGACGGGAGAGACGCATCGGAGACCCTGGCACAACCTTCGTCCGCCGTGATGGTCGCTTGCCTTGACTGCCCTCATATTTCTTGGTAGACCGGCAAATGAATCGCGTTGCATCCATCACAAATGCATTTTATATCTGAATCCGAGTCAGCTTCCAAGGAGTATGGAGAGTGCACTGCATGGTAGAGCGATACCAGAGAGAGAAGACTGAAGAATCGTGGTACAAAATGAGATACAGCCCAGGGTAACCCCAGACTAGCCTGAGTCTGCACGGACGTGAGGGCAACGCATCAGACATGTCCGCGATTCAGAATTACGCGATTCCAGACATCGGGACGGAAAGAGGCAGAGATGAGAACGCACCTTCTTGTATATGTATGCCCCAGTTGTACATCATGGGGACACACGTTCTCCTGTTGATGCTCTTGTCCTCGTCCGATCCCGCCTCAGAGCAGACCTCCCTCACAAACATCTCAATGCTGGAAAGTGAAAGAGGAGGAGGTCCGTGCACGAACGCGACGCGACGGGATCAAATACTCCCACGTGGCATTCTCGTTATCAGGAGCGATCGTCGGCCCCTGTACAGTAGCGGCCGACGGTGACATCTTTCAACATTCTTCTCAAGTAATCGCCACATCTCCCACTGCTACCCAAGCGCTGTCCTCTACAGCTCAACCCATCACCCCATCTAACAACAGCTTCCAAAAAGAATGAGTCTCCCAGCAGCTCCCGACAGGCCCGGCTGGCCGTCAATGGTTCTCCGCAAGTGCAAGGAGCAACCTGCCGTCCCACTCGGTTCGTGACCGTGTCTCTGCGTTTGGTTGACATGGCTGACGCAATGAACAATCAGGTGCCGGGGCTACTGTGGCTGCTTTGCTTGGTGCTACCTATCACTTGCGAAGGGGAAACCGTAATCGATTCAACCAATTCTTGAGGTGGCGTATCTAGTGAGTGGTCGTGTGCCAATACCATGCCGATACTGACGCTCCGTAGTGCCCAAGGACTCACTGTCGCTGCTCTTATGGTGTACGGTATCAATGAAATGAAGGAGAGAGAGGCCGCTGGCATGATCGAACGTACACCCAACAACAAAAGTCAGTACCGGAGCAGGCCGGCGACGGAGCGGATGCTGATTGTCCTATAGTCATGGTCTACCCGCAAACCCCGCAACCAAGAATCGTCGATCAAGTCGAGCCCATCGTCATCAAGTCTTCTACCCCTTCATCGCTGCCTGCCTCATTATCGACAGTCGTTGACTCGGATGCGGAAGACAAGACTGCCAGTGCCTACCCGCTGAGGAAGGAGGAGAGGATGAGTGTTTCCGACTTTGCCAAGAGGCTGAGAGCGGCTGAGGCTCTGCACAAGGAAGAGCAGGACGCGAAGAAAGCTTAAGGGATGGAAGACGAACTATAATGAAGCACATCTTTTGTAACAGCTAGCAGTCATTGGCATGCATTGATCACTCTTTTCATCGCTGATGTCTACAATGGTGCCGCGTATACGTTCTTATGGAATAGCTGAGATGCCCTTGATCTGTCCCGAAGTGGAGGTTGACCAGCGACACGACTTTCGAAACGCGTCCGACTTCAAGACAGATTCCTACGTTGGAATTCCATCTCGGCATTACCATCTTTCACAGAGAACTTACAGTGCCCCTGGTCGAGCCACCCCGATCTCAAACCCACTTCCACCATGCACAAGAACAACCCATACTCGGAAAAGAAGCCAGACTTTGCTCGGCTAGCTTCGCGATACCCATCCTTCGCTCCCTTGTACGTTCTTCTTCCGGTCACAACACTTGTACTGACACGATTGACTTTCCAGCGTTACTGTATCTGACTCAGGGATTCCCTGTATAGATTTCAAGGATCCACGAGCTCTGAAGGAACTCACCCAGTGTCTTTTGAAAGAGGATTGGACTTTGGATGTACAGGTCAGAGACGATAGGATATGTCCTCCGGTACGTGCATCCTCCGCACCCACTCGTGCTTACACAATGCTGACTACTTGAAGATACCCAATAGGTGAGGAATACATAAGAAGTACAATTACCAGTGCTCACGCATCGTAGATTAGATTACATCTACCATCTACTCGACATCGAACCATGGCTCCCTTCGTCTTCATCCAAAAGTTTGCGCGTTCTCGACATGTAAGTCTTCAGATTCCGACAGGCCCTTTGTACTGATATCTTATCAAGTGGAACGGGTGCTACAGCAATCTATCCAATCCTTCTCCATCGTATCCGCCCCCTATCTCACATCACCGCAACTGAGCTGGACGACACTTCATATCAACATGCTCTTCAAACACTCGAGACGAACAAGATACCCGCTTCCTCTATCACAGTCGTCAAAGCTCCATCGCCCAACCCCATCTTGTTTCCGCTCTTGAAAGCAAAGGACGACGAGGCTTGGGACTTTACGATGTGCAATCCGCCCTTCTTTGAGTCTGCTGAAGAGATGCAAGAGGGGATCGACCTCAAGGAAGAAGATGCACACGCTGTGAGTGCCCAACTATACACGAGGACCCAGGTACTGGGCTGACAACTACATAGGCGCCCACTGCTGCGGACAACGAGCTTATAACAAGAGGTGGTGAGGTTGCTTTCATCTCAAGCATGATTCGCGAAAGCACCATCATCGGCAAACGTTGTCAGTGGTTCACTTCCCTGGTGGGAAAGTACTCTTCTCTTGAACCCATTATAGCGCTACTCAAAGAGCTCAAGGTGCGTGACGGCACTAGACAATGTCCATCGACATCTGCTGATTAGGTATAGATCGATAATTACTTCGTCAAGATATCACAGCAGGCCAAAACGGCTCGTTGGATCATAGGCTGGTCGCATACGACAACACGTCTCCCGGATGTGAGCTTGCTTCTCTTCCTCTCTAGATACCGGCAGCTGGGCTGACACCCGAGCAGAGCATTACGCGGCCTTCCGAAGTGATCCCCAACACCTCCTTCACCCAGATCCTACCTCCTTCCAACATGTACATGCTTCACGCACAACCCGGCATCTCTATCGACGCGCTCCGTACCACATTACTGGAGACGCTGGCACATATTGAGCTTGAGCCAGTCCAGTCAGAAGCACCCACTGCCACGGGCTCGCAGTCAGATGGAGAGGATGTAATCGTCCTCGCGCCGAAGGCTAATACTTGGTCTAGAGCAGCCAGAAGAGAGGCTGCGCGGATAGCGGCTTCAGGGGATAAACCTGCTGTACCATCCGAATCCAGCCAAAGTGTCTTCCGGACAAAGATGCGCCTAGTCAAAGGAAGTGATGAAGGGTCTCAACTCGAAATTGACTGGACGGACGGCGAGGGCAAAGATCGAGAAACTTGGGAGAGCTTTTGTAAATTCTTGCTCAGCAAGATGGGGCTTACTCGGAAGAAGATCGCTGGGGAGGAGCAACGAGAACAAGTTTCGGGGAAACAAGAAGAGAAACGGGGTCAGAATGGTAGTACAAGAGGCAGAGGATCCGCTTCTCGGGGCCGAGGGCATGCGCAAAACGGAAACGAGAAGGCCCCACGAGGCAGCTATAAGAGGAAGGCGTTTGAAGCATCTCACCAGGAGAGAGATAGTGGATACGCACAACGGCGGAGAGTGGAATGATGTTCAAGTGTTTGTTATGTATGCTATAAGTAACTATTATTTGCTTCACGCGCTATATCATTAAAGCAGCGTCTTGCCCAACCACTCTCTGAGCGCCTCGCACTCCACCGCCGGGTCCTCATCATACATATGATCGCCTCCTTCAATCCTCTCGACCACAAGCTCTCCTTCAACCTTGTTCAGCACCTCCAGCGTGTGGTCCATAGGCTGCACCTTGTCATCAAGGGTCCCGTATATAAAGTAGATGGGCACATGAGGCTGAGCCCTGCTCGACTTGGCGGTCAGCTCGAGGCGGTTAGTTACAGAAAGGGCAAGAGGCGTGGGGCGGAAGGAATCGTAGCCGTTGCCAATGGCGCGTTGGGTGCGGAAAAGGAGTGAGGGGAAGAGCGAATGCTGAAGCATGTAGGGATATAGGATGGAGCGAGGTCCGCCCGAGGCTGCTGTGCAGATATGAGCAGCCTTGGTATCGATGTGAGGCTTTGCTTGCGGATGGGTTATGCTATGGAAAGTGATCAGCTCAGTACGCTCGTAGAATCGAATACGTACATCGTACCATCCATCCATGGTACAGGGATTGTCTCAGTTGACCAAAACTTGTCTGTCAGATCCGTGATGGGATAGAAAGGCGCCAGACATTTGATGCCCTTCGACCCTCCCCTAAAGCCACCAGCTTCTTCATCCGACACTTCCTTCGGCACTTCCAAGCCAGCCATCAATGCCAGATAACCTCCGGCAGATCCTCCAGAAAGACAGATACGTTCGACATCGACCTTGTGTTCGCTTTGGCCCTCCTTGACCAATTTATCGTTAAGCTTGGTGCGGATGAAATCCAGCAGAGAAGTGACGTCTGAAAGGATATCAATGATGGGCACTTGAGGCGCAAGACGATAGTTGGGGGAAATGACAACGACACTCTCGTCCGCCTTCCCATCTTCTCCATGATACACGTGTGAGGGCAGACGTCGGAAGTGAGGAGGAAGGTTCTCCTTGTTGCCTTGCAAGAGACCTCCGCCGTGGAACCAGACCACAAGAGGGTGCCCCGATGGACCAGCAGGTGCAGTAGGGAGGTAGATGTCGAAATCGATAGCCAAGGGCTCGGAATCGAATGTCATGGCGGGAGTGTTCTTGTAGATTATTGTCAGGTCGGGCTCGGGTACAGGCAGCGAAGGGCCTGTAGGTTTCTTTGGGGATGAAATGGCAGATTCGGGAGCGGTGAAAGAGGTGTCCTCCGCGGCGGGAGTAGCTTCGCGGCTGAAGGCAGGGGTATGCTGGCGCAAGTTGCACCCAGCAGTCTCAACCATCACAGCAGAGGCAAGCTCTCCATCAATACCACGGAAGTTGGTATTACCAGACAGTACAAGCTGCGACAGCTCAGGCATGGCCTTCGCATCAACACCCAGGTCCTCGGCAATGACGACTCCCTTGATCGCGTTTCTCTCCAGATTCAGGACCCTCATGCCCCCAAGCTTGATTTGGGCGAGGGCTCTAAGCCCTTCAATAGAGAGCTTGTTGTTTCCGAGGTCCAGATGGTGCAAAGCAGGGAGTACGGGGCGCTCGGTCTTTACAGAGGCTGCTCTGGAGATGGCTGTAGAGAAGAAGCCTTGGCCATAACCCAAGCCATCTTCGGAAGGTCCAATAGGAGAGTCGAAAGACAAAGACGCTATGGAGTTGCTAGAGAGGTCGAGCCATTGGAGTTTGGGAAGGAGCAAGACTGAGCGAGGGATGGAGGTGAGCTTGTTGTGTCTAGGGATAGTCAGCATTGATAGCGTTGAGTCTCGGGTCCCTTACGAAAGGTCTAGCGATGTCAGCCTCAAGAGGTCTGAGAGGCTATCAGGGATGGCAGTCAGTCCGTTTCTGCAGAGCTGCGAGACCCATCAGCTTTCCTCCTTGGTTATAGAAAGTGAATCGCACATCTAGAATCTTCAGCCCACCAAACATGCCAATTTCCTTGTCCAACGTCAAGATCTGATTATGCCCCGCTCTGAACGTGGTAAGCTCCGCCTCAGGTTCCGTCCACACTTCTTCTTTCTCTACAGGCTTCCCAAAAACATCGTCCTTTAGTGCGTCGTTCTGAAAGTCGTCTTCAGTCGCGAACGGGCTCGCGCTAGCTGGTCGTGCTTTTGGCGCCAAGAGAGTGGGTTTGGGTGATGGAGGTGGGGGAGGGTTGGAGAGCCCCTTGGGGTCGAGACCGAGTAGCTCAGTGAAGACCTTTGCAGGGATACGGTCAAGCTCCAATCCAGCAATATCGAGCTTGCCTGAGTAGCAATCAGCGCAATCCAGTGAGATGTACCACAAAGACTCACCACTCTTCTTGGCCTTCCTGATCTGACCTGCCACTGACTTGTCATTGATCTGATCCACTCCATTCCCGTCAAGGTAGACGAATCCTCGAGGAGTGCCGGCTCGTCTGCCAGCCGGGCTACCGTATGTTTGAAGGTCGCCCGTTCGCTGAGATCTGGGGGTCTTGCGCAGCTCGGCGCGTCGGGCTGCTATCGTTTCGCGTATGGATGGACGCGCAGGAGAGTCCCTGCCCGTTGTAGGCATCTTGAAGAGCAGGCGATGTGGCAGTGGGCGATTAACAGCGTTTGAAGAAATCGGTTGTTTGGTGCCAAACAGAGGGGCCAGCTGTTTGGCGGGGCGTTCCTGGCTGCAAGTGGAGGTCGGCCACAAGTACAAGGGTTGCATGGACGGGTAGGTCGTGGTAAGGACAGCTTCAATACATGCTCATCTCAGTCTTCGTCGGTAATGCTTCCACTGGCAGCGCGTCTTCTTCCACCCCGCATCTCCATCAACTCTATCCTCTCTGCCGTTTGATCACCCTTGCCAGCTCGGCTGTTAACTTCACCCCTGCCTCTCCTTCGGCTTTTCCTAGTTCCGTTGCGCCATGTTGCAAACAAGCAAAGAGCACCAGCCACAAGACCCACTGGCGGAAGCAGCCAGCACACCCTCCACCACCAGCCTGAGCTGCCTCCTTGCTGCTTCTTCCACTTGGCCACGGTTCTGTCAACTTGATCAGTCAGATCTGTGAATGATCCGCTGTTATCGATGACCGATGTGGCATAGTTGAGCTTGGACGAGAGGGCTAGCTGGGAGGCTATGCGGTTCTGGGCCTGGGTTTGGGTAAGGGGCGGCGTGTCATCTGCGTGCCGGGCAAGGAGACGAGATAGTTGGAGGCGCTCATTCCTTGTAATCATGAGCTTAAATCGATTCGTACATGCAGAGACTTACACATAAACAACCACGATATCACCAACCCACTTCCACATGCCCGCCTCAATCAATAGCGGCACATCCACAATCACGCACCACTCTCCTTTGAGCCAGTACCGCAGGATGCTTCGAGCCATCTCTCGTCTCACTCGTGGATGAACCACACCATTCAGCCACTTTCTCTGTTCTCCATCCCTAAAGACTATGTCGCCAATAGCAGACCGGTTCAGAGTGACGCCATCATCTTGCAGAACGCGGTCAGGACCAAAGTGAGATACCACGAGGTCGTAGCCAGACGTCCCGGGGGCTATGACCTCTCGAGCAAGGAGGTCGGCATCGATGATGGGGATGTGGTGGCGTTCAGACAGGAGCTTGGAGACTGTGGATTTGCCTGTCATACAGATTAGCGAAGGTCGAGGGGAGACAAGAGGACTTGCCAGAGGCGATACCGCCAGTAAGTCCGACAACTGTATGCAAATGAATCAGCAACCCCTTCATAGATAGTCAGGTTAGAGCGTACCGAGCATTGCTAGAGCTGTATGATAGCCAAGATAAAGTAGACACTGACATGGATAAAGGCGAGGAGAGGCCAAGGTGAGGCCGGTGGAGGCGCGACATCGTTCTCTTGCATTTCATTTTGTTTACAAAACCCATCAGTACGAGGCAACTGTGATAGACATGCCCGCAGACACTATCAACATCCCATCCCTGGCCGTCCACCTCCCAAACGGCCTCGGTCCCTCCGCCTTTCACCTCACCCCACCTCCGCCATGCCCCGTCTCCATCTCACTCACTATCCATCTCTTCCCCGGCAGCGTCAAGGCCACTTCTGAAGGCGACGACATGGCCGGACTCGGAGTCAACTACTCTGCAGTCTCCAAGGCTGTCTATGCGCTTGCTGGAGGTCAGGATAAAGTTTGGAATGATGCATGGGAGCTGATGAGGGGTGTATCCGAGATGCCTCTAGACTTGCCGGATGTGCAGAGTGTGGATGTCCGGATAGGCCTTCCCAAAGCACTGCTTCATGCTATGGAGGCCGTGTACACTGCTACGTACACCAAGACTGGTGTTTTGGTGGAAGAAAGCAGGTCATCGGAAATTAGAGACTTGAAGGTGGTCTGCATTGTCGGTTTGCACCCCCATGAGAGGAAAGAGAAGCAGCGCCTGGAGGTGGATGTTAGGGCATATGATTGTGACTGGAATGCTTGGGGACACAAAGGCTTTGCCGATCAAGTATACAAAGTAAATGCTTGGAGCTGTATGATGATCTGAGCTCACTCAACGTACAGTTTGTGTCAAATTCAGAGTACGGCACT
The DNA here is from genome assembly GCA_006352305.1 of Cryptococcus floricola. NCBI lineage: Eukaryota > Fungi > Basidiomycota > Tremellomycetes > Tremellales > Cryptococcaceae > Cryptococcus > Cryptococcus floricola. Next base: position 1,609,720 of record CM016931.1, on the reverse strand, counting down.
ATCGAATCTTTGGACCATGAATTGGGACAATCTCTACTGAGCAGCAAATACCTCGGCTCAGGCAACACTCCCCGTCTTCAAATAACCATCCGTAAACCCTCTGCCATCCCCTTTGCCACGCCCGGCATCACCATTTACCGTACCCACTCCGACTACTCCCCAACCCCTTCCACATCCCAAGAGTGCACTGGAAGTGAAAGAGTGTTCATAGCTGTGGGCGGCAATATCGGCGACACTGTGAGCAATATCAAGACAGCTGTCGGATTGTTGCAATCAGGCGGTTGCAACTTGATTGCGACGAGTAGACTTTATGAGAGTGAGCCTATGTATGTCGAGGATCAGGACAGGTTCGTCAATGGTGTCATCGAGGTGAGCAAACGCATCATACCACAGACGGCACGTTTATCTCGTTATAGGTTACCACCTCTCTCGAACCTCTGGACCTCCTCCGCCTCCTGAAGCGTACTGAGCGAGCCACCGGCCGAACCAAAACGTTCACCAACGGTCCCCGAGTCGTCGACCTCGACCTCGTATTCTATGGGCAGCGCGTGCTGAAGATTGGAAGTGAGACCGACGCGGAAGATGCCGATGGTGTCAGATGGCTCGAGTGCCCGCATGCGAGGTTGGGTGAACGAGAATTCGTACTACGGCCTTTAGCAGAGTAAGTCGACCTCACATTGCTGAAAAGGGAGCTGATGTGGTGCAGTATCGACGCTTCTTTCACCCATCCTGCTGTGGGCAAATCCATCCATCAGCTATTGGACTCGCTCCCCGACCCTTCCTCACTCGGCCCCATGATTCCCCTCCGAACACATTCGCGGCCTCTCCGCCTCTCCTCTCCCGCGACTCCCAGGATCATGGCCATCTTCAACGCCACCCCCGATTCATTCTCTGACGGCGACCCATCTCGGACCTCTACCAAGCACGCCCTGGAAGAATGTCTCAAACTTGTAGAACAAGGGGGAGCAGATATCCTTGATATTGGGGGTATGTCGACGCGACCGGGGTCGGAACCCTGTACAGAGACGGAAGAGGTAGAAAGGGTGGTACCCCTGATCGCTGCTATCCGACAACACAGCAATACCAAGCTTGCCCGCATCCCTATATCTGTCGACACTTACCGCGCTTCCGTGGCCGAGCAAGCGGTAGCAGCTGGTGCGTCAATCATCAACGACGTCCGTGGCGGGCGTGAACCTGGCATGTTGGCAGTCATGGCAGCCGCAGATGTACCCGTGGTGCTCATGCACTCGCGAGGCGACTCGAAAACGATGACGTCTGCAGAGTCGCAAGATTATACAGCTCTTGGGGGTGTGGTGGAAGGTGTCAAGAAGGAGATGGCAGAGACGGTAGAGCTCGCTTTGAAAGCCGGGGTCAAGCGGTGGAACATTATTCTAGACCCTGGACTTGGTTTCGCCAAGTCTGGTTCTCAATCCCTCACTCTGCTTTGTCGCCTCCCCGAGCTCGTCTCGTCATCTTCGCCCCTGCACAACTACCCACTGCTAGTCGGCGCGAGCAGAAAGGGCTTTGTAGGCCAGGTGACTGGGAGAACGGTGGCAAAGGAGCGAAGCTATGGAGATGCCGGGGTCAGCGCGTGGTGTGTTGGGAGTGGAGTGGTGGATATTTTGAGGGTCCATGCGAGTGGGGAGATGGGGGACGTTGTCAAGATGGTACAAGCTATTAGAGATGCCGAGTAGATGTATGCAACGACCCATAATAAATTCATGGCGTGCAAAAGACCCAAAAGACTCGACCCCTATCTTACAATACAAGCAAAAATCTTCCTCCTCGAAATTCTTATACCCTATCGTTGAAGATGGTATATATTAAGGTACTGTTGTACAACCTGTTGAAAAAATGGTATCTCTCCGCTCCCTCACGAGTCAAGCTTTCCTCCCAATCCCTGCACCAACGCCTGGATCATGCTCCTCTTGACCGACAATCCTTCCCTGTACCTGCACGTGATCCACCCTCCTGGCCCTCTGGAATGCGAGGCCCGCACCACGAGCTCTGCCGCCATCTTGCCCGTATTGATCCTATTCTCCCCATCCGCATCTCCCCCGGGGTCCAACGTCGCCTTCAACACCCTCCAGGCATCTTCCAACGTCAGACACTCTGCATCGCTGACGGGATGCGGCTCGGTGTGCGCGCCATTGAACGAGCAGCCGAACGACTGGCAGAGGCGCGTGGCAAAGACGAGAAGGCCTGGGTCGTTGACGACGTGAGAGTCGGAGACGTGGCAGCAGCTCTTGAGACGGGTGAGGAGGTCCATCTGCGCCGGAGAGGCCGCTGTCTGGGGGTTGGTGAGCGGGGGAGAGATGGGAGACGGCTTGGCAACCGGTGGGGTCGGGATGGAAGTGTTTACAGAGTTCTGAGCACCAGGCTGAGACGACTCGGCTCCCTCGTTGGGCGAAAACATGTTGAACATGTTGCTAAAGTTGTTGGCTGACGAGGACGAGTTGTTTTTGTAAATGTCCAGATTGTTTGTAAAATCCGGAAACTGCGGTCCAGGGGACACTGGAATGTTGAACGGCATGGGGAGGTTGTATTGGAACGAAGCAGGGGACACGTCCGAGGGCGTGTTGAAGAGCGGGGGCACGCTCGAGGGGTTGGTTGTAGAGCCCGAGGGGCCGGCGTGGTTGGACGAACTGGCCGGAGGGTGGGGGTGGGGGTGGTGGTGGTGGCTGCTGGCCCCTGGGCTCAGGGTCAGGCTCTCCCGCCCTACACGCTCGCTTTCACTCTGGTCGGTGGTATCGATGTCCGGCAGTCCCAGCGCCCGTCGTTCCCTCTCCCTCGCCTCCTTCCTCGCGCGCACGCGCTCGCTCATGGGGACACCGCCCTCCTTGAGAGACTTGCCCCGGCCAGTGGGGCCGGACCCTATCCTGCCGCGATCCGCCGAGGGCAGACTGAGGAGGGCGCGAAGCTGGTTGTTTTCAGTCTCGAGATTGAGAATACGTTCCTCGAGGGAGGCGAGATGCTCTGCTCTGCGGAGACGGAAGGCGCGCTGGACCTCTCTGGCGCGAGAGGGGGGCAGCTTGTCATTTGGTTTTCGGCCGCGTGGCTCGTGGCGGTCCTGGGGGGGGTGAGCTGGAGGGTGCAAGGGGGGACCCTTGGACGTACTTTGGGCGCGGTGGCTGAATCGTTGCCCCCGTCTGACATCTTATCTAATCTGTTGACGTGCTGGGGGGGAAAATGCAATACGTTATTGAAAATAGAGGGTGATTTGACACGGACGACGAATCCTAAGCGGCATCGAATTACCGCACCAAATTATGGATGTGATATTAATTGCTTCCGCCGGTTCGGGTGGAGGCATGCATGCATCTACAGTTTGGTTCCCCTCCCTCTCCCGGACACCCCCGCCCCTGTACATACCCCGCCCGGACACGAGCGACAACCTCGCAGCGGAATTGGCCCCGCGACGATCTGTCCGGTCTTGTGCGATAAGAGCATCCTTTGGGTCCTTTGGCTATAATGGCTGGCACGGGCGAGTAAGTCGTTGTCTTGTCCATCTGATCCCGCTGACATGACCCCCAGATCATTCCTCCCCCAGGTAGTCGGAGTACGCACGGCCCCCCCCCGCCCCGCCCCGCTGACCCCCGTAGCTGTTCTACGCCACGTTCGACCCGAGCCTCGGCCCGATCGTCCAGTACCAGGTCCCGGAGAACCTCATCGTCGACAGCACAACAGAAGAGTCCCGCTCCACGTCCCACTCTCCTTCTCGTTCCCGCTCCCGCTCCCGCCCCGCCTCCACTCCCGGCTACTCTCCGCTGGCCAAGTATCGCTCACGCGCCCTCCTCAACTTTGTGCCCCTGTCCGAGTATGTCATACCCAAGAAATCCCTCCACGGACGCCTCGTCACACTCCTCACCACGGGCCTCGACGACAATGCGGACCAGGCCGAATACAGGATCATGGGGTATCCCAATGTCATGACTGCGCCCGAGGAGGGCACGTACACGAGGAATGAGTACATGTGGAACCTGTGTTTTGTCTTTCACGCGAGCAGCTCCCTCGAAGCGTTCGAGCCGATCGTGAGAAAGTGTGCGCGGATTCTGAGAAGCGCAGAGGTGTGTCACTGGTGTTTCACAGGACCGAGCTGACAAGACACAGCGAGACTCTTCGTACTTGTCAAAGCCGTCTAGCAGCCATATCGCGCTACCCGCAGTCCTTGAACAGCTCTTTGAAGATCTCAACTCGTATTCAGAAACGAGTATTCCTCTGGACGGCTTCAACTCGCTCGAACTCAAGCTCTTTCCTTTCTATCGTGAGTGTCGTCAACAAGTAGAGTATTGCGCTGACATGGTGCAGCAAACCCGCCGGACTGTGAAGATTGGCATGTTCCTATAGCCTTGGTCGATTTGAATGCCCACAAGGACGATAACTGGGACATTACTGCCGCCCGTGTATGCCAGTTCATAGATGGTGTCAACCATGTCAAAAAGATTGCCGAATTAGCAGACGCCGACGAGGCTCTCACAAGAGAGATCTTCCGGCACATGCTATACTATCAAGTCGTCATGATGGTCAGTGCCCCGGTCCTCTATTGTGTCACGCTGACTTGGCGCCAGGTCGACATCTTCCAATACTCCAACATGTACACTCTGAAACCCGTCATCTCCCGCCTCGCCGCCGACGAGACCATCATCTCTGAGTGCGCAAGCTACGTCACCCGCCGTGGCTTTCCCCGCCCAGAATGGCCCATCCTCCTCCACCTCTACTCCAAACTCCAGCCCGGCATCACCGTCCACGACTGGATCGAAGCGCACGAAGTGCTCTCCTTGGGCATAGATCCCAGGCGGTTCGTGTCTTTTGGAATCATCAAGGGGTTCTTGAGGCGCGTGAATCGGTGGGCAAAGTTGGTTGAGAGGAGGGAGCCATTGATACAGGTGCCAGAGCAGAGAAAGAGGGTGGGATTTGACGAGTCTGCAAGGGCGAATTCAAGCGGGTTCCATCGAGAGAGGCCGCAGGCGTACTTGAACCACAGTACTCTTGGTGCCAACGAGTCTGCCCTGTCTCTCAAAAACCCGGGCGAATCGACATTTACGCTACGATCCGTCGGCTCCAACGCCTCCCTGGGCGTATCGCCCTCGTCAATGGCAAACTTTACCCCTCCATCTATCCATGATCGCTCTCCTCGACGAGGGCCGTTTGGTGCAGCCTCTACAGCGGGCACAAACAGCACCCACACCGTGCACCCCCGCTCCCACGCCTCGCACGCCGACTCCCAGACCCCCTCCCACCACTCCATATCCTCCCGCCGCGCCATCGGCGGCAGTACAACCAACACCACCCTCACCACGTCCAACACTGCTTCCGGCGGGCTTCACCCAGGCGGCAGCGGCTTCAATTTCCGGTACGGCATGTCCACCCGGCAGAGGGAAGAAGCGCATGCGATCAAGCAGGCCGAAGAGCTTGAGGAGGATTTGATCATGTTTTTGGATGGGAGTCATCATGCGGATGAGATACAGGTGAAATTTGGGTGGAGTTGGGGGCAGTTGGAAAAGATCTTGGGGTTGGATGAGGTTGAGGATGGCATGGGGAGGAAGGGGGTGACGGTGGTGTATCGATAGCACATCTTTGATAGCATCTTTATTCATCTTTACATAGCACAGAGCATGTATTATCAGCAAGTTTATAGTATATCCCGATCTCTAATATCTATCATTTTTGCGGCGCAGTATTGTATCGCCAAGTGTCCATCTACCGCTTGACCCATCGATCAACCATCTCCCACTCGACCCCCTTGGTCTTCATCTCCTCCAGTACATCTTCATAGACCACCCACCACCACTTGTGTACCTCTCCATAATCCGTCAAGCTCTCTTGCTCGGGTGTATTGCGCACTATCTCGAGCAAGGCGGGCGGTAGTGTGCGGCGCCTGGTGAGTGCCGATTTGAGGTAAGCGTGGGAGGGCGGAGATTCATGCCTAGACTTGACCGAGACGGGAGAAGGGGGCAGGTCGGGCGAAGGCATGGTGGAAGAGGGGCGATGGGGAGGGAGAGATGCGGGGCGTGCCGCCCATGGCTTGTCGAGACTGAGGCCGAGATCAATGCCCGATCTATGCCCGACCACTCCATCAAAGGAGGATGTCACTCCTCGGCAGCCCGAATGCACTCACATGTAATGTATATTCGCGACTTGCTCGTCTTTCCACAACGCCTTGTGCGCTCCCCGTAACGTCTTGAGCGCATTGCACCACCAAGGCAACGGCCTCCATCGGCCCTTGAACGCCTCGGCAATGACATCTTGGTCCGCAAAGCGAGCTTGGGCGACGGTGGGTGATGTCTCGAGAAAGGAGACGAGAGAATCGAGGAGGGTGGTGGAAGGGTAGAGGACGACGAGGCCAGAGTTGAGGAGGTGGGCGGTACGGGGTGCGTCGAGGGACGGTATTTCGGGAGAGAGGAGAGGGGTCGGAGATTGTTGATGCGAGAGACTGCAGTTTTCGGGAACCCTGAGAAGAGTCAATATGGTATATAAGCAGGCGGGCTGTACTTGCCAGTCTTTCGGGTAGTGCGCGAGATTGAGAGGGTTACAGACACAAGCCGGTGCTGCTCCGATCCAATCTCTCCCCGGCAACTCCAGATCGAACAGCTCGTCCATATCCTTCAAAAAGATCATGTCCGCATCGATCAAGATCACCTTGTCATATTCCACCAGCCCAAACACCTGCAACTTTGTCCATGCATCGTTCAATCTCACCATAGTCGGGTCAAACCCCGCGTGTTGCGATGTGGAGGGAGAGAGATGAGAGACGGGGATCAGTGTGAAGCCGTAGGACTTTAGAAAGGTTTGGTATGATTCGGGGAGTGAAGGGGTCGTCATGACCAAAAGTGGGTAGTCGGATAGTGAAGAGATCGTTCGATGAAGCGCGAGGAGACCTACAAAGATGCAAGTGTGAGCTAAGCTAGGACACTGATCTGACAAGCATACCAGCGACATATGAAGGATTGGTGATGAGAGTGACCCAAGCTCTGCCACCAGAGCCTGGTGTAGCGGGAGGAGACAGAGTCATGATCGAGGTGGATCTGAGGAGCACTTGTTGCAAAGATGAGCAGGTGTTGAGCAGTGTCGAAGAGAGCGATGGGGCGGAACGCTGCCGAGTCCCGGGATAACGGCGCAGTGGGCGACTGAAGGGCGCTTTGAACTTTACAATGTCTTTGCTTACCGAGCCGAGTAGAGAAAGAAAGTGAAAAGACAGATGTTGACGATTGCGACATCGATCTTTCTCTGCATCGGCAAAGTACGACGGCGGCCACATCCCGCTTATCATAATCGATTCAGGGTCTTGGGCCAACCGCTGCCCAATCCCGATCAAGGCGACCATCATGCATGACTGTCGTGTCAAGGTTCGACTGCACGGCAGACAGTTGGTCGTTCTGGCTGCAGTGTATGTTGTCCTTCGATGCCTACTGCCTGGAGAGCAATACATATAACGCGAGGACTTGATCGGAGATGATTCACGTAATAAGTGAAATTCGGAAACGACGTTTTCGTTCTTGTCCTCCAGCCATCTTACGCTATTCAGTACGTTTACTTGTACGGCGTGATTGTTGAGAGCTTTCCATTCCGCTAAAGTAGTCTACAATTGATATGGACAAGTCCTGCCGCCTCGCCGACCGATTACCTTCCTACATCCTCTTTCTCTACTCGTTCAACGCGGACGCTTAGCTGCGCTTCCCCTTCCTGTTATCAAGTAGTCTTCATATACCCCGCGATAAGAGAGCTATCCAAGGGAAGAAGGCAAGTCGGATGGCGTCTTGAATCGCCAGAAAAGGTTCCTTGCGCGCCGTCAAAATCTTGTCTTCTGGATCATTGTCATTGTTTGAGCGGCAGCCACGTGTGGGATGTCTTTGAAAAAGCGCACGATTGTCTCTGTCATGTACGATGGTTTGAAGGTATCGATATAGTCGTCATTGGTAAGCATGCATCAAGGTGGTCTTCTGACTTGGGGCACGTCCTTGGACTCACTCTAGAGCGATGTTGCTCAACTTGTTAACAGTATCTTTGTACCATTCTATAAGCCAGTCCCATTCTGTCTTGCAACGTTACCGGTGAGCTGACTGAAAATCGGAGTATGATCACAGTGTAATGCATATCGGATGGAGTCAGGTTGTCCTTATGATGGTCGTCGTGTCTCTGCTTCGTCCTCTCCCAAAGCCTTCTTGAGCTTTGAAACATGTCGGTGTGGATATCTATCTTGAATGGCCTTCATCTGGGCGAGCTCTGTCCGTCTAGCACTTTGGCATGTTTCCCTGCGACATTGTGAGTTTTCACTTCTGGGACGAATGGTTCAAGATCCTACCATTGGAACAGGGTGATGGCCAAGAAGCTGCCAACTGCCCAATTGGCTGCACTCCATGGTCCTAAATCGGCCAGTCAGCCGGCGATCATCAACAGCATTCTCAACTCACTCCGTGATCCCAAGAACCTGACCGCTCCGATACCAGTGCCTGCAGCAATCCCATACAACAGACTATTTCTAGCACACGGCATCTTGCCCAGGTTCTCTAGATCATTCTTCGGCTGTATTCTCTGTGAATTCAAACGTTAGCAGACTCCCTATAAAGGCATAGCATGCGTACACCGAAAGCAGACTTGAGATCTTGCAACTTGTCGCCGGTAAGTCGCTCATCGGGCTTCAACGGCTGAGGTTCGGGCGTGATCTGGCTGTTTCCTGAGGGGATATTGAGCGGCGCCTTGGGCTGGTTCGAGTCGGACATGGCGATATGGCAGTATAGATGATAGAGCGTATCGATGCCAGCTTTCGATGCTTGATCTGCTCTCGGTGCAGCGAACTTGTGCGCCGATCTCTGCTTGTCACGTGATCTGCTATACATCTCTTGCAATTACACAATTCTTGAAACTGTACTATACTGCATTGCCTCATCAACCATGTTCAGAGCGCCCCTGCCGCAACAGGCGCAAAGAAGCCAGCCGACTGAAGCTGGCCCCTCGACGGCTTCCTCGCTCTCAGCTGACGGAGTCGTGGGCACTGATGGCGCTCCCTTGCCGCCTGCTCCTGGTGCTTCGGCCGAGGGCGATTCTCTCATCAACAGAATGATGGCAGACAAGTTAGTGCTGTTCTATTAGTGTCATGCAATGCTGACATATCTTGCAGCCCATACTTTTCTGCTGGTGCCGGTCTTATGGTACGTATGGAGTCCAGATCGCCCGACTTTGTACTCACAAGACATCGTAGGGTATCGGCGTAGTTCTGACCGCGCTCCGTCGCTCAGTGACCCTTGGAGCAACTTTCGCCCAACGCCGTATGCTAGTTACTCTCGAAATACCCTCCAAAGACCGCTCTTACCCCTGGTTCCTCGAATGGATGGCACACCAGACCGCTGCCCAGCAGAAAGGCAAGGCGAAAGCACCTGGATTGTTTGGGTTTGGCCAGGGACTGAGGAGCCACGAGCTTGCGGTGGAGACGAGCTACAAGCAGCATGAGAATGGGGCGAGTGAGGCTGTCTTCAACTTGGTGCCGGGGCCGGGCACCCATTACTTTAAATACGACGGGTCGTGGTTCCAGGTAAGTCCCATTTATCTGTCTGGGATTCAGCTCACAACGATAGGTCAAACGAGAACGCGATTCCAAACTCATGGACCTCCATTCCGGAACCCCTTGGGAAACGCTCACCCTCACAACTCTCTCCACCTCGCGCAACCTCTTCTCCAATCTCCTCTCCGAAGCCCGTGAACTAGCCGAGGCTTCGACAGAGGGAAAGACGGTGGTATACACTGCTTGGGGAGTGGAGTGGCGGCCATTTGGGAAGCCACGGAGGAGAAGGGAGATGGGGAGTGTAGTGTTGGCAGAGGGACAGGCGGAGGAGATTGAGAGTGACCTGAAGGGATTCTTGGGGAGAGGCAAGTGGTATGCGGATAGAGGTGCGTCGTTGGCTCTTATTCAAACAATGCTGACAGTACCTAGGTATACCATATAGAAGAGGGTATCTCCTCCATGGACCTCCAGGTTCCGGTAAAACGTCCTTCATCCAAGCCCTCGCCGGTTCTCTCAACTACAACATCTGTCTTATGAACCTCAGTGAACGAGGTCTGACGGACGACAAGCTCAACCATCTCCTGGGTCTTGTCCCCGAGAGAAGTTTTGTCTTGTTGGAAGATATCGACTCGGCTTTCAACCGACGTATACAGACTAGTGAAGACGGGTAAGTCTTTTGATCTCAAACTTGACCTGCGATCTAACTTGAGCAGCTACAAATCTTCAGTGACATTTTCTGGACTCTTGAACGCTCTTGACGGTGTGGCCTCTTCGGAAGAGCGCATCATCTTCATGACCACCAACCACTTTGACCGCCTCGATCCCGCCCTCATCCGTCCAGGCCGAGTAGACATCCAAGCGCTACTCGGCGACGCCGAGGGCGAGCAGGCCAAGCGGCTCTTTATCAAATTCTACGGCAACACCCCCTCTGAGATTGAAGGCGCTGTCAAGGGCAGGATCATGCGGGAAGGCGAAGTACCGCTGAGCGATGAAGAAGTGGAGACTATGGGCAATCAAGTGCAGGGGATAATAGAGGATGAAAAGAGGCAAGGGAGGGCGGTGAGTATGGCTAGTCTCCAGGGCCACTTTATCAGGAATGGGGCGAAGGAGAGTATAGGTGGTATCAGGGAGCTGTGTAGGCCTCTAGAACAAGAGTAGAGCAGCACCATTCTTAGAACCACTGCATATACACCTTAAGACAAAATACCCTTCACATCGAACTCTCTCCATTCTCCATTTGATCACGAATCGCGATTAACCCTAGGAAACATATCATACAAGAGCGTTATTTCCGATACCACAAGAGATCCACCTCAAGCCAAAGGCGCAGCCTGCCCCTGGGGCTCACCCTGAGCAAGATCTTCCAACCTCTGCTCCAAGCCCTTACCCAGCCCTTCTCTCTGCCACTCCCCCTCGCCCAAGCCTAATGCTCCACTCCCACCTCGCCCAGCCTCCCAGCCCGCTTTCTGTTCACCTGTCGCCCCCGCAGCAGCAGCGGCAGACGTCAAGGACGATGGCGACCCCGCATCCTGCCGAGTAGGGAGCGAGTTGGCCGCACCAGGGAACCCATTCAAACTCGGTACCTGTCCTTGCCCCACCGCGGGACTCCTGCTACTCAAACTGGGCGAGACGGTTCCAGGCAAGTGGTCCGGAGAGACGGTGCCAGAAGTGATCTCGCCGAAAGAGGTGACTTGGGTGGGGACGGAGAGGAGAATGTCGTTGTAAGAGACAAAGGAGAGGCGGTGGTGCGGCTTCGATTTGGAGGGGGAGAGGTGGGGAGGGACGGATGAAGGAGATGGGGATCCAGAGAGGGGAGGGACGGCGGCGGGAGCTGGGACAGAGGAGGAGCGCTACACGGGATTAGTCTATGTGCCACCAAAGGGGACAAGAGCTTACCTCTTCGCCAGGAGTGATTGTGCTGTCCTTGACCCAGCCACCAGGGAGCTGAGGACCCGTACTGATCCTTCGAGGCGCGGCAGGCCTTGGCACACTTGCAGTAGCCGCTGTAGGCGACGTTGGGCTCGCAGGACTATCCCGCCCGGCACCAAAAGTCGCGGGCGGAGCAGTGAACGTCTGCGAAGGCGACAGCTGGGCCAATATGGGCGGCGACTGGTGAGGAGAAGCCGCCGACGAAGGACGGGAGTTGATACTGACGGGCGAGGGACTCCTGGAATGGGGAGACCAGACGGCACTGGGCCCGGTGGAGAGCTTGCGTCCGGCCGAGCTGGTCAAGCTGGTAGAGCTCTGACGTGTCATCCCAGCTGGGTTGCCCGTTGGCGCCTCAATCTCTAAACCCTCCAGACCTCGACTGGTAGCCCCGCCTAGGGTCAAAGCCTCAACGGCATCGTCCAGCACTGCGGGGACAGTGTGATCCAAGTTGGAACCGTGGGATAGATGGAGTACGCGGCTCGGCTTGTGGTTGAGGGTATGCGGGGAATGAGGCGGGTTGGCAGCGAGGGCGAGGGAGGGTAAAGGGGGATGCTCAATGTCCCTTTCAAAGATGGCTGAGCCCGACGAGTGGATAGACGAAGGGGAGCTCGGCCTCGACAAGTGATGGCCCAGGGTTCCCAACGAGGCCTGGAGCGGTATCTGCGGGGGCGGTGTTCCGACCGCGGGGCTTGCCCTGGGGAAGGGCTGGAGCATTGGGGACGCGTCGTCAGAGACGGGAGACCTGTTGCTGTTTCTCATGGGGGATACATCCCGGGAGGATATAGGGGAGCGGGCCCGTTGGGGGGTGCGGGCACCACTGCGTCGAGCTGATGCGACTGCAGAGGGTTCGCGGGGGTCTGCGGAAGGGGGAGGTGGAGGCAGGTCGGCTGGGGCTGGGTGGCACATTGGGATGAGCTCGGCACCTGGCGGCAAGAGATGAAGGACATACCGAGATGGGCACCAAGAGGGACAGTGGTCATGGCGAAGGTCTCAACAGGCCACGAGTTGCGATGTGTGTACGGAAACGAGGCCGGGGGTGTTCCGCGTAAGGAAGGAACAAAGGATAAGGGGGGTGATGACGAGGGGAAGCAGGGGATGGGTAAGTGATGACGAGGAAGGCAAGGGACGGGGACACAGCAACTCAGCGTCGTACTTACAGTTACCCAGTCGAGACCGCCGCAATCGGCCAAACCATAACGGGTGGAGGTACTGCTTATGTAACCACATCAAAGTGGGGGGAACATTATTTACTACAAAGTCCACTTCTTGCATCCAATTCCTACTTTTGCTGTCCTTGCATCCGCCCCTTGTCCACTATCCCTACGCCACACACCAACACGCCGACACAATTCTAAACCCCTATCGCCAATCAATTTCGTATCAAGAGACACAAATCCCACCATGCCCTACCAGCCAAACCACATCTTCAAGGGTGTCGTCACCAAAGTCGGAGTCATCAGGAAGACTGCTACCGTCACTGTAAGCGAGACTCTACACCTTCTGGACACGCCTGATATCCAATAGGTCGAACGGACGTTTGAACATCCTAAAATTCTGAAAGAGGTCAAGAGACATAAAAAGTTCCTGGCCCACGACGAAGGAGAAGGTTTGTCCCCTCGGCTCGTCCCACAAGGCCAACACTGATATCCGCGTACAGTGTCCAGACTAGGAGACAAAGTCACCATCATCCACGGCGCCCGTACATCCAAATCCAAATCTTTCCGTCTTCACTCCATCCTCTCACGCGACACCCACAAATTCCCCAACGACCCTATACCCTCTGTCATTCCCCCGCCAGCGCTGAGTGGGAGACAAATCAGAAAGGCGGCAGCGGCTGAGGGGGGTTCTGGAAAGGTGGTGGAGGCGCTCAAGGAGGCTGGACTGTAGATAGGGACGGGCATTTATGGATCTACCATATCTCATTGTCTGGTGCCACCCGAGTGTCTGGGTACAATGAGTGTCTACGCATATGCTGACTGTATAGCCTGACATTATGGTCTAAACAACGGCCTGTAAAGCGGTAACGAGGCCAGTGCCGCACTGTTGTTCAGGAATGAGGCTGCATACATGATACTCGCTAACGATAGAGTCTGACACAACAGGGATCGTGTAATGATACGTAAAACACTCGCCAGCGCTGATGCTATATACAACAAGTCATCGTGTGTTGGTACGTATACTTCATTACTGGCCAACTATAATACCCATGTTGTAGGACTCGTCACTGAGCTCATCCCGCCACAACTCATCTTCTGTAGCTGAGCGCCCACACCCCTTTCCCCAGTCAATTATTTTCCACCCCTTCCCGTTCTTTGCGACAAAGAGATGCCTTGGTGCCAAATCGCCATTCGTATACCCCATCTCATGGACACCCTTCAGCCACTCGACCGTCTCTTCTCTCTTTTGTCAATGTCAGAAAAATATCAGTCACAACAGCAAGTAATAACGAAGCAAGTAGTAGGAACGGAGGCCGCCGCTGGCTCGGCCCCCGAGCGCACCTTGCCGGCAATGACCGGCTTCCTCTTGCTGTCAAGTGAAGTAGCTCTTTCTTACATTAACCCAGAGCTTGAGGAACGTATCACTACTTACTCCCAAACAGAAGTAACCCCCAGCCATGTCCTCAGCTGCTGTACAATCTACAGCCGTTCTTCGCTCTCGCCTCAAGGAGCTCATCAACGCATACCTCCGCCACCGACCATTGATCCAACGGGCTCTCACCGCAGGTTTTGTCATATACTGCCTTCTATCTACTTATAGATCTTTGACGGGTAAAGGCGCTAAGGGTGGCGGTAGAGAAAGAAGTGGGGGAAGGCGGGGCAAAGGTGTGTCTTTGCCTTGATGTGAAACGTCCACTGACCAGTGGTAGGAGGCAAGAGTGTGACGGGCTCCATCAACGATCCGAAATTCCATGTACGCCTAAAGAGGCTCATGAGGATCGTCATACCCAGTCTCAAGACCAGGGAAGCTGCCATGCTGGCCCTGCATTCGGCCTTTCTCGTAGGACGTACCGGTCTCAGTCTATATGTGGCCGAGCTCGACGGTCGGTACGTTGCTTCGATCATAAACTTTTGAATTCGCCTGACTCGAGCAGTATCGTATCCTCTTTGGTCACTGCCAACCCCACACTGTTCCTCATGAACATCACCAGGTGGCTCCTGATAGCCATCCCTGCAACGTATACCAACTCTATGCTCGAGTACCTCCAGTCTGAACTTGGACTCGCTTACCGCACGCGCCTCACGAAACATGCTCTCAATACCTATCTGGATCCTCCCGAATCTCGAATAGAAGGCGATGTGAGCGGCGAACAGCTGTTTTACAAACTCGCCAACTTGGATGATAGAATCAAGAACGCCGACCAATACTTGGCTGTAGATATTCAGTTGTTCAGCGATAAGCTTGCAGAAATATACTCAAACATCGCGAAACCCGTTTTAGATGTCATGTGAGTTCTGGGTGAGGTCGAGAGCCTCTCAACTGACACAAAGGCAGACTATACAACTATCAACTATCAAAGAATGTAGGAGCAGAGGGCCTTGTGGTTTTGACTATTCTTGTACAGGCTAGCGCTGGACTTTGTAAGTCTAGCTACTGCGTCTTGCCATACACTGACATGTCACAGTGAGAGCCATCACTCCCCCGTTCGGAGCATATGCTGCTCATGAAGGTACGCTCCCGTCAAGACTTACGGGCGAAAGCTGACAGAAGCCATAGCCAAACTCGAAGGCGAACTACGCTTCACCCACTCTCGCCTCCTTGAGTCTGCCGAGGAAGTTGCTCTCTACCACGGCGAAGAGTTTGAAAAGAACATTATCGAGCGCGGCTACTTTGCGCTGGTAAAGCACATCAACCGGGTGTTGAGGATCAGGGTTGGACATGGGATGGCAGAGGAAGGGGTCATCAAGTGGCTTTGGGGCAGCTTGGGACTGGGGATCTGTGCGATACCAGTGTTTGGACGAGAGTTTCTGGGAATGAAGGGAGGAGATCTAGGTAGCCGGGCGGAGGGTATGTCATCCGAGCTGCCGGAATATCTGCTGATGGGTTGCAGGCTTTGTGACCAATCGCCGACTTTTGCTTTCTTCCAGCGACGCCTTCGGACGAGTCATGTACAGCTACAAGGTCAGTATTGTCCTACAGTGCGGATCATGCTGACTCTCATCAGGAACTGGCAGAGCTGGCAGGCTACACTTCTCGGGTATCCGACCTCTTCGAAGCGATGGATGACGTGAAGAAGGGCAACTACCAAAAAAGGCTTGTCAGTGGTGCTAGCGTGGAAGATAATGCCAAGAGTAAGCCCCTTTCCACAAGTCATTGACTCCCGTCACTCAAAGTAGACAGTGCTTCAAGGCCGAGGCAACATTATCGAGTCGGAGGAGATTAGGTTCGATAAAGTGCCGCTGATAAGCCCCAACGGTGACGTCTTGGTCAAGTCCATGAGCTTCAACGTGGAAATCGGAGTGCGTCTCTTTTTCCATCATCGTCTCGGGCGCTGACGACCACGTAGAAGCACCTGCTGGTGATTGGCCCCAATGGATGTGGCAAAAGTAGTCTTTTCAGGATCCTTGGTGGACTATGGCCTGTCTACGGTTGGTCGTTTGTCTCTTACTGGAGTGAAGCTGACAATGTCCAGGCGGGACTGTTTACAAACCTCCTGCATCTCAATTCACATACATCCCTCAACGCCCTTACCTCACCTCCGGCACCCTCCGCGACCAGATCATCTATCCCCACTCCCACTCTGACATGCTTGCCAGAGGCACTTCCGACGAGGACCTGATCAAGATCCTGGAGGTGGTGGAGATGGGTTCGTTTGTGGAGCGAGAAGGAGGATGGGGAGTGGTCAGGGAATGGAGAGATGCGCTGAGTGGGGGAGACAAGCAGAGAATCGCCATGGCGAGGCTGTACTACCACAAGCCGAAGGTGAGTCTGAACGTGGCCTTGCTAATACGGTGCTGATGTATCACAGTACGCTATATTGGATGAGTGTACCAGCGCTGTGACGTTGGAGATGGAGAGGATAATGTACGACCATGCTACTGGTGAGTCGAGCGTAATCGAAAACATCTTGATTGACACCGCGATAGCCCTCGGTATTACTCTCATGACGGTATCACATCGCCCCTCGCTCTGGAAGTATCACTCGATGGTCCTCCAATATGATGGTCAAGGCGGGTATATCTTTACCGAGCTCGATGCGGAGAAGAGGTTGAAGCTGCAGGAGGAAAAGCAGGAGCTGGAGCATAAATTGCTCGGGGTGCCAAAGTTGAAGGAGAGGTTGGAGGAGCTGAAAGTGATCAAGGCGGAGAGGGAGAAGGGTCAGAAGTGAGACTGTACGAGAGGTGAGGATGTCCGTGTGTGTTATATAGTCAGGTTGTATTTCTAGATGTTGGTTGATGAAGCATGTATGTATCTGATCGAGCTCACTGTTGAAAGGTTTCATGAATAGGGAAGACACTTTGGTGACGAGATGCTACTAAGATCGTGACCCACTGATTGAAGCGTGTACAAGGACTGTTTGTAAATATACGCCTGACATTATGTAGTCACTATGGAACCCGCGCAGGCTCACGCAGGTTTGCTTTGATGCTATGCTCCCAGTGCAGACTCAGAGTCGTTAAGGATGTCTCTCAAGTCCGTCAACAAATGATGCGGCGGTGATAACCGCAGCGCTGAGCGGGATCAATCGGTGTTTCGGTGTTTCGAAAAATCGGTTTTTCGTGGCATGCGACGACCTGATGAATGTCAAAAGCATTTTGAGATTTTCTAGACAGCAAGCGAAAACGGTTTGAGCCATCAAAGTGAGTACGATTGCCGGCGGACGAAGGTAGAGAGAGCGGGGGGTGAGGAGCTGTCTAGTGGCTGCGAAGGGTGGAGTCACGGGGGCCATGCGTGGGACTGGTTGCTGACATTCGACATCAGATCTCCACGCCCAAACCCCACCAAATCCATAAACCTCAAATTATCCAATATGTGAGTGGCCCAGGATACCAACAATAAGCGCGGGAGGCTGACAGAACGTGTAGGGCTCACTCTAACGTTTGGTTCTCCCGGTAAGTACACGCGGTCAAACACCTGTATTGAACGGCGGTCGGGATGGAAAGAAATTTGGAGGTTCAAGCGGGGTTATTGGGTTGAGGGGCAATGTCAGAACGAAAGGGGCAGACGAATGGAAGCGGGCGTTAGGGGCCAGAGACGTTTTTTGGGTGTTGTCGATCAAGGTGTCACTTGCGGTGTGCGCACGTCACCTCTGTGATCGCCTTTCACCACACACCTTGCGACTCTTTGGCAATCCTACATCCGCCTCCATTCGACATACGGTGCCCGGAGAACCACGCAAGAGAAGGGAGAGTTGGCGCTTGGAAGAAAATGAGAATGGCATCCAGAGGGACTCGTCGGAATCTGAGAAGAACTCGTTGCTGACCCCTTTTCCAGCCCCAGGACTTACGGCAAGGGCTCCCGACAGTGCCGACTCTGTGCTCACCAGGCCGGTCTCATCCGGTAAGTTGCTTTTCGGTCCATCTGTGCGATAAACGCTGACCTCCTTTGTAGAAAGTGGTATGTCACATTACGAGAAGAGAATCTTGGACTTTGCTAACTATTTCCATAGGGGTCTTGACCTCTGCCGACAGTGCTTCCGTGAGAAGTCCAAGGTCATCGGCTTCGACAAGTTCAACTAAGCGTATCGTTAAGCCGAATTACGAGGTTTAGGGATGGGTTTTGTACAGCGTGATGCTATGGCTCTCCACATTCAAATTGCTCCTGCTTTCTTCCATGCTGCACACTGTTCCAATCTGCATACACGTCCAGACTCGCTCCCTCCAATGCATGCTCGTGGCTTATAAAGGGCGTTCATTGAGTGGATAACGGGATCAAATATTCGGCGTTAGGGCTGGTGGCAGTTTTTCCGCATACAAATTATTTCACGCAAGTCCTATTATCACCTCAAAACCCGCCTCCATAGACATAGACTCCCCGGGACGCCCCTCGGACTCGTTGTACCTGTACCACCACCCACTCCGCTGCTTTAGACTGTACTTCTAGAAGCTTTCTTGGGTACTTGGGCCGAATTCAGTGAGTCGTTGAGTCCCTGGTCCGCCCGCATTCAGTGCTGGAACCATGCTTCCGTGCGCTTCCATTGACAGTGATAACGCTGACTGATATTCTGGCAGCGTCTCTCTCTTTTCAACAAAAAACCACGTGGAACGACACATAGGATTGCTTGTCGCAAAAAGTGCGTTTATAGCAAATTTCATCATGCTGCCACATGTTTGAACTCCGCTGACGTTAGACCTGCTTCTTGTACAGCTCGCAATCCCATCCAAACGCAACCACATTTATTAAAATAATGGCCACAGAGACCATCCCAAAGGACGTCGAGGGCGGGAACGTTGCCGCAGACGTCAAAAACGGACATGAGGCCTTGGATCTCGCTCAGACGTCCGAAGTTTCCAACCAGGTCACTGTAGACCGTCTCGAGCAGAAGCGCGTCGAGCATGAGCGTGCCCGCCAGGCTCAACGTGCCAAATTTGAGCAGCAGATGCGCGAGCTCGAGGCCAATCAGCTGGCCGAGGAACGTCAACTCTTGTCGACCGACACTCCCGGCCACTCTGCTGGTGAAATTGCGTCGGCCCCGACTACGCCCCCTGGCGCCTTGGGGGCTGCCGCCCACGACAGCACCAAGGAGGCCCCTGCCCCTATCGGTCCGCCTACTGGAAACACCCAGCGGGAGGGTCTGAACGGAGCAAAGAGTATGCCGGGAAGCAGGAGGACAAGCACCTATGGCAACACCTTTGGCATGGAAAAGCTGAGCTTGAGTGGTATGGCGGATGGACCCAGGAGGGAGTGGAGGCAAGAGGACGACGATGTGGATGCCGAGGGTGCCCAGAGTGCGTACATTCTGGATTGGAAAGATCACGCTGATGGATTTTTAGGCTCTGTCAAGTACCTCGGTATGAACGACGACGACCCCTTCCCCGGAATTCCCAAGGAGCCCAAGCGTCTCTCTACTGCTTCTGCTGCTCTCGACCTCGCCCCCCTCTCCAACACTCCTCCCCGAGCGTTCGGCACTCGTCCCTTTGACACTTCTCTCAAGACCTCCGAATGGCCCCAGTTTTCTGCTGCCCCCGGATCTGCCGCCGCTGCTGCTGCTGCCCGGGCTGGCGTCACCTCTCCTTTGCAAGCTACTGGCCTCATGTCTGACGAGCTTCGTGAGCCTACTTTGCTCACTTCTCGGAAGACCTCTCCCACGGCCGCCCTTGCCGACAGCATCACCAGCCTGCCTCCTATGCCCTCCAAGAGCGTGCCCGGCACGCCCTTTGGCTTTGGTTCCAACGCTGCGGGTGCCGGTGGGGCTAGGGCCGACCACGATGGATTGAGTCAGGCGCAGAGGGGCTACTCCAACCCCGACCTCGCGCGAGCGTTTGGCAAGGTTGGCTCTGGCTTTGCCATGGGCGCCGAGAGGCCTCCTTATAATGACATTTACAACTCGTTCTCCCCCGTTTCCGCCAACCTTCCTCCCTCTGCCGCCGTCGCTGCCGCCGCCTTCACCCCTCAAGTCGCCTACGACCCTTACGGCTTTGACGAGGATGGTTACGGTTCAGGCTCTCTCTACCCTGGTGGATCCATGGGCCTGAAGAACAAGCGTGCGGACCAGGACCGCGAATTCAACCGTTTCGCCGGCGTGAGGATTGAAGACCTCAAGGGTGAACTTTTGTCTTTGTGCAAGGACCAGCACGGTTGCCGATACCTCCAAAAGAAGCTCGAAGAGGGTGACCCCCAGCACCGCGACATGATCTTCAACGAGACCTATGGCCATTTCCCGGAACTCATGACTGATCCTTTCGGCAACTACCTTTGCCAAAAACTCCTCGAGTACTCTACCGAGGACCAGAGGTCGGCCATCATCGACTCGGTCGCTAACGACCTTGTCGGAATTTCTTTGAACATGCACGGAACTCGAGCGGTCCAAAAGATGGTCGATTTCTTGGCCCAGCCTAGACAGCCCAAGCAAATCAGGACATTGATCCTTGCATTGAGCATGAACGTTGTCGCCTTGATCAAGGATTTGAACGGTAACCATGTAAGTCCTTATCTTATCGGTAACGTTACCACAAAGCTTATACACGTTTAGGTTATCCAAAAATGCTTGAACAAGCTCATCCCGGAAGACAACCAATTCATCTACAACGCCATCGCTGCCAACCTCATCGAGGTCGCCACCCACCGACATGGATGCTGTGTCCTCCAGCGAAGCATTGACCATGCTTCTCCTGCTCAGAGGATGCAGTTGGTGACCGAGATCATCTTCAACTCTTTGTATTTGGTGCAGGACCCCTTCGGAAACTATGTGATCCAGTATATCTTGGACTTGAACGATGCGCGATTCTCCGAGCCCCTGATCAGGACCTTTATCGGCAACGTCTGCTCCTTGTCTGTCCAGAAGTGAGTCCTCAACAGTGTACTTGTGTCTCATTCTAACACGAATCAGGTTCTCTTCCAACGTTGTCGAAAAGTGCATCCGAGTTGCCGACCCCGAGATCCGAAAGGTCCTCGTTGGTGAGGTTCTCAACCGCTCTCGTTTGGAAAAGCTCCTTCGGGACAGCTACGGAAACTATGTTATTCAGACCATACTCGACTACTGTGAGATTGGCCAGCGCATGGTTGTGAGTATGATGATGTGATGACCGAGTCGCGCTGACCAATATCCCAGCTCGTCGAGTGCATTCGACCTATCCTCCCTTCGATCCGCAACACTCCCTACGGCAAGCGAATCCAGTCCAAGCTCGCCCGTGAAGACGCTTCCTTCCAACCCTACAACGGCTACAACTCTCGAAGCGAGCGAGGTGACCGAGGCGACCGTGGAGGCGGTCGAGGCGGCAACTACCAATCTTCGCGAGGCCACATCGGTCGTCCCCAATTGCAGCACATCAATGCTCTTACCGACATCTACGGCGGTGGTGGACCCTTCATGCAGTACGGCCATGCTCCTGCCATGCACCCCGGTCACCCTGGTGCCCATCCCCACCAGCACCCCCATGCGCCTCCACCCCACGGCGCTTGGCCCGGTGGACCCCGTGACCCTCACGGCGCGCCCCTTGGTCCCACTCATACCGGCGTGAGCTATCACGCTCCCGGACCTGATGGCCAGCCGTGGTTGCACCTCCGAGGCGGACCCGCCGGTGGGCCCGCGCCCAACTGGCACCTCGCTCAGCAGGAAGGGATGCCCGCGCAGATGACGGGTGCTTCCGGACAAGAGGAGGAAGGCCAGTGGCAAGACCCCTCGGCTGGAGGCTACTACAACGGGCCTTCCATGCCTTTGATGTAAGAAGCCTTGTGCTGCGTGGAGGCTGAATAAACCAAGCTCGGCGGATGGAGCTATATACCCCACTCTTCTCTTGCATATAGGCATAGGCTTGCCTTGTCTTGTCTCTGCCGTTGTTGATAATTGCCCCCTGAACCCTTACTGTCGACAATACCTTTCCCTCATCATTGATACCCCCTCTTACTCCAACTGTAACCCAGCATATTCTTCTCTTATACACTATATATGTGTGAATAATTATAACCTTTTCTCTCTCTTTCAAAACCGTAGCAGTAGTGGTGTCGTGTGGCGGAGGCGGAGGAGGAAGGGCGATTTATTTTTCGCATTTCTATTGGGTCTTTCTTCTTTTTCTATACTGTGATAAAAGGGAGTGGAGGGGGCTGTGTTTGAGGAGCCCAAAACCGAGATATTTTTATCTATCTGTATGCATTTCAGGTGTGTGTTTGTGCAAATGAGGGGAGCGTGAGCAGATCTTTGTCACCGCTTTTGCTCTGCATATCAATCAACTATATGAATACAGATCAAGGTATCAGAATTATATAAGAATGTGTGAGCCACTCCAGGCCACCATCAAGATACTGATAGGGAATAACGTCCACCTGGCTGGAGTGCCAGGCTCTTACCAGAGACAGCTGAGGCTCAGTCCAAATCACATGTCATGCACGACAGCTGTGAGCAGCCTCAGCAATGTGATAACAGGGCGAGTAAGATGAGCGACTCACACAACCTTGCAGCGCTTCCGTCAAACATTCCGCCATGTTATCCTGCTCTAGTCAGCACCTGATGCCGCAACGTACAGTCGTATTCGCTCACGCAGCATTGACCTATCCCTTGCACAAATACGTCACATCCATAGCTGCAACAGCAGTCTGAACAGGGAGGATTGTCGTTGAGAAGCTGTTCGCCGCCGACTTGGCCGTCTCCCATGCTGCTCTGGAGAGAGGAAGTTGATTGCACGGAGCTGTCTGAGACTGCCTGGGCTGGTGCGGGGGCTATGGTGTGAATTAGTAAGGGTAGGCAAAGCGATAAGGGCATTGATTCACCCATAAAAGGTTTCTCGGCCGGCTGTTCCAAAATGACGCCCTTCTCACACAGAGTTCCCTCCATAGAGCCTTGAGAAGTGACGGGTGAAGACATGATGGGCGCGTGCGTGTATATGCCCAAAGATGTCGATTTTGATGGTCTCAAGTATCTGGAGTCAAGAAAGATGAGGGTAGGTCATGGTGGAGCGGGGGCGATATGAGAAGCATGGCTCCATACGCCCTTGCCTGGCCTGGGTTCTCCGTGATGCACGTAGTACGGTGAGGAAACGCCGGGAAAGGAGGTGTCGGCAGTCAGTGCAGAGGTACGGAAGGAGAGGGATAGACTATGAGATGACATTGCGCAGAGACGTGGAGTATTCGACAGAGCTACAAGAGAACAAGAGATGGGCAAGTCGAGAATAGCCATGGGTCTTACTCATTACGTCATTGCCTTGTTTGTCTGAACTCTCAACTCCATCTCTTTCCTGTCATCCACCATGCACCCCGCGGGCCCCACCGCCTTCTACAGCCCCTACAGCTCCCGCCCCCCCTCCCGCTCCGCCTCCCCCGCCCCCCACTCTCCCGCCGGCGTCGTCCAGCCCCCCTTCGACTTCTCCAGCGTCTCCTTCCCCCCGCGCCTCAAGAACATCGGCCGCCAGCTGTCCCAGATCTCAAACGACTTCTTCTCCGAGGATGAGGGCGAAACCATGACCGCCAGGAGGGAGGCCTTGAAGAAACAGAAAGCCGGCGATACCCGGCCCCAGACGCCCGTGCAGAAGGGGTTCGACATTGAGAGCGTGCCAGGCATGGGGGAGGACCCGGTGATGTGTCCCTTCTGCGAGAAACCTCTTCCACCGGCGCTCTTTCTCGAGCACACGCACCACTCTGATCCCAAGGCTACGCCCAAGTCTGTCAAGTCCAAGGAGAAACAGCAAGACGCCCCTATGCCCAAGACGCCCAAAGTGTCGTCCGAAGACTTGGCGACAACCGTCAAAGAGGGCGACATTGCCAACCACGATTTTGCAGAGGGGCTCGTGTCTGCGGATGATCTCAGGAGGTGGGCATCTTTGGCTGGTATCACCCTGTCTGAAACAGCCATCCCCAAGCCAGCTACGACTGCTACTCCGAAAAAGGCCTCTCCCGAACCGGTCAAGCCGGCCGAATCCAAAGCCTTCCCACTCCTCCCTCCACCGCCTCCACCCTTACAGGCTGGTAGTGGGAACGCATCTCAGAAAGCCAAACCTTCACGGCAGGATTCCGGCTCAGGTAGATTCGGCTTCTGGAAAAGCTCAAAGAAGGAGGACGAAGAGAGTAGTGATGACGAAGGAGGCGCTGTCGGGTATCAAAAGATTGGAGCGGGAGACGAGGAGAGCGATGATGAGGAGAAAAAGGTCTCGGAAGTGAGCAGCAAGAAAGACAAGGAAAAGGCGGAAGAGATTGTACAGGACGAGCCTGCTGAGGTGCCGGAGAAGACTGATTCGGAATCCGAGCCAAAGGTCGAACCCGTCGTTCCAGTGGACGATGCGTCTCCAGCTTCCCACGACGATCTCAAGATCGTTCTGGCAGAGGTCCTGGCCAAGGTCGGCCAGATGGTACGTCTAGAGCCACAAGTTGACCACCACTAACAATGATACAGTCCCAATCACAAAACGCCCTCTTGACATCTCATTCGTCTCTTCTTACATCCCTCAAGATCGCCCGCTCCAATCTCGCCATGGCAGAGGCCAACACTGAAATGCTCGAAGCCCAGTTGGCTCGTGGTCCCACGCCTGTCGTGCCTATCAATCAGCGGACAGTCAGCAGCCCCGTGACGTCGACGCACCCCAGCCGGCCTACTTCTGCCATGGGCGACAAGCAGCGACCGTCCAATCTTCAGTTGTCCTCTCTTGATCCCGCTGGCGCCCCTGCATCTGCACCGGCAAATGGGTCGGAGAAATCCTCTTGGTTCTCCAACAACAAGAAGAAGCTTGGGAATCTCAATCTTCCCAGTGCTGTTTCGATAGTCGACTCTTTCTCCTCGCCCACTACCGAGTATACTAGCAAGGGCAGATCAAGTGGCGACTACTTTGGCGGAAGCGCGGTACCGTATGGAGCGGCCATGCCCAGCGAACGGCCTGGGGTCAGCAGGACACAGAGTCATTCGAGCGTCTCTCGGTCCTTGGGCGGGACCACCACTATCGCCCGCCCTGCCCAAAGCGCCGACATTACCCAGCTCCGCCAAGCGTACTCTGCTGCTGTCGCGCAGATCAGCGCTCTTACCACCGAAGTTGCTGATCTCAAATCGGGCAAGAAGGAGATGGAAGAGGAGCTAGAGAGTCTCAGCCAGGAGCTGTTTGAGGAAGCCAATAAGATGGTGGCGGACGAGCGAAAGAAGCGGGCAGAGGCAGAAGAGAACTTGAAGGAAGTGAAAGAGGAGAAGGATGCCTTGAAGGAAACTGTCAAGGTGCTTGGTGGAAGGGTGGACTCGCCTGCCCCGGAAGTGCAGGAGGAGCCGGCGGAAAACAAGTCGCTTTCGGGGTCTGAAAACGTCGAACCACGAGATCTGGACAAGCACTATGCTGCTCTGCGCAAGTCTATCCACCACGTGTCGTCACCTCCCACCTCACCGCCTGCCACCCAACCCTCATTCCCCGACGTCCTCCACCAGCCCCTACCTGTACTTCCTCTGAGCAAGGAACACGCCACAATGTCTATCGTGCCGGAACAAGGTAGATCCACAGCCACACCCCCGATTGATATACCCTCTTCGAGACCCGTGTCGACACAGATACCGGCAGAGTCGAACCCCTGGGCGTCATCGCTAGAGTCGAGCGAGGGGGAGGACGGTCAGCCAGAATTCAAGATGAATTTAATGACGCCGAGTCCTCAGCCTGAGGGGAAGGAGAAGGAGGTTGAATGAGGAATGACTCGAGTATGTGGGAAGGACATGTGGCGAGGCCATGCTGATCAAGCGTACAGATCTGTCAAATATACCCTTCCATAGACTATGTATGCTACGCCGTGTATAGCCGTGTATAGATATGTATATAAGATGAAGCCCTTTGAAACGCGTCCAGCTCGAATTCATGGTGCACTCGTCCAAAATTTCCGAATCTACATCTCACTTTCATTTCCTCCATTGTCCTATACCATCACCCCCTCCCCCGCCCCCTCTCAACACCGCAAGCTGTACATTTTCCGGTAGACCATCCTCGGCCCCACAGCCCAGCATCAGAAAATACAGATTACAATAAAAATTACCCGACAAGCGGAAAATTCATGAACACCCACAATGCCTCGGACGACCCTCCACCAGGAATCCCCGCTACTATCCCTACTACCATACCAAGCTCGGAATATGGTCCCCCTCAGCCAATAAATCCCCTCTCGCTGCATCTCCTGCCCCACCCGCAGCGGGGCAATGGTGTCTTTACGGATCGAGCCATTCCGGCTGGAACAGTGATCGAAGAGAGCCCAGTGCTGCTTTTCAGCAAGGAGGAATGGGAGGAGAAGGGGCTGGACGACACGGTACTGGGGAGCTATGGGTTCTGTTGGAGTGGAGGGGGCATGGGTTTGGGCTTGGGACTCGGTCAGTACTCTTTTCTCTTTTGTGATGGGCGTCGTCCCTCGCCTGCAGGCAGCGTGGTGTTCCGTTCGATGGTGATCGTGTGGATGCATGCTGACAATACGCCATCGCAGCATCCTTATTCAACCACTCTCCCAAACCCAATGTCAACTACATACGATCCCCCCAATCTCGCACCATCAAATTCCTCGCATCCCGCTCCATCTCGCCTGGCGAAGAATTGTGCATCTGCTACGCCGCCGATCAGTCCAAACTGTGGTTCGTTCCTGCCGACGAACGGGAATCTGCTGCTCGTAAGGAAGAGAACGGGGAAGATAGCGAGGATGACGAAGAGAGGATCATGGGCTTGGAAGTCGAGGAAGACAAGGAGGTCGAGCGGAGAAGGAAGGAGAGGGAAAGTAGAAAGGCTGCTGCTTCTACATCCTCTATCAGAACAGCTGGTTCCCTCCAAGCCACATCAGACTCTGATAGCGTGCCTCCCCCGATACAGGCTCCCCGACCTATCCGAGCACCTTCATTCCCATCTCTCACTTCTTCGCCCCCTGCCTCGCGACCGTCATCCGCAAACAATGCAGCGCATGCCATCCCCACCAACGCTCTACCCGCTCCTCTGCATAGCTCGGCCCACAAAGCTCTTTCCAGGCGCGGTACGCCTGCGTCTTCGCCCTCCCGTGGGAGCGTATCCAGACATGAGCCGGATGTGAGCTCGCGATCGAGCTCCAAGCAGCGTGCAGGTCTTGTACCGGACCTGAAGTGGTCTGATGACGAATGGAAAGATGCCAAGGGAAGAGATAAAATGCCGGACGGCAAAGTAGAGGGGGTCGATTATGGAGAGACAATAAGGATCAAGGGACCTGCAGAAAGCGAGAATGACGGAGAGGACAAGGATCTGAGTGAGATTAGCCCGTCAAATCCAAGTGACATGCTGACGTTGGTATCAGTACAAGTGTGGATATTAGAGTTTACTGATCCCAAGTTGACCAAGACAGCTCTCAAGTGAGTAACGCTTGCTGTTTTCAAACCTGTGCTGACCTGCAATAGTTTCTCAAAAGAGGTATGGCCGAACGATGTCAACGAGCGATTGAGACATCTCAAGCGGGTGTGTCGACGTAAAGAGAATGATCTAGGTATGTGGCGACCAACCGTATCCCGCAATCTATTGATCCTTTTTCAGAAGTATGTCGAATAGCCCTTTGCCCTATAGATGAGCACTCTTCCGAGTCCCTCTCTGCCCTCATGGTCGCCTTCTCCCCCGACCTCGGCACTTTGTCCCCAAAGACCTGGTCTGTCCCAGCCACAGGTGCTCGCACCCAAGAACAGCTCAAATACAAGCATCACATCTGGCCCGTCTCCTTCTCTCCCGCTCCGATTGTGCCTTCAAGCTCCTCTGAAGCTGGCTGGTCCCTGACCAAGAAGGCCTGGGTAGCCAGTGGTGTGAAACGAGTGTTGGAACTGGCTTTGGAGGCCAAAAGGAATGGCGAGGTCCCTGTTGCGACCTTTTGCATCTCTCCTCCAGACGCCTTCTGGCCCAAGTCTGATGGTGGCTTCATCGCACCTACTCCCAACCTTCGTGCCTCCTCTCACGACACTCGAAATTCGGAAAGCCACCCTCTGCGCCATGCAGTCCTCAACTGCGTGGCCAACATCGCTCACTTGCGCACCGTACCGCCTTTCGCCGATACGACTCCGGCGAGGAACGGCGCCGACTACTTGTTGACGGGAATGTGCTTGTTCTTGAGTCATGAGCCTTGTGTGATGTGTTCTATGGCTCTTTTGCATTCGAGAGTCAAAGAAGTCATCTATGTCTTTGGACAGAGGCGGGGAGGTGGATTCGAGATTGTCAACGGTGACTCTGTTGGCTTTGCTGCGAACCAAGGCTCCGAAGAGGCCTCTCACGAGCTCTCGCCAGACGCAAAGGGATTCGGTATTCATGCCAGGCGCGATCTCAATCACAGATACGAGGTTTGGCGCTGGGACGGACACGTAGATGAAGCTGTGCGGGCAGAGCTCGAGATTGATGAGGACCTGCAGCTCTAAAGAGATTGTGTGATATTGTGATGTTGGTGTGATCTGTCCTGGGATGTGGAGA
This sequence comes from Cryptococcus floricola, assembly GCA_006352305.1. Lineage (NCBI taxonomy): Eukaryota > Fungi > Basidiomycota > Tremellomycetes > Tremellales > Cryptococcaceae > Cryptococcus > Cryptococcus floricola. Next base: position 1,581,295 of record CM016931.1, on the reverse strand, counting down.
GTTTGATAAGGGTATCTTATCTTGTAACATCATGTTTTGAAGGACTATTTTTGGGGCCTTCTCGTTCCTTTTCCGCTCTTGTTCATAGAGATCAAACTGCCAAGAATCATGGATAGCCTATCACATGTTGAGACACTTGTGGGCCCCTCGTCTAAAATAAGTTGCTGACCGTGCGGGTCATTGTCTTACGTCTCGTTCGAGGTGTCAGAATACAATGTAGGAGGTGGTCTTGTTTGGTGTAAGAACAGTGTCGGTATATTCTACTCTGGTTGGGACACTCTCAAGGACAACAGGTATCAAGACGAGTATGCTCATCCAACTCGTTCTCTGTCGTTTGTCGGTTATCCAGATTGAAGATTCGCCGAGCGCCTGTTCCTATGTAATATGGTTAAATACTTTTGTAAATAAGCGATTCTCCCCTGGTCGCCGGCGGTGGTCGGCTTAGTGCTCTCGACATTTCTTCTCCATCTCTGAAATTTTATCGCCACCATGGGGCTCTCACGACAGGCAAGGATCAAGACCCTCCTCGCCATTGACACCGTCTTCTTCTTCATCGTCAGTCCCCCCGCTCCACTTGCTCTCTGCTGACTCAAGCAGGAGCTCATCACGGGCTATGCCGTCGGCTCTCTTGCCCTTGTGGCTGATTCATTCCACATGCTCAAGTATGTTCTCTCGACTCATTTCGAGATTGTTCTGACAAATCTGTAGCGATGTCCTCTCTCTCGTTGTAGCTCTCTACACCATCAAGCTCGCCACTTCTCCGTCCTCAGCTGCCAACTCGTATGGCTGGCAACGGGCTGAAATTCTCGGAGCCTTGATCAACAGTGTCTTCCTCGTCGCTCTTTGTGTTTCTATCGGTCTTGAAGCTGTTGGCAGGATTGTCAGTCCTCCCGAGATCAGCAATGCTCAGGTGATCGTGTTTGTCGGCAGTTTGGGATTGCTGAGTAACATTGTCGGACTCTTCCTTTTCCACGGTAGGTCTAGAGTCCGAATGTGTGTTGGGACGCACTGACGCCAGCACAACAGACCACGGACACTCTCACGGCGGACACTCACATGGCGCTATCGCCCTCCCTGGTGGCGACGATGACGCCAACGAAGAAACTCCCCTCACTCGCGATGATGTCTCTGAACTCTACCAGCACCCCGCACAGACACGAGCTCAGGTCATCGAGACCGCTCAAGAGTTCGGCTATGGTTCTACTCAGGTGGCTTCCTCGTTCGATTCCAGTGCCATGGGCAAGTCACCGTTGTCTGCGCACGGACGAGCGCCAAGTGCATCCAGGAGGTCGAAGAGGGCGAGTATCTCTAGACCTCACGGGAGGATGAGCAGCACCACACGTCCGATCCCTGGACAAAACGCGGATTTGCTTCCTGTCGGTGCTGAGGTTTCTTCCGCTGGGTCTTCTACTGTCGTCGATGCTGGCAAGCCCAAGGGTGATTCGTCTGCATCCGACCACTCTCACGCCGGACATTCACATGCTGAGGGTGAGCATGACCACGCGCACGACCACGGCAAGATGGCCAAGAATGTCGACGACGCTGAGGCTGGTCACTCGCACGGCCATGGTCATTCTCATGGGTCCATGAACATGCGAGGTGTCTTTTTGCACGTTTTGGGCGACGCTCTTGGTAACGTCGGAGTCATCACTGCTGGTCTCGTGATTTGGTTGTAAGTTGTAAATCATTCCGAGCGATTCGATCTAACTCTGTCACAGCTTTGAAGGCCGATGGACTCTTTACTTTGACCCCGGAGTCTCTCTTGTCATCACCTGCATCATCTTCTCTTCCGCCCTCCCTCTCTGCAAATCTGCTTCCTACATCCTCCTTCAAGGTGTCCCCTCCCACGTCTCTCTCGACGCTGTGCGCCAGTCCATCGTCGATGTCGACGGTGTTGACTCTGTTCACGAGCTCCACATCTGGCAGCTCAGCGAGAGCACGGTGGTGGCCAGTGTGCATGTGCTCATTGAGCACGGCAGGGATTACATGGAGGTTGCTTCTGGCATCAGGGAGAAGATGCATAGCCACGGTATCCACAGTGTCACCATCCAGCCCGAGTAAGCCACAGCTTTTTGTACGTCTTCTGCATGCTGACTGGCTTTTAGGTTTTACGACGAGGCCGACACCTCTGCCGAGGCTTGTCTCATCCGCTGCCCTCCCGGGGACTGTGAAGGTGACACTTGCTGCCCCCCTGCTTCTTCTAGCAAGCCTCCTTCCGAATCTGGAGAGGTTGCCCACAACCACAACCACACACATTAGGCCAAAAGATGATTTATCATCAGTCTCTCTATCACAATGCTGTATTAGTACGAGTACCCAGAGATGAGGTTTGAGGCCTGTTTGAGGCACTAATTTAGGGGTAGAGGATGAGGTTTTCACGGTTTTCAGGCTTTTTCTTCTTTAACTCGACGATGCTTTGATAATGATGCTCTTGAAATGGCGATTGCTTCTACATATATATCTAGACGCCTTCACGGCACATATATAGTAGTCATGCATCCTCTCATCTGCTGCGTGTCTATATTACCATATACCACACTGATCGCAGCTCGTCCCAGGTCCCAGGGCACGCGACTGACGCGTTCGCGGTGTTGGACTTTGCAATTCTCGCGTTCATCCCATCTCCTCTTTCATACCCCCCTCCATCCACACCCCGACCCTCTGCCATGCCGCGCCACAACGTCGCGCTACACCTCCCTGCGCCTCTGCCCGCGCCGCCCATCGACCCCCGCCCGTCCCCATCGCCCCTGCAACAGGTCGTCCAGTCCACCCTTCAAACCACCGATTACGACCTCGTCTCTCTTCCCCTTTCCAACCAGAAATGGCAAGACCGCTGGGAGAAACTGTGTCTACATCCCGTCTTTGATGAGGACGCCATCTCGCAGGCCGAACTCGACAAGCTAGAGCAGGAGAGGCGCGTCGTCGACCGTGAGGCGGACTTGTGGAGGCGGGATGGGGGACTCAAAAGAGAAGAAGTAAACATTTCGCGTATTGAAGAAGTGGGAGGTGTTGGAAGTGAAGGTAGGGTGCTCGCGGTGGCGAGTGAGTGGCTGGAAATGGACAGTGCGGATGAAGGGATCAGGTTCGATTCTGAATTGGTATGAACTTTTCGTCGCGTAAGCATGCGATCCAATGCTGACATCTTTGGCAGGCACTCAAAGCAGAGTATGCCCACGCTCTGTACCTCTCTCTCCCTACCCTCATCATCCCCGCCCCTTCGCCTTTGAACCGCGCCCATCTCCCGTCTTATGCCCGAGCTATTATGGGATTACTGCAGATGGGCGGTGACAAGGCCGTCACAGAAATCTCTGTCAGAATCCCCGTCACTGACCCCATGGAGCTCATCAAGGACGTCCAAACCGGCGGTGCAATTTCTCCTATCCCGTTCAACCAGCCCCCTCCCGTACAGGCTCAGACGGACAAGAAGCACAAGCGGTTGAGCTCTCTGTCTACTCGGCCGCAGTCGATGCAGGCCCAGATGGCACTGTTTGCCAACAATGCCAACCAAGCTCCCATGCCTGCCCCGAATGTGGCTGCTGCGAATCAGAGGATCACTTCTGGGGCGAGCTCAATGATGTCTGCACCGCTCTCAGTGGCCGGTGCAGCGCTGCAGGCGCCCCCAACGAGGACGGGCACGACGCAGGTAGAGGAGATGAGCTCAACTTGGGAGATGTGGGACTGTATTAGGACAATCTGCGGGTACCACCCTCGACTGAGTGTCAGTAAGTGGCTCTTCGATTCACGATGAACCAAATATTGACACACTTGAAAGCTTTGGATCTGACCAACCCTCTTCCTCCGAGCGTTGGCGCGCTTGCCCGATGGACCGCCGAGCCAGTCAGACATGTTTGGCTGCCCGCTACGAGCTTCATACCCAACGCCAAAGGCTACCCTGTCTTGAGCAAGGCCACCCAGGCTTTCATCCGCGGTATGAGCAAGGTAATTGTTGTCATCTTTCCAATGTCCGAGAGACTCACAAAATCGCAGAAAAATCCCACATACATCCTTTCACAGACCACCGCCAAACGTCACCCTGCAGGCGGTCCCCATGCGTATCTTCAATATGTACGCCACATCACCAACACCCCTCCAGCCCACACCACCCCCCAGTCGACGTCGACTCCCGGCCATCCCTCTGCTCATATGGCATTCCCTTCCAATGGGGTCGCGGACCTTTACGCGGGTTACACGGATTACTTGCAAGCCCCGTTGAGACCTTTGGAAGACGATTTGGCTAGTGAGACGTATGCTGGGTTTGAGAAGGATGCGGTCAAGTATGAGAGGTATGAGAGCGCTATCACGCAGGCTTTGATGGACCTGCCCGCCAACAAGAAGCAGTGAGTGTCTCCAACGCCACATAGACCAATGACTGATGATCGATAGCGTCATCACGGTCGTGGGTGCAGGGCGAGGACCACTCGTGGACTGCGCTCTACGTGCCCTCCTTCACGCCAGCCGCCAAGCTACCATCTACGCTGTCGAGAAGAACCCCAGCGCCTTCCTCACTCTCCAAGAACGCAAAGAGCTCGAATGGAGAGATAAGGTCAACATTGTCTTTAGCGATATGCGCAGCGTTGATGTGAAAGAAGCGGGAAGCAGGGTGGGAGACGCGGTGGAGCTCTGTGACCTGTTGGTCTCAGAGTTGTTGGGCAGTTTTGGGGACAATGAGGGGAGTCCAGAGTGTTTGGATGGTGCTATGAGATTGCTGAAGCGTAAATCGCCCGCATATATTCTCAAATTGTTCTTGCTCATAATATCACAGCTACTGGTATATCGATACCAACCTCATATACCGCCCATATCGCCCCGATCTCCACTACGATCCTTCACCAGGCAACCCACGGCCAATACACCAAACCCGGCACATCCGAGACTCCTCACGTCGTGATGATGTCGCAGGTTAACTTGATATCAGGCGACAACAACGTTCCCGGCGTCAGCTGGAGATGTGGGGAGAGAGTACAGCAGTGTTGGCAATTTGTGCATCCCAGAAGGGACATCGCTGTAGATACCAAAGGTACGTGTTTCTCAACTTCCACGATTATGATCTGACAGACATTGTTCAGGATTACCTCTGACTAACTCGCACAACACTCGCGCGAGTACCCATACCTTCCACATCCCCCACGCGTCTACGCTACATGGCCTCGCCGGATATTTCGAAGCCCATCTTTACGGAGACATTGGCCTTTCCATCCATCCCGACAACGCTCACGTCGTCTCCCCCGACCTCTTCTCCTGGTTCCCCCTCTTCTTCCCACTCAAAGAGCCTGTATATCTCCCCAGTGGCAGCGAACTCGTGGTGAATGTGTGGAGGATGGGAGACGGGCGAGGGAAGAGGGTTTGGTATGAGTGGAGTGTGGAGGGATATCTGCCTGTCGTACAAGCTGCTGTTTCAGCACCGGGCAGTGCGTCTCTCGGGGGTGGTCAAAGAGCTGCGAGCGGGGCGTCCGGTGTCATGGGTGGTGGCCAACCGAGTCCATTGATGGACGCGCAATTCTCTCCTGGTCTTGGTGGTAGAAGTACAGGAGGAGTTGGGGAGATGGGCAGGGTCAAGATCTCTCAGTCGAGCCTACACAATGCTGGAGGTGTGCATTCTTGGGTCAGCCTGTAGACATGCTCGGAGTCGTGGGCTTAATATTCCTCTTCTTTCATATATCTCTGGTATGCATTCACACTGGAGCTACTTGATGGCCTGGATGGCCACTGGACATATAGACTATACATGTTTCTGGCTACTATATATAACTAGAGCCTATCGTCCGTTACATCTTTCTCTCCTTCGAAATATAACGTTCGTCTTGTTACGCCAGTCGCAGATTCTTTTTCGACCAGGCAGCCGTCGTCTCCAAGCCTCCATATAACGACAGACCCCAGCTATCCCAGATACTTCACAGTTTCACAGTCCCTAGTGGCGTTGGGGCCGACGCTAAACACCCTTCAAAGGTGATCGATACTGAGCGAAAGGATTACCGCCCTGCTTCTGACTATACACTGGGTGCTGGGTCTGCGTGACCTTTTGGATCTGGGTGGCTCGGGACGCTCGAGACTTTTGCGTCTGAGTAGGTCCGACCGTCTTCTGTGTTCGATTGGGCATCATAGAAACGTTGGGTGTCTTTTGAGAAGAAGGAGGTATCTGTGTACGATGAGATCTTTGAGCGTGAGGGGTCTGAGGAGAAGACAGGTAGGCAGAGGAGCGTGGGGCACGGAGACCAAGGGATCGTCGACCAAGAGAACGGCTTCGGAGGCGTTGAAGAGTCTGGGTCACTCGGGGAGGCGCCTCAGGGGAAAGAGATGCTTCCCTCCCGGAGTCCGACACATGAGCCATGCTCCGACGCCCAGGAAGGGAGGATGGATCCGGGGAGCTTTGAGTGAAAGCTGCGTCAGGCGCCAGGTGGGCTCGGTCAGATGTGGGAGAGCTATCCTCCATGTTCCACCTTCGAGCTTGAGGCGCAGTCTGAGGGGGATTCTCCATGTCCAACCGGGTCTTTTCCAACCTCAGCCCAAGCCCAGGTGTCCCTCCCACATCCCTATCTCGCATAGAGTTCTCAGCTGCAGTCTTGATCAGCCCCTGCTGGGTCCAGGCACCTTGGCTGCGTCGGCTTTTGAGAGCTGCAGCAGAGCTGCCAACTTCAGTCTTCTCGAGCCCTTGTGTCATCCGAGCTCGGGCGGAGGATCCCATCTCTGTGCGCTCGAGAGTGTTGGTGGGGTACTGACTTAACGCAGGGCGTCCTTGAGGGTGAGGTATGTGTTGTGTGGAAGAGGGCTGTCGGCTGGCGAGCTTCGAGTCTGATCGCATGTCAGTGACCTTTGATGATCAGGTGCTAGCCTACTCACGAGTAGCAGAGACTGCAGCCTGCGACTTGACGGGCTCCATCGAAATCTGTTTCTGTGCTGGTGTCGGCGTGATCATCGTTGACAATCCTTTCTTTACTACTCTAGAACCTGCAGGCGTTGCTAACGCAGACAATGGCCTGACTTGAGTGGAAGATGGAATGACCAGGCTTTGCTTGCGAGCTCGGGCTAGGGCAGGGGTGGCTGGCAGATGTCGGGCGCTGTGAGGAGAGACCCGCCCGTCTTCACTGATGTCGTCTGTTTCTTGCCTCTTCCTCTTTCCGAAAGACTCGTGCCCCACTGTTTCGGGGAGCCTGTGATCGGATTGTGACTTTCCCCTGACTCGGGCTTCCGATGTTCCTTGGTAGATCTGGATAGAGGACATTCTTTTCCTGTTACCAGTGTTCCCAGCCATCAGATGCTGGGTCATCTCCAGCCCGCTCATCTTCTGACCTGACCTCTGTCGAACGTCACCGCTCGCATCGCCAGAGTGGTTTTCAATTGCGTCGATCGACTCGTACATCTGTCCTGGACGAGGAGCAACTTCCCTGGAGCCCGACACCTGTGTCTGCAGACGAGAAGCGTTCCCTGTTGAGCTGTCCGCAGGGGCGATGGAGAGCGATATATGAGTTGGTCTTCCGGATGGTGAGGGGAAAGCCGCGATCTCTTCCGACTGATGAGCCTTGCGCAGAGGCCATGATGCCTTCATAGGTGGTGCCTTTGCCGTGATGTTGTTGACCCCTGATTGGAAAGACTTGGACGTCGATACATCTGTGCGGGCATGAGTGGGATTTGCCGCCGGTGCATTGGCCTTCCGGAGTGGACTTGTGATGGCCGGGGTACTCGGTGTGTTTGGCCGCTCAACATTGCTTTTCCGAGTGAAGGACACCGGCTTTGTGGGGGAAGAGACATGCGCGGACTTCTTAGAGGCGCTGATATCCTTTGCAGGAAGGAGGGTGCGATCGCCTGCCGCTCGCTGGGCTGACAGCATATGTTGTTGTCTAACAACAGTTGGCAGAACATGCCTGCGCTGTACGATCCTCGTGTTATCAGGGGAGTGGTGTACAACTCCTCCACCCGGTATGGAAGCCTTGCCGTTGCCCGTCGGTTGAGCTGTTGTGCTAGCGGCTTTTTGAGGTGACTGACGTTGGACCTGTTTCGCAGGATGCTGTGCCCGGATCGGCGAATGTTGTGCTGATGCTGCCGTTACCAAGCTCAGCTTTGGCACACGCTTCTTCTTTCCCGCCATCTTTCTCGCCCTGCCCCTCGGGGGAACACTTTCACCCCGGACTGACACTGCGCAGTCGATCTCGTCTTCCCATTGCGGGTCTCCTTGGGTGGGGTACAATGCTGGCGGCGTCCGGCGTCTCGCGTATTGCCTTCCCTTTCCGGTTTTGCCAGGACTCGCATATTGAGTCCGGGGATTGACGTGAATATCTGGCGAAAGAAGGCTCGAAGGAGTGGGGAACATCAGAGGGCCAGGGTTCTGACGATATTGTGAGATGTATGCGGAATAAGGGGTGGAGGTGAATAGTTGAAGTGTATTGCCCTCGAGAGCTCGGGCGCGACGGACTGAGACTCGTCTGATACTAGAGCGAGAAGCCTTCTGAGACCGTATGTTTTGCACATAGCTATTAAGTGGTCAGAAAAAGACACACGGGAAAACTAGGAGTGATTCACCTTTGCAAACGAACCTGACATGACGCACTTCGTGACAGCTTGAGAGGCGATCCCCTAGAAGACGGAGACTGCTGATCTGCCTGATCAAGCCGCTGTTTCTTTTTTGGAGACCCTCTCGCAAGAGCAGGCTCGTGCCCAGCCTTTCGAGGGGATGCAAAGCTTCTGGACGTCATGGGAGCCATAGGACCCCGCTTGGTAGGTACCACTTCTTGAGAAGACCACAACTCTGACTCGCCCTCTTCTTGCCCGTCATCGTCGGTCTCTTCGTCATCGTCAGCCTCGGGTGGAAGACAGGAATCCGGGACACTGTCCGCCGCTGGTAAGTCGTCAAGCTGTGGTGTAGGCGCGTGGATGGGCGGTGTCATGCTGATCCGGTGAGCGTTTCGAACAGGGTCACTCAGGCCAGTCTTGTAAGCGTGAGAGCGGCCTTTTCCGTAGGTCTTGTTCTTGAGAGCCATACTCTTCCTGGAAAGCTGCAAGGGAAGATCGTCGGAACACGTTTCGGCAGATTGAGCTGAGAGGGCTGACTGCGAGTCTTCATATCCTAGCTCTTCATCAGGGTTGGGCGGGCAGTCGCTCGCAGTCGCTTGTACGAGCTCTGGAGTCTCAGGAGAGATTTCCTGAGATTGGTCTATACCATGAGCGTGTAGAGCAGCGGCGGACTGTGTGTTAGCGGCCGGAATGTAGGAGAAGGGATCGCGCCATGTCGTAGGAGTTGTGTCGTGAGAAACTTGATCCTTGTCGGCTGGTTGACTCGAAGACTGGGAGACTTCGACTCGCTCTCCCACTTCTAGAATCTTCTCGTCTTCCTGCCCCCCTTCATCCTCACTAGAGACATAAGTTTCTCCTCCGGGCAAGCGCAGGCGAGGACGGCGCGTATCAGATTGCGCCACCGACGCTACAACTTCGCCATCGTCCGAGTCACTTGTGCCCTCGTCAGCCCTCTCGGTGAGCCTCTGAGAGTAAGGGATGGGAACAGCAGGAGCGGTAGAGATAAAGATCGGATTCCGGACTGTGTTTGTGGTACGAGGGTTCCGAAAGAAATCGAGGTCCGGATGGGATGGTGGGGGCAGGATCATACTCTTGGTACGGTACAGTTCCTCCCTGGCATGTGATGGGGGAGTGTACCCCTGAGTGCTGAAAAAGTGACCGTTGTTACGGCTCGAGATGGGAGGGCGATTCAGTATGTTTTTATTGAGAGGCGTACGCAGAACCGTGAGCGGAGGTGTGGGAGAAGCTGATGAGGATGAGGGTACAGACAAGTGCCTCATCTTGCGAAAAGGCGTGATTTCAGGTGGAGGACCACCCTGGGACTGGGTATTGCCGAGATCTTCAGCTTGGGTTGCATGCTTTGAAGGTTGAGCAGACGTGGGCATGGGCGGAGATTTTGGAGCCTTCCAAAAGCCATGTTCGTCATAGCCACCTTGTTCGGGTCCTTGGAGAGCTGGGGGATTACTTGGTTGATGAATATTCCCCAGGCTGAGTACACGCGAGAAGGTGGATGCCAGGGCAGAAGGCTTCCGGGCGTTTGAGGCGGACTCGTCGGCAAGTTGAGGTGGTTGGTTGAAATGGGTCTGTGCGGCGAGCCTAGCTGATGCGCGGGTCGATGTAATCTTTGGAGTCTCTGCAGCTTTGACAGCACTCTCTAAGGCGGGTGCTGGAGTCCAGATACGTCAGTTGTATACTCTCAGTCCTACATGTAATACCGACTCACCTGCTTTGCCCTTTTTGGCAGGAGCTTTCTTGGGCACCCCAGCGGCGGCAGTCCGCTTCTTACCCCTCGCAGCATTCCCCATCGTTCACGTTATTGAGTGTCAGTAGCGCGAGTAGCTGCTGGAGTCGATAGTAGGCTGACAGAGGAGTGGGACTACCTGAGCAAGTCCCATCCGGTCAGTGGCGGTTGACGCGTAATGTTGTGGCGCGTCATGGGGGCAGCTGTCATGTAAGACCTACCCGATATGAAATCGACGGCGCTTTTGAAGGGAGGGGGTGAGGGGTGTCTGCTATGCTTGTGTTGTGGTGCAGGGCATAGACATACGAGAATACGAAAATATGCGGGATTGAAGTAGAAGGAGGAGGAAGGTGACGCGACTTGCAGTTCCCTTCGCTCGCGCCGCTTTCATAAATCTCCATTTCCTACAAACTCGGGACGTTTTCAAACCGTCTATACTCCCTGATCAATCCTAGCGTCCTACCTCCCAATACTAGACACCAGAGCACCCTTCAGCAACAATGATTGTCAAGGTCAAGGTGCGTGACCCGCTATTCCAGCCCGCATGAATGCTGATCATTCTTTCGTATAGACTCTTACCGGTAAGGAGGTGAGTAGCCGTATCGCTATTGGCCTCGGCGCTGTATCGCTGACTATTCCGTCTCCAAGGTCGACATCGACGTTCAACCCGATATGATTGTGCGTCCCGCTTCTCCCTCCCACCCCACCCTACTACTTTTCTCGGCGACCCGATGTGCTGACCATATGCGACCATCCCACCTATAGATTAGCAAGGTCAAGGACCGCGTCGAAGAGAAAGCTGGTATTCCCCCTGTCCAACAACGACTGATTTTCGGTGGGAAAGCCATGTATGTCGACATTGAGGGCTTGCGGCTCGCTCTTCCGCCATCCGCCGTTGACAGACATGTGCTGACTGCAAGGTGTAGGCACGATGAGAAGGCTATCCAGGACTACAAGATTCAGGCTGGTGCTGTCATCCACTTGGTCCTTGCCTTGCGAGGTGGACGGGCGTAGAGACGAACAAAGGATGTGAAGAAAAACATATATATACTGCCCCTATGCATGAACCTGGGTCATTCAAGTCTTGATGGACTGTCCAATATGGTACGGTCCTCCCATGGGCTTATCTTGAAAATGTTCAAGAGTCATACTATGCCCGCTCTGCCGCCCGAGAGCGGCGAGAAGAGTTATCGTCAATAAGCGAGTCAGTGAGTATTTTGACTTGTCGACTCTCCCGTTATATCCATTTCCCAACTGCATATATCCCGGCGCACCCCTGTATACCCCCGAAAGTGCCATGGCGCGACCCTTCAGCCTCCCCTCCACCCTTCGGGCCAGTGTGGGCAGGTCGGTAGCTGCTCGAGCTCCTCTCATCGTGAGTCTGTCGAGCGCTGTCCAAGGGCCAATAGCTGACCATGAGATTCACAACAGGCTCGACAGCGGCACCATGATGCTCAGACTCTGCAGGAGATCAAAGATGAAGACACGGTTTGTTGCTATACTTGGAGGGTATCATGGATTTACTGCTGACTACCTCTATCAGGACTTTATCCTTTCGATATTGAAAGCCTCGCCTTCAAAACGAGACTCCCGTTCATATCTCTCCTCATTCGCCCCTCCCCAGCCCAAACCTCAGCCGTTCGCCAGCCTTGAATCCGACTCTGCTACCCCAGCGACTACCGACGGTTCACAAAACCCTCCCAAAGAGCCGCAAGACAACCTTGTCCACTCCTTGTTGAACCCCGTATACCGCCGCCCAGCTCTAGTCAAAGTCCAAGGCCCCTTCACGGACCCTCAACTCGACTCTATTTGTCGCGGTCTGGCCCACCTTCGGAAGCTGGGTCTTGTACCTGTCATTGTCGTAGACCGAGACGACCTGCCTGCAACAGACCCGGCAGACAAATTCGAGGCGCATAGGCAGAGGGCGATTGTGAGGCATGAAGTGGAGAGGGTTGTACAGTTCTTGACACGGCACAGGGCACCGGCCAGACCGGTCTTCTCTACTGTGGCGCGGATAACGGACCCAGAGCTGGAGCCGGAGGAAGCGCAGAAGGGGGTATTTGTGGAGGACGAAGGGTTGGACCATATCAGGAGGGCCGTAGGAGAAGGCGAGATACCGGTGCTGCTTCCAGTAGCACTGGACTCTGGGTGTCGCTCGAGGAGGATACAGTCGAACAAGGTACTGCTGGCGCTTGCCTCTGCCATGTCAGCCACGTCTTCCAGTCCGGTTGACTTGACCCCTCGGCGACTGTTGATCATCAATCGTGAAGGCGGCATCCCATCCTACGCCCGGCGAAGCTTTCCTCATCTTTACATCAACCTTGCCTCCGAGTTTTCATACATCAACCGCACTTGGCTCCCGCAATGGAATGCCTCCCACCCCACAGCACTTGCCAATCTTTCGCTGGCAAAAGGGTGTCTCGCCCACATGCCCCGCGGAGCCTCAGCTTTGGTTGTCTCGCATCGTTCACCCACGGCGCTGATAGCAAACCTCATAACCAACAAACCCGCCCATTCTGCCTCCCTCCCTCATGCTCTTCTTGTCGAGTCTGAAGGCCGCATCACCCGCCACACGCCCACTCTGATCCGAAAAGGTCTCCCAGTGCGAGTGTTGCGCACCATGGACGAAGTCGACCAGGAGAAGCTCACCGTCTTGCTCGAGAGTTCGTTCGGGCGAACCTTGGACAGGGAGGCGTTCTACCAGAGGCTGAAAGATGATCTGGACTTTGTGATCGTCATAGGCGACTATGCCGGTGCTGCAGTCTGCACCCTTGAAGGGAAACTATCCAACTCGAGCGCGCCTCTCTTCCAATATCCACCAGAACATCCCGAGCCTATATGTTACCTCGACAAGTTTGCGGTTCATCCCTCACACCAGGGAGATGGCACCGTGGATTTCCTTTGGGTTGCCCTGCGCGATGAGACTTACGGTCTTGGTCAACTGGACGCTTCCAACCCTTCTATCGGTTCCCTTCGCGGTGTTGGTCGAGGCAGGGATCTCGTCTGGCGAAGCCGTGGAGATAACCCTGTCAACAAGTGGTACTATGAAAGGTCGAGTGGGTTTGTGCGAACGCAGGACCAAAAGTGGAAGGTGTTTTGGTGCGATGCGGAGCAGAGATTGAACAGGATCTGGGAGCAGAGGGAGTTTGGGGGCGGAAGGTTGGTGAGGGTCTTGGAGAAGGAGGAGAAGGGCAGAATTGAGTGGTGGGAGGAAGTGATCGGGGCCATCCCATCAGCTTGGGCAAAGTGAAGAGTGTACATTATAGGGTCAAATCGGAATCATTAGCATTGTCTATCCAAGCGAGCGCAAAGTTGTATGTCAATGCATTATCATGAATGATCTTTTCTTCTATCGATTCATCGCCTACTTGCCAATCCTCTGCCTGGCAACTTCGACCTGCCTGGCAATCATGCTCCTCGCCGGGCCTCCAATGGCGTTCCTCTTCTCCACACTTGCCTCAAAGTCGAATACATCCAAAACGGTCTCGTCGAACCTCTCGTCGAGTTCCTTCCACTGAGCCATCGACAGGTCAGAGATCTGGACCTTGGTGTTTTCGGCAAGGGCCACGGCACGGCCAGAGATGTGGTGGGTCTCTCGGAAGGGAACGCCCTTTCGGACAAGGTAGTCGGCAATGTCGGTAGCGAGCATGTCCATGGTGAGAGCAGCGGCCATCTTTTCGGGGTTGATCTGTCCATCGCGTTAGTCTGTGATCTTATGAACATGTGTTGGACTCACGGAAAGAGTGGCCAAAGCACCCTCGGCGATCCTCAAAGCAGCGGACACAGTGTCCACAGCGTCAAACAAGGGCTCCTTGTCCTCCTGCAAGTCCTTGTTGTAGGTGGAGGGGACACCCTTGAGGGACATCATGAAACCGGCCATCTGGCCAAAGGTTCGGCCAGCCTTGCCTCGAAGAAGCTCAAGAGAGTCGGGGTTCTTCTTTTGGGGCATGATGGAGGATCCGGTACTGGCAAACTATCAGCTCGGCTCGATGGAAATACGACCAAACTCACGAGTAAGCGTCACTGAGCTGGACAAATCCAAACTCGGCTGTAGAATAGATGATCAAATCCTCCGCCATTCTGCTCATGTGCACCTGCGTCAAGCTCGCCCACTGCAACCACTCCACAATGAAGTCCCTGTCCGCGACAGCGTGCATCGAGTTCTCGCCGATGCTCTCAAAGTCGAGCTCCTTCCTCAACAGCTCCCTGTCAAGAGAGTAGGGGTTACCGGCCAAAGCAGCAGATCCGAGGGGGAGAACAGAGATACGGGGGTAGAGTTGACGGAGACGCTCGAGGTCACCAAGGAAAGATTGGGCGTGGGAGAGGAGGAAGTGAGACCATCGAACGGGCTGGGCACGCTGAAGGTGGGTGTAACCGGGGAGGATGGCGTCGACCTCCTTCTCAGCACGGGTGACCATGACGTTGAGGAGGTCTTTGAGGTAGCTCTCGACAATCTTGGTCTCTTCCATCTGAAGGTCCTTTGTGAGCTTGGGCTCTCGCAGTTTTTATTCGTGGAACATACCAGCCAGATACGCATGTCGGTAGCGACTTGGTCATTCCTACTTCGGCCAGTGTGGAGCTTGCCTCCAATGTCCTTGCCAATGATCTCTGACAGCCTTCGCTCGTTGGCAGTGTGAATGTCCTCGTCATCCGCCTCGATCTTGAACTGTTCAACTATCAGCTTGTGTATCTCCTTTCGCAAGATAAGAAACATACCTTGTTCTCGGCCCACTCAGACTCGACAACCTTCAAACCCCTCTCGATCTCTTTCTGCTCCGCCTCGACGAGGATACCAGCCTTGAGCAAAGCTTTGGAGAAAGCGATGGAACCCTTGACGTCGGCGGCGTACATGCGCTTGTCATACTTGAGGGACTGGTTGAACTCGTGCATCCTGTGAGTTCTGTATGAGCTCCTTTGTTCAGCCAGCGATTGTAGAGACGTACAAGGGGTCAGTAGAGCCGGTGAATCGGCCGCTAAGAGACGTCAGCAATGTGCAGTTGGGGCGTGGAGACACTCACCCCCAGAGCTTTCGCTTGGTAAAGTCTTCGTTGGAGGCCATGGTGTAGGTGGTGGCTGAGGTTTTGTATAGATGCACGAAGAATACAGGTGGTTTCAAAAAGTCGGCAGCCCCGAGTCGAGGATAGGCGAGAGATAAGGTAGTTACGTAATCAATATTAGAGGTCCACAAAGACCACCGCTGTGTCCATCATGCATCGATGGTGCTACTCAATGAGTGCTTGTAAAGTGGAATGCATTTGAAGAATGGTGATACAACTATGACGCTATTTGTCTATGGTATCAAGGCAAAGTGTATCGGCCCATGAATGCCCTAATCACAAGAGTTAGCCTACTCAACGTGTCGCCAAAGATCATGACTCACTCAAACACAGCCATGATGGTCCACTTCCTGTTCTCAGCTTCAGGGAAAACAAGACTCTTGTTTCCATAGAATACCTCGTCGTCGACCTCTTCCTGCTTCCTGGGCAAGCAGTGCATGAACTTCCAGTCGGCGTTGGCTCCGGCATTCGTAACCATCTTGTTGGTGATTTGGTAGCCCTTGAAGGCTTCAAGACGGGCAATCTTTTCCTCCTCTTGACCCATGGAGATCCAAGTGTCGGTCACAACGATATCGGCCTTGTGCAGGGCTTCGGCGGGGTCATTGGTGAGGGTGACAAGGCCCTGGGTGTTGGCGTCGGTGCTGAATACGAAATCAGCTTCTAGTCAAGGCGAGCACAAGTCTGATACTTACACTCGAGACCAAACTCGGTCATCGACCTTGTCATAGCCCTTGGGAGAAGCAACGCTGAACTCCATACCGAACCTGGGAAGCGTCACAAGCAACTCGTTGGTGATGTTGTTTGTGTCACCGACCCAAGCGACCTTTTTACCCTTCAAGGTAGCGATAGGGTCAATGTTGGATTGGAAGTGTTTGAGGACGGAAGTGTAAGTCTTGCCGGTAGTGATATCGGCGTCGGTGGGGGCGGGGATGGGAGCGTACAGCTCGAGGAGGGTGAGCAAGTCGGCGAGAATTTGTGTGGGGTGGTAGAGGTCTGAGAGAGCATTGACAACAGGGACGGGGGAGTACTTGGCGAGGGTCTGTGGCGCGTCAATCGCGACAACTTCATCAATCTAGGCAGAACTCACTTCAATCTCTTCATGGCCATTGACACGAGCCATAATACCATCAGTCATGCTGCCCACGACTTGGGCAGTGTCCTGCAAGCTCTCATTGATACCCAACTGGATATCGTCTTTCCCCAAAAACATGGGATGTCCACCGAGTGCCTCCACAGATGTCTCACTCGCGACTCGAGTTCGCGTACTCCTCTTGTTGAAGATAAGAGCGACTGTGCGAGACGACAACTGCTTGGGAATAGCCCTGGGGTCAATGTATTTGGAGACGAATTTGAGGGCAGCGGCGCTGGCAAGGAGATTCGTGAGCTGCTTGGTGGAGAGATCGGCGAGTGTGAGGAGGTGGGGAGGCGGGGTCGCTCGTTTGAGACCAATGTTGTGCTTGACCATATTGGGTCCTCGTCGAGCAGCGTTTCGAGGAACCCTAGCGGCGACCTCTTGTGCAAGTGAACGGGTGGCGAGCATTTTGGTGATTGCAGTTGAATGTACAGAAAAAGATGCGACTCAAAGTCAGAGAAGAGTAGCGGGAGGTGGAGGCGAGCGGCATCAATTCCACGTGCTGGCCGCTGGGTTTTCGACGACCACCTCTGACATTTCAGCATGACTTGCACTGCAACCACAAACCAACAGCCATGTTCTCAAGACGCATCCCATCCGCACTCCGCGCGTACTCCACATCCGCCGCCCCCGAGGCATCATCCCAAGCCACCCACCACCTCATCACACTCGTCCGCTCCCCCATTGCCCTCCCCGAACGCTCAAAGCGTACTCTTACCGCCCTCGGTCTTAAAAGACTACGTCAAAGTGTGGTTCATCCTTTCAGCCCCATCGTGGCGGGAAGAATACTTAAAGTGAAGGAGCTGGTGCAGGTGCTTAATGTGACGGAAGAAGAAGGGATGGCTTTGAGTCAGAGAAGACGGGGAGAAGGAAGCGGGGTTGAAGTTACCGGAAGGGCCTTTGGCGGAGGGAAGGGCAATGTCGAGGTCGACATATAGGTGAGTGCTTCGTTCTTAAATCAATTTGGAGTCGAGACTGACTTTCGTCGCAGGACATGGACAGAGGCGTAACGCTTTCGACCCATTCCACTTTTCATTCATGATGCATTGATACCACGATCCTATCTCCTGTCTTCAGCTCACAAATGATCAACTTTGGCTGAGGCTGCTATAATCTTACGAGCCACAAGTCGAGCAATAGGGCGAATGCGCGCGAAACCTGGACTGACGGACGGTCCTATCGAACCCTGCTAAATGTTCAGCCACCTATATTCAAGTAAGCACAATTCAGGTAGACACAGCACAAAGAGCTGCTCCTAGCATGTCCATTAATCCTCTTGTCGGTCTCCCATCAGCCACGACCCGACCGGGCAGATCACAGCACTTGCCTTTCTACATCCAGCAGCATTAGTTGCCCCTCAAGTCACTCGCCGCTATCAAATTGAAAATCTAGAAGATCTTTACCACCTCCCTTGACAATCTGATGACAGGCCGCACTCATGTCTTGCAGCTTCGTCCGCGCCTACAGGCCCATGGCAAGGTAAGCCGAGCCTAACAAAGACGCGGCGATGACCGCTGAACATGTTGCACAATCGGGCAAAAAAGCCGAAGCAGCTGTTAATCCTGCTCAACTTTTTCTTATTGACTGCCAGGCACGATCAGATTCGGCAGCTTCGGCAGGTGCACCGGCGGCAAGTGCTCGTAGCGCCGTTGGCTGACTCGCGTTGCATGGGTGCGGCATGGGCGGAGGGGTTATTGGCAAAAGAGAGCAGTGCAAACATATGTATACACACAGTGTGAGATAGAGAACGAACGTGGGTGCACGCAGAGATGTTGTCGGAGAAGGTGCGAAAAGAGAGGAGCGAGGCGAAGGCAGAAGAAAGAAGAGATGACAGCGCTGGAGTCATGCTACGTCAGTCAGTCACTGTCGCTAGAGATGCATCATGCCCCCGCTGGCCCCGGATCCCACTGATAAACTAGTGCGGCACAGGGATATACGCAATGGATAGCGCAAGGCCGAAAGTTGGGAATTTTGCTGCGGTTGGGAATGCGGGCCGAATATTGCTTCCGTACGTCATTCCCACCACGTCGCCGGCATCCATTTCTTTTCTTTTCTCTTTCTTTCTTCTCCCTCTCTCCCACCAAAACACCCAGCCCGTCTCCCCTGCTCCTCTTCGAGCAGCACACCAAGTCCCCTTTCCTACAGGGTCCCTTCCACTTTCGGCTCCTTTGTCGGCAACTTACTTCTTTGAGCCGATCCTCAATCCAGCGCAGACCGCGTCTTTTGTCAACTTTTTGCTCTTCATAAAGCTCGCACGTCCCACCCTTTCTCTTTCTAATCCCATTCAGATACCATGTTCCGTGCTCGATCATTTATGACCGGCCGTCGTGCCCTCGTCCTCTCGACCTCCACAACCGTCGCCGTCGGCGCCTACTTGTATGCCCGTCAGCAAAATCGAGTCCAGCTCGACTGGCAACCAGGATCCAAGACGGACGTCCCCGATCCTTTATGGAACCCTCCCTCTCGATCCCAAATGGTCGATCATCTCCGGACTTCTGGTCTCCACATCAAGAGGACCCAAGAAGGCGGGCCGAATCCCGCGATCGATGTCCCTACCACCGACGTTGAGGAGAAGGACGACGACGATGTCTTTGACCTCTTGATCATCGGTGGTGGTGCCACCGGTGCTGGTGCCGTCCTTGACGCTGCCAGTCGAGGTTTGAAGGTCGCTTGTGTCGAGCGAGAAGACTTTGCCTCTGGTACCTCTTCCAAGAGTACAAAACTCGTGCACGGTGGTGTCCGATACCTCCAAAAAGCCATCATGGAGCTCGATTATGGTGGGTCTTTTCTTATCGTTCTAAAATGTAGCTGACATGAGTTTCAGACCAGTGGAAGATGGTCAAGGAGGCTCTTCGTGAGCGAAAAATCTTCCTCGACACCGCTCCCCATCTCAGTCATATGCTTCCGTACGTCTACAATAACTCCCAGGCTGGACCAAGCTTACAGTACCCGCAGCATCCTCCTCCCCATCTACACCTGGTGGCAACTTCCCTACTACTATGCCGGTTGTAAGGTCTACGACTTCCTCGCTGGTAAGGAGAACATGGAGTCTGCCTATTGGATGGGCAAGGGCAAGTCTCTCGAGGCTTTCCCTACTCTGAAGAAGGAGGGTCTCGTTGGTGGTGTCGTCTACTATGACGGTCAACACAACGACTCTAGGATGAACATTTCCATCATCATGACCGCCGTTCAACAGGGTGCCATCGTCTCCAACTATACCGAAGTCACTGAGCTTCACAAGAAGCCCGACCCTTCCAGAGGTGGACAGGAGAGGATTTACGCTGCCACTGTCAAGGACGGTCTTACTGGTGAACTCATGAAGGTCAGATGTAGGGTGAGTTTTGATCTCAAATCATATGATAACGTGCAATGCTAACATCGACTAGGGTGTCATCAATGCTACCGGTCCCTTCAGTGATGGTGTCAGGAGGCTCGATGAGCCCACTGCCCAGGAGATTGTTGCTCCCAGTGCCGGTGTCCACATCACTCTTCCTTCCTACTATGGTTCCCAGAGGCTTGGTCTCCTTGACCCCGCCACTTCTGACGGCCGAGTCATCTTCTTCCTTCCCTGGCAAGGCCAGATCATTGCCGGTACCACCGACTCCCCCACCGACGTTTCCCAGAACCCCATCCCTGAGGAGAAGCAGATCCAGTGGATCCTCGACGAGGTCCGACACTACCTTGCTCCCGAGATTCAGGTCCGACGAGGTGATGTCTTGTCCGCTTGGTCCGGTATCAGGCCTTTGGTCAAGGACCCCGGATCTTCCAACACCGAGTCTCTTGTCCGAAATCACATGATCAACACTTCCAAGGGTGGTCTTTTGACCATCGCTGGTGGCAAGTGGACTACCTAGTAGGTTTAATCATCCGAGTTTGACTGACGCTGACCATTCAATAGCCGAGAGATGGCCGAGCAGACCATTGACGCTGCCGTCAAGGAGTTCAAGCTCAAGCCCAACGGTCCTTGCCAGACGCACCGCGTCAAGCTGATCGGTGCTCACTCTTGGAACAAGACCATGTACATCAAGCTCATCCAGGACTTTGGTCTCGAGACCGATGTTGCCCAGCACCTTTCCGAGTCTTACGGTGACAGGGCCTTTTCCGTTGCCACCATGGCTTTGCCTACTGGTAAGTCTACTCTATGTACTTGAATGTGCGCTGACGCAACGATGCAGGCAAGAACTGGCCCATCCACGGTGTCCGATTCCACAACTCTTACCCCTACATTGAGGCCGAAGCTCGTTACGCATGCCGATGCGAGTACGCCGTCACCGCCGCCGACTTTGTTGCCCGACGAACCCGATTGGGATTCCTCGATGTCCAGGCTACTGTCGAGAGTTTGCCTAGGGTATTGGACATTATGGGTGAAGAGCTTGGATGGGACAGGGCCAGGAAGGAACTTGAGTTCGATGAGGTCGTTGGCTTCTTGAGAAGTATGGGTCTTCCCGAGGTCAGTCAAGTTTCAAGTTCAAATGATCAAGTTTTGCGAGTCAAGGAGAGATATATCGCGCAGCTCGACTTGCAGCAGCGCAGGCTCTTGCCCGCTATCCAGACTTCTCTCTCAAGCAAGATCAAGAATCAAGAATTCAAGCTGATACATGATACTCTACAGGAAACCCACCTGAGATTGCGTGATGTCGAGCGAAACGCCGGTCACATCGGTCCTCTCGGTCTTGCGCAGAAGGAGGAGATTGAGGTTATTGCTAGCAACATGCCTGCTTCTCACCCCGAAGTCAAGGGAACCAACTTCCACTTCCAGTAATTGCGGCGATTCCATATATAGAGGGATGTTTCATGTGAGAAGTTTATATACCAATGAAAAGAAGGACAGTTTAGAGTGTCGGGGAATGCATAATGTGTAATCCATTGAACGATACGCTTTCTAAACATGCTTCTGGACGTAGAGATACTGTGTGATTATGCATTCAGGATCTCGTATTAGAAGAACGCGCTCATCGAGCTCAACTGCCTGTAGACATCCGGCCCCAGCCTCAACCTCAACGTGCCGGCAAACTGAATCAAGCACTGTGCTTGATGCTTGTAGACTTGCAGCTGCACCATCCTCCCTTGATCGCCATAGGGAGACTGCTTCAGCTGCTGGCTGAGGAGATGCAGACACTTCATGGTGGTAACAATGACGTCGTCGAGGTTGGAGATGACGGGTTGGTCGAGCATGTCTCGGAATTTCTGGGCGTAGGATGTGATCTGAGAGGGATCAGTCTCGAGCGGGAGAAGGTTGGTGGAT
This sequence comes from Cryptococcus floricola, assembly GCA_006352305.1. Lineage (NCBI taxonomy): Eukaryota > Fungi > Basidiomycota > Tremellomycetes > Tremellales > Cryptococcaceae > Cryptococcus > Cryptococcus floricola. The sequence goes on along the minus strand of CM016931.1, from coordinate 1,559,615 downwards.
TTGAAGGTCTACAGATATTTGTCAGATTGCTTTTGCAAGAACGGAAAGACGACTCACCTCGAGAGCCAAGTCAGGACGGTCGGCAGCGAATTGCGCCAGAGCCAACTTCAACCTCAACAGCGTTTCCAGCGTTTCCCAATGGATGCTGGATACTCTCGACTTTTTCCCATAGTCCCTGTCATATACCGCATGTACCCGTTGCGCCAAGCTATATAAATCTGTGGCACCACCGAATGCACCAGTCAGACCGACAGCGGATGGTGCTGACGTGGGGTCGGAGCCGGGGATGAGAGAATAGGTAGACGAAGATGAAAGAGAGTGACCAAGAGCTCGATTGACGGTCTCGACGACCTTGTCATAGGCAGCGGCAAGGTGATAGAGCTCAATCGAGTCGATGAGAGACGCGTCGAGCGAGGATTGGTCGGCTGCAGACAGCACAACCTGTCTGAGATAATCATGCTCGTCTTCGAGTTTGAGAAGTTTGAGGTTCTTCTCAACCACACCGGTCTCCTTTGATCCATCGGCACGCACGCTTCCAAGAAGCTTGGACCAGGAGCGAGAAGCCAGGACAATGTCTCTGACAAGCTCAAGACAGAGCTGACGCTGCTTGGGCCCGGCAGGAGGGGGTGCGTCAGAGTTGAGCATGACGAGGTAGGCGTATTGCAATGCAGTCTGCGGCTCGAGCTTGAAGAATGGTGAAATGTATTGCTTTACAAGTCGAGGGAAGTTGAGATAGGCAACATCGCCCGTGTTGTTGTAGCCCACTATCATGACATTAGCTCGGTTGGGGTTCATCAGAGATAACTTACAAAGATCGGCCTCGTCGCCCTTGGGCGGCACTCTCAGGAGCCCGTAATAGGACAAGGCAATGGCAAAGTGGACAGCGTCCGTTCGCATCTGAGGCTTGGAATACAAGTATGCTACAGCCCTTTCAAACTGTGCAGTGTAAAGCATGAGGTTGAACCAAACAAGAGGTCTCGTCCCCTTGCCATCATAGACATCGCTCCCAAACTTGTCGAGTGACTTGCCGAGATCCGCCAATGTGTAAGGCCCACCCTCGGGCTCGTCGTCCTTGTTTTCACGAATGACGCAAAGTTGGAACCACATCCAATCCTCAGTCGTTGGCGTCACCTTGCTCTGCTTGCGAACCTCGTACCTCCCGACAAGCTTGTACAGAGCCGTCTTGAACTGATCGGTCGCGGGATTGTTTCGGATATGGGCGTTGTAGTCGTTTGAGAGCTGGTCCCTCTGGGTCTTGTTCATCCTCCGTTCGGGGCTCTGCATCGACATTTTGAAAGCGCCGGGGAAAGACCAGTCTTCCCTGGCGATGTGGGATTGGTTCTCGGCGATGAGGTTGAGGGCCTCGTCGACGTAGCCACATCGGACGAGGTAGTAGGCTTGCGCCCAGAGGAAGGTGCCGTTGACAGTCTCGGGTTTGTAAGTCTCTCGTGATTGTTTGGTGCGAAGGGTGACGTCTACAAATGCGCGGATCTTGTTGCGGATACCGGGAATACCACCGAGAGCAGCCTCTTTGGGGTTGCGTGCAATGGTCTCGTCGACGTGTCTCTCAAAGCTATTGAGTGTCAGCGTGATTCAAACGAGAAAGAGCTACGTACTCTCTTTCCAGATACTTTTGACCACCAGCAATGAGTCGGCCTCGCAGAAGGTAGGCTTGATGAGTTTGTTGGTCGCCCAAGTAGGCAGCGGCGTATTGTCCTTCCTGTATAGGCTCTGCTACTGGAGGAGCAACACCGGATGAGGGTACGCTGTGGTACTCGGAGTCACGGAGGGATGGTTCATAGACCAAATGGGCAAGGAGATTGAAAGATTGAGACAGCAAAGGGTGCTTCTGTGAACTGATCAGCGACAATCACTCGCACGTTGTGACCATACGCACCGAGTCGCTCTTGGTACTCTCGGACAAGGCCTGACACAGTTCAAACGGCTCCTTCCTCAACCTCTTCTGATGAAGCTCGGCCACGACTCGCTCATATCTGACCATCTTTGTGTGCATCACCAAACCGCCTTCTCTAGACTCGGCGCCGCCTCCCAAAGTTGACTTTCCGAGCGTAGACTGGCTCATGGGGAATCGCCTGGTAGAAGCTCCGAGGGTGCTTCGTCCGAGGGTGGAGCCTCCAAGGGTGGAAGAGGCTGTACGGGCGGCATCCACAATGTTTGCGAGTTCGTCGTCGGTGACGCCCAACTCGTCCTGGAGAACGCGAGTCTTTTCGAGCTGCCAACTTTGGTGGATACGTTGTTGGAACTGCTTTTGGAAAGAGTTGACAGTCTGCGCGAGTGTTAGTTTGCAAACATTGTTGACCCAGATGACTTGCCCTTTGCCTCTGCAACTCGATACCGCTCAGGATGACCATCTCGTGCCAGTTTCGGCCCCAAGTTCCAATATCTCCGTCATTAGAAGCATACGCCGCCTCCGGGACAGCCTCCACCTTCTGCGATTGAGCCCTACGTCGACGAGGTCGGCCAGCGGTAGTTGTAGTTTCAGAGGGAAGCTGGGCGATGGAATGGGTCAATTGGGAAGTGTTTACGCCGAGGGTTGAGAGGAGGTTGAAGCTGGTTGTATGTCAGTAACGCCCCACTTTCACATTGAATCACTTACGCCTCTCCCCTGTCACCCTTGGCTCGCTTGCCCCGCCCAGCCACCGCCTCGCTCATACGCTCAATATCATCGATGCCGAAGCGAATTTGAGGGAGCTCCGAGTCGTGGTCGGCCTCGTTGAGCGAGTTTGCCTGTGCCAGCAGCGAGGAGAGGGCTGAGGCGGGGGGTGGGCGGGCGCTGGGGGCCCTGTGGGAGGAGGAGGATGCCATGGGGGCGGTGGAGATGTGGATGATAGAGGAGATGAAGAAATGCCACTTTTGGAAATATCGCCGCGTCTCACTGAGCGTCACAGGGAGCTGGTGGCGCGCCCCATATCCTCTATCATTTCTTGAATTCTACCATCCCCCTATATCACAATGTCAGGCCCAGCGGGACAGCACTACGACTTGTACGTCCACAGCCCCTGCACTGCCGGGGACAACCCCGCGCGGTGTCGCTGCCGTAACACAGTCGCCCCAGACCCATACTGACCTGCCTCTTTCCATAGCTTGATCAAGCTCCTCCTCATTGGCGACTCTGGTGAGCGTGGCTCCACTGTCAGGCGAAGGGGGTGTACTAGGGATTGTTGCGTGGGCCAGAAAACCAGAGGGTCCCGAGAGCGGAGCGTGTATGGGGGGCGGAACCCTATATCGTGGCGATACTGATACCCCTCGTTTCTAGGTGTCGGCAAGTCGTGTCTTCTCCTGCGTTTCTGTGAAGACTCTTGGACCCCGTCGTTCATCACTACCATCGGTGAGTCGCATACACACCCTGACCGAGGCTATCGGGAGACGTCGATACTGACAAGGTACAGGTATCGACTTTAAGATCCGAACGATTGAGCTCGATGGCAAGCGCATCAAGCTGCAGATTGTACGTACCATCTACCCAGTCCTCGTGCTCGCTGACCTTTGGTGTAGTGGGACACTGCGGGCCAGGAGCGATTCCGAACCATCACCACTGCCTATTACCGAGGAGCCATGGGTATCCTCTTGATCTACGATGTCACCGACGAAAAGTCTTTCAGCAGTCAGTCTTATTCTACCCCATCTTGCATCCCGGATACTGACCCGATGACGCAGACATCCGAACTTGGCTCGCCAACATTGAACAACACGCGTCCCCTGGTGCCAACAAGATCCTCATCGGCAACAAGTGCGACTGGGAGGAGAAGCGAGCCGTCACGCTCGAACAAGGACGCGCTCTTGCCGACGAGTTTGGTCTGAGGTTCTTGGAGACTAGTGCCAAGGCGAACGAGGGTGTCGAGGAGGCCTTCTTCATTCTTGCCAGGTACGTCCTTGTACAATCCGTATAGATTGAAGCTGACATGCGGCTTGCAGAGATATCAAGACACGATTGATCGACTCTCAGCCCCAAGAAGCCACCCCTGTCTCGCTCGGTGCCGACCGCGGCAAAGTCGATGTCAACAAGACCGGAGACAGCTCCTCGAGTGGATGCTGCTAAGCTTTCTCGTAGTATTCTCGAGATCTTGTTCGGTTGGCGTTTTGACGAAGCTAGAAGCGGCAGGGTCGGGAGCCTCGATTTCAATTGGGAGGTGTAAAGGAGCGGTAGATGTTGGAGTATTTGTGAGCTGTCTATATATACGATGACCTTTCTTTTCCTTGTTTTGCTCAATGGATCTTTTATCTTTCCAAAGAGGCCGGAGAGTCACTGAATACAGAATCATGTACTCTTTACCCCATTTCACTCATCTCTTTTTATCTCTCGATTACTTTTGTTGAAAGACTTGATGTAATATCTACCCTCAAACGCAGACCTGGCCGACAGCTGAGGGCTGGCGGGCGTTCATGCGGCTCACTCGTGGCCATCTTCCATGATCAGCCACTTTAACAGAAGCACTTGCTTCCAAGAGATATACCAAGCCCATGAATTGGGCAGCCGGTGCAGCCGGGTGTCTGCTCAAACTAGTACAGTGTTGAAACTATGCATAAAGAAAAAAGTACCCTTGATGGTATATACAAAACTCGACCCATTTGTTTTTTCCCTTCTTTCATACAACTAATCAAACTCTTCAACCCTACTTGAAATACTTTGACGGCACAAAAGGCATAGGCCTGACGATAGCGTCCCTCATCTTGTTTCTCACCTCCACCTTGACCTCGGTACCCTTCTTGTGGCTGCCATTGGCAATATAGCCCATGGCGATGTAGGATCCCAAAGTGGGCGAGGGGATACCGGAGGTGATGACACCTGTATATCTGTGAGCTTGTGGCGTCGGGGTAAGTGGGGAGACGTACCGAGGAGTTCTTTGCCAGACTTGTCAAAGACCTTGCTACCTTCTCGGGCGGGGGAGCCGATGATCTCGAATCCGACTCGGCGCCTGGAAGGTCCCTTGGCGAGCTCTTCGAGGATCCTGGACTTTCCAGGGAAAGCCGGTTCAGCATCCGCAGCGCGCCTGTCTTTACCTGCACACCCACGTCAGCATAGCACCTCGGAATTTAGTGCGTATACGTACCAATGACCCAGCTCAGAGCAGCTTCGACAGGACTGACGCTTTCGTCGAGGTCGTGTCCGTACAAGCACATACCAGCCTCGAGTCGTAAAGAGTCTCGGGCCCCGAGGCCGATAAGCATGACTTCGGGGGCGGCGGTGATCGCGTCAGTGATGGATTGGGCCTTGCTTGGAGGGATAGACACCTGTCATCGTTTAATGAGCTGTCATCTGGAAGCAGTGAATCGAGCGCACCTCGAAACCATCCTCGCCAGTGTATCCTCCTCTCGCAACGTGGCACTCGACAACCTCCCCGTCCTTGGCCTTCAACCCCAAGAACGCGCTCTGCCCAAACTTGATACCATTCAAATCCGTCTCTGTCAACCCTTGCAGCACGTCCTTTGCCTGGGGACCCTGGAGGGCTACAAGTCCCCACCCATCAAGCGTCTTCCACTCCACTTCCTTACCAGCATGCGCCTTGTTCCAAGCTTCCAACTTTTGCCCAATCCAGGCGCGGTCCTCAGCGGCCCTGCCGGCGTTGGTAACTACATACCACTTGTCCTCGGCATGTTTTGTGACGATGGTATCGTCAATAATACCTCCTTGCTCATTCAAGATGACAGACAAGGTGGAGGAGTAGGGCTGGAGGGACTGGAGAGAGGAAGGGACGAGGGTGAGGAGGAATTCTTGGGAAGAGGGGCCGGTGAAGGTGTGCTGGAGCATGTGGGAGACGTCAAAGAGACCGGCAGAGGCGCGGACGTGCTTGTGTGCGATGACTATCTTATCTCAGCTCCTTATACCTATACGCTATTGAGGACGTACTCTGGCCGACATCGCCGTAGCTCAGAGGCATGGAATAGCCGGCAAAGGGCACCATCTTGGCGCCCTGCGCGACGTGAAAGTCGTACAGAGGCGTCTTTTTGAGTTCCTGATAGATGGTGAGTGGTGGTCAAGGACGGTACAGCGGTGCGTACCTCTGCGACAGCGACAGAGCTGGCAAAACAACGGCTAGCCAGGAGAGGCCTGGCTCTGGCGGTGGTGCGTGCGGCGGCGGTGGCAAGCTTGAGCATGGCGAGATGAGATGAGATGGGGAGGGAAGAGGAAAGAATGGGGGATCGATGGGGTATATATATATTTTCCAACTTCCCTTTTCCAATCAGAGATCACCCGGACTCGCTTCATCTTATCGGGACGGAAGACCGGTGCGGCGACCTCCGCCTCAGCGACGTTGCCCCTCAAAAGATGTACAAAGGTGTACAAAGTGTATGGCGAGGGCATCTCCTGCTGCGACAATGCTGCCAGACAACTCCACCATCCTACAGCCACAGCCCACAGATCCCGTCCCCGCCGACCCAGCGACCTGCAGCCTTCTTGGCACAACAGGCTTGGTCGTCCAGGCCCTCAGTGAGTGCCATCGCATATTCATCAACAGTACTGACTATGCATAGTGGGGGTCATGGTCATCAGCTCGCTGGTCATCAAGAAGCAGCTTGAAAAGCGGAAGCGGTCGTGGCGCATCTGGCTATTGGATGTATCAAAACAGCTCGCCGGGCAGGCCGTCGTGCATGGTTTGAATATCCTAGTACGCCCCATATATCGTCTCTGACTCTACTAACAACAACACAGATATCATGGCTTGTCGCTTCTGTAGCCCACAACAACCCGTGCTCCTTGTATTTCCTCAATGTCCTGATTGACACCACTGTCGGCAAGTCTCGGCGGAACGGCGGCATCGTACAAAGCTGACCATGCACCAGGCGTCGGTATCATCTTTCTGAGTCTCAAGCTGTTCACTTGGTACTTTACATCATACCTGGGGTATGACGGATTCATCAGTGGAAAGTACGGCAACCCACCGCAAGCCCAATTGTAAGGACGCCCTCTCCGATCCGCGATCCCAAGCTTACAAGATCTGCAGCTGGTGGAAGCAGCTCCTCACCTACCTGATGTCCATCATCACCATGAAACTCCTCGTCCTCCTCCCCTTGACCCTTCCCGGCATCTCCGACCCCCTCCTCCGTCTCGGCCACTGGCTCCTCGACTACCTCTCCCCCTCGGCCCAAGTCATCTTTGTCATGGCCGTCTTTCCGCTCATCATGAACATTGTCCAATTCTGTCTCGTCGACCAGGTTATCAAAGCGAGTCCGCAGGCGGACGAGGGGCGAGGAGATGAGGTGAGGGATAGTGCGGGGAGGAGGGGGAGGGGAGGGGATGGGGAGGGGTATAGTCGGGTACCGGATTGGGAGGCAGATTTGGAAAGTGAAGGGCCCAAGCCGGGCGCGGTGGACAGGGCACTGCCGCCAAGTTCGCCTCTCCTCAGTGCGGGAGGCCACGACGGCTACGGTAGTACCACCCCGAGCCCCATGGGCAGTCCCACAACTTCCCATTCGTATCTCCCAGAGAGCCTGAACGGGGGCAGCATATGGAGCAAGATCACCGGGAAAGCAGGATCGGAGGGGCCCAAAGTAGGAGAAGCTGGCTCGTCGACGTGGTGGGAGTATCCTGAAGCAGCCGAGGAAGGGAGGCTGAGTGTACCGCCAGAGCGAGCCAATCGCTCAAAAGCGCCTTCACCAGATTCGGCTCGGGCTTCCAAACTCGCCTTTACCTCGCCCATACCGCCGCCTTCTGCATCGACCGACCCGCCCATCCCAGCAGATCCTTCGTCGTCTGCGACATCTTCTTCTTCTTCTGCGCGCCCGAGGCAGCAGTCGCGAGATTGGGGCACCAACTCGTCTCACTCGCAGACACAAAGATCAGTCGCCTCCAGACGGCTGACATCAGACCTTGAGCGAGAAGCGCGGTTGACACTCAGCCCGCCGGGGTCGCCGGTAGTGAAAGAAGGGGCAGCAGACGAGGTGGGCATGGAGATCTGGCGGGCGTGATAGAGACCCCCGGGGGAGATGTGGCTTACAGCATGTGTATATAGTGTCCCGTTCCTTTGCACGCGTTGATGTACCTTATAATGTTCTGCGCAATGTTCGGACGCGTTGGTTGTTTGTATACGCGGGCGAGTCGACGGGGCGACGTTGGCGGGGTGATGCATCTCCTGCAGCATGCATACCGCACCCTACGCAGTGGGCCGCACAGTCGCTGCCAAGCGTCAGCAGGCCATGAGCGAATGGGGCGATGGTCCAGAGCGAGACTGGACGGAAACCTTGCAGCAAATAGAGTTTCGTCATGTATCTCGGTGTCGCCGTCATCCCCAGCTGGTGAGTAGCCAGGAGAGTAGCCTAGGAGTAGCCTGTACCCATCCCCAGCCCCCCGCTGCATCGCCCACGGATAGATACATCGCCCTCTCTCAAACCGCAGCGCGTAGTAAACGCCATTTATTTTACCTCTTTCTTTCTTTTCCCCTTCTCTTTCTCCACCACCCGCTGCCATGTCGCTCTTCCGCGACATCCCGGCACCACCACCGTCCTCCTCCCTCTTCGCCTCCCCATCCAAGCAACAGCCAGAGCCGCCTGTCAAAACCCGCCCCTCCTCAGGCAGCGTATCCCGCAACGACCTTTTCACCACCTCCTGGCAGCCCGATATCGCTCCCCCCCGGCCCCTTCGGAGCGAATCTTCTGGCAATGCCGCCGGTGGATCCTCTTCTGATGAAGATGGGGGGTCCAGAACAATGCCGACGATGACTTCGCCAGGTCGCATCAGTGGATACCACGCGAATACTATGCCCTCGCCCATGCGCCGGCGGGAATTCACTCCACTCGACTCGCGGGGTCCTATCGCCTCGTCCCCCTCCAAGGCCAGTGCGCTGGCCAGCACCAGCCCGACAGTCGATGAGTTTGGCGTCTCGAGACCCTCTGCTATCCCGCCCAGCACCCACAGCCAAGGCCTGGCGCGCGAAGGATCACCTCGCACATCTTCCTTCTTTGACGTCGCGACCGACCTCCCCGCCCCGCCCCCACCTGCCCCCCGTCTATCCTCCTCCATCCCTTCCTCCTCCGCCAACTCCCACATGGGTTCCCCAGTGTCTGGCTTGTCGCGCTCGGCGAGTTTACGCCGCGCGGGCAAGACATTGCCGGCACCATTACCTTTATCTCGAACGGGGTCGAACGGCACGGGGCCGGGGTCGATCGCACATGCGCCCTTGAGTCTCGGAGGAGGAGAAAAGCAGAGATCGTGGGACTCATATACGTCGTCGCATTCGTCGACGCCATCGGCCTCGGGGTCGTTTCTGACGGCGGCGGACGATCCTCTCTCGCCTCTCCATCAGTCACCACAACTGCCGCCTTCAGGCGTGGGACTGACGGACGATTGGATACCGCCCTTACCGCCATCTTTGGATGATATCGAACTCCGCCTCATGCCCAACAAGACATACCTGCTCGGGCAGGGCCGGTATTCCGACGTCTATCTGGGAGCGTACAAGCGCGTGAGAAAGAAGAAGATCCCAGGGCGAGGCAAGGATCTACTGGGACGGCCGTCGAGGCTTCCCGACAATATCATTAGCTTGGATAAGAAGGAAGAAGGGTCGGATATGCAGCTGGAGGTGAATGAGGATGGGGATGGGCTTGTGGGAGGAAGCTGGAAGCTGTGTGCTGCAAAGCGCCCGGCAGCTGACAGGGATGCGCAGACGATGGGTCTTCGTGAGGCTTTCTTTCTCAACAGATTGAGGGCTACGTCACCAGCCCATGAACGGTCTACCTTTCCCCGGTCGACGGGGCGTACAAGAGCTGTATCTCCCTTGCGAGATACGTTTGCCGGCGCTCAGGCGCAAAGAAAGCCAGTCCGGAATGGAAGCGTCTATATCGCAAAACTCATTGCTGTCAAGGAAGACTTTGATAACCCCCACTTTTCATCACATTCCCGATCGACATCAGATGCAGTCATGGGTGACAAGTCGGGGTCTAATCTGTCCGTCTCGGGTACTCTGACTCGGCAGAGAAGTTCTACGATGCTACCTTTCCAAACCCCTCCCAATGCCCAGATTCAATCAGCCGCCAACAAGGTCTCTGCTGGTGTATCGAAACCTATCCCTTCGACAGATATCACCAACCTTCCTTCCTTCCCTTCATACCCCTCACTCGCTGAAGCGATACGCCAAGAACAGTATTCAAAGCCCCCACTGCCTTCGATTTCGAGGTTGGTGCTGGTACTTGAACATGCGCCTTTAGGGACGCTGGATAGGTTGTTGAGGACGAGCCCGCAGTTGGTGGGGAAAAAGTTGTTTGCGAGATGGGCGAGGGAGGCCACAGAGGGGCTGGAGTGGGTGCATGCGAATGGTGTTGTTCATGGTGACATAAAGCCCGGTAATATACTTGTACGTTCTGCCTATCTCTCACAATGCCGCAAAGCTAACGAGTCGTGCAGTTGACGGCAGACCTGCATATCCGTATATCGGATTTCGGGTCTTCTCTCCTCATCCACCCTGCTCACCCACCGACAGATGGTCTTGGTCTTGGCACATTGCCCTTCTCTTCACCCGAGCTTGTGGACAAGAGCGCCACATTCTCCTTTCCCGTCGACATCTGGGCGCTCGGCGCGACTCTCTACCAGTGTATCACTGGTCGTGAGCCGTACAGAGGCCTCCGGATCATGGAGCTGACGCACCGCGTCAAGTCTGGTGGTTTGTGGCCCTATGAAGAGAGCGAGCGTCTCAGCCGGGTCGGCCAAGGGGTAGAAGTCGATGGCACGCCTTTCCCATCCGCTTGGAGGGAACCTGTATACTCTGGCTCGAGCGACTTTGCTACGAATTCTGTGGCGGGTATCAGGCGAGCCGGGTCATTGCGTGTCCCATCGACATACTCGACGCTCGGTAAAGAACCCTCAGCTACATTCTCTGGTCGGCCCAGGCTGAACAGGATGACGAGTGCCGAGTCTATCCGGGCCAACGAGGATGCTACTTCCTCTGCCAGCCCGGCAGCCATCAAGCTGTGGTCTAAATGGGTCAAGGGCGGGGCGGGGCTCGACCCCGTCACTGCGCTCCTGGCAGAAGACAGTACCCCAGCCGAGTTTTGGGAGCAGATGCAAGCTTCTGGTGGTGTATCCAGGCAGAGCAGTCTGAGGCGTAGCACTTCTTTGAGAAGGGACGAGGATGCAGACCGTGAGATGGAGGAAGGGACGAGGCAAAGGCAGACCTTGAAGGTTGTAACCCAGCCTGTACCTTCTTTGTCGCCTGCTCTGGCACCGCCGACGGTCAATACCCTTCCTCCCTCTCCTGCACCCACACCCTCGCCCTGTACGCTACCCCAGTCCGAAGGGTTCCTCCCTCTTCAGCCTCCAGCCCCTCAGCCTCAGACGCCTACTCGTCGTCAGACGCTTACGGAAGCCTACTCCGATGGCTCCCCCGCGATGCTCTACCTTGACCAGTCTGAGCGCGTGTCGGAGGAGGTGAGGGATGTGATTAAGGGGATGTTGGAGGTGGATCAGTGGGAGAGGTTGGAAGCGAGGGAGGTCAGGGCGATGTGGGATGAGCTGGGGATCGGGGCTGGAGATGATGAGATGGAGGTTGATGAGGGGATGTGATCTACATAGTTGGGCGATTTCACTTGGGATTATCTGGACGACCGTGTAGTTTTAGACCGAGGGACCGTTGTACGATCAAAACGTTATTAGCACTTATAGTTGACAATGCACCATCCTGGTACAGAACCGTATCCAAAAGAATCAAATCATTCTGTAGATTGTCCATGACATGCTAAATATAATTTCTAGTAGATCCCAGGAATAAATTTGTACGGCACAGTCCTGCAATACTCCTCCCAATCATCCCCATACTTTCTCTCGCACTTTTGGAAATCTCTCTCACACCTGTGCACCAACACTGTCAAGAAGAAGAACGGGTACCACATGGTGATAGGAGTGTGCAAACCGGCACAAAGACCCCAAGTACAGGCTTGGATCCAGTCGGCAGTGTAGTTGGGCTTCCGGAGGAAACCCCACCAGCCAGAGGTGAGGAGCTTGTTGCCGTGCTTGGTCTGGATGTAGGTGGGGTTCTCGACCTCGGCCCAGGGAACGGTAGGGAAGGCTTTTCGGCGGACATACTGGCCCTGCTGCTGCATCTTGAAGACAGACTTTTGCGACATGGCAGAGTCAAAGATCCAGTAGCAGGTGATGAGGGTGGTGAAAAGAGCGACAGAGGCCCAGATGGGGAACTCGTAGGTGGCGAGAGGGGTTCGGGACATGTAGATGGCGGGATAGACGTACATGAAGGGACTACAGGGTGCATCAGCAGCAGTCGAGAGGAGCAACAAGGACTTACACGCCAGACATGTTCCAGAAGATGAGCATCCATCCAAACTTTTCGTGAAACATGTCCCAAGTCTGGGGAATCATCTGTTCACCCTTGGCACAGGCGTTGATGTACAGTCCGGTAGCGATCAAAAAGTGGATCATGTTGTAGGACACCCGACCGTACTCTTCGTACTGCTTGACGGTGGCAGACAAGGCAAACAAGAAGAGCAAGACCCAGGGCACGCGGACCTCGGCAAACATTTTCAAGTCAATAACACCAATTCGGGGGTTGAGACTGATACCCATAAAGTGGTCGTAGATGACATTACCGCTCAACCGGAGGGGCTTTCCACCGTAGTGGAAGAATCGGCCAGACAAGTCGATGATGAGCGACACAGAGTAGGAAGTGATGATGGACACGGTCATGATGGGGCCAAAGTTTTCAATGATCCAAGGCAGTCGGTAGATGCCAGTCTTGTGGAGGATGAAAGAGAGGGCCAGGGTAGAGTACCAGGACGCGAGCGCATTGCACTTGTAGGGAAGAGTGTCGTAGTTGAGGGAAGGGACGGGAAGACCGTTCTGCCACATACCGGGCATGAAAGCGGCAAAGACAAGCTGGATAGCAGTGAGACCCCAGTAGGTAACAAAGCCAAACTTGGTGGGGTAGGCGCCCTGAATGGAATGTCAGTGATGCATTGTGCCCGGATCTACCATACTCACCTCGACGATGTGGTCCCACATACGGCTAAAGAAGGGCTGGATGTCGTCCACGGAGGTAGGATAGACAAAGCTTCCCTCGTAGAACCAAAGACAAATCCAGAGGTAGTCTATGAGATGTCAGTATGGTTCGATGGACAAGGAGATGCGTCACTTACACATGAGGGGCGGGAAAAAGACCATCATGGCGAGGACGCCGAGGGGGCCTCCGAACTCATAGCTGTTTTTTGTCAGGGCCGCCTTGTGCTGCTCGTCTTGCAGACTCACTCCTGGTGCTCGTCGACCTTTTTGTCCATCTCCTGGCCGTGCTCTGTGGGGACGGCATTGACCTTGAGGAGGGCGGTGGAGTTGCCGCGTGCGATGTCCTCTGAGGTGAGGGTGTTTACCTTGCGCTGCCTGACGCCGTCTGCCATGTTGGGTGATGATCTGGGTGTCGTGGATGCCCGCCGACTTTTTGTACACGAGATGTCAACCACGAGAAATTACACGCGGACCGACGCGACTGACATCGTACGAGGACCAGGTTTGCTTCCGCTACGAAGCCCGCCGCCACCGTGTTGAGTGACAGCGGGGCGTGAGGGGGCAGGACATTCCCACATGGCCAGCATAGCTGAATGGATGGAATTGAAGACCAGAAAATGCGAAGCTCACTGGCTGAACGGATCACAATTTCGTTCTCAGCATGGGGGCTCAGTCCTTTGTCCCCCGACGTATTCTCTGGGCGATCAAAGGGTAATCTCTTCGGAGTCATCGTCTTCCTCTTTTCGTTGGCAAGTCCAGATTGGCCTACATAACGCCTCCTACACAAGATTCTCAAATCCCCACCCTGTCTTCCCATAGTCCATTCTTCCGAAATCCAATTCCCAAACAATGAGCCCGCACTTGCCCGTAGTGATCGACACCACCCAGCAACAAAACTCCCGATTGTCTGTGGCATCGGCAATGGCTAGGGCACCTAGCCCCGCTCTCTCTATTTCAAGCGCAGTGTCATTGGTCGTCCCGCTCGAATATCAAGGAGGGGGACATCCGGGAACTATGGACACTTCTCCCGATGGAGAGTGGCTCTACAAGGCAAGTATTCGAATCTTGATCGACAAGGCTGACGAATACATCTACAGCCCACAAACGAAGGCGAAATAGCCTGGTATGATAACATCAACGACCCAGTGTACATGAAAGAACACCCAGAGTTGGAATCTCTGGAGCAATTCATCCCAGCGTACAAGGGATGGGTCGAACGGTCGTCTTATGTTCGATCCGCGACCCCCGCTTCAAGTCGTCGTGGATCAAACGTGTCATCGAGTCACAAATCAGGGGACATGGTCCCAACGTATGGAAAGGACGGACAGATTGTTGGGTATAAGCCCAATGGAGCCGACAAGTATACCAAGGTCTGTTCATCGATTCCTTGTGATTTCCAGCTAACAACGTTGGCAGTCCATCATCATCTCCAACCTGACACACGGTCTTCGTGACGTAACGGTAGCAGACTTCAAGCTCGGTACCAGACTCTACGGGCCATTGGCTTCTCCCGAAAAGCGGGCGAGACAAGATGCCACCACCGCTGAATGCACGAGTGGGAGCAAAGGCGTCTTGTATGCAGGCGGCACCGTGAGCTTCCTCCTTCACATTCTTGGGATAGAGAGACTGACCTGGCACAAGACCTGGCTCCCTTCACGAGAGTGCCATGTATTCTCCGACGACCGTTTCAGCCGCACGTTGAACGATGATACTCTGGCTAGTGCGGCCGCTTGCGTCTTTCCCAGCGTTCGAGCCCTGACCCTTCCCTGCGAGTATGACGTCGCACAAGAGGATGAACAGCCTGAGCTCGACCTTGAAGATTGCCGTGAGAAAGAACAAGATATGCTCAATCGCACACGGACCGCTCTGCAGCTCCTTCCTAAACTGAGCGAAGCTATCCAGACCACCGGCTTGGACTTTCCGGGCACCTCTGCGCTGATCATACACGGAAAGTCGGTAGAGGACGATACGCCCGAAGTGAGGTTGGCGTTTGTAGACTTGGCGCATACACATCAACACGACGAGGATATGTCGCCGGATGGGGTACTATTTGGGATCGAATCGACTATGGGTATCTTGAGAGAGCAAGAGGCGGCTTTGGAGAGCTCGCTGGCTGCGCTGGACAAAGGTCGTAAGCCATGGAATGCATGGGGCTCTGATGCAGAAGAAGAGGAGGGCGGAGGGTGGAATGCGTGGTGCTCGGATGAATGAAGAGCAAGATGCGTGATTTGTATAGCGAGAGGAGTGATCTGTATAGCGAGAGGCGTGATTTGTATAGCGCCTATAATGCATGTAGAGGTACCACAATAGAACCAACCCATCAAAGCTTAGAGACCTTGTCGATCAGCTCCTACCGAAGGATCCGGTCAGCTAATCAGAGGTTACTCAAAGCAGAGCGGAAATTGAACTGACATTCAGATCCGCGAAGCCGGCACCGACATACTTATCCACCTTCTGGCCGCCTTTGAAAGCGATGAAGGTGGGCATGGCACGGATCCCGGCCTCTTGAGCAATATCCTATCAGACACATCAGCTAACGAACTTGCACTGTCAAACGCGTACAGGCTGCTCGCCGACGTCGACCATGTGAAACTTGACGCCGGGATAAAGGCCCTCGAGCGACTCGAAGATTGGAGAGATGACTATGCAGGGGACACACCAAGGTGCCCAGAAGTAGATGACGACGACGTCAGAGCCGTTGATCTTGTGGGAAGAATGAGCGCCGAGTGTGGAAGAGGGGAGAGAGCGACGTACGAGGTCTTTGAATTCTTCGAGAGATGTGATATTTTCGATCATATCGGATTGTGTTGTGGATGGGGGGATGATGGGTGATATTGGATCGCGATGGTATATATACTCCTCCAGAAGCAGCAGTGTGCCAGGAAAGGACTGCTGCACGTGGCGATGAGCGATGACTGCTTGTTGATCGCTCGCCACGTGGGAGACTGTCGATGTACTGAGCGTAATTCTTTCTTGCTTGCACCAAAAGTCGCCATGGCGGCAGCTCCAACGTGTCCTCTGTACATCCGGAACAAATCCACTGTATATGTGCATACACA
Source organism: Cryptococcus floricola (assembly GCA_006352305.1). Lineage (NCBI taxonomy): Eukaryota > Fungi > Basidiomycota > Tremellomycetes > Tremellales > Cryptococcaceae > Cryptococcus > Cryptococcus floricola. Next base: position 1,543,595 of record CM016931.1, on the reverse strand, counting down.
CAGGCGTAAGACAATAGAGCTACTTTATCGAGCCCCAGCGAACGTCTCGAGCTGTGCCTACGACGGCGGCAGACGGTCAGCCAACGACATCCCAGTTCAGAGAGTTGACTCACGGCTAGACCCTGGGGGTTATCGCCGACATAATCGCCAATCTTTGTGCCGTTCTTGTAAGCAACGAATGTGGGCAACGAGCTGATTCCGACTTGTGCGACGATGTCCTGTGATACAACATGAGCTGACGCGATCTCCGCCACCTGCACGACTGAGCAATGTACGGGATGTTTGTCGACGTCGACCTTGTAGAACTTTGTGCCAGGGTAGTCGTTCTCAAGAGACCTAAAGGGCAGGGACATGGTCTGGCATGGACCACTTCCAGTCGCCCAGAATTGGATGATGACGACGTCAGAGCTGTTGATCTTTGGAAGTACCGTCTGAGCGCCGATACGCAAAAGAGGCAGGTGAAAGACTGACGAGCTCGTTGAACTCTTTGCACGACTCGATAGTTTTGACCATATCAGTAGTTTCTGTTTCAATGTTGATGGGGAGATGCGGTAAGATTGTGGCGATATATATATTTCGAGACGATCAACAGTGAGCGTGGAAAGGACGGCTGTCGCGTCATGATGCTCCCATCAGCGGGGATGAGGCCGTAATTGAGAGTGGTCCATGCGGGCTTGCTTCCAGATGGCGGCTATCTTGAGCCCGGATGACGGCCCTTCATTCCCAGCGCTGCAGCCTGCGTATTCGCTACGAGATCAGCATGTCACCACATCAAAGTCTCCGTCTCCATGCAGGTAAACCAATTCCATTCTATTCATTCAGCTTCTGACAGCATTTTTCGCAACACGATCAATTCCATCTAAGCAGTAACCTCCTCGAGCAAGCCCTGTAACGATGATTGGTCAGCCTCCATTCCCCAAGTACTCTACATCAGCGCTCACGGTGATCTTGGCAGGGGCGGCACCAGTGATGGTCTTGAAGGGCTTGCCGTCCTTGTAGGCAATGAAAGTAGGCATGGCCTTGATAGCAGCCTCCTTGGCGACTTCCTGTAGAGCCGAGTCAGTGATTATCCATACACGGGTCGAAGCGGACGCACCTCCTGCTCCTCGACGTCAACCTTGACAAACTTGACGCTGGGGAACTTGTCCTCGAGCTTGGCAAAGTGGGGAGAGATCATCTTGCAGGGACCGCACCAGGTCGCCCAGTAGTCAACGACGACAATGTTCTCGGCGCTGGAGGTCTGAAGATAGGCGAGGTCAGCAAGATCACCGTGTCATGACAGACAAGACGTACGAGAGCCTTCCACTCGTCGTAAGATTCGATAGCCTTGACCATTGTGTTGTATTGATGTGTTGTTGCTAGAGTAGAGGGGTTGTTTGTCAGGACAGATGCGCAAGATGGAGGAAAATGATAGGCGAGAAATTGTGGACGCGAAAGGAAGATTGCGGAGCTTTATACGCATTCCTTCCAGGCGTTGCCACCCATGCTGAGTCACCTCTATCGCATGCGCGCCGGGGAATGGAGGGAACTGACTCACCAGGGGATGCTTGGAGAGACGACGGCGATTGGTAATGCGCAAGTAGTCAACAGAGCCTCACGTCACTCGGCGATTGAATCCTTGTGGCACCTTCCACTCGGCGTGCTCCGCCGTTGTAAATGGGGGGATGATAAGGAAAGCAGACTTTCGGGCGAGAGGAGATGGAAGAGGTTGTTCGGCCTTGCCATCTTGTCTTCCATGGTCCGTTGCGATATTCTCCTAAGATACTGCGTAGTCTTTGTTGATCGTGCTCACGCCAAGTGGCACAGCGCTGCGATCGATCAGGTTGTCCGAAGAGGTGGAGAGACCTCTAGCTTTGGATGGTAGATGATTTAGACGAGAGGTGGGGCCTGCTATGCATAGCTGCATAGTCTTCTGCTACGCGTTCACCTGTTGCCTTGGCATCTCTAAGCTCTAGGGCCGTCTTGGCTGTCTCTCGTTTCGTATATGAAGCTAAGGACGAAGCCCGTGTACAGTATGCCCCACTCAATACTGAGGGTAACGTTGAACGATGGTAGCGGGGCTAGTAATGGTACAAAGCGTCCGTAGTATAGAGGCAGGGCGAAGCTTCAAGTCACAGTCCCGCGCGTATACAGTGGCTTTGTCTCGGTTCATCAAATGGGAAGAAAGAGAGCAACTCGAACCCTCGGGGTCCTTGCATGCCGTGCTTCAACGCCCCGTCGTATTCGACTTGAGGAGCCTCCAGAGCTTGCTGCTAGTCTGGCCCTTTCGTACATAAGAACCCACACTTTAATGGACCTCCCGTACCAGTCTCATCATCAAACCGGGCCATGCGTCGCACAATTGGAGCTCGAAAAAGCCTGTATCAGTCAAACCTTCCAAGTCGTTGTTCTCTTGTCCATCAGGTCCCAGACATCCATACCCTCTTTACGCTCCGCGCTCCCTCTCCCCTCTATCTCGTACAGAACTTTGACGAGGTACGAGCGACGACGCGCGCTGATCATTGTGAGACCCTTTATTGCCTGCGCAATATGGTGCCTGTACCAGCATTTATACTTGTTCCAAACTGATCTCGACCGTGTTTGACTGGGTTCCAACCTTCGGTACGTTTACTGGCCAAGCTGACGACCGATACCACCGGAACTTTGTCTACTACATGCGTACTCTTGTTGGAAGAACCTTTCCGTGAGCCGTGAGGGCCCGTGAGCCGCCGACTGCCTGTGGCTGTGGGCGCTGTGGCTGCAGGAGAGTTCCGCTTCACAAAAGATGGATGCAGATCTTTTCTTCGAGGTGCCTTGTCTCTGAAATTATCCATGCTCTTGTTCCCACCACGGCCCGTATCCCTTATGCCCGGACTGGCCATATGTAGCTAGTGCATGTAGTGCATCCATCTTGTTCGCCTCCGTCTCAAGGCCCCTCCGTGTCCTCCGTTCATCTACCGTACAGGTTAGCAACCAGAAACAAAGGTACAAACAAATGACCAGGATTGTTCAGGATGATCAGGATCAAGCTCTACGCGTTCACCTCTTTTTTCTCGTTCCTCCAACCAGGTCCGGGAACGCGTTCGTTCGAAATATATGGTCCAATCGGTTTCTTTGCATACCCGAGTACGGCCCGCTGTGCTGGGATCCACTGCTCGGTGCGCGCTGCACTCCGCTGTAAAGCCCCGACGTCCAACACGTTCAGAGTCGTGAACAGCTCACAGCTCATAGCGCCACGCGCAGGCCTCGCAGGCTCGCACATCTGGCCGGACACACCGGAGGCCGGAAGATGGACGGTTGAGAGGGTGACAAAGACAAGAAGGAGAGTTGAGAGAGGAGGACGACGCAAGGCGGCACGAGGCACCGGCGGTGTCGCGTTCGGGTAGTACTAGTCGTGGATCTCCCGCCAAGAGCAGCCGTATCCTCAAGTATAGACGCTGATATGATGCTGTGAGCGATGAGCGCCGAGCACGAAAAACGTAGCACGCGGGCAGGGCATGCGTCAGTGGGATGAATGAGTCACACTACTCTCGAAAGATCTGCGGCGTCCATATGAACGCCGTCTTTTTTACGGACTGGCTCACACTAGCAGAGACAAGTTGAGTAATGGTACCAAACTTGTGGATAAAATGCCGTCTTGGCTCTCGCGTGGTGCGCATGGAGCATGGATCTGTCTGGCCCATGTATGTCACAAGCGGCGCTGTCTAGTATACACGCATAGCACAGAGCCAAAAACTGTTCATCGAGATGTGATAGAGTGGAGCAGAGTGGGCGAGGGATGCCGGATGGCGGGATTACCACTTGGTAACAAGGAACGGTGCATCCAAGACGGCGAGGTCCCTCGACTAGAGGTTGAGTGATGGGACTGCACACCGCTGCCCTCAATCTTGCGTCCGTCTCGCTACCGGGGTCGGGAGCTGGGATATCAATTAGCCCCTGCCCCCTGCCCCCTGCCCATCTATGGGTGGTGCATGGCGACGAGCAATGTAATGGATGGGGCTATTGGGTTCTAGCTGTTTCGCGGATTAGCTCTGATTGGCATTACTGGTGCCGTGACGGACCGAGAAAATGGATTGTGGTGCCTGGGTGGGATTACAGTTTTAGCCACCTTGTCCCTTGGCGGGTGTCTCTTGCTGTCTCTCGAGGCCATGCATGCCCTGTATATGCTGCATGCCCCCCCCTGCCTGGGTGGCTGCGAGGGATGGATTGACAGACGCAGCGAGCAGCGAGAAGTGCCACGGAGGCCCCCCGCCACGATCGACGAGTGCTATTAGCGTGTGTCATCTGCTAGCGCGGTTTAGTCGCGCTGTCTCGTCCTAGTCGCCCCTCGAGATGCAAATATTTATATAATCGCACCCGCCATGGCCCCTCCCCCCCGACCCCCGTAGCCACCATGCTCGACCTCTTCCTCGTCCCAAAGCACGGCAACGCGGGCGGCCGCAACTTCCCCCACGCCGGTACGTCGACCTCCCTCCCGCCTCCCCCGCCCCCCGCTCACAGATGCAGGCCACCTCGGCGTCAGCCCAGTCGTCGTACAGGGCAAGATCATCACAAAACTCCCCTCCGTCATCCCAGAGCCCTTCCTCGTCCGCTCCATCTCCCTCCGCGTAAAGTGCACAGAATTCAGAGCAGGCGGCGCATTCGAGGGCGAGCTCCAAAACACCCTCTATGAGCAGACACAGACCATCCTCGTACCGCCCGAGGGGGACGAGTACATCAGCCTGGGTGATTGGGAGTCGCCGTTCAGAATCATCATTCCGACGGACGCGGCCATCCAGGGACGCAGCTCGATGACCATCAGGGAGTACAAGGTCGTGTGGCGCATGGAGGCCGTCCTCGAGCACAAGACAATACCCTACGTCGGGAACGGGTTCACCAAGGCGTACGCACTCGAGCTGCAAAACTACCAAGCACCACCCCTCATGCCCCTCTCACCGCCATCTCCGCTCTTTATCGGCTCAGATACCCTTTGTTCTCGGGTCTCCATCAATGTACCCCACGGTGCCTTTGGTCCCGGCGACTCGTTTGATGTCGCTGTCCAGGTCCGCCCAGAGAACCCTGCAGTGCTCGTCAAGAAGGTGTCGGTCGTCTTTGAGCGTTTCATCGAGCGTGTCGACCCGAAATCTGCTGGCGGGAGACGCGAGTCGTTCAACGGTCATTCACCAAGCAAGCGGCGGCATAACCAATCTCCCCGCGCCCATTCGCCAACGCAGACCACTTCGAAACTGTCATCGATTATACGTCGAAGCCTCTCTCCCCGCCCACCATTCCACCGCTTGCCTACCGATCCTGTGGCACGAGAACCAGAGTCGGCGGCAGAGGGTCACGTCATCCGCGACAAGATATTGGAGACGGCGAGTACGGGAGTGGAGCAGGGGTCGGATGGAGCGGGGATTTGTACGCTGGCAGTCAACCTTCCACGGCGTGCGGGCAAGTGGGCGCTGGGAGAGACGCATCGGTCAAGTTTGGTCGTCATGACCTACCAGCTCAAAGTGTCAGCCACCCTCAAAGGCGACCGACGCGCGTCGGCGTCGAAATCGTTTACATGCCCGCCCATCCCCATCGTCATCTCGTCCACATCGTCCGCCGAACGGTCAAAGGCGGCCATGCAGGCGGCAGAGACACAGCGTAGAAAGCTGGCAGGAGGGAAGAATGGGCTGTATCTGCACGAGGCCAATCGCAGCGTGTTTGATACGCCTGAACCATTCCATCGCTCTGAAGAAGTCTTGTCGCCCATTACTGGCGTGGCTACCAACGTCAAGCCTATCCTTTTGCACGACAAGTCATCCCCCGCGCCCTCGTCCCAATCCATCTCCTTCATCTTTCCTTCCCCGCCACCCCACGACTCGCCCCCAAAGAGCCACCTCCCCATCCATTCATTACTCAACCCCGAGTCTTCCCCTCCCACCCCAGACAACGAGCAGCTCCTGTCACCTCCGCCCACCCGCGGGACTGGCGCAGAGCTCGACCGTACCGAGTTTGACCCCGAGTACAAGAGCATCCTCAACCGCTTCCAAGCCCAAGCGTCATCCGGCCGGCGTATCTCTGCCACCACCTCGGAAGAGGAAGAGGTCCAGCCGCTCCGGTCGAGGCAGAAACTCGACCCGGAAGAGTCGCGGGGGATTTCAGAGTTTGACTATCCGTCGTTGCCTTCGCTCGATGCGCTCGGTTTGGGATTGCCGCATGTACCCGAAGACGCTCGGCCACGTCTGCGCCGTCCCAACACTGCGCCGATCCACTCTACATTCTCCATGTCGCGTTCAGACCAGGTACCTCTGCCGTTGAGCGGGGGACTGGGCAAGACATCGAGCGTGGGCGGGGGTAGGCCGGTGACGAGTTATGGAGTGCTGGGACGGACGCAGAGGGGTACGGGTTCGGCGGTGTTTGGGAGGACGAGGACGGAGGGGGGTGATGCGGATACGTTTGCGTTTGTCATGCCGCGAGAGAAGAGTGCGGGGTCGGATGAGTAGGCAAGGAGAAGAGAAGGACATTCACCAGCATGGGTTTCATTTGGCATGTTTTTTCGCATTGTGATATAGCATTCTCATTAGCATTGATTCATTTTTCATTCTCATCCCTCGCATCATCTACTAGAGAGCTATAATCATGGGGGATTTTGTTGGTACCACATTTGTTTAAATTCGTCTTACACTACCATTTGTTCATATAGTATCGTCTGGCCATCAGGCTTAGCATCATGTATCCATCACACATCCTCGCCCCTCTGTCGTTCTCCAGCATATCTGCAGGTATAGGCATGCATAGATCCGGACGTTCTCCCGGCCGGCACAACGCGGCCCGATGAGAGTTTTGCGCGAGTTGCCGTCCTCAGCTGTTCAATTCCCATAACTAGCCATTTCTCCATTTGTATCTCTCTTCTTCTTCTCTATAATCCCCCCAGTAAACAACCTATACATACCATGGCCCCAGCCCGTGAGTGGCATCCTGGAACAGCTCACAGCAGCACACAGTCGCTGAATGACATCATTAGACAAGCATCTTTTGAACACTCCCCAGACCCTCGTCGTCGACTCGCTCAAGGGCCTGGCTACCGTCAACCCCAACGTCAAGCTCGATGAAGCCCAAAGAGGTGCGCCCCTCAACTACGCACACACCACATACTAACGCCCAGCTAGTCATCTACACCCCCGCATCCGACCGGGTCGCCCTGCTCTCTGGCGGTGGTGCCGGCCATGAACCCGCGCACGCCGCCTTTGTCGGCCCTGGTCTCCTCTCCGCCGCCATCTCTGGCTCTGTCTTTGCCTCGCCCAACGTCGCCCAGATCCGACGTGGTCTCGAGCTCGTCACGAGGGAAAAGGGCGGCCTGGTGGTGGTGATGAACTATACGGGCGATGCGCTGCATTTCGGGCTGGCAGCAGAGCAGCATAGGAGTGCGGGCAAGGTGGGGGATGTGAGGGTGTTGCTGGTGGGGGACGACGTGGCGGTCGGGAGGGAGCAGGGGAGTATTGTCGGCCGTCGGTGAGTTCTCGGACATTTGGTTCGTATATGCAGCTGACTGGGAGTGCAGAGGTCTTGCAGGGACTATACTCGTGTACAAGGTAGCTTCCGCCCTGTCTGACAAGGGCGAGAGCCTAGACGCTGTCGAGGATATTGCCAAGTATGTCGCCTCCAGGCTCGGTAGTCTTGGTGTCGGCCTCGAACACTGTCATGCAAGTCAACTCTGTATACCCTTGGGACTCTACTGACGTACGCAAAAGGTCCCCGGTACCCGAGCCGGTGAATCTCACTTGTCTGCGAAAGAGATTGAGCTCGGCATGGGTATTCACAATGAGCCCGGCACGTCAAAGCTCGACCTTTCGACAGTCGCCAACCTCGTCTCCCACATGCTCACGCAGATCACCGACACCAAAGACAAGGACAGGTCGTTCGTCCCATTCAATAACGATGGCACCGATGAGGTTGTGCTTCTGGTGAACAACTTGGGAGCTATAAGCGAGCTTGAGCTGGGCGGTATCACCAACGAAGGTAAGGCTACTATCGCTCAGAGTGACATGACCTGACCATGGCATAGCGGCCAAGTGGCTCCAAGCAAACAATATCAAGCTCCGCCGAGTACTCGCTGGAACCTACATGACGTCCCTCAACATGCCAGGATTCTCCTTGACCCTCCTCCTCCTCCCATCTGCCTCTGAAAAGTCGACATACTCTTCAGAACAGATCCTCGAGTACCTCGACGCTCCTGCCAGTGCCCCTGGGTGGTCATTCTATGCCGCTCAGGAGCCTGGGGTGATTGGTGAGAAGGTGGCGGAAGAGGCTCAGGTGGCTCCTCCCGGAGACGAGTCCAAGCTGCCCGGCAAGTTTCTTCTTATTGCAGCGTTGAATGAGCTAACCCGTCTTCAGCTTCCGACGCTCAATCTCTCCTCTCGGCCATCACCCGCGCCTGCAACGCCCTCATCGCCGCAGAGCCCGAGCTCACCGAGCAAGACCAGATCGCCGGTGATGGAGATGCTGGGCTCACCCTCGAAGCCGGTGCCAAGGGCGTGCTCAAGGCTATTGAGCAGGGCAGGCTGAGCGGGAAGAATGTCATTGATGACGTGAGAGTTATTGCAGAGGTCGTAGAGGAGGACATGGGTGGGACTTCTGGGGCTTTGTACTCGTAAGTGCATCCTGGTTTGACTATTGATGGGGCTGATCGGTGCAAAGTATCTTCTTTGCTGGGTTGGGTAAGGGTCTGAGAGACCAGGCCGCTGCTGGAGCCAAGATTACATCACCCGAAATCTGGAGCAAGGCCGCCGCCGATGCTCTCACCACTCTCTACAAATGCAAGTCTATCACATACACACACCACAGTCGCTAATGTATCTGCAGACACCCGAGCTCGCCCCCCATCTCGAACCCTCGTTGACCCTCTGGAAGCCTTCATCGCGTCCCTTCCCTCCAAGGGTCTCTCGTCGTCCGCCGAGGATGCCCTTGCAGCAGCCGACAAGACCAAGGAGCTCGTTGCCAAGGCTGGTAGGGGAGCGTATGTCAACCAGGAAGATTTGAAGAAGAGGGAGGTGCCGGACCCTGGAGCGTGGGGTATCTGGAGGATCGTGGATGGGCTGAGAGGTTTTGAGGTCTAAGACGTGGTACGGGAGTGAATGGTCATTCTAGTATGATAAATGAGAGTGGTGTCTGGAAGTTTGGGCCATGTACAATTCATGGAGCAATGGAAGATGCAACTCATGGAAGAAAGGTCAAGACAATCGCGCGCACGCCACACGATCCGTATCGCCGTAATGCCGTGCCTCCACTCTCCTATAAATTTCAAGCCAACAACACTCTTTCTTCTTCTTCATCAAGGGCCCGGTTCGATCATCCTTATAGGATGCTCTCGAGCATTTTCGACAGATTGGAAGCGTCCCTTCCTCGTGGTACATCACCCGAGGAGATTCGATTGACGTACATTTCCTGTCGACGGGACACGGCTTCCCCGAGATAGACTGTCATCTTTGGCTCTGCTGATTCCCTTGCGTCTAGGCTTTCGGGCTGGGGCAATGGGTCGAGTCGGCAGTATGGGTCAGGGTGGGAGCAACCGTTATTTCATATCCTTGCCTAGGCGCTTTGCCTTTGAGGAGTTGGGAGAAACCAACGGATTGACATACCTTCTTTATATCTTCTAGTTCCAATGCAAACGTGCTTCAAATACTCTTGTCCAGCTCCATCGTGCTTGTAGTGCTCTGCAGACCTGAGGTTGAGCAGAAGACGAGAGGCGTGAGGCGGGCACTAGCAGTACGTAGAACGCCGCAAAAGTTGTGAATCTCTCTTGCCTTTACAACTCTACCAATGAGTCGCTCTGCCAGATACGCAGCCCCATCTCTGCGACCCCTTCTTCCTCGTCATATCGACGCTTCCCAAATCAAGGCCCCCCGCACGAAGCCCCCTCCTGCAGTCCCCTTCTTTCGAGACCCCCAACATACTATCCCGACGAAATGGAGTCTGTACCGGCCACTGCTCCGCTTTGCCAGAGGCTCTCTTGGAGATGAAACAGCCTACCCCAGTGTTGGCAGAGAAGTAAAGAGACTATGGAAAAGCCGGCGTTCGTGGACATCTGTGCCCCAAGTACGAACCTTTCTTCAAGGACAGTACGACATCCTCTCTGCCTTCCAGGACAACAATATCTCAGAGCTCGACGAGCTCGAAGCTCGCCTTGCCAACAATCATCGTCTGCACGATGATCGGATAGCTACAAAGGCAGCTCTGAGAGCCGCCAGACCGCGACGCCCTCGCCCTCGTATCGTCGGCTTCCTGCGTCCTACACTCTTCAATCCTCCCCTTCCCCGCCTGAAACCCCAGCCTCCGCATTTAGGGGCCATGATCCACGCCCGTCTTCGTCGTCGAGAACGCCGTATGGATCGACGGAAAGAGTATGCGTCTTTGAGACCGGATATGAAGCTGGAGGTGGCCTTTTGGAAGAATGTGTTGGGAAGGGAAGGGGAGCATTTGACGGAAAATACATTGTCGCCTGGCGGGTGGGATCAGCTGCTGAGGGAGGAAGTGGAAGCGATGGATGCGAGGTTTGTCAGGGAGAACAAGAGGGCGGATATGGTATATGACGAGACAATGTACGAGAGGATAGAATCGGCGAAAAAGGCAAGGTCAGAATGGTGGACCAAGAAGAAGGCAGAGCTAAAAGCGGAGAGGCTGGAGCAAAAGAGACAATGATATGCAAGGTATGTTCATGATAATCGATGTGTACAACAGTAATGCTTATGCTTCTCCAAGGTCTGCTATGAGCGCTCGCCCAACCGCCTCCATCACTTCAGGCGAAGGGTCTTCACCCTCGTCCTCACCCTCCTCGATCTGCCCTTCCTCTGCCACCTCTTCATCGCTGTCTTCGTCCGATGCATAGTCTCCAAGGGCAAGCAGGCTCGTCCCCGCATCGACCTTGGCCTTCTTTGCAGGTACTGCTGCCTCGGCCCCTCCAGCCGTCAGCGACGCCCCACTTCTCTTGGCTCCCCAGCCAGAGTCCCTCGTCCTCTCGGCGACACCAGCGACACCGTCATATTGCGTCTCCTCCCGACCGATAATGACCACCTCTCCCTTCTGAACCTTCTTCTCCCACTCATCTTGGGGCATTACCCGTATTTCGGGAAACTCTACCCACGCCGCGCCTTGCAAGACCTCTTTAAGAGGCTTGTCGGCGTCGAGTGGCGGGTAGAAGAGCTGCTGATGCAGCTCGTGCGCTGGTGCAGGGTGGGAAGGGGTCGAGTAGAAGGGTAGTAGTAGCTGAAGCTCTGCTACGGGTGTGTTGAGAGGGGGAACGAATGAAGAGAGATTCGGCAGGGTCGCAGAGTCATCGTTGGATGCAAACAGGACCCGCGGATGAGCGATGGTCTTGGAGGACGAGGAGGGTGATGTTGTGGGCTCTGCTAGTAGCGTATGGGGTATGATCAAGTGTATTGTCAAATGTAGCTGTCCAGATCTGCATCATAGCATTAGTATCAATCAGCCATGTATAGACCACCACTCACTTTTGATTCCAGCTCGACTGGTTCATCTTCTTCCTGCCCATTCCTTCTGGCATAAACTCTGCTCTACATCCCAACTTCAAAAGCTCCCTCCTCATTCCATCTGTCCGACTTCGCTTCTGTCCCCTTCCTGCGGGACCGCCCCTACCACGTCCACGACCTCTTCCTGCATTCCCGCCCCCCTGCACCTCTTCCACCTTGACCCCTTGACCCCAGCCAGCAACCTGCCTTCTCCCATCTTCCAGCCACTTGTAGTCGTCCGACCACGTCCCTTGGGTGAATTGGTTCAGAGGCACATATTTGGCGGGATCTCTAACGCCAGAGCAGGTGTCGTTCTGTTTGTGTAGCTTGACGCAGGCCAGGGAGCAGGTGGTGGACGAGCACCGGGGGCAGGTGTACTTTGCAGGGGCCGAGCAGATTTTGCAGGGGTTTGGGGCAGCCGGGGGCTCAGACATGGCGTTAAGATGGTCGAAGAGAGGACAGATGGTGGTCGGCTCAAGTTTTCAGATCGGGCGGACGTGCCCGCTTCATCGGTGGCCCGAGGACCGGCTTTGGCTCCATCTCTTTCTTTCCTCTTGCAAGTCTCATCGCCTGCTGAGGTTGCGAGGATGGTGGGTATACTGGGGTGCTTGTCAACACAGCAGGGTAAGGTGATGGGCATATATCAATCGACTGCTCGCTTTCGGTACCCTGGTGGCGCAACACGGACCACCGGCCCCTATCCTTTTACCCTCGCGCAACAATGTCAAACTGGGGGATGACTGTTGTATGTATCTCGACATCCTGTTCCCGGCTCACGCGGCACGCCATGTACAGTATGTAAGCCACCGCTCTCGGGAAATCAGCTGCCTTTCAAACCTTTTACGCGACATACAATCCATACCCCGGCTTTTCATTACGGTAGCCATCGCGACAAGGGCCGAACCACCTTGGCTTAGCAGGCAGGTGTCAACGGTGACTGGCCTATGTCCGAGCGCTTCAGATCACCTTATGATCACGTTTAGTTGCTTCCGCCGCCATTCCCGGGCTTGCGATCGTTGTTCTTCCGACCACCATCTCTCTCGGCCCTCGGTACTGTATAGCCCATGGCCCACAACACCTGCTTTCGGACGCATCACACTAGTCCACACCCCGACCCCCCCACAATTCCGAACCGTTTGCCGTAAGCAGCAGTCCCATCTGATCTGGACAACGTAAAGTACCCAGGAACGTCTTGAAGGGTCTTGATTGATGAATGATGGGTGATAGGGATCCGATTGTTTCAGGTGATGGTCACTGTATTCTTCTGTACGGTTGCTGTCGTGAGCTGAAGGACCGAAGCGGCTCCAGCTTTTTGGCTGCTGTGTGGACCTAATAATCTAAGGGAGGCTGGCTTTGGCTGATGGAAGCCATAGACGTCCGTGCTTTGGTACGTTGACGAGCTTGCGATACGACCGAGGGAGATATAATGAGCAAGAGGCCACCCTAGTCTCCTTTCCTTCGTTTTGCAGTTATCAGTCCATTATCAATCCCTATAGCCTTCAAGAGACCCATACATACATACAAACTTCCCATCAACATGAGCCGCCCCAACACCAGTCTCGCGTATCCTGAGATGGTGAGTGACAATGCCCCCAGCCTCAGTTTCCACTGCATCGCTGACACATCGGCATACCCAAATAGAAAGAACTTTTCAACCGGAATCTCAAGTGGTCAAAGAGAGTATGGAACAAAGATCCCGAAGTAAGTCAACAAGTCTTTGAGGCCTTTCAAGCTCCGTCGGCTTACGCCAAACCCCAGTTTTTCCCCCACCACTTCCCAGGCCAGCGACCCGAGATCATGTGGATAGGATGTACGCACTCAAATCGTTTGTTAGTACGGACAACGCTGACGAGAATACCAAGGTTCCGATGCCCGTGTGCCAGAGGTGTGTCTTTATGAACCCAGGTGAGGTAGATGCTGATGGCGAGACAGACTACCATCATGGGCTGTGACCCAGGAGACATCTTCGTACACCGAAACATCGCAAAGTGAGTAGACCATCCAGCCCACAAATGATTCACTGACCCGCTGCAGCCTGTACTCTCCCCAAGACGACTCGCTCAACGCTGTCTTGATGATTGCGCTTCTCAACTTCAGAGTCAAGCATATCGTCGTTACTGTGAGATCTGTCCCATGTACACTTGACTACGCCTGTGCTGACCTGGTACGTTCAGGGCCATACCAACTGCGTGGGGTGCCTCACTGCCCTCAACGTCGCCCGCCTGCCCGCCACGCCCGCCACCACCGCCCTTCAACGCTACGTCCGCCCCCTCGCGACCCTTGCTCGGACACTCGCCACCCCGGAAGGACCGCCTTCCCTGGATCTGTTGGTGGAGGAGAATGTGGTGCAGCAGGTGAAGAACCTGCTGGCGAGTGATGTGATCAAGAATGTGGGTTTGCTGCCTGTTTCCATGGGTGTGGTGTGCTGATTGTTGGGTGCAGGACTGGAAGAAGCGAGGCCCGGATGGGGTTGTCATTCACGGATGGGTATATCATCTGGAAGATGTGAGTTATCAGTCAAACGGGTTGAGTATTGAGCTGATACCTACCAGGGAACAATCCGTGATCTCAACGTCTCTGTCGGTCCTCCCGGCCATGTCCCCGGCAAAGTCGTCAATGGTTTCTTCTAGAGGTCATCGCACTTGTTCGTTTCCTTGCAGTCTTGTGTTGCGCCTACTCTCGAACGTAGTCAAGTCTTGTCCATCTTGTCCATCATGTATTCGGTGTCATCGTGTTGGTTGTCCGAGTGTTCGATTGTCTCTGGATGTTGGTGGCATGACTGGCTTTTTCCGACTGAGCTCTGACAATCGAGTATACATATGGCAAAGACAAGAAAGTATAGAAGATGGAAACCCTCAGAAGAATTATGTTTTCGCTCCAAGCCACGAGTCGTCCTTGTATAACCGATGTCAGGCGGTCAGACTTCTCGAGCTAGCGATGAAGAAATTCAAAAACATCACCGGGCCCATCAGAACCCTCCCTTCCGCCGTAACGGCAAAAGAGAAGAACAGTCAAACACCAGAAGTGTGGGCGGTGAATGACCGTAAAGAAAAGGGAAAGAAAAGAAAATTCAACAACCCAAGACACAGAGTAAGCCCCATCGAGTTACCCATCCACGACTCTCTTGGCGAGAAGAAGTGAGAACAGGGCAATCGCATAACTATATCTATGAGCGCGTTCGTTTCATCCGCCCAGCTATTCTCACTCTCCCTTCCACAGTCCCGTGACCCAACCAGGCTCGTCTCTTCGCCTGAAATCGGAAGACTGAAAGAAGAGACCCTCAAGCTCAGACCTCGGCCAGACATTCGACCCTCGAAACACTCGGATGAACCGGTAGCGGTAGAAGGAAGAGAAGATGCCTGTTTGGTATGCCAAAATCGGCCGAACCTCGCACTCGAGACTCAGGAACCCCATCCCCAAACTCTCACAACACCCCATATACCCGAGCCCAATCCCATCTTCCAGCCTCGCGACCCGCCTATCTGTAGTCTCAGATACAGCGCTTTCCCAGCGTAGAAGCTTCGGCATAGAGGAAGAGGGTGGAAGGAAAGGGAAAGGTGAAGGAAGAGAAAGGATCAGAAGGCTTGAAGAAACGGGTGTTGGGGGAACAGCGTGGAGAGAAAGAGAGGAGGGAGTGAGGCGGGGGAGGCTCCGGGGACTTTCGACCCACAGCGCGGGGAGAGATGGGCGTTGGACGCCATCCAGTGCGTGAGCTGCGAAAAAGCGATTCTTGTGCTTGGGTTGGTGAAAGAAAGAAGGAAAGAGAGGATGAATTTTTTGGACAGCGTGTTTGGAGCGGGATCAAAATCGGTGCACCGCCGTGGGAAAGCTGAAGCACGGAAGGACAAGGTTGAATGAGTTCTGCACTTCTGTGACTGGATCAAGACCGGCGTTGAATGCATAGATATGGATCATTGGACCATAATTGGGTTCATGAGTCATCTAAGGTTTGTAATGTTGTGTTTCATAAAGATACATGGTCATCAACATGAGCGTGATGGCGGCATAACGATGCCATTACAACAAGGTGAGTGTGGTTGCGTCTTTGCTCGCCTGCCTCGCATGACAAACTGCAGATATGTCAGCATGATCTACACGGGGAGGATTCATAACTTACCATGCAGGTTCAGAAGCCAAAGATGTCATCCATCGCATCCTTCTTCTTCTTCTTTTTGACCTTTGTCTTGTCACTGCTTGCGCCTTCCTCATCAACACGCTTCTTCTTCTTCTTCGGCGCTTCGACGGTACTCTCCGAAGAGACATTCGTGACTGTAGGCATGGTCAACGGAGGCATGCCGGTGACATGATCCTCTGAAGCCTTAGAGCGCTGCTTCTTCGATGGGGCAGCGACACCTGGCGCCGCCGCCTCGTCATTCACGCTCTTCTTCTTCTTCTTTGGCTGCAGTAGAGATCCGACAGGAAGGTCGTTTATATCGACCTCCATAGGAGTCAATGCCATCTCTGGTTCAGGACAAGAATCCAGGGACTCGGGGCTTGGGATGGGCGAAGGCGATTGAGAGGATTGTGCTCTCGTCGGCGTTGTCGACGAATTGATTACAGGATCCGGCGCTGGAGAGCGTACAGATGAGAGCTGATCTCTTTGAGGGTTGGCGGCTTTTCTCGAGTCTTTGACGGCGGCAAGAGGGACGGAGGAGCGTTCGATCTTCTCGCCGATCTCAAAGTCCAGTGACCGCCCTTCGACTTTGCCAGCATTCGATTTGCCTCCCACAGCACCGTTTGGCGTATCTTCTGGAAGGTCTGGTCTGGTCTTCTTTGACTTTGTACGCTTCCCAGATCCCGCGCTGGAGACAAGGCCCTCGAGATCCATCCCCAGCGCGCCGGCCAGGTTGAGAGTCACGGTGAAGATACGAGCGTAGATTGACAAGGCGGCCGTCTGTAGGGGTAGAAAGTGATGAAGACCGACGATCTGGGAGACGATAAATTCGGCATCGTAAAGCGATTTGATCGTCTGAGGACGAGTCAGCATGAGCCAACTCGAGAGCTGCCACAGACACACCTTGCGCACAAGACACAGTCCGCGATGTTTCCACTTGTCTTCAATTTGACCTTCCCTCTTCTCGCCGCACCCCTTCAAATACACTAGTAGAATCTTTCCCATCCTCAGTGTCCCTTCCATCCGCTGCAAAAAGAGCTGGGTCCGATGTTGAGCTGCTGCTCGGCGGATGAAAGTGTGAAGGAATGCGAGCTCTGTGGCGAGATGGGAGGGAAGGGAGGAGTGGAAATGGACACCAGATGGAGCATATGGTACAGGGGTTGTTGATAAGGAGGCCATAGTGACTTGTGACAGGCGGTCGAGATGTAGAGGCTCGAGGAAAATTATAGCAAGAGTGGTGGTCGTTCTTCAAGCCGAAGGCGGACTAAGCCGCCTCCACCTTCTGTTGACATTCGTTATCGGCCATGAGGCATCGGCATGTTCTCTATTGTCATTAGTGTGTAAAAGGTGAGTGAGCGACGAAGTGAATTGCTAAGGAGCATAGCTAACCACACATGCCCAGTATTATAAGAGTACAATGACCACGGAAACGATTGAAAGGCCAAAGGTTGAATATGCCATCTTCGACATGGATGGTCTTCTCAGTAAGTGCCCAAAAGATCAGTTAGAATACCATACTGACGATAGCATTCAATAGTGTAAGTCGTATAATCAGGCATATGCAGTCCATCTGTTGAAGCTCATCATCTTGCTGCTCAATAGCGACTCTGAAGTAGGTCTTTCTTCGTTGTTGCACGATATATGACTGACCCTCTCTAGCGAGTCTATACTGTGGTGACCAGTGTGTCAAATATTTTGTGAACACCTTACAGAGCCTTATCTGACACTTTCCACCTCCAGACGCTATCCTCGGGCGCTACGGCTACGAAATGACTTGGGCCATCAAATCCGGCGCCATGGGCAAACCTCAACGCGTTGCCGCAGAGTACATCCTCTCACAGTTTCCCGGCCTTGAAGAGCACCTCTCTGTGGACCAATTGATCGATGAGGGCCTTGAAAGGCGAGAGGAGCTGTTCAAGAAAGTCGAGCCGATGAGGGGTGCCACAGAGCTGGTGCAAGGATTGGTGAGTTGCCGTGTGCATGTCTGGTCGTGCAAGGGATATTCACATTGAGTAGCATGCTGCGGGTGTCCCCATAGCTCTCGCTACAGGATCGACAATGCAAAACTTCATTCACAAGACTGTAAGCTGGATGATTGCTCTCCGCCGACCTGTCTAACCTCCCTCAGACGCACCTGCCCCACATCTTCTCCCTCTTCCCTCCCTCCAGTATCCTCACGGCCGACTCGGCGCATGTCAAGCGTGGTAAACCCAACCCCGATATCTTCCTCGCTGCCGCTGAATCCCTTGGACGTGACGTTGGACCTGCCGAGGGAGAAGTAAGTGAGAAGCAGAAGGAGGAGAGGAGGAAGGGTATTGTCTTCGAGGATGGGACACCGGGTGTATTGGCGGGTGTTGCTGCTGGGATGAACGGTCAGTATCTCAAAGGTAACAAGTCCAGAAGCGCTGATCAATTGAATAGTCATCTGGGTGCCGGATCCCGAGCTGCTCGCTCTCAACCCCGAAGAAAAGTTCGGCGCCTCCGAGGTGCTCTTGCATCTTGAAGAGTGGGACCCTATCAAGTGGGGACTGCCTCCATTGCCCGGCTTCAACGTGAGCTGTTCTCGATGAAGGAGGCCGCCAAACTGATGGAAAGATAGGGGACTCCCGCTCAATAGACTCGCCCGTTTATCGGTGTCTTTCACAACCCACATGCACCCACTTTCCCGAGCGTCGCACGTATGCATCCAAATGTGGCTGACTCATGAGCACGGACACATGCGATGCACAACGATTCATAGTACTCAGTAGATGGCAAAGACCCTGGGCGGGCAAAGTTTCTGGCACAGGTATATCTGGTCGCCGAGCGCTTCACCTGTCAATTGCAGCGAATCAGTACAAATCTGGCATGTTAATCGGTCGATGATGATTGATCTCTCAGCTACCGAAGGCGAAGGGTGATGATGCTCCAGCTCGTCCTCGTCAAAATTCGGGCGTGGTGACTGGGGTGACTGGGGTGACTGAACCGTTCACCGATTTCACGGTTACAACCTATTGATTTGTGGGCCCAGAACAGAGACTTCGACTCGGCATCTTTCCAACACTGCCAACCGTGACCCGACAAATACGGCGCACATGGCACGCACGGCGAATTTGAATCACTTCTTGGTTCTTGGTGCTAGCCACGCACTAACCTCCCCGTCAGTCCCGTTTTCCGGCTTGGTGTCCCGCAACCCGGGTCGAGGCCTGAAAGCCGAGACTGTCTCTCCGCTGACCTCGCTCCCTCGTCAGTCTGCAACTTGTGCATAGATATCAGCCCGCGTAGCCCGCTGACGGCAAAAGCAGAGCGATACCGTCCCTATCAGTGTTTCACGGGTCACCGGATAGCAATCGCGCGCGCTCGATGAAAACATCTCATACTCTCAGGCTGCCGAGCACGTTCTTACGATATCTTTGCTGGACGTGTCCTGCCATAACCCCTGCGCGTTGTAGAATAAAATTTGAAAGCCCGTGATGTGTATGCATTGCTCCAAGCCGAGAGCCGTGTGAAAGGCTGGAACTGCCGGGTGAACCCATCTAGTAAAGACAAAAGACAAAGACAAGGCGTGTAAATAGGCAAAAAGCCGATAAGAACGAATATGATAAAGCGATGTAGAACACCAGGGTATAAAAAGGTATCCAGTGGTTGTACCAAGTACTCTATATACTGGAGTGTCCATCGAAATTATAAGGTTATTGTACAATAGGTGACTATAGAAGTGTCCATAAAGTAGAGGTGTATGCTACAGGTTTGTTGACAGTATGACAAGAAGACGAGAAGACGAGACCGAGGCGCGAGAGGGGAGATAAAATCTTCTACCGTCTTCGCAGAGGGAGCTGGGCCTCGTCTTCGATGTTGATAGCAGTCACAGGGGTGGCAGGGGTAGCTGTGCCCTTCTTGACGCAGGTCTTCCTGTCGGGAGAGACAACGTAGCCTTCAAAGCAAGAGTATACCTGACAGCTGCCCGACTCGCAACCGGTGGCACGGGCGTTGGAGATGAGGGAGCAATCTTGACTGTGAAAGACGTCAGTTGGTGGTGCGCGCGCAACGCGAAAGAGACTTACCCAGAGCCAAGAGCCAAGCATCCACCGCAAGAATTCAACTCGGTCTCGAGCTCTACACACTCGAAGCCCATCTTGAACCAGTCCGCCAGCGAGTTCAAGCTTCCGTCGAGCGCCGCAGCACTTTCGGGAGTGGCCTGATGTCCTTCGTCGGTGATGGGGCACGCCACTGAGCCACCGGGGCAGAGGAAGGAAGAGTAGTCCTTCTTCTTCAGGGGCTCAACCTTCTTGGAACGCTTGGTAGCGCCCATACGACGGGAAGGCTGGGGAGATCGGGGCTGAAGCTTGGAGGGAGGTTCATCGGCGGGGGCAGCGAGAGAGGGGAGGGCGATGGCGAGAAGGAGGAGGAGGAGCAGAATGCGGGGGGCGGTGAGGGAGAGGGACATTGTGCGATGTGGGAGGGTGAAGATGTAGTTGGGGAAAGTTTTTGTGGCGATGCCGCTGATGTGATCAAAACCGAGATGGAACTTTGCGGGTGGGTGAAGGCCGACTAGGATCCGGGATGTGTGTGCGTGTGTGTGATGGCAGATAGGCCGTGCGCGCAGCTGATCGCGGACCAAACAAGTGGTGGGTGCGTGGAGGCGTGGGGGGAGAGTAGAGACAGACAGTAAAAAGTAGAGATTGGAGTGTTGTTTGAAGATGGAGATGGAGTAAACAGAAGAGTGGTGAATGTGAACAGCGAAGTCTGTGAAAAGCTAATTGGCGTTTCAGGGAGGCTTTTCCTGGGGCCCTGGTGTTCGCGTGTCTTCTGATTGAGGTCGAGCGTTGCGATAGCAAGTCTCGTCGTGGATCTTTGCGAGGGGAGTATTGTGCAGTTGCAGACGAGAGAGATCACTGTTTGTCCATTATGTACCACATGAATCCAAACAAGGCCAAAAAAATGCATCATCATCCTCTGTGATTTTTGTAAGGAAACTCCTTCTTGGTGAGATTACAAAGTTGGTCTAGTCGGGTTTAGTTCCATTTTGATTTGAAATCGGCGCCCAAACAGGGAATTAGCTTGGATTTAGTGACAGAAAATTAGAAATCTAGAAAGGCTAATGAGACGGGGTCACTTGTTGATATCGGGTTTGTTTACCCACTTCGATCTTGCTTCGGGCTCCATGTGATCCTACCCGCGTTTGGTGACAGGCTTGACGGGTGCTGCAGCATGGAAGATGGGAACAGGATCCCGGTTGCAGAATCAAAGAAAGATGTCAGATGTGATCTCTCTGGATAGACCCGGAAGTAAACATAGCCCGGTATCAATTTTCCAAGCTGGGTTCAAACAGAAGAGGGCCTCGTTTGCCTCCTCCTGTGCGCCACAAAAGCCGCTTGAGAGCAGTTTGGGTTGGAAAAAGGGCATGGAATGGGATCTGGGACAGCATGGCGGCAGGATCTGCTGGATTGGGCAAGAGTACGAGGCCCAGACTAACTCTAATTCCAGTCTCATAATAACCCTGAACGATGCCGACGGCATTGGGCGGTGAGCGCCGACTGCTATCGCGTGGAGTACACGTGGATGTACGTAATGGCGGTGCGTCGGTCGAGTGTGGCGGTGGAGGTGGATGATGTCGGGCGAAAGTGAATCATCGAGCTGGCAGCCGCATTCTTCTCTTTCTTGTATACTTCTTCGAGCATTTGGATCGCAACAGGGTTATATCCAAGACTCCCCCGAGAGACAAACCAAAAATAAAATCACATCGATAGCTGCCGCAACATTACCGGAAAGCGCAACACCATGGCCCCTGCTGCTTGGAACCCGTCCTCTTGGAGAGAAAAGCCCATCACTCAGGTATGCTTCTCTACAACCATAAGACGACTGTTAGCTGACGTTATTGTACAGGATGTGGCGTACGAAGACAAAGCTCACTTTGAAAAGGTCTTGGGCAAGCTCCGCAAGCTGCCTCCTCTTGTGTCCCCTGTCGAGGTGTGTCCTCAACGGTCATATCGAATTGTATTGCTGACGCTATATGTCTCAGATCGATAGGCTGAGGGCCCAGCTTGCCGATGTCTCTGCCGGTAGAGCCTTTTTGCTTCAAGGAGGTGACTGCGCCGAGCTCTTTGACGACTGCTCCCAGGTCCGTCCTTGTCTATGCCTCGCCTTTGACACGCTAACAATGATCCGTGCAGGACCCGATCGAGCACAAGCTCTCCTTGATTCTTTTGATGTCACTCATTATCCTCCACGGCTCACGCCTCCCTGTCGTCCGTATCGCCCGTATTGCGGGCCAGTACGCCAAACCCCGGTCAAAACCTACCGAAGTCGTTGAGCTGCCTGTCAAGGGCGGAAAAGAAGGCGAGACTGAGAAGAAGGAGGTGTTGAGTTTCAGGGGCGACAATGTGAATGGTTATGAGCCGGATGACCGAGCTGCCGACCCCGACAGGCTGCTCGGAGCCTACTTTCACTCTACCGCCACGCTCAACTACATCCGGACGCTCTTGAGCTCTGGATTCGCCAACCTCGACAATCCCGTCGACTGGTCCTTCTCGCACGTCCGCTCCCCCGAGCTCCAGTCTGCGTTCGGCAACGTGATCGAAAGTCTTCAAGATTCGTTGGAGTTTATGAAGGTCGCTTCTGGCGGCAGCATCAGTGGAGGTGGAGGCGAGCGAGGTGGTACAGAGACTGTTGAAGTGTACACTAGTCACGAGGCGTTGTTGCTAGAGTACGAAGAAGCTCTCACCCGGTCTTGGGGCGCTCCCCAAGCTGCACCCAGCTCGCAGCCCGACACCCCCATCCTCTCCCGCTCTGCCTCCCGTATCCGTGATAGCAGCACCTCGTCTTACCCCCACTCTCCTGTCCGCAGCGCTCGGTCGCCCAAGCTGAGCGAGTCTTTCCACGGCATGTCCATGTCTGCTAGCGACTTGAGAGAGGTAGAGGTGGATGGCGGCAAGAAGTGGTACAACACTTCGGCGCACTTTATCTGGATTGGTGACAGGACGAGGCAGCTTGATGGTGCTCATGTGGAATACTTCCGAGGAATTGCCAACCCCATGTGAGTCATGCGAAAGTGGTAGAGTACAGTGCTGATAGTGTGTAGCGGTATCAAGGTTGGGCCTACCATGGAGGCTGAAGAGATTGTCCGAATTCTTGACAGTACGTCTCTCGCTATGCTTGCGAACGTCGCTAACTCTGAAAAGTCGTCAACCCTGACCGCGTACCCGGAAAGGTCACCCTCATCGGCCGCTACGGCGCCGCCAAGGTCGACCAATTCCTCCCCGGCCACATTGACGCTGTCAAAAAGACCGACCACCCCGTCGTTTGGCAGTGCGATGCCATGCACGGCAACACCAAATCTTCCGTCACTGACCCGGCGCTCAAGACTAGGCACTTTGTGGATGTCATTACCGAGATTACGAGGAGCATGGAGATTCATAAGGAGAAGGGGACGATCTTGGGTGGTGTGCATTTGGAGTTGACTGGAGAGTTGAATGAGGATGGGTTCTCTGTTGTAAGTCCCACCAGATGTACAAAGGGATAGACTGATGAGTCATAGACTGAGTGTATTGGTGGATCTATGGAGTTGGAGGACAAGGACTTGTCTTTCAACTACAGGACACACTGTGATCCTCGATTGAACTATGAGCAATCCCTCGATATCGCTTTCCTCCTCGCCGACTATCTGAAGTCCAAGAGACGAGGCGAGAAGCCCCATGATATCCTCCTTGCTAGTTTGCGTGGTAGAAAGGGCGAGGCCAAGCAGTAAATGTCGACGAATCTAAAAAGGGAGCAAGAGCCCCAAAATCATGTGTAGCATCTTGATGAATGTTATGAATCATCATCTTGGCATCAAGCTCTACATTTCTATAAACATGATTTTTCATTGCTCCTTGTCGAGTTGTTCCAGAATAAGACGAGCACCATCAACAATAATACCGTGCTCAACCTACCATGGTCAGTCAACGTCCCGGCAACAGACCATTTGACTCACTCCATGTATTCTCTCTTCCAAATCCTCCAAATTGTCCTCCTGCTTGATCTCCACCTCTCTCACAAGTAGCGGCTCTCCCCTGTCTACCTCCGCAACCACCCTGTGCACCATCACACCCGCACACTTGACCTCTCCCTGCTTGAACGCCTCCAGCGTCCTCTCGATGGCGTGGGCACCGTCGAAAGCACCGGGAAGAGCGGGGTGGAGATTGATGATGGGGATAGGGAACGTTTGGGTCGCTGGGGGTTCGGGAAGGGAAGATACGGGGGCGGTCGTAGGGTTGGAGGGAGTGGGCTCGGCTTGGGTGGGGGCGCTGCTCGGGGCGGGAGGGGGGAGGGCAGGGGCAGATGGGGGCTCCTTCTTGCCATCAAGAATATCCAAAAACCTGTCCGAGAGGATATGCATCCACCCAGCAAGGACGACCATATCCGGCTTGCTCTCCAAGACCTGCCTCGCTACCTCGGCATCATAGTGCTCCCTTGTGGCCCCTGGGTTGCGGTTCTGGAACGTCTTCAGAGCGCATACGGAGGTGGGGATGGGGGGAGAGTGGGTGCGGGCGCGGGTGAGGCCGAATGCGTTCGAACGGGAGGAGATGACGGTAGTGATGGCTGCGTTGGGCAGGCGGGGGGTGCCAGCGGCGTCGAGCAGCGCCTGCAGGTTGGTGCCCGATCCTGAGATGAGGACGGTGATGCGGCGGGTGCGGGGGGTGGTCTCTGTGGCGGACATGGGGAATGTATAGGGGGACGAGAAAAGTTGAGAATGAAAGAAGAGATGGGCGCAGCGGCACTCGCCGTCCCGATGAGCGCATCTCCTCTTTCATCCGTGTCTTTTACAGTCTCCCCTATACATTCCAGCCATGTCTTACAGGCTTCCCGTCGCCCCCCTCAGACGGCGGCTCGCCCCCAGCAGCGTAACTGCCGTCACCAAGCGTTTCGCATCCACCTCGGCGCCTCGACCAGGCCGTCGCTACTTGTCCACCACGCTGCTGCTCGGTGGAGGCGTGCTCGGTCTGGCCTACTACTATGACTCGCGGTCGCTCTTGCACGAGCATGTGGTCATGCCTATCACCAGGCTGGTCGCTGATCCCGAAGAAGGCCACAAGCTCGCTGTGCGCGTCCTCAGCTGGGAGAAGTGGGCGCGGCCTAGGGATATGGGCGTAGACGGCCCAGAGCTCCAAGCCGAGGTATGCCCTCTATATTTCTTTCAGCAACAAAGCTAACTCTCTCTAGCTCTTTGGCCACAAACTCACCAACCCCCTCGGTATCGCGGCCGGCTTTGACAAGGACGCGTCTGCCATCGACGGTCTCTTCGACCTCGGCTTTGGCTACGTCGAAGTCGGCTCCATCACCCCCGAGCCCCAGCCCGGAAACCCCACCCCTAGATTCTTCCGTCTCGAAGAAGACGACGCGGCCATCAACCGATACGGCTTCAACTCGTTGGGCCATGGACAAGCTTTGAACCGCCTGAGGGAGAGAGTCGTAAGGTTCTCGCGAGACCACCCGTCATTGTTCCCTGCTCCTCTGTCTGCCAACCCCCTGCCCCCTGCGGCCCTGCCAAGGTCGCTGAGACCTGGACAGCTCTTGGCCGTCAACTTGGGCAAGAACAAGACCTCTGCTGCCGACTCTAACGAAGACTACATCCGAGGCGTCCGTACTTTCGGCCCCTACGCCGATGTGCTCATCATCAACGTCTCTTCTCCCAACACCCCCGGTCTTCGTGCCCTCCAGGGACGCAAGCAGCTCGAGAGTCTGCTGGGAGATGTGGTGAAGGAGAGGAACAGGCTTGGCGGGGATGGGTTGCCCAAGATTGCGGTCAAGGTTACGGCGGATCTCGGAGAGGAAGAGTTGGCCGATGTGGCTGGGGCTGTGAGGAGTAGTGGAGTGGAGGGTGTCATCGTCAGCAACACTACCATCCGAAGGCAAGAGCTCAACCTCAAGTCTGGTACGTGCTTTCAATCCTGTCTTCGCACCACGCTGACATGTTGTAGCCAACCAACACCAGATCGGCGGTCTTTCCGGCAAACCCCTCTTCCCCTACGCTCTCCAATCTCTCAAAACCCTCCGCCCCCTGCTGCCTCCTTCCATCCCCCTCATCGGCTGCGGCGGTGTATCCACCGGCTCCGACGCCGTCGAGATGGCCAACGCCGGTGCTTCCCTCGTACAAGTATACACTTCCTTCGGGTACCGCGGTGTAGGCACCCCCAGGTTGATCAAGGATGAAATCACCGAGTCTCTCAAATCCCAGGGCGGTGCCAGCTGGTCAAGTCAGGTTGGAAAAGACTGGATGGGCAAGGAAGGTGGTGTGGCTGCTATGGGGTGGGATGAGAACCGTATCAAGCACGAAGCCGAGCTGCTCAAGACGGAAGCTGCGTCCCTCGCCTCTCTACTCAGAGAAGCAGGGGAGAAGCAGGATTTGGGAAGGCTTGTGGCAGAGGCGGAGAAGGCTTTGGGGTTGAGGAAGGGTGAGGAGCAGCAGTTGGTCAAGGAGGGTAAGGCTACTAAGGAGCAGCAGCAGGTGGAAGCTGGGCAGGCGCAAAAGCAAGTCTCTCAACCTTCTATTGGTGAAGCCCTCATCAGCGATCCTGTCGGCAAGGTCGACCTCGGCCCTATCGTCGTGCTCGATGAGCAAAAGGTCAGGGAGAGCGCTTTAATCGAGGAGAAGAGGGAGAGGGAGGCAGAATGGTCGAGGGAGGCCAAGCAGGGAGCCAAGAGGTTGGTATAAATTAAAAAGATGTCTGGATAGACAGAAGACTGAATGCATCATTCACAACATGAACATCGCACGGCTATCGCCTCTCCAACCACGTCCTCGCCAAACGCGCACCCAACACTACACCCAAACCCAGCGCACCAACACTAACCGCCCCACCAACATACCCAACCCACCCCACCACCTCTTTCTGCCAACTCTCCTTTCTCATGGCCTCTGCATACCCCACATCCGGCCTGAACGTGACCATATTGTACATGCTCGTCCACCCTTTGACTTTGTTTGTGGGGAAAGCGGTGGAGGAGGATTCGGAAGCGAGGAGAGAGGGGAGGGAGGTTGTTGGTTGGGAAGAGCGGGAGAGGGTGGGGAAGAGGGTTGTGAGGAGGGTGTCGAGGTGGCGGCGGAGGTGGTGCATGGGAGAGAGGACGTGAGAACGCATCTCGGTGCTGCTCTTATCAGCCTTCGTCCCTCTTCATGTTCAAACTTACTAATTTTGCAAAGCCAGCTCGCAAATAGCCTTCAAATCCCCCTCCCTCTCCACCGAATACGCCCTTAAAGCCAACTCCAACCCATCATCCTTCTCTCCCAACGGTATAGTAGTCTTGCCAGAGATCTTGTGCCGGGCGAGGGTGGTAGAAAGGACACGGACGTCTTCGAGCCCGCAGTTGAGGCCTTGACCGTAAAAGGGGACCATACTGTGGGAAGCGTCGCCGAGCAGGAGGGCGTGGGAAGACCAGGCTGATGGGGTGCACTTGGTCTTATGTCAGCATTCCGTCTAGGGCGGGGTTGGAGACTCACGTTGATGGTGACCAAATTACCGCGGGGGTTGTTTTCAAAGTCGTCCAGTAAGAGCTTCTCGCCGACAATGTCGACAGCAGAGGGAAAGTTGTCTTTGAAGAATGCGGAAGCTTGTTCTCGCGTCTTGATCTTGTCGAGAGAGTCGAAAGGAAGGAAGAGGGTGAGGGTGAAGGAGCCGTCCTGCGTACATTGTCAATATGGTCAAGCGGGAACTGTCTGGGACCTGCCTTGTTGGGGAGACCGATCAGCATGAATGCATGACGAGGCCAGATATGGAGGTGGTTCTTGTCCATGGCATATCCTTCCGGGCGGCTTGAATCAGCGGGCATGTGGAGTTCAATGTATGCGTGGGGAATGAAGGATTGGGAAAAGTCAACCCTATTGAACGTCAGCATCGAGACTTCTGCGCATGAAGAAGCGCATACCGGTCAATCCTCATCATAGCTGCTCTGACTTTGGACCAACTACCGTCACAGCCGATGACCAGATCAAACGTCGTCCCTTCTCCTCTCGCTTTTCCAGACACCTTCTGTTCTTCACCCGCTTCTTCTCCAGGAACAACACCTTCCTTGGACGTCGACGCATACGCCCTCTTGGCCTTTAAATCAAGATGCTCAAGTTTAGTGTTGAACCGCGTCTTGATCCCCTCCGGCAGCGCTTGCACCAGCCGCTGATTCAAGATCGGCCGGCTGATGGAATTGATACACTGCCCGTGTATGGGGTCATACAGCTGGCTCTCTTCCTTGCCATCGGTATGGTGGATCATGCGGCCCTTCATAGGGATAGCTTCTTCGAGAAAGTCGGTTGCGAGGGCAGGGTCGACGGATTGAAGAGCCGAGAGACCTCGGGATGAGATGGCGAGGTTGATTGAACGAAGGTTGCTTGGAGCAGTATCTTCGCCTCGAGGATCTAGCGAATTATCAGTCAAGGCCATGGTCCGTCCATGGTAGTAGTACTTGCCGTCTCTGGATTCCCACAGTTCAACGTCCCATCCCTGGCGATGGAGGCTGAGGGCTGTGAGTGCGCCGACTGGGCCTGCGCCGATAATGAGGGCTTTCCGTGAGCGTTCTTGGGACATCCTGGGTGTATGAATGCTGACGAGAAGATCGGAACAAGACGATTCAGAAGACAGGAACATCTCGCATCTCGGCCAACGTCCGGCCACTGCCACGCTTACGTAATGCACCCTACTCTCTTGTGCAAAAAAGACGCGCAAGGCTCTGTGCTATACATTATACAGAGGACTATACAGAGGATGCCGCGCTCCCCCTCGCCCCCCCGCCTGCCACACCGCCCCCGCCCATACAGAGACAACAGCCCCCCCTACCCCCCGCGCGACGACTACCGCTTCGCACGGGAACCCAGGTATCGCAACACCAACTACGACCGCAATGAACGTCCCGACTGGCGGGACAGGGAGAGGGACGATGACAGAGACTGGGACTATCAAAGACCGAGATATCCTGCGGGCAGGACGAGTTGGTTCTCGAGGGACAGGGAGAGGGATGAGAGGATGACGGCTCGGAGCCCGTTACCTAGAAGACCCGTCGCACCGCCTATGGACAGGGAGCGGGAACGGGAGAGAGGAAGGGACGAGAGGGCGACGTCTATGGCTGCAGAAGGATCTGTGAAAGCGAGGTCAGAAGGGACGCCGGAAGAGGGCCAGATCACTTCGCCAGTACACCCGCCGCCGGCTCCTCCTGTGCTGCCACCGATCTCGTCCATGGCGGGTCTCCCAGCCCGCCCGCACTCGCCACCAATTCGCTCGCCTGCTATCAGAAGACGATCGAGATCCCCGCCGCCTTTCAGGAGGGTCGAGAGAGACAGCTGGAGAGATCGCGACAGGGAGGTTCGAGAAAGGGACTGGGATAGAGATCGATTTTTCCGTCGACGGTCACCATCTCCCTACTCGCCTCCAGTCCGCCGTCGAAGATCTCCTTCCGTCTCATCAGCATCCACCCCTTCAAGATCATCACGCTTGTCTCCCCTCAAGCGAGCCCTCTCGCCAGTGTCTGACCGAAGACGATCGAGATCACCGTCCGAAAAACGCTCACGTTTCGAGCCCCCACATTCTCCATCACCACCTCCACGTTCCGAGCTCAACACGCCTTCGCCGCCACCTGCTACTGCTCCCGAGGTGTCTGCACCCGCACCTGCCCCCGCCCCCGCCAGGCCGGTTCCCATCGCTGTGCCTCTGAGCGGCTTTAACCAGTTTGCCAAACGCCCGCCTCCCACCGGCCCACGTTCAATGGGCGGCGCTGCTGCACCAGGATTCGCACCCCCTAGCGGTCCTCGTGCCCTTGCGCACTTGTACGGTGGCCGCCCACCACCTACAGGCCCGCGAGCTTACGCACCGCTATCTACAGCATCCCTAGCCTCAGCCGGTCGCGCGACAGCAATGATTCCTACACTAGTATCAGCAACCCCCCCGCGGGAAGAGACTGAGCTCCCCCGAGCGAGTAGAGCGCCGTCAGAGACGCCTTCAGCGCATTCGACGAGCACGAAAGATGCACCGCCCAGTGGACCCAGGTTGTCGTGGTCGGAGAGAAAAACGTTACCGGCACAGACGCCGACGCCTGGGCCTGCACCTGGGCTTACGCTGGCGCCGGTTGCTGCTGTGGCGAGAGCGACGACGAGCCCGTATGCTGTTTCGCCGAACGTAAACGTAAACACTGTGCGAACGCCTTATAACCAGCCAGCAAGCTCGTCGCCTACGTCGGTCGCTGCTACCGCTTACCCTGTGTCGGCGGAGCAGGAAGATGTAAAGCCTCAGGTTGAAGAGCCAGTGTTGAGTGAAGAGCAATTGGCAGAGATGAGGGCGAAAGAGGAGGAAGCGATGGTCTTGGCGGAATTACCAGCTGTTGCTGTACCCTTCGGAGGCGCACAGTGGGAGATTGATGTACGTCTACTTTGCTCCTTTCGTCTCTCATAAACTAATCTTGGTGTAGCTCGCAAACCACCATCACCACTATACATCTCTCCTCCAAAACACCCTACGCACCCACTCTATCCAACGACACGCCGCTATGGCATTGGCAGATGCAGAGGCGGAGAGGGCAGCGGCCGTGGAGAGGAGGAGGATCTGTGAGGGGCAGTTGATGGCGGGGATGGTTGGTGTTGGGGGAATGTTTGGGGCTGTCTAGGAAAGCTGTGGGAGTTGATTTGAACAAGCAACATGTAGCATCACATTAGAGTCATATTCAGCCCCCGATGGCGATGAGTGCATTTGGCAGGATCCACGCGCCAGTGTCAGGTGACGCTCGGCATGGCAGGCGACGATGATGTCTCTATCGCTCTTCCATCTCATTTCCTTTCCACACCACTGCACGATGCTTCGACCCACTCGCAAGCTTCTGCGAACGAGCACAACAGGCTGGATCGGCCTCGGTGCCATGGGTAAGTCTCTATGTGACACTTTATTTCGGCTACTGCCGCAACCGGCGCGGATGCCCGAGGTCCCTCACTGACTTACTTGAAGGCCGTCCCATGGCGCTCAATCTCTTCAGCAAGACATACTTTGCCCACCAAGGAAGCGATGCCCCTCCCTCCTTATCGCAGGGGGGCGAAAAGCTCAAATTCCTGTTTTGTGAACAAGATGATGGAAGGGCGGATTCGTTTGTAAGGGATTTGAGGGATAGGGGTGGGGTTGAGCTTGCTGAGAGGGTGGAGCGGGTGGGTAGTGGTAAAGAGTGAGATCTGTGGACCACCAAGAAGGAAGAATGCTGATGATGGATGGAGGATGGTGCAGGCGGCGGCAAAGGTGTTTACGATGCTTCCTTCGACACCGCAAGTGGAAGCTGTCTACTTGGACCCTGTTCATGGCATTCTGGCGGGTCTTCAGGAAATCCCGGGTAATACGCCTGACTTGCCTCTGGCTACAGCACCTCAATCAAATGTATCGGGCAAAACAAGTCGAGCAGTGGACGAGCAGCTCTCATTCACGACTACCCTCTCCTCCGGCTCACCACCAAACAACCCCCATACCCTGCTTATCGACCAGACAACCCTCGACCCCACCGTCGCCCTCGCAGTATCCACCCGTATCCACCAAGAAACCTCTCACAAGGCGCTTATGGTAGACGCCCCAGTCTCGGGTGGGACGGTCGGGGCGGAGAAGGGAGAGTTGACGATCATGTTTGGTTCGCCCTCGGCCGTGGCGACGGGATTGGTGGTGCCGCTGTTGCAGAGGATGGCGAGGGTTGGAGGGGTGGTGGAGTGTGGAGGGAGTGGGACTGGGGTGGGTGTCAAGGTCTGCAACAAGTGAGTCTTCAAGTCGAAAGTAGAGATGCCACACTGACAAACTCGAAAGCTTGGTTCTCGCGTGCAATCAAATCGCTCTCGCCGAAGGACTATCCCTCGGCCAGTCTCTCGGCATCGACCCCTCCCTCCTCCGCAGCGTCATAGACACCTCTTCCGGCTCCTCCTGGTCATCCCGGGTCAACCCGCCCATCTCCACACTCCCCAACACCCCAGCGTCGCGCGGATACAAGGGCGGGTTCCAGACGAGGCTGATGTTGAAGGATGTTGGGTTGGCGCTTCAGGCGGCGCACAAGCATAGTCTTCCGACGCCGTTGACGTGGGCGAGTAAGAGTGTTTATGAGGCGGTCTGTGAGGAGGGGGATGAGGATTGGGGGGCGATGGATTTTAGTGTGGTGTATGAGTGGATCCAGAAGAAGCAGAGGGACGGGGTGGAGAAGGGGTGGAAGGACTGAGATGATAACGTATAAGTCACGGTGGTGACGATTTTCGTTCTCAATTGTTACCTGATGCGACGTGAGACAAGAAGCATTGGAATGGTTGCTCGGAACACCCCAATGATTGCATTCATGATCCCGCCCCCGTTCCCTACAAAGAGATACCTGCCTACCCTTCCAGCGTCTACTTGTTGTCATCATGCACTGCTGGCGGCTCAGCTGAAGACTTTGGCTTGAAGGCATCCAGATTCTCAGGAGAGACCCAGATTGTGTTCGTAGCGTCTCGCAGCTCTCGCGCCATGTGCTCGACACCAGAGTCAGCCCACCTGCTTTGCTGGGCAGATGGGACGGTGGGTACCATGTTGCTGGTAAAAGTCCTGTACGCGTCCAGCCTTAGTCAATT
The DNA here is from genome assembly GCA_006352305.1 of Cryptococcus floricola. NCBI lineage: Eukaryota > Fungi > Basidiomycota > Tremellomycetes > Tremellales > Cryptococcaceae > Cryptococcus > Cryptococcus floricola. Next base: position 1,511,455 of record CM016931.1, on the reverse strand, counting down.
GCTTTAGACCACAAGATTTCTGGTTGCACGTACCTTGTGGTAGAAGCAGCATTGTTACTATCGTTGGTATTGGTTTCAGCCATGTTGTTCAGTGCTCAAGTAGTTGGTCGATGATGAGGGAGTGAGGGAGGAGCAGGAAGAAGATGGCCCGCTATATACTCGAGAGGTACTGTCTCTGAGGGTGCTAGATTCCCTAAATTGTGAGCTCCATTGGTAGCGGAACGTTGATGCGCAGATAGAGCGTCTTGTAAGGAAGCTGAAATCGATGCAGCTTCGCATGAGAACACCTGCCACTACATCTTTTCGATGGTTGTACAGGCCGACTTCTTACGGTGTTGTTGATTGGTGTGAGCTTTCTTTTCATTTACAGCATTTGCTTTGTGTGTAGGACTTGGACTGACACGTTGATAAGATCACAGAGAGCACATCCATTTACTACCAATCAGCTGTTGGTGAAATCTTGTATCAAGCTAGCCATGTTCCGGCCCGTGCGTATTGTGGCTGAGTTGATCTCCTCTCCCATGCAGCGACTGTGTTCATGGCAAGAAAAGGAAGGACGGATGCTATTACTTTTGACAAGAAGCTAAAATGTGAGAATTTGGCAAGCAGACCAGAACATTGAAGAAAGCAGTCCAGAACAATGAAGAAGAAAGCAAAGACGGTCTGCCAACAAAAGGGTTGAGTGACACGAGTTTGTCCTTTTCTTTCGTCGCTTAGCGTTCAAAGGGATCATCAAAATCTGGCGTCGAATGGGGCACAGTGGAAGTGTATCAGAGTTTGAATACCTGCGAAACGGTAACATGTGCGACTTCTTTTCTCTGGTCATGTGGACTGCAAGCCCGACGAACGAAGGGCCAACTTTCGCTCATCCGAGGTGGTGCCACGTGCCTCCGGGTCTGCCTCCACCTGTGACGTCCTTGGCTGGTCATCGTCTCCATCGCACATCGATCGTGGTACGCTCCCCTTTATATATATTGCTTGAAGTACAATTCCTCATCTCTACATCTAATATAGCAAAAATGTCGCAAGAGACTCCTAGCTGGGCAAAAGAAGTGCCATTTCTTTACGGTGAAAGCCGAGAGGGCTGGACGACTAAATGGCGGCAGAGCTGCTTCTGCAAGAAGAGTAAGTGTCCCAGATTGTACAAATGCTATACTAACCTAGGATCAGCTGCTTTTGTCTACGACAGAGATCCACTGCAGGTCAAAGTCTGTCATTGTACTGGCTGTCAGAAGCTGCACGGTAAGTTGAAGGGTCCTCCACAGAGCCATGTCAGAGCTAACGCTTTTCATGATCGTAGGCGCCCCATTCCAACAAGCAGCCATATTCCCCAAAGACGCAGTCCGGCTCGATACATCTCCCGATCACGTCCGCTTTCTCAGCGCTTCCGCAGATTTCCACGCGCTATCATCATCGCCCACGCCGATCCCTCGCAAGATATCGTGTGGGTCGTGCGGTACGCCATTCATGGACGAAGGGCGGAATATGGTGTTGGCTTTCCCGCCGACATTTGAGTTCGCGAGGGGTAAAGGGGAGAAAGGCGTTCCGGAAGTTTTCAGGCCGGGGTGTCATATCTTTTATGGGCAGAGGGTCATGGACTGTCCGGACGGGCTTGACAAGTGGAGAGCGCATAAGAACGAAAGCGAAAAGATGGGAGACACCCAAGGAGAAGAAGAAGACCCCAAAGAAGAAGAGGTAGGCGCCCAAGGCAAGGAAGAACAGAGTGAGGATCGAGAGGCCAAGAGACCAAGGATCAGTTGATGTGACGATGCATTATAAATACGGGGTTACTTTTCGTAGGCTAGAAGGCTGATGTAGAGTCAGGCGTTTTGGTATCTCTCCAACGCGGCAAGATCCTGAAGATGAAGTTCTGCACGAAACTGTAGCAGATGGAGGTGAACCAGTAGAGTACCACGCCCTATCATGACATGTCAGCAGCAAGCACGCACCATAAGACGCTCGGCACTCACACTCGGCAATTGACTGGCAACCATCGCGAAACCAATAGCCATAAAGCGTAGAATATACGCAAAAGCATCCCTCTTGATATCTGCCTGCCTTTCCGGTGAGACGGCAGAAGGCTTTTCATCCTCCAGCGTCACCATCCCGTTGGCCTTCTTCTCTTGTCGTAATTTTTCGGAAAAGGCATTGGTAGGGGCTCTCCACTTTGTATGTGGGCGGGCCAAGACACTTGTTGTCGTACTGATGGGACGGGATGGTGGTGATGATTTTTGGGATTTGGGACTATCTGTTGGCTTCCCACGAGCAAACAGCGATGAGGAGCGAGGGTTTGAGCTGCCCTGCACAGGCTGCACAGGGCTCGCGGCTCTCACTGGCGTCGGCCGGGGTTCTGGCTGGGCCGCCTTCGCCTCACGTTCAGGCGCCGAACTATCTTCCGCCATCGTCTTGGCAGCATCCACAGCCCGCCTTCTAGCGCCCACCAGCTCTGCATTCCCAAATGCCACCCCCATGCCGACCAAGGGCAATATCCCATACGGGTCCACCTGACCGAATTGCTCGATCCAGAAGAAGGAATCGGCCGCAAAACTTGATCCAGGGATATCGATGGCACGGCGTATGGTCATAGAGACTGTGAGGAAGAATGGGAGATGGATGAGGAGTGGTACCCAGTTGGTCACCCAGGGTACAGTGTTGTGCTTTTTATGCAGAGCTTTTTGAGCAAGATACATCTGCAATCAAGTTAGTAAACTGAGTTCGGACAATCGGGAGCGACACACCCTCTTCTTCGTTTCGATTGTATACTCGGAATAAGAGAGGTTCTTGGACCTATACTCCTTAGCCAGATGTTGCGCCATGGTGTCGTTGTAACGCTTTAATTCTGGTATGACGACGTCTTGAATCTTTTTGGCTCTTCTCCGTTGCCAGAGCGCAAGCGGTAGAGTCAGGCCGGTTCGCAGTAGTAGCGTGATAGCTATTATCGAGGCACCATAACCCAAAGGGTGCGGTATCGCCAGAAAAGCGTCGGCTAGGGGATGGGTGAGAGGGTCGAAAATCGTCGTCGCTGGCTCTGAGAGAAAGTCGCTAGGGATGGGAGGATCCAATGAAGCGAGGTCGTAGTTGTCTAGCGGGACCTCTTGAGGAGGTATTGAGGAGGACGCTATGGGGGCTGTGGATAGAAGGCGAACACTGCGCAGGTGCTTTTGTGGCAAAGGAGAGAGCGAGGGTAAAGAGGGTCGGACGAGGGGCCGGAGGGATGGAAGGGCGAGGGGAGCGGCTGCCCTGCCAACAGCGGCCCTTCCGGTGCGCAAGCCAATCATGATTTGGTGTCTTGAGATGAGAAGTGCAGTACAAATAGAGATGAGAGGCGACAAAACGGTCAATTGGACTTTTGGGCGGGATTATTTCACGCGCCGGCCTTCGCTATCAAATCGCGATAATTACCTATTGCTTCGTTGTTTCTGTTTACAACAAACAATCGCACGAAATGTCGCTAGCCCTACCACGTTCATCATCCGCCCTCTCGACTCCAAAGTCCGGCAACCAACCTCTCGACAGGCAAGACCTCGATGAAGCCGACGATGTCGACGACTCTGATCTCATGGGTGTACCGCAACCGGGAAAGCGCATGGCAGATGCCGACCTGGATGGCAAGGGCGACTCTGATGGGGATGATGACAAGGACGAAGATTATGATGACCGGGGGGACGCGGGGCCCGCGTATCAGCACATGGGCGGAGCAGCCTCGGGAGGGAAGGGTAAAGGGAAGAAGAAGGATAACGGGCAGTATATTGAGGAGAAGGCAAAGAGAAAGAGAGCAGAAACATAGTAAGCTGCTATCCTGGATATTGAAAAGAGCATCTCCTGACGGACCAACTAGTATGTTGCGAGGCCAGATGGATGCAGACCAGGGAAGACGGTTCGACACATTCAGTACTGTGGCCTTGAACAAGAATGTAATCAAAAGGGTGAGTACAACACTCTTCCATGAACTATATACTGACATACTGTTGAAGTTGAATAGGGACCTCTACGATCAACACTGTACGCCACAACTATCACAGGTAGTAGCAGGTATGGCAAAGATCTTTGTCGCAGATGTGATCGAAATGGGTAGGTCACAACAGTCCTTCAATCTCCATTCTCACTGACCATTGGTACAGCCAAGGAGCTCCAACCCCACTCTGCCAATCCTACGGGTCCCTTGCTGCCTTACCATCTCAAGCTGGCCAAGATGTGTCTTGAACAAGAGGGTATGACTAGAAGCAACGTCCAAACACCTGCCAATGGATTACGGGGAAAGAAGGCTCTTTTCAGAAGGAGATGATGTGAAGCGAGCTTGAACCAAAGGATATAAAGCTCAAGGTTGTATCAATATATTCGTGAGTGGCCTTGGTTCTCAAAACATGTGCAATGCTGATGGTCGCCTTTGTAGATGTTGTATCCAGATGTATAACATAAAACTTCAGTGAACAAGATGAGATACTGCTGTTCAGAAACACAGTGTCCTGCTATGGCCATGGCGCTACGTCTTCTCAGGAACGGGACTTGAGTACCTCTGACTATCTGTGATCAAAAGCAGACGGCTACGCTCGGTCGTGCCAAAGCTTTCAGAATATTTTCTGGAGCAGAGTCTTACACGCTTAATGATGAGAATGAGCATTTCACCTCCATGGCTTCCATGTTTCCGCTTACTTCTCGCTCATGAATCTCTTCTTCAAACTCTCATGGGGTCGTGGCTGACATTGCTCGTCCCCACCCTTCCGTCTTGCGTACAGCCTCCATTATACCTATAGATTGAAGATTAGGGCATTAACAAGCGCCCACCATGGTCTAAACTGGACTCGTATCACTCGCAATGTGTGACATAGTGTGGCACTGACTGAACTCAAGAAACATGTCGGAACGGCGGCCGGTGATAACCATTTCGTAATTAACGTGAATTTAAGGGGAGAACCGCGGCATGAAGTGATTTCTGGCATCTGTCTCAATCATGACCTTGAGTATCGCCTCACCTTGCTACCCTCAACAATCCTGGCTCGCTCAGCGGAAGGAGCTGTCCCACTATGGCTGACCTCAACTTGTCGTCCGACGAGATCCAAAAGCTGTGCTCTGATCTTGTCTACCAGGTTGCCTACTCGTTCTACGATGGCCCCTACATCATTCTCTTCAAGATGATGGTGCATTTCAATGTGTACGTAGATCAACTACCAACATGCCACCATTACTGACCTATCTCAGAATTGCGGAAGTCGATCTCGCTCAGAGAGTGGGTCTGTCAACCAACGAGGCCAGGAAATATATGGGCATTCTACTCATGCACCGTCTTGTCAAAAGGTAAGCATTGTCTAAACCCTCCTTGTACAGCCCTGATCCATGTGCAGATATGTCAACAAGGAGAAGCTACCAGTGGCCGAATGGAAGCGGTCATATGGAAACAACAATAGAAACAACGGTCCACCAGAACTGCGTACCCGCGATGTGCACTACTGGTTTCTCGACTATCGCGAGTTTGCCAACGTCACAAAGTATCGCCTTGCTATGATGCGTAAAAATATCGATCAGCGAATCAAATCCGAAGTCGGGCACCGAGGGTACCAATGTCCCATGGACGGCCGGACATATGATCCTCTCGATTTGAGCCACCTCTTCGACCCGATGACAAACAGCTTCAAATGTGAGGATTGCGGGGGCGAGTTGGTGGAGCACGACCCCACGGTGGATGTGGAGAACAACTCGAGTCTGCAGGATATGATGCAGCGGTTCAACATCGCCACTGCCCCCATCCGAGACGCGCTCAAAGCGGTGGAAGGGTTGACGCTACCGAGTATCAACATTGTTGCTTGGATCGCCCAGAATGTCAAGACAGGAGTGGTCAGTGTGGATGGAAAGGAAATGGGAGAAGAAGGAAAGAAGTTTGAGGTGGTTATGGGGGCGGAAGACGATGAAGATAAGGAGAAGCTTGCGCAGGCTCAGCGGGAGCAGAATGCTTTACCGGCGTGGTATACGCACTCGACCGTCACCGGAGATGCTACTACGCTCGGTATCAACGATCGAAACCAGAAGGCTGCTGTTGCGGAGAGGGCGCGGCTTGCAGCTGGAGGAACGGAGCAAACAACAAGCGATGAGTCGCTGGCTGCCCATTATGAGATGTTGGCCGAAGGGGAGGAGGAGGAAGAGGACGATGAAGAATTTGAAGAGACTGCTGTTGTTAGTGGGGAAACTTCGATCACTCCTCCCGAGCCAGATGAGGCTACCAATGAAGCATCAGCAGAGGGCGAGGGGAAGATGGTCACTGGTACGTTTTCCTATGCTTCTGTCGACATGACTGATCGGTGTCATAGTTGCCGGCCAACCCAAGAGGGTAGAGGACGTCACGGACGAGGATCAAGATTTGATGACAACAGAAGAGTACGAGGTCAGTAACATATCTTTGTATCAATCACACTCGCTGATACATCAAACAGGCTTATGCGGTAGCAATGTCTTGATCAATATGATCGGCATATGTATCATTTTCTCATCACACCCATGCAACTACACATCATATCACTACCATGCATATCTGCCACGAAATTATACCCGCTCCATAGGCAAAAGGGGCTCTACTCGGTCACCTTTTTGACTCGAAGGACAAGACATTCATTTCGCCCACCACCAGGCTCCTCGGAGGTACGCCCAAAGCCTTGTAGACACCCCAAAGAGCGCCAGGATGTGAAGTGATGCTGATGTCTAATGACTGCATCAGTCTCCAAGCCCGGTCGCCACTCAATACACTCACGAGTAGCCCCCTCACTCGCATCCAACACCTGGTCCATCCCCCGGATCTTCTATGTCTCGCCTGCCCTCCGGATCGATAGAGTGTTAATCTGTATCATTGCCCGTGACCATCAAAAGGAAACTCAGTGGTCATTGCCGGTTCTCTATTGTGTATGGCTGAAGAGAGGGATAACAGACCACGGCCAGATCCAAGCGGCCCGAGGACAGCAGCAGAGCCTCATTATCAAGCTGGGCTACAAAGCTAAAGACAGCTACTCGTACAGTATGCATGCAAGTGTCTCCCCAAACAAGCGGATCCTGGCACATCATGATCATAATCTACCTTTCTACTGATCTACTCTGCAACCTTCTTGATGCGAAGAACGATGATGTTCATTTGCCCAACCACCAAATCTCTCGGCGGGACACCTAGAGCCTTGTACACGCCTCGGATAGCTTCCGAGTGTGAAGTTATACTCAGGTCTGTGACTGACATTAGCGATAAGTCTCAGGGTGTACTATACAAAACACTCACAGGTGGCTCCTTCACTCGCGTCCAGGGCTTGCCTTACCCCGACCCCCAGCCTGGCTACCAAGTCATCGTCACTTTCCCGACCTCTCACCTCTAGCGGTTCCCAAAGCTCGTCCTCTTCCGTCATACTTGGCTCATACGTGAAGGTTGGGAACTCTTTTTCTAGCTCAGAGCGTTTGGAGCGTTTGTCGCACAAGTGGACGTGAAGATGTTCACGAAGGTTCTGCGTTATCGTGTCAGTGATTTGTGTATATACCTCGCTTCGGACAAACCTCGAGGGCAGTTGCCTTTACACCGTGACCCTTGCCACCATCATCTGGCTCTCCAAATGTCCATCCCCATTCAATGCCGCATGTCTCACCAGCTCGTTTCAGAGGACTGACAAAGTACCTTTCGGGCACGGGCATTCCCCGGCCGGCTTCGCGTTGTAGGGCATGACCTAGCGCCACAGCTTGCTCACGTCCGAGAGGGGTGAGGTCGGGATCTAGAATAGGATAGAGAACCTGATGCCAGAGGTCAGGGAGGATACGCAAGGAGGTATCAGAGAAAAGATCCCTACGTGAGCTGTGGCCCATTTCCCTTTCTGGAACAGATGGCGCGCGGAAAGTATGAGGTCTTGAGGCACTCTGTAATTGTCCTTGATCACATTGTGCTCAGCTATGTAGGCAGCATCAGACACCTGTCACTGCACCGAGAGGCAGTTTGATCTACGTACCTTGACCGTGTCGGGCAGCAAAGATGACTTTGATACTCTCGTCCTCGGCGCACTGTCCTTTTAGCTCTATCTCTGGGATCAGCGACTTTGATCAGAGTAGACTGGAAAGGTTATTCACCCGCTATACGCTTTTTGAATCCCTCCCAGTTGCCAGGTGGGGGCTGTAGGCCGAAGGAACCCTTGATCTGTATACGTGTCAGTGCCTTGTATCGCTGAGCTTTCTGGTCTGAGCTCACATCTCGGTCCCAAGTAGAGAGCTTGAAGAACTCGTCTAGGTGGGTATACGTATACGTCATGTCGTAATTCCGACGATGGGTCCGGGGAGAATATGAGGAGGAAAAGAGAAAGCAGATGAAGCCGAATATAGGGTCGTCCAGGAACGTTACGAGTGCCTGGGCAGGCTTGAAAGATAAGATCTGTTGACAGTTATTGACAATTGTCTAGATCGAGTGATAAGGTCGTCGTCTTTCCGATATAAATATTGAGCCAGTTATGAGTGATGAATGGATGACAGACTTGCTCATAGGACACGATGGACGAATATGCTACAAAGGAGCAACTGTTACACCCAAAGCAATCGGCGAGAGAAGCTACCATGGCATGCTGATAAGGCAAGGAAAGAGACGATACAACATGCATTGAGCATTTCCAGAATTGTCCTTGATAAGGCGGGACTGAGACCACCTAGATCATTATATACAAAGAGACGCCACCCATACCGATTATACTTTATAGCTCATCATCCTTGCGAGAGCTGTCATGTTTCCACATCATCATCCCACGAGTAGAGTGTTTCGATTTCTGAAAGATAACTCAAAAAGCTCCCTTCATATGACATCAGCCACCTTCTCAAACACTTCTCCGGGACTAAAGAAGCTTACAAAGATTCTTCTGTGCCCTCTCAGCTCTTGTCTCTGTTTGCATATCTGCCATCCTTCCATTCAGACTAGTCCCTTCCGATTCCGGATTTAGGCTGTCCAGGAGAGACGAAGCGATAAGCCGAACTTTTTGCACCAGCGAAATACTATTGACGGCTGCTCAACTGTGTCAGATCACATATGAAAAGGAGATGGGGGCACAAGAACTCACCGAGCACTTTCACAGGGATCTTGTGCAAGATCGACAAGAGATCCACAACCACCTGCTCCCGTTCATCCTGGCTACCTTCTTTCACTAACCGCTTGATCTCTTCCCGACGGGCAATATCGTTGGGATCGACCTGCCGTCGTTCAATCTCTTGATGCTCGAGGAGCTCATCGCGGTATTGGATGATGATGAAGCGGACCAATTGCTTTTTCACGAGTTCAGCACCTATTATCACGGTAACAGGGAAGGAAACGTACCTGTGTAACGTAGATGTTTGCCTGCTGCACCAGATAATAGTCCTTTACCAACTCCATGTCGGCCCCTTTCGGGTTCACAAACATCGTATGTATCTCCATCTTCATCCTCTCCCCCCAATCTGGCGACAAGCTTGCCACAGAACTGCCGGGGGTACTATAATCCAACGCGAGAGGTTGTGGACAGCCATCCATGGCGGACATTACACGGTGGTAAAGCTGGGATAGTTCGGAGAGACGCATTTGGAGTAGGACCCCGGAGGGAGGGCGGAGTCTGTCGTGGCTTTGTTTATCGAGGGCTTCGCCTGTTACTGTGATGGACGTTAGGTGTTGTATCGTGAGAGGGAAGGAAGAGCTTACAGCGGTAAAGGTAGCTGACATAACGGAATCCACAAAGAGGGGATACACGTCCTTCATGCTGGGTCGTCCGGCCCTCTGTAGATATGTACGCATCATCCCTGGAAAACGACAATCAGCTCTCGCTCCCAAGGCTTGGGGGGGGACTTGCAAGTCTTCAGGCAAAGCGACACTTGCACAATCGTCCTCGTGAAAGTAGAGGGGCAAAGCAGCGATAGCAGAGAATGTCTTGTCCGCGCCGTACATGAGCCAGAACATGCGCCGCCGGAGAGAACTTTCAACAGGGTTGTGATTGGTGTATTCCTACAAAAGAGTCAGAATGTTCCTACTTTAGCGGGGAGCTAGAGGGCGCACGCTTTCGAGATGAGATTGAAGGGCGAGGGTGAGTGCGTAATTTGTGCCAAAGTCGGCTCGTGCCATAGTCATCCGGTCGGTCAGGCTATACACATACATGTTGATGTAGAGGATGATTGCTGTGAGTCGTATGAATAAATTATCCGCAAGAACCACATGCCGAGCACTCACATCTGGTTATAGTAGGTTGTTGAAAGTCTTGTGCCAGATACGACCTTACTTTCTGGTGACACCTCAGCACCAGCTCCTTGACTTCCTTCCTCCTCATGCTGATAAAACTCCTCGGAAGCTGCACGAGCGTACTGGCCACCACCGAAAGTACCAACGACACCCATTCCTCCTCTCCCGGCCGCTCTTCCCGATTTGTATCCAAATCATGGGTAAAGGATGGACGGTGGAGGCACGGTATGAGGCAGTAGACATAGTCAAAGTAGAGGTTGATGATGTGGTACAAGACAGGACGGGGGACGACGGCGTCGAGGGGGTTCCGGGGCTCGTAAGAGTGTTGGCCAAAGCTCGTATTTGGAGAGAGATGGGCAGGGGATGAATGGGTACTCGGGGGAGCGCTTGATAGCATTGGGCGGGGACCATCGGCTGGGGGTGGGATGTGGCCTCGGTGGGACATTGGAGAGGGCATGTATGACTGGGTGGGTATAGGGGCTGGGGGTACAGGCATGGGAGGGAGGTAGGAGACCTGAGGGAGAGGTAAAGGCTGCATGCCCATGATGGGCGATGCAGTCTGCCATCCTCCATTGGGATTGCCCATTGTAGCGGTGGAAGGTATGGCAGTAGCAGGCCCCTGCTGCATGATGGCTGGTATGGGGAGTTGTGGTAATTGGGGAGGTGGGAGACTCGGGGGGAGGCTGGGATAAGGCATATCCTTTCGACTGGCTGCTGCCTGTTGATCTTCTTGTAAGCGTTTGAGATACAGATTCGGAGGACCACGTTTTCTTGGGACATAGTCAAAGCGGCCTGAGACCAAGATTAGCAACAAAAACCTGGCATTTCAGGGGTGGCAGACATACACTCCAGACTGAGCTGAGAGCAGTGTGAACATATGTCTTTGGTGGGAGCGTTTGTCACGGTTCCCGGTGGTGGACGGTCGCATTTGACTCTGAGAAGCGGGGTGAGCGTTCATACTACATGCAGCGCGCGTGCGCGACACCTACTTTCTCGCTCGGCAAGCTGAAGGCGGCGATTGTTAGCATACATACGTGCAAGTACTCGGATCTTATGCTCACCATCGCACGATTCTGCGACAAGGCTGAGTCAGCGAGATTCCCAAGAGCCAGAGACGGTCTGAGACGAGATTAGACCTACGACTCTGCCTGGTCTTTTTGACCTTGGCGTCTTTACTGAGGGTCTCCTCCTTCTCTGCCTTGACGGCGTGCACCATGATAGGGGATCCCTGTTGGGATGAGCTGGCAGCATCCTCGAGCTCGACCTGTTCTAGTTTGATTGGACTATGCACGGCGTCCGCCGCGGGCCCTGCGTGAGTCGGATGGAGGGGCAGGGGTTCCATGGCAACGTCGTCGCTCACGGAGGGGGCAGGGGATACTTGGCGAGGGCTGAAGGGTGGCTGACGCGATGGCTGACGTTGTGATGAGAGAAAGGAGGGAGGATGTGCACAACAAATCGAGGCAGCCTCGTTCCGGCCCGTGGTCCGGGGCCCCGGCCGTCGCCGCAGCGGGAGCAAATTATAAAACCTGCACTTGCCCCGGGTATATAAAGAGATAGGGAGTTGAAACCGCTCTGTATCCCCCAGGGCTGCACAATTCAGTCACTCAAACACGCCCTACGACGCGCAACAGCGTACTGGCGACAATCACCCCTCGCACAGCCACCCAACTCAAACATCCTCCTCGCCTCCTTCGAATACCACGACAACCATACAAAACTACAACAACACTTGCAAAGAGCCCGCACATTACTGGCAGACATGTCCGCTCAACACAATGCAGTGGCGTCTCCCGCCGACGCATTCGCCGACTACCTGCCGCAGCTTACTGCAGCCCTCGACAGCCTCACGACCGATGCTGCCGCTCTTCCTGGCAAGAGTGACTTGGACTTTCAGCGAACTATCGATAGGTCGTTTGGCAAAGATCTTGACCAGGCCAGTCAAAGGGTGTTGAATTTGACCGAAAGGGTGTTGGCGCTGGTGGACGAGAGTCAGAGGGCCGCTGCTGCTGGGGAGAAGAAGGGAAAGCCTGTCACGCGAAGAAGAAAGCTGGAAGACGAGGATGATGTGATTGACGGATACAAGGGCTCTGTGCTTGGCGTTGTGGATGGATTACTCGAAGATGCAGTAAGCCACCATCATGTCACGAGAGTCAACACTGACTCTTCGCAGGACACACAGATGGATGAGCTGCGCGGAAGCAAGGGCAAGACCAACATTGCCATAAAGCCTAGCATTCTCGCCCAGGCAGGCAAGAAGCTCCCAGGCCCCTTTTCGAAACAAGTCGAGCGATTGCCCCAAAACATCATCCACGCCGTTGGCCTCTCCAAACCTCAGCTCCTCTTTCCCGATGCGCCCGACAACACGCGTACGGATATCCCATGGGCGCCTACGCTTTCGAACAAGCCGCATGCAATGGTACCGCTGGGCGCAAAGGTCAAGCTGGACTACGAGTTGACGGCGGAGGAGGAGGAGGATCCGTCCAAAGCTGCTGCGAGGCTGGAGAGAGAGCAAAAGGCCCGACACCATCCTTACTATTACGAGACGAGACATCTCCCTTATCCCACCTCCATGTTTATCCCTTCGCAACCGATCCCTCCTAAACCTTTCGACTCGACGCCGTTCATGTTTGTGGATACACCCGAAAAGTATCAGCAGATGGTGGAAAAGCTAAAAGCGGCAAAGGAGATTGCGGTGGATCTGGAGCACCATGATATGCGAAGCTATATTGGCTTTACATGTTTGATCCAGATCTCGACCAGAGATGAGGACTTTGTGGTGGACACTCTGTCTCTGAGGAAACAGATTCGAGATGACAAATTCGGAGACGTCATGACAGATCCTTCAATCATCAAAGTGAGTCCAAGTCTCAAAAGGTGATTGCTTTCGCTAATGTCCATCAGGTCTTCCACGGTTCAGACAGTGATGTCATCTGGCTCGAACGCGACTTTGACGTCTATCTCGTCAACCTCTTTGATACCTACCACGCATCCTTCACTCTCAACATGCCCCAGCGATCCCTGGCCGGACTCCTTCAGCTCTACTGCAACTTTGAAGCAGACAAGCGCTACCAACGTGCGGATTGGCGTATCAGGCCTTTGCCAGAGGACATGCTCCATTACGCGAGGTCGGATACGCACTATCTGCTGTTTGTGTATGACAATCTGAGGAATGCGCTTATTGAAAAGTCGTCGAGGCCTCCATCGCCTGTGGCTGGGGAAGAGTCGATGACGCTTGCTAGCGCAAGGCCGAACCCGCAAGAGGCGATTCGTAAAGTACTTGAACGTTCTGCGGATACTGCCCTTCGCATGTACGAGCGCGACACTTATGATGTCGAGGCTGGTAAGGGCTCTGGAGGTTGGCTCAGTGCGGGAAAAAAGTGGTTGCCGAAAGGCGGGCTGGATGAGGAAGTGGGATGGGTTTGGAGGAGGATGCATGATTGGAGAGATGGCATGGCGAGGGAGCTTGATGAGAGTCCATTGTGAGTATCAAACATGCTTATCGCTCCCCCAAGCTGACTTGGCAAAAGCTACATCATGCCTCAGAACATGCTTGCGCAGGTGTGTATCCAAGGCAATCCTACAAACCTCGGCCGTATCATACGACCCGACCGTGCTCCCATCGCTGCCCAATACATCCCCAACATCGCTAGCATCATCACCTACGCCAAGAAAGAGTTCAAGGAGGTCGAAAAAGAAAGAAAGAGGCAGGAGAAGGAAGAGATGTTTGCCGACGGAGGGATCGTCATCCCCGAGCAGAAGGCGGACAAGGCGCACAAGCAGCAGGCACAGGCGAAGAAGAGGACTGCCGTCCCGTCAGTACCAGCCGTTCCGTCGGCGCCCGCCACTGCTGGGAACATGTGGAGTTTCGGTCAGCAGAGTACACCGTCAAAGCCGGTTGTCAAGACTCAAGCCAAGTCTGGTCTTTTCGGCTCGACTATTAAATCTACACCTACCTTTACTCCCAGCCCGAATTCGAGTCTCAACAAGCACAAGCCCACCTCTGGCTTGTTTGGCAAAACCCTTCCTCGCGCATCGGCGGCTCAGGCCCAGCCTGCAAGTGGTTCCTCGACCTCTGCAAGAGAGCAAAAAGAGCTGTCGCCGGGCTTCTTGAAGGTCATGGATTCCATGCGAGTGGAGATGGCGCCAAAGCAGATTTTGAAGAGGGGCGAAGAAGAAGCGGGGTCTGGGACGCTGAGGCCCGAGTCTGTGCCCTTCGTGCCGGCAGGACAGAGGAAAGCAGCGCCTGCTTCTGGCGCGGTGTCTTCTTCGGCGAAGCCTGCGCCCGCTCCGGCGCCTCAGAAGGCTACTCCGTCAACAGCCGGTCCCGCGTCCAAGCTCTCGGCTCCCGCCCCCGGGGACGGTGTCGTTCAAGTCAAAAAGTCGAAAAAGCAGCCGCAAAAGAAACGCGAAGCCAGCGTCGGCTTTGACAGCGACGGGAGCAAGAAGACAAAGCTGAACAATGGCGATGGGGCTTCTACGAGCACGACAGCGACGCCTGACGTCTCTCCTCCTGGTACACCCACTGTCGCTTCCAAGTCGGAGAAGGCAAAGGGCAAAAAGAAGGAAAAGGTCAAGGTGGAAGATATCCCCGACTTTGACTACTCTACCCAGCCCAACCTTCTGGATCAGCCACAGTCGGCTAGCAGTGGGGCGGACGCAAAGAAGAAGAAGAAGAAGAAGAATGTGAAGCAAGCGCCGAAGCCTGGAGGTAAGTATTTTGGCTCTATTCGTCCGGAGTGTATGGCTGACATGGAACAGCCTTCACTGGTGTGGAAGTTCCGACTTTCGGGGCTAGACCTGCAAGGGATATGAGCCAACCCAAGGGAGGCAACAAGGCGGGGACGTTCACGGGCTAGATGTGTAATCACAATTCAAACAATCATACACCACCGATCGCTATTTTACATGTACCATAATAGACTGTCATATAGATGCCATGTTCTTCGCTCTTCGTAATATGAACGACATGCATGCAATCTAAAAGCAATCGGCATCAGAAACGTATGATCTATATATGCAGGTCCGTGCTACAACTTTGACTTTGACACCTTTTCAAACACAAAGGTCACCCTTCCAGTCCCCCTCTCCGCCACAGTCTTCAGGTTGTGCTTCTTTCGAGACGTTACAGCAGCGCCGACATCGTACGTCTTGGCTTTTTTGGCCACAGAACCCTTATTGCCTCCCATAGACTTGCGCTTCTTTGTCGTACCTTCCTCATCAGATTCGAGCTCGTCCACCTCCTCGTCTACGTCTTGATCTTCCTCATCCTCTGTCTCGCTATCCCGCACAACG
The DNA here is from genome assembly GCA_006352305.1 of Cryptococcus floricola. NCBI lineage: Eukaryota > Fungi > Basidiomycota > Tremellomycetes > Tremellales > Cryptococcaceae > Cryptococcus > Cryptococcus floricola. The sequence continues at coordinate 1,495,968 of CM016931.1, read as the reverse complement.
GCATCATCCTTTTCCCAAGAGTCAAGGAGCATGTTGAACAGCAGGGTATCTTGAACGCCACGGAAGGATTTGGACTCATTGGCATCGTAGTGAGTCCAGTGTTTGAGAGCTGCCAGCTTGTTGCTCTGCTCCTTGGCTGCCTTGCGACGCATCTTGGGAGTCTACAAATACCGCATCAGTAAACATACACATATAAAGAAACATTGGACTCACCGGCTCCGGGTCGTAATCATTCGCACTGACGAACTTGGGCTTCTCGTCCTCATCTTCGCCGCTCTCCGATTCCAAAAGCTCGTTGTAGTCATGCTCGCCATCGTCGGAGTCGACTTTTGCCGGCTTGCTTTCAATCTGAAGGGTTTGCTCCCGAGCGACAAGCGTACAGTCGCATCCCAAAAGATCGTCTGAGATATTGTGAGCGCGGATCCGTGTGGGAAGGGGACACGCACGAGTTTGACAGCCATTGGTCCTCAGATTGAGCGTGAAAATGTCTCGCAATTCTTCCGTAGAGAACGCTGCATGCAAGCCGTTAGTGGGAGCCCGAGTGGTATCAGTTGATATCAATACTCACAGTCTTTGTTGGTCGTCGTTGCCTCTGAGCTGTTATGATCCAACATCTGTTCGGAAAGACCCGTCTTGGTAATCTGACGTTGATAGATCTTTTCATCGATGGCGTTCGTGGTGAGGAATCGATAGATGTACACCGGGCGCTTTTGTCCATCACTAAAATCTTGTCAGTACTGGCGACACATGGATCATTGACACCTACCGATGGATACGAGCCATGGCTTGAAGATCAGTGGAAGGGTTCCTATGTCTCCGTCAGATTGTTCTTTGAGTAGTTGCCTCCTATCTTACCAGTCGCTGTCAAACAAGACAAGCCGAGAAGCACTGTCGTATCTGTCAGCTTTGGATACGATTGCGCTGATATTTTGTACCCACCCAATCAAATTCAGACCAACACCTCCCGCTTTCGCGCTCAGCAAGAACACAAAGCTGTCCTTCCTAGCCTTGTCCTTGTTGAATCTGTCCACGAGCTCTTGCCTCTGTTTGGCTGGTGTGCTACCGTCCAGTCTAAGAAACGGGTACCTCTTCGCTTTACACAATCCCTGGATCAAGTCAAGGGTCGAAGTCCAATTAGAGACGACCACAATCTTCTCTTCAGTCGTTGTGTGAATGCTGTGAAGCAACTTGTCCAGTACGAGCATCTTGCCGCTGTTATTCACATCGTTGATGTGGGTGCTTGCAGGGATGGCGGATAGGGCAGCCGACTTGGCTGTACTGAGGTCGGAGTCAGTCCGGCCGTTGTCCCCGGTCTCTTCATCCTTCTTGCGCAAGAGCTGGTAAAGTCAGCGCGCATCCGAGATCAGTCGGTAAGAATGGGCTTACCATAGGCGAGTTTGAGATTTTCCGCATGATATCAACTGCGTCACTGGTTAAGATGGGCTATCTATCGATCCCAGTACACTCACTCAAAGCCAAGGATTGGGCGCCGTGACCACGGATAAACTTGCCGACAATTTTCGGATCGAGCAGACGGGACAGCACGGAGAGCTGGAGTTTGGACGGGGCGATGAAGACAACGTATTCGTCTACAGATAGTCAGCACTTTCTTTCGTCGATTGGCAAAGCCCTACATTTTGGTGGCAGATAGTTCTCCAGCACCGCCGCTGTCCTTCTGAGCACAAACTCCCTTGACAGTTTCGCAAGCTATACCCACCATCAGTCAACATGTCATTAGATTGCCAGCTGACTGACCTCTTCCGCTCTGGCTTTCCCCGTCGCCACATCCTTCTCCGGACAATTCAGCGTCCTGCTCTTCAAGATCGGTTTCTCATAATGCTTTGAAAAAGCAGCATACTTGCCCAGCACACCGGGACAAGCAAAGTTGACCATAGCCCAGTACTCTCCCAGATCGTTCTGTACCGGTGTACCAGATAGAACTTTTGCCGACATGGTCAGATAGCTCGACATGGTTCAGAGGGGAAGCTCACTGATACGGCGCTGGGTCTTGAGCGTATCAAACATCTTGGTAGTTTTGTTGTCTTTCGATTTGAGACGATGGCCTTCGTCGCAAACAATGAGGCCGATGGGCGGAACACACGAAGCGAGATCCCTTCTAAAGACGCCATCAGACCGAGCTATATGAGATGATTAGAGACTTACATTTCTTTGCGAAGCCTTTCGTAACCGATGATAAGGACATGCTGATGCTTGTTGTTGACCTGTATTGTATGAGCTCGGTCTTATGATGCCAAAAGATACCTACGAAAGATGATATGCGATGATCTGCGCCGTCTGCAACGAGAACATTGACCCTCCTGTCCACCCACTTCTTGAACTCTTTTCTCCAGTTATCAACCAAACTGACGGGGCAGACAATCATAGCTTTTCCAATACTAGATGTTTGTTAGCAGAACCCGGGGCTGGGCGGAGGTCCAGACTCACATGCCGGACTGGTTGGCGAATGGCGATTGCTCTGCAAATGTTAATTTAGGTATCTGGAATGTAGTGAATACACTCACTGAGCATCGTGTAGATCAAGGCAATGGTCTGCAGCGTCTTTCCCAATCCCATCTCGTCCGCCAGGATACATCCCTCACCTTCGGCGTTCGTCATTCCCATGACACACTCATACATGAACTGCAATTGGGTCAGCGTGGTGCTACCAAGTGATGCTTCAACTTGCCTTGACACCTTGTCTCTGATGTTCACGCATGATGTTGCTCAAAGTAGGGTCGACGACAACATCCACCAGACTCGTACCCCTGCAAGTACATCAGTAGTGCCACCTACTCCAACGAAATCACGTACTTCAACTTGGCTTCCTTCTCTGTCGGTCTGGGCATGACGATTGCTCCCGGCGTTTTGGGATTATACAGCGCACCACCCCATTCCAACCTCTCCTTGTTACTCTTCTCGCCTATCACGATTCTCTCGACTCTTGGTTTTGGTGTTGTACTGCCGTAAAAGGACGCAGCGGCGACTGCTTTCTGAGCGGCGGCAGCTGTGGGGAGAGCTGATGTGGCTGAAGGTCCAGCGACTGGAGTATGACTTGTCACAGAAGTTGGAGGCTTGAACGGCTGCATTGGACTGGCGGCGGCTTTTTGAGTGGGTGGTCTGAAAGGCTTGGCGAACGTTGCCGGGGAGTAGGAAGCAGCATTGATACCCCGGGGCCGATTGAGGATACTTGTGCTGCTCTTGAATCTACAAACGGCGTCAGTGCATCTCAGTGAGCCTCGGAAAGAGCTCACTCTTCAGCCTGTATTCTATGATCGATCTGAATCTCGTAGCCGCCTATCTTGAATTCGGCTTCGGGTTTGATGACTTTGGAGCCGACCACGGTAACGGCCATCCTGAAAAGTCACGCTCAGTGTTGCATATGGCGGAGCGAAGAAAAGGCTCACTGGTTACCATCTTCATCAAGCATTGCAATTCTATTGCCTAGTATCTTGATCGTAGCGTCACCGTCCCATGTTTCTGTTTGATTATCTGTCAGCTCCCACACACCTTCAGTCACCCGGTGTATCGGAAGCGAACTCACTATTCTGAGTAAGAGAAAAACGACAGGGGTTAGCATTACCTGGTCTCGCACGGCTGGTTTCCACCTACCTTCTTATATTGAGGCTTTCTCCTACACAAGACCAAAATTGCGTCAGTAGACATTTCCGATAAGTATGGAGAGATATATCGGCTTACCACATGACAGAAAAGAACATTGCCGAATCATACTCTTCTGTCGGTGCTTGACCCCTCTCAGCACCGCCTTGCACCTCTCTCTCCTTCATTGCTAGCCCAGACTTGGGTAGTCCGCCAGATACCCTAGGTCCCCTGTTAGACGCCACCGGCGTCAGAGGTATCGGCTTGAGACTTTGTACAGGAAGTCTGCTACTTTCTTCGTCTTCCGAGCCAGAGCCTTCCGAACAAGAGTCGGGGACATAGTCGCGCTGGGTGGGGATCGCGTCGATGATGGCGCCGAGGCTTCTCCTGGGTTTTGTGGAAGAGGAGGCCATGTTGGAGGGGGTGTGGCGAGAGTTGTGACCTTTCGACGCGACGCGTTAGAAGTCGCGTCAACCGGCGCTCATGTCCGCCGACGCGAGAAAGGCCGCAACATGATGATCAAGAAGAGTCTACGTCAGTTCTACCTGGATACAAGATATGCCTGCGCTGTAAGCCATGAGTGTCTTCGTCTACCCTCGTCCCCTTGCATACTCACACAAACTAACACTGGTCGCGCGAGGGGCAGCTCCAATCGATTCCCTTACTTTTTCCTCTTCCAGCGATGCCATGTTCTATATTCTATACGTCTGTGCGACCGTACACCCCCGCAGCTGGCGCCCCTCGCGACAACAGAGGCACCGACACGCCACACTGCCCACATTTGTTTGCGCAGCCCACATGTCGACCGTTATCTAATCAGAAATGGCGCAGGACGGCGGTATCATGGTAAAAGCCTCAAGAAGTGACCGCCAGGAACCGATCTATCGCACCAATCAGTGCTCGTCGACAAGAGGATCCATGTGCTCTCGACGACCACCCCCCTTGCGTCGTCAGCCTTCCGCTTTGGTCCGACCCCTCGCGTGCCTCCCTCTCAGATCGGCACCGACTCTACATATATAAAGACCTCCTCACGACTTTTCTTCCCTCAACAAAAGTATCACCTCATCCAGCTCAACTTCAGCTCTACACTTTCCACAATGCTCGCTGTCCAGACCTTGCTTGCCTCCTCTCTCATGGCTTCTACAGCCCTTGCTCACTTTACTCTCGACTATCCTGTGGGTATCGACCGCGAGAGAGTGATTGTGACCGCTGACAGCGATTGTGTAGACCACCCGTGGCTTTGACGAAGACAAAGAGCCCGACTTCTGGTGGGTCTCCAGCTTATCACATGAACAAGCGCTGACTTGATCGTAGTGGAGGCTTTACCAGCGTTTCATCTAGGCAGCCCTTCCCTCTTGGTTCAGGACCGGGTGAGTAATACGATTGATGAACCTTCGGTCAACTAACATCTCATTAGTCCATATCGACTCGCACCACACCCTTGCCACCGTGGTCGCCTTCATCTCCACCAGCGACAGCCCCTCTTCTTTCGACGACTTCAACACCACCAGCAACGGTACTTCTATCCCTCTCGCCTCCAGCATCTTCCAAGTCGCCCAAGGTGACAGCTGCTTCAACATTGACCTCGGAAGTCTCGGTGTTGGCCTCACCAACGGTTCCGATGTGACCTTGCAAATCCAATTCGATGGCGTGAGTCCTCTCCTACTGATGAAGGAGCATTTTTTGACGTTGGGTCAGGGTGATGGCAACTTGTACCAATGTGCCGACCTTGTCCTCATCGACGGCTACGAAGTCCCATCCAACGAGACCTGTACCACCGACGCATCCAAGGCTTCCAACGCTTCTGCCACCTCTTCCGGCGCTGCCAGTGCCACCAGCTCTGCCTCGACCGATTCTTCTTCCTCGTCCGGGGGTCACAAGGAGATTGTTGGGTTTGGGATTATGAGCGTGGCGATGGGTCTTGCGGGGCTCACTTTGTTGTGATGAGGGATGGTTCCCTCTCGGGGTGTTGAATAGGTCGCTCAACGGGGTTGAGCTTATGCAAAAGTCTATAAAAGCGGGATTGAGTCTTATGCAAAAGTCTATAAAATGCTCACGAGTCTGGGGTGCGATACCTGAGCCTGGCCTAATGACTTTGCGCAAGAAGGTTTGCCGTTGGCCTGAACTGATGATGAGCTGTTGATACCCCATGCACTACTTGTTGAATTCTCAAGCACCCCTTCAGTCTTCCGGATCGTGTTCCCGGAGACTCTCGCAAAGTGTAGAGCCTAGTATAGGCCAGAAGAAAGAAAACATACATAGGCGTTCGGAATTTGAAACGAACGTTGAGTGTCTTCAGCAGGCTTTTCGCGTCCGGGATGATCATGTTCAGATCCATCGTCATAATACAGCTCACGGTCAATGTCGGTCCCACGCACTGTCTCCAATCTGGGTTCCGCTTGAAAGCGAGGTCTTACCCTCAGCATGCGACGCTGATGTTCAAGACGAAACCTTGTTGAGGCAGCAACGTGCGCCGCGCCACACTCGAGCTCGCGCGAGAGCTGACCATTTCATGAGGCTCGATTAACAGTCAGTCTCGCGCGTCAAGGCGATGAAACAACTCTTACACGCGTCTTCGCATGGGGTGTGCGTTATATCTGTAGCACCGCCAGTGAGCTGCATGTCATACCCACCATATAAACAGCATCGATAACCCAACAGCACCTGCCACATTGCGCTTTTCGCGATTCCAGGCACGCTCTGGCCCACGAACGTGCGATCTTCTCTCTCTCTTGCGTCTTTTACCTTATCTTCTTGTGAGTCTTCCTGAGCGTGTGCCTGGCAGCATGCCCCTTCCTGAGCTTCCTGGAATCCACACTCACCTTACGGCACAGCAGCCCGCCGGTGACCACCATCTCCCATGCATCTCATTGGCCCTGCTCCTGCCCACCCGACACGTTCTGTCCCCTCTCCCAGCTGTCCCGCCTCCACTTCTCGAATGGACCCTATTCCGGCTACCAAGACCTTGCAGTGTCTATTCGTGCTACCACCACTGATCGGCTGCCAAGAACGTGCTACTGATCCAACGCTCATGCCGACTTTTTTTTCCCGACTGACCTGGAATCGACAATACTTAAAGCAGCTGGTGGATATCCATTGTCTGCCTCTTCAAGCACTAGAATTGATTCATTCCCGACATGTCCAGTCAGCTCGACTACGAAAAGGCTCACGCCAACGTCGCTCTCTCCGCGCAGGAGCGTCGCAGAGCCGCCCTCGCAGAGATCGACGAGGCCAAGTTTTCCTGGTTCCACGCCAAAGCCTGTATCGTTGCTGGTAAGTATACCCTCTAGCTCTCTGGCTTCCCCTTTGTTGACTTTTGAATAGGTGTTGGATTCTTCACTGATGCCTACGACATCTTTTCCATCTCTATCGCGGCCACCATGATCGGATATGTGTACCACAACGGTGGTTCCAGCACTTCCAACCAAGATCTGGGTATCAAGGTCGCCCACTCTATCGGCACCTTCTTCGGACAGCTTCTCTTTGGTTTCCTCGCCGATCACCTTGGTAGAAAGAAGATGTACGGTATCGAGTTGGTGAGTCTCATCGGATCGTCGATAGAAGCTCCTGCTGATCGCTTTCAGGTGATCATCATTATTGGTACCCTTGGTCAAGCAGTCGCCGGTCGTGCCCCTGGTATCAATGTGAGAATCACCATACCTCTGAAAAGTAGCCCCTGCTGACATTTCACAGATCTACGGTGTCCTCATTATGTGGCGATTCATTATGGGTCTCGGTATCGGCGGCGACTACCCTCTCTCTTCAGTCATCACCTCCGAATTCGCTGCCAGGCGTATCCGAGGCCGTATGATGACCGCCGTCTTCAGTGCCCAAGGTTGGGGTAACTGTACGTAATCTCCCTTCCTCCAGACATCACCTCCTGACGTGAAACCTAGTGGCGTCCGCAATCGTCTCTGTTATCGTCGTCTCCGCCTACAAATCCTCTATCCACTCTGAACCCCTGACCGACCTCCGCGCTGTCGACCAGTCATGGCGACTCATCATCGGTATCGGCTGTGTCCCCGCCGTCATTGCCCTCTACTTTCGTCTCACCATCCCTGAAACGCCTCGATACACTATGGACATTGAGCGCAATATCAAGCAGGCTTCGCAGGATGTCGACACTTATCTCACTACCGGCGAGTACGTCGTCGACCCCATCCACAACAACGAGCGCGCCGAGGTACCCAAGGCTTCTTGGAAGGATTTCTGCAGGCACTTTGGAAAGTGGGAGAATGGAAAGGTCTTGTTGGGTACTTCGTGGTCTTGGTTCGCTCTTGATATAGCCTTCTACGGCTTAGGGCTGAACAGCTCGTGAGTGGACTGATCTTTCTCGTGGAGATGGAAGAACTGACATGGAATGCCAAAGGACCATCTTGACTACTATCGGTTTTGGTTCCTCGACTACACTCGGGACCAAGCAGGAAAACATCTTCCAGACCTTGTACAACGTCGCGGTCGGCAACATCATCCTCGCTGTCGGTGGTCTCCTCGTAAGTCTGGCGCAGGTGAAAGAAGAGATGTCGCATCGAGCTGACGTGAACATCAGCCTGGCTACTACTTTACCTTCTTCCTCATCGACATCTGGGGCAGGAAGCCTATTCAGCTCATGGGCTTCGCGCTCCTTACCATCATCTTTGTTTGCATGGGTTTCGGGTACGACAAGATGCTCAGCACCGATTCCGGCAAAAAAGCATTCGTCTTCCTTTACTGTATGGCCAACTTTTTCCAAAAGTGAGTCCTTTCTTTCTCGCCGCGCTGCCATATACTGACGGTGGATTAGCTTTGGGCCGAACACGACAACCTTTGTTATCCCCGGAGAGACGTTCCCGACCCGTTACCGATCCACCGCCCACGGTATCTCTGCCGCTTCCGGTAAACTGTACGCATCCCACCCCTTCACTCTTTTTTGCTTTTTACTGATAATTCATACAGTGGCGCTATCGTTGCCCAAGTCGGTTTCTCCCGCCTTATCAACATTGGCGGTAAAAACCAATTCCTCAAACACATTCTTGAAATCTTTGCCCTCTTCATGTTGACCGGTGTCTTTTCCACCTTGCTCTTGCCCGAGACAAAGGGCAGGACGCTCGAAGATCTGTCGCAAGAGGACCAGGAGCATTTCGTGCAGGACTCGAACATCCCTGCGCCGTTGGTGGTCGGTAAGAGGGGGCCGGCGGTGTCTTCGGAGCCCGATGATGAGAAGGTGATGCATGGGGTTTAGATGGGGTCTCTGGGTTTTCTTTGGATTTGTGTGACGAGCTGGGATTTTCTTGTGGGGTGTTATAATTGGAATCATCATGTATTACATTATTATTGTCTTTGTAGTTCAGCGATCGATCATGCTGCCCTCACTGCTGTTTGACATAAAGTATGGAAGCTGCCACTCCAACGTGGATTTCGTCCAACGGCCATCTCCGCAATGCTGCTGGCCCCATAACACCGTACGCATACTTTCGAATTCCACTGGGTGTGGGCTGCCACCAGCCCCATCAGCTCCATGACCGACAACGACATTGAGGATCGCCTCGGCCTGTTCAGGCATTCGCATGGGAGGTCAGAGGTGGACGATGTTGGGGCGCAGTGTTTGTGATGTATGTGTTGGGGTGAGAGGGGAGAGTGGTGGATACAAACAGTTTGACATGTACTCAGCGGGGCTGCGGTATTATCTGAGTGAACAGACGGTACCTTGCGGCATCACGCTTGGACCATATATCCCATACAGTATACATGGTAACATCCGCCTAAGCCGGTTTGCACCTTATCGTGGATCTCCCGGGAACACGCTGGACACGTTGGCGTCGTGATAGCACGCACCAGCTGGAGATAAGCACCTTGTGCGCGAGGGAACGCACGTTGACTGATAAGGTAGGTCGAAGATCCCAACGTCACGACCCGCGCTCAGCTTACGCGTGCAATGCAATCGGCTCGTTCGTCAATCCCAGCGACCATGCATTAGCCCACAGATCGCTCAGACACGAAAAGTACGAGCATGGCGAGGTCGCCGTGCTGGCTGAGCATAGCACAGGATAGCACCTGCTGTAGTGTGAGTGCCAAACAAGATACCCGGGAGAGAGACGGGTGGAGCTGCAAGGGGCTGGCTAGCGCGTGGGATGTCCGTTGGATGTTGTATTTGTTTGAGGGGGTCCTTTCAAAATGCATTAATCCGAATAAGTGATTGCGATGACGACGATCCCCCGTTCCATCGCATCAAACAGGAACTGAACGCAATAGTGTAATGCAAGACTGGTGACGTTGAGTGACACTTGGTAGCGTTCGACTAGTGTATCTGTACAGAGGCATGGGGTGAGACTGGGGCACGATGGCTACACTTATTCGTAGCGCCATGTCAAATGACAAGGAAACGCCCAGTAACGATCTACAGCTATGCACTGTGTGTATGTAGAGAGTCAGCTGTTGCTCTGACTATGTTGTATGACAAACCGACCGCATTAGCCGGGTTTCCACCACAAGTCACGATCCCTCCAGATTTGTAATCGGCAGTCCCATGCATTATACTGCATTCCTTACTGACTTTGCCTGGCACACGCCTCGAGTTCTGGTACACAAGGCAAGGCCCAGGGATCTGCTCCTTCTCAAGACAGTCTTGTGATTGTGGCAAGGTTCTGTGGGTTCCGTTCCATGCCCCACGGGTGAGGTTGGCTGAGTAGGATGCTTCAAGCTCAGCAGCCAGAAGATCAAGAAGTGCAGGCGGCATCTCCCGGCAGGGGGTCCTTTGGGGGATATATAAGGGGGGATGGCGTTGCCTCCTTTGCAGCCCATTACGGAACAATCAGCTACGCACGACACAGTTCCAGCATATATATACCCTCGCAACTCCACTGCACCCCCATCGCATCCCATACCACAACCCGCCACTTACCACCCGTCACTCCTTGTAAGTACCCCCTCCCATACAGGACCCCGCTGACACCCCTCAGAACACTCCCAGCCATCAGAGATGTCCTGCTCAATAACCTCCTCCCCCTCCTCCTCTCTCCGCCCCGGCGACACCGCCTACCCCCGCCCCGCCCCCATCCTCTCTCCCTTAACGCCCAGTGGCGGAAAATGACTCTGACCCAGAGCGCCTCTGCCTTGTGAGCCCATCGTCCGTCGCCCCGTCGTCAACTGACCCAAAGCGCAGCTTGAGCGCTCCACCCATCCCACCACTGTATCACCACAAAAACACTCCAAAAACGTTGTCCCACCCTCATTGCATTGCTTCCCAACACGTGTATCCATATACCACCACATACCCAGTTCTTTGATGACCCTTAACGACCCATATACCTTGTTTTTATCAGCCGGGACGCCTTTGTCCCCGCTGGAGCCTGGATTCTCAGAGAGGATTTTGTGGCCGACATGTTGACCATGTACATATTACCTAGGCTGGTTTCTGGGCCTTATCTCTTCGAACACTTGTCTTTAGCATGCAACTGCACTTTTTCACGACTGGGAGTATGCTGTGCATAAAAGTATGAGAGGTTATTTCTTGTTCTTGGGTTGGATCTTCAGCGAAAAGTCGACGTGTGGGCAGCTCTGGTGGACCGCCGATGTCGAAAGGATATCAATATCTATTTCAACGCTATCAGCCTTCCTTGCCTTTCAAGTCTCTCGAGCGCGACTTACCAGGCCCGACCCTGCCCGTCAAACTCCCCTCCACGATACCCCCACTGGTCTCTATCAAAAACTCGCGTTTGCCCGCCCATTTCTCCTTCAACTGCCGAGCTGCGCCGTGCAGGTCGTTACCGACAAGGTTGTCGAGCATGACAATGTTGGCGCCGGCCGCGATAGCTTCGTCGGCTTCGGCGAAATCTTGGCATTCGACATTGACCAAAAGGGAGAAGCCTGCTACCCTGCGCACAGTATGGACCGCTGCCGTGATCGAGCCTATACCCTGTCTCAGCGTTGTATCTCAAGGGAGGATGAAGGGGCTTACCAGTAGCCCAAATGTGATTGTCCTTGAGCATGACCATAGAAGACAAATCGTGTCGATGCGGGTCAACGCCGCCCACCATCATCCCATACTTTTCCACAAGCCTGAACCCTGGTGTCGTCTTGCGCGTACCAGCCACGACGCCTTTCCATCCCTCTGCTCGCGCGAGATCACGGAATCGTCTCGACCTTTTCCACAACAATCAGTCAAGCTCCGAGTGGAGAAGAGGGGGGGCGTACACGGTAGCGATACCACTGCATCGCGCAAGGGTATTCAATGCGACTCGCTCGCCTAGGAGGAGCTGTCGGGCTTGGCCTCGGACGATGGCGACTTTGGTCTTGGTTCCCTCTGGGACTACAGATCCTTCTGGGAGGAGCCATTCCACGCTGAAACACTTGAATTAGCCCGTCATCGAGATGAGGCGCCAAGGGACATACGTGCAGTCGACCTGCTTGAATACCTCGTCAAAGAAGGGTACACCCGCGAGAACACCCTGCTACATGGTCAGCTCCTCTTTCATCATTCTGTACAAGATCAGACTTGCCCCGCTCTTACCCCAAAGAATAGCTTCCTGCACTTCTTCCCCTACGACGAACCCAGCCCAATCGAACGACGGGGTATCCTCCGCAAACCATCGCTGGACGTCGGCGGTCCAGGAGGGGGGCAGGAGGTGCGCGAGGTTCTGGCCGGGTTGGAGGTCTGATTCTTGGGACATTGTTGGTGGTTGTTGGTGAATTTGGTTCTCGACGAGATGAACGCTCGCTCGCTCTTCCGGATCTCTCCTTCCGAAAAGTCAGGGCAAAGTGGGGTGCGCGTGGGAAAAAGAGTATCTATCTGATCTTATCTCTACCCTCTCGACCTCGAAATACCGACAGACTTGATGTCTACTACACCCAGTATCGAAGAGCTCAAAAAGTGGGACCAGCAAGATCCTCTCAACTGGACTCGCGCTGAATTCGAAATTCCGACCATCGCCGCCTGCGGCGGTCAAGGAGGTGAGCATTAACTATACTACGAAGAGAGCCAGCGCTGATACTTTGAAAGAGGGCGAATCTATCTACTTTTGCGGCAACTCGCTCGGCCTGCTCAACAAGAATGCCAGGAAACATATGATTGAAGAGCTCGATGTCTGGGGAACCAGGTAAGATGCCGTCGGGTACCCTCGCTTTACACAAATCAAAGAGCGAGCTGACAATGAAGGACAGCTCTGTGACGGGCCATTTCAACCACCCGCACAACCGTCCATGGAAACACGTCGACCGCCCACTCACGCCTCTCCTCGCCAAGCTCATCGGAGCGAAAGAAGACGAGGTCGCGCATACCTCGACGTTGACGAGTAATATTCACAACTTGTTTACGAGTTTCTACAGGCCGACGGAGAAGAGGTGGAAGATTGTGATTGAGAAGGGCAGTTTCCCTAGTGACTGGGTAAGTGTCGTCTTTTGAAAAAAAAGGGCGGGACTGATAGGCTTTAGTATGCGATCCACTCGCACCCAAAGTTGCACGACAAGGTGCTCAGCCAGGCTCAGATTGATGATGCGATTATCGGTCTGGAACCCAGGGCAGGCGAGGACGTGCTCCGTACAGAGGACATTTTGAAGGTGATCGAGGAGAACAAGGACACTGTGCGTAATCGTGCATACCTGTCGAGTCTTGCTAACGAGTCATCAGATTGCCGTCGTCTGGCTCCCGCTGGTACAGTACTACACTGGCCAGCTCTTCGATATCGCCGCCATCTCGCCAAAGGTCCACGATATCGGAGCGTTGCTCGGTATTGACATGGCACACGGTACCGGCAATGTCGAATGCAAGCTGGACGAGTGGAATGTCGACTTTGCCGTCTGGTGTACTTACAAGTGAGTCGATTGCTATCGTAAGAATGTGTCTAACCGTCTTTAGGTATCTGAATGCTGGACCGGCGGCTATTGGGGGCATGTTTGTGCGGGAAGGACTGGATGATGGTGGTCGACGGTAAGTCTGCCATCCTACCCACGGCCACTTCTAACCAGGTAACAGCCTTGCTGGATGGTGGGGCAACGACGCTGCCACGCGATTCCAAATGGACCCGGAATTCCGAGCGACCCCAGGCGCCAAGGGCTACCAACACTCTTGCACCCCCGTATTCTCCTCCATCCCCCTCCTCGCCACTCTTGACCTTATCGACAAAGTCGGCTTTGCCAACATGGTCGAAAAGGGAAAGAAACTCACGGGGACGCTGGAGAAGCTGCTGAAGGCTTCTCCATATTATGCAAAGAAGTCCGACCCGAAGGGAAAGCTCGGGTTTAGGATCATCACGCCCGAAGCGCCTTTCCGCGGAACCCAATTATCCGTTGTGATCTTGCCCGAGGAGGAGCATGTGATGCCCAAGATCTTTGACAAGATGCTCGCGAGGGGTTTGGTGGGAGACGAGAGGCAGCCGAGTGTGATCAGGTTGAGTCCTGTTGTTCTTTACAATACGTTTGAGGATGTAGGCAGGGCTGTGCAGATCGTTGAAGAGGCGTTCAAGGAGTATGAAAAGGAGCGAGCATAGATCAATGTAGCGAACCAAACAAGGCATGCATTGGTATTGAGAATACCAAGCGGATTGATGATCGGGCCGTGCCGAAGCCGATCCGAACGAAACGTGATCGGACGTGCCGAGATGTGAACCATTCCCGTTCCGTCGGTTGCCGTTGGTTATAAGAATACAAAGATGGAGTAAAGATAGACAAGCTCTTCATCTTCCCTATCCACCTGTGAATAATATCCACCTGTGAATAACCGTCATGCCTGTCCCTACCACCTCCTCCAAAGTCCTCCCTCCCGGCATCTACTGCCCCACCGTCACCTTCTTCCAGCCCACCGCAGAGCAGGAGCTCGACATTGACCAGCATGTCAAGCATATGCAATTTCTTGCCAAGTCTGGCATTGCTGGTGTCGTCCTCCAGGGTTCTACAGCCGAGGCCGTCGCGCTCGATGACGAAGAGAGAAAGACCGTGAGTGCTTGTCATCTACCAGATGTCGTAAGCATTGGCGCTAATGATCGTTTGCAGTTGATCCGAGTAGCCAAAGAGACCTTCAGAGGACTCGGGCATAATGGTGCCATTATTGCTGGCACTGTCGGTGCCCAGTCTTCTAGACAAGCCTTGAAACTCACCAAGGACGCTGCGGAAGCTGGAGCCGACTTTTCTCTCGTGCTCCCGCCTTCCTACTACCCTGGCGTCATGACTCCTGATGCTATCCAAACTTTCTACGAAGAGGTAAGATATCCCATTTTACCGTATAAAATAGTCACTCATCGTATAAGCTTGCCGACGCCGCCCCGATCCCCATCATCATCTACTCTTATCCCGGTGTCTGCAGCGGTATCAACATGGACACCGACCTTATCTGCCGTCTCGCCAGACATCCCAACATTGCCGGTGTCAAGCACACCGACCACGATGTCGGTAGGATCGCCCGTGAGACCGTGGCGTCCAAGAACAACGCATTCGGGTGCAAGTCCTTCCCATCACAGCCCGACTTTTGCTGACAAGATGATAGCATCATTCACAATCCTCGGTGGTGCCACCGACTACCTCCTGGGTGCCCTCGCGGTCGGCGGACAAGGTGCCATCACCGGTATGGCCAACGTCGCTCCTCGAGTCTGTGCAAAGGCCTTTGAGCTCGCCCAAGCAGGCAAGCAGCAAGAAGCTCTCGAATTTGCCGGGGCCATCTCGACTGCCGAGTGGGGTATGGGCAAGGGTGCGATCCTTGGTACAAAGTACATGATCGCTTGGGGTAACGGTTACAAAGGCTCTGCGGCGATTGCCCGCAAGCCTCTTCCCCTCGTTCCCGAAGCTACCAAGGAACACGTACGCTCGGTCGGTGAGGAGATTGTGGCGCTTGAACGCAAGCTCGAGGCGGAAGGCTGGGCTGGGGCTGCTATCAGGGCCTAGCCATATCGTCGAGTTGAAGGGACCATCTATGTTTATCTTGTTTGATCGTATCTCTTAGGGACACTGCTATGACCGTTGTAGTGACTAAATGCATTGCTTGTTTTCGATCATGAGCAGCAAGGACATCCGCCCATACCCTCGTCCATCAGACCTTCTATACGCTCTATACGCTCCGAGATCTTGTCCATGGCAGTATTCAGGATATCTTTTTGACCTAGAATCGTGTCAGTAAACATCAATGCGTGTTAAATGAGCCTCACCTTGTTTGTAGACAGCACAAGCCTTCACAACGTCCGCCCTCACCTTGCCCACTCCAGCCTCACTCTCCTCCAGTTTTTCCAGCTTGTCATCCAACATTCCTCCCAGCATACCCAACACATCCAATTCCAGCTCCATTTCTTTGGCCTCCTGCTCATACATCGCATGCTCATCCTCGCCGTGCTCTTCCTCGCAATCATGATCATGCTCATCTTCACCGCCAGACAGCATGACTCTCATGACTTCCAGCAAAGATTTGGGAATCACTCCGTCTCTCTTCACTTCAAACCTCTCGGCAGCATCGAGCCCCTTCTGCTTGAGCTTCTCGGTCACCGCTGGAGGAAGCGACGCGCTGCCGAGTCGGAGGTTGACGACGTCGTCGGGGTTGGGGTCTAGTACGAAGCCGTAACCGAGTAGCAGCTCGTCGTTGGGTTTGGCGCCATAGTTGTTGAACAGCTGGGTATCGGCGGGAGAGTCTTTCGTGGAGACGAGGGATATGGAGGGAATGGGGTCTGAAGAGATGGGAGAGGCGGTGAGAGCTGATAGCCAAACGATGGGCTGTCCACGTGCGTCTGTAGGTCGGTGAGCTAAGCCCCTTGAGGATATGTAAAGGGCGCACGGTTGAAAATGTCTACGCCAGGAAGCAGGATGGGCTTTGACACCCTGTCCTGACTAGAAGCTTGTGCCGAGGCTTCACCATCCTTGGGCAGTTCAAGCAATCTGGAAGGGAAGGCTCTGGAAGACATGTATGTAGCGGTGGCCAAATATCTGTCCCTATCATCACTGTTAGACCTTTCTCGAGCTTGTAGAGAAGGACGTACCAAGTCAAACCCTCTTCCTTGAGAACGGCTCTGAGAACTTCCGACTCGGCAGACCACTCCTTCTTCCTATCCTGTACTGCTCCAAGCAGATTCGTCCCTTGCAAGAGACTGAGCTCTTGCTCGTTGTAGTACAGAGGAGTGGTCAACTCCTCGGGGAGAGGAAGGGATGCCAGATACTTTTGGTGCGCCAGCGCGGAAGGCCATTCCCTGTTTGAATCAGTACGAGCACCTCCCACAAGTGTCAAACTCACTCATTCGGCTTGTCCTCATACACCCAGTGCAGGCCAAGATATGCACAGATCCTCATCCTCTCACTCCACTCTTCTCCCTCTTTCGCTGTCCCTGCCGGCCAGACCAGGTCCTTGTCTTCCAGCTTTGCGATCTCGCGAATCGCCTTCGTCGCAAGCTCGCAGGTGACCGCCAGATTGAAAGGACATGAGACGTACTTCTCGTCTGCTCCAAGGGGGGCTTTGGAGAAGACTGACATGCCGGTGGTGTCGTCTTTCTGGAGAAGCGTCAAAAGTGTCCTGAGTAGTGAGTCAAAACTCACTCTGAGCTCAGCAGAGGGGTGAAAATGTCCACCCTTGGCTCGGAGCCATTCGATGAGGTCTTCTGTTCTTGCGACTGGGTCTGACATGCTGGTGCTACTTGAGTCAATGCCAGTACATTTTGCTCCAGAGACGTTCAAGTCCGGTGCGTCGTGGCTGGAATATTTGGTCCCGCTTCGTCGGATCCGAGACTTGCACCGGGTAATGACCATCGGTCACGCATCAAGAACGAAGTTTGTTTATCTGCGATTGCTGACACCAACTTTTTCGGCGGCTGCGTATAAAAGGCAGGCCCTTGCTTTCATTTCTTGCCCAGACTCTCTCCCCATCTACACCATGGCTCAAATTCAGAACATCGTGATCATCGGCGGTGAGCTATTCAATCTTCATCTTGGATCATCGCTCACACTCATCTTGCAGCCTCTTATGCCGGCCACAATCTCGCCAATGCACTCCAGGCTACGCTCCCCAAGTCTCACCGTATCCTCCTCATTGATGCGCTCGAATACTCCATGTGGCCCATAGCAGCTCTTCGAGCGGCTGTCGTACCTGGTATGTCCTTCACGTTGGCTATACATATAGGCAACTGATTTGATTTCGGTAGGATGGGAAGACAAGATCACTGCTCCTCTTCGTGACGCGACTGTTTTCCCTTCTGGGAGCCAACACAAGGTGATTGCGCCCAACAGAGTCGTAGAGCTGCGCGAGCAGTCGATCGTGCTCGAGAAGCCTTTCGACGGTTCCATCGAGGTTCCCTTCTTCGTGAGTCTGCCATCAGATTCTAGGTACAAACGCTGACCATCCTTAGCGATGTGTCATTGCCACCGGAGCCTCCCAACCATCACCTATGCGTGCACCATTCTCTAGCACCGAAGAAGAGTTCAAGCAATCTCTCCGCCAGACTCAGCAAGAGGTCGCGCAGTCGAAGAAGGTCGTCATCATTGGCGGAGGAACCGTCGGTGTCGAGATGGCCGGCGAGATCAGGGCTGTCCACCCGGAAATCGAGATCACAATCATTCACTCCAACAAGGCTCTTCTCGCGCCCGAGCCCCTTCCCAAGACGGCCAATGACAGCACCAAGAGCTGGACGAACCCGCCCACCGCGCCCAAGCTGTCCAAGAACCTGCAGACTGTTCTCGAGGGTATGAACGTCAAGCTCATCTTGGGCGACAGGGCCGTCATACCTGAAGCTGGATCGGTGACTGACATTGCTCAATGGGACGGTACTGCTGGGCCTCAATCTCAGGTCAAGACGCTGTCTTTGCAGAGCGGAGAGCAGGTCGAGGCAGACTATGTCTTTGTCAGTGTCGGGAACAAGCCCAACACCCAACTTGTGGAGAGTGTGGACCAGGGCGCTATGACAAGCGGCCTGGTGGCTGTTGATGACTATCTCAAGGTAAGTAAATGTGTTTGATACAGCACGACAAACTGACACTGGTATAGGTCGCGTCCACTACCAATTCATCTCCTCTCTCCAAGAACAGCAACTATTACGCGCTCGGAGATGTCTCTGCTGCTCCCGGGCCAAAGACAGCGTACTTTGCCGCCGAAATGGCCAAGGTCTTGGCGAAAAGGTGAGTCCTGATGGTCCATGGCGTGGTGCTAGGCTGACCATGCCATATAGTATTGTGAGCGAAGTCAACGGCAAATCCCCGATCCAGTACAACCCAGGAACATTCTCCGTTCTTGTAAGTCTACCCTATCCCCACATTTGACTTGTCATTGACTGGATCCTTGTAGTTTGTACCCGTCGGCCCCAATGACGGCGCGGGATCCCTCACTCTCCCTTACATTGGCACTTGCGTGGTGGGAGGTGGTATGGTCAAGATGGCCAAGGGGAAGGATCTGCTCGTTGGCATGTCCTGGAAGCCGTTGTGGCAGGGAAGCGAGAAAGTTGCCTGATCCAACGAGGAGAAACACGCTTACTTATAAATCTTGGGTTTAATTTAGAGTAATGAGAAGACCATGTATGTAGTCACTGATTCGCAATCGATGGCAATGAAGATACTTAGACACCTGTGGTAGTGTCAGCCATATCATCAAACGAGACTTCTCGACGCCAACAGCTATACGAACTGCACAGCCGATGCCTCTTTTACTGGCGATGGCGGTCACGTATGGTCAGCATCGAACTCTTGAATTGGCAGTATCCCACAGCGTTCTTCAATAGTAGTTCGAGTGACTGCTGAAGCAACATCACGGTGGCGGAGATACTCGGCGGCGGCGGCGGCGGGGTTACACCGAGGCAACCATCCTCGCTGTGCATACACAAACAAAGACCGAGTACAAACCGTCGCGTCGGCCGAAGAAGATGCCTCGGGGATGATGTTTCTTTATCAGATTAGATCCGGGTTGCCGAGGGCATTACAACAGCGGCGTGCCGGTATTTTCGCCAGTCATACATAAGCCCGCCTTCATCCTGACTGTGTGCTTCCCAGACCCACCATGACCCACCAAGACTACAAGAACATCATCATCGTCGGCGGTAAGCATCCACACGCCCCCTAGAGCCGTCCTCACACTTTCACAGCTTCCATTGGCGGCCACACCCTGGTCAACCAGCTCTACCCGGGCCTCCCAGCCGACTACCGCATCCTGCTGGTAGAAGCTCTCGAGTTTGCATTTTACCCCATTGCTGCATTTAGGGCCGCTACTGTCCCTGGTATATCTCTTTCTCCTCTCATAGGTATTGATTTGACAAGAGTGCATAGGCTGGGAGAACAAGATCACAGTCCCACTCACACACGACCGCGTCTTCCCCGCCGGCTCTCAGCACCAAGTCCTCGCGCCGAACAAGCTGATGGAATGCAAGGCGTCCAGTGTGGTACTTCAACACCCTTTTGAGGGTTCTACTGAAGTTCCTTTTTGGGTAAGCTTTCTCGACTTAAATGTCGATAGACGAAGGGCTGATGTGATGATAGAGATGCGTTATTGCCACCGGAGCCACTCAACAGCAGCCTATGGTCCCCGATCTCTCATCAACAGAGGAAGAGTACAAAACCCATCTGCGCCAGAACCAGAAAGAGTTGAGGGAGGTGAGAGATGTAGTGATCATCGGTGGCGGGGCTGTTGGTATCGAGTTTGCCGGCGTAAGCTCGCCCTTCTTGCTTGAAAGAGAGCTGACAATATCGGAAGGATATCCGCTGCATCAACTCCAAGACCAACATTACCATCATTCACCCCCGCTCCGGCCTCCTGGAGCCAACACCCCTCGACCCCATCCCAGCCTCCACCACCACAGTCCCTTCGTACTCTTCTCCACCTGTTGACCCGCGATTTTCCCAAACCCTCGAAGGACACTGCCTCAAGCTCGACATCTCCCTCATCTTCCAAGATCGTGTGGTCATCCCCGAACCAAAAGATGTTGACAGTGCGGATGAAGGCGAATGGAAAGGAGAGTACGGGAAGCAACACGGGACGAAGGAGGTGAGCCTCAAGAGTGGGAAGAGGGTGAAAGCGGATTATGTGATACTTGCGGCGGGGACGAGTCCGAATAGTGCGATGATAGGAAAGGAAGATGGTGGGGCGTTGGATGGAAAGATGATCAGGGTCGACGAGTATCTGAAAGCAAGTTGACCTTTCTGAGGACAAAAATGGAAACTAATGAGATCAGGTGTCTTCTACCAACGATGGCTCGATATTCAACGGCCAGTATTACGCCATAGGCGATGTGTGCAACGCACCAGGTTTCAAGGCAGCCAGGGGTGCCTTTGTTGGAGCATTCAGTGCAGCCGCCAAGTGAGTCCTGATGGGTCCTGATACGCAATGGTTCTGATCGAACGCCGGTGGCGATAGCATCAAAGCCGAGATCAAAGGCAAATCTCTGACCAAATTCAGCCCCGGCTTGCAGGGCCTTGTGAGTATCCTGCTCTAGTCTCTATTATCTGTTCCTTGAGGCCTGATAGTAAATGCAGGGTATCCCGGTGGGCCACGATGAAGGGGCAATTATGGTCACGCTCCCATGGATCGGCAATTGGGTGTTTGGCAGTACCCTCATTGGACTGCAGCGCGGCAAGACGCTGGGTACGCCTAAGCATTTTGCAGGTAGTTTTCAAGGGCCGAAGAAGGTTGATATCGAGTTCGATGATGTGTAGATATAGAAGGCAGCTGAAGGGGTTGGACATGAGGGATGGTTCATATTGCGAATTCACGCAGAATGTATGGAGATATGGCGGAAGTGCCCGCCCCGGTCGCTGCGAAGAGTTTACGAGTAACGTTGCTTGAATCTGGCCGAGGCATATCAATCCACAGGAACTTGGCCGAGGCATTATCAATCCACAGCTGATGTCCGTCTCGGATCCGGCGGAGAAAGGCTCTTGAATTTGAGACAAGGTGGTGTTCGCGCGATTTCGCTACCTCCGTCGGAAGCTCTGTGGGAGAGATGATCAATCGCGTCTCGCCATGCCCGCCGGCCAGGGCTGAACTCTTTTGTATGAGCGAAGTGTCCAGTCGGGGTGGAGGTGGCTTGTTGTGTTCGCCGACCCTAAGGACGCATATATATACACATAGGTCTCCGCTCAGATACTCCCACCCAGCAAGCACAATGTCAGCCGAGAACGAGTACAAGAACATTGTTATCATCGGCGGTGCGTTTCTTCCAACTCTTCTTCCAGCCCGAACGCGACTCACAGACCCCAGCTTCCATCGCCGGCCACACTTTAGCCAACGATCTCTACCCTTACCTCTCGTCAGAGTACCGCATCCTCCTAGTTGATGCCCGCGACTTTGCCTTTTGGCCCATCGCAGCTATCAGAGCTGCTACCGATCCCGGTACGTGTCTTCCTTTGTGGACTTGGGATCCTGGGTCGGGACTGATGAGGCGTAGGCTGGGAGAATAAGCTGACTGTCCCCTTGACTGACGACCGGGTATTCCCCGCTGGCTCGCAGCACCGTGTGATTGTGCCCAACAAGCTCGTAGAGTGTAAAGAGACTAGCGTCGTGCTCGAGCATCCCTTCGAGGGGTCCGGCGAGATTCCATTTTGGGTGAGACTCTTCCCCTTCGTGCTAAAAGGACCAAGCTGATGGCTTTTGCAGCGATGCGTGATTGCCACGGGCGCAAGGCAGCAAGTACCTTTGGTTCCGGATCTCTCTTCCACAGAAGAAGAGTACAAACAGCTGTTGCGTCAGTACCAGAGAGACGTGAAGGAGGCCAAGGATGTGGTAATCATCGGCGGAGGCGCTGTTGGCACCGAATTTGCCGGTGTACGTCCCCCCATCCCCTTCCTCTCTTGTTCTCGCGAGCTGACAAGGGGTCCAGGATATTCGCTGTATCAACGACAAGGCCAACATCACCATCGTTCACCCCCGCTCCGGCCTGCTAGATCCCACACCACTCAACCCCATCCCGGCATCCACCACCACCATTCCCACCTACTCTTCTCCCCCTGTCGACCCGCGCTTGTCCGAGAATCTCGAGGCGCTCTGCCGAAAACTCAACATTGAGCTGATTCTCGAGGATCGGGTCGTCATTCCCAAAGACGGCAAGGTAGTCGGTGCAGGAAAGTGGGAAGGAAAGTATGGAAAGCAGGAAGGGGTCAAGGTCGTGGGGTTGGAAAGCGGGAAACAGGTCAAGGCGGACTGGGTGATCATGGCGGCTGGTACCAAGCCCAACAGCTGGATGGTCGCCAACAAGGACGAGGGAGCACTCGATGGGAAGCTGATCCGAGTAGACGAGTACCTAAAGGTCGGTTCATCAGTACTATGTCGAACGACGGCGCTGATGAAAGCAGGTCACTTCGACCAACGAGAATTCCATCTTCAATGGACAATACTATGCTATAGGCGATGTCTGCAGCGCTCCGGGTTTCAAGGCAGCTAGGGGTGCGGGGCTAGGAGGATCCAACGCGGCTGTCAAGTGAGTGGCCAAAAAAGATATCGACTTTCCCATTGCTGACCGATTGCAGTCTCATAGCCGAGATCACGAACAAATCTCGAACAAAGTTCAGTCCAGGTATAATCGCGCTCGTAAGTGGACTATTCCAATCCTGATTAGTTCCAGTACTGACAAGATCATACAGGGTATCCCGGTAGGGCACTATGAAGCAACCGGTATGGCGACTTTGCCGTGGATCGGCAATGTGATGTTGGGTGGCGCCGTCATCAGAATGCTGCGAGGCGATGCCATGCTCATTCCAAAGCTTTTCGTGACCATATTCAAAGGCCCCAACAAGGTTCATATTGAATTTGATGATGTGTTGAGAAAGTGAAGAAGGGGTTGTGACCTTGAGGCATAATGTTAATCTATTCGCCGTGATTTCGTAGATTTTGGTAGCGGTATGACAGGCTATACAGTCAGCATATGGGTAGACGCATGTTACGCCCAAGCAGACAGTTCCTAAACCCTGACGAACGGCACCAGACAATGAGAGATGTGAGATCCATAGGGGCCATTCCGTTTCTGTCTCTGGGAATCAGTGGTGGCTTTGTGGATTGAGCCGAACAGACGGACCTTTCTTTTGATGGATGATAAAATACTGCTCTGTTTATCTAAGAGCACAGTACTTGCGTGGCTTTCGCGCACTTCTTTGAATAGATAGTAGTTTAGGCCAGGTTGAAGCTGACTGACCGACTACTGCCTGCAACTTAAGGAGTAATTACGCTGAACAATATTTTTAGACCCTCCCACGCCCACCCACCGAATCGAGTCCTTGCTTGTCCTCGAGATGCTCAGGCGTCGTTCAAGTCAGTCGCTGTCCATTCACCCATAGACTACAGAATCAGCCGCCATGGTGAGCACACCGAAGCCATATCAATCCTGCGCTGACCGTCACTGTAGCCCACCATCTCTGTTGACAAGGCCGAGCTCTACCGCCGCCTCGAAAAAGAGTACAGTCCGTTGCTGTCCACTACAGAAATCAAGAATGGATGCTGATCTTGTGCTACAGCCACTCAGGAGTTTGATGAACTCTGTTTCGAGTTTGGTATCGAGCTTGACGAAGACGTTCGTACAATGCGTCATAGACAAACTTCAGCTAACTTTTCTATCAGACCACTATCGAGGTCGAAGAAGCTCGCAAGAAGGGACTTCCTACCTCTCCTCCCCAGCTCAAAATCGAGATCCCCGCCAACAGATATGACCTCCTCTGTCTGGAAGGTGTCGCCCGCGCTCTTCGAATCTTCTTGCAAAAGGACACCCCTCCTCAATACGCTCTTTCCAATCCCGAAAAGATCCAAGAAGTCTACGTCGAATCCTCCACCTCCCCTCTTCGACCCTACTTTGCTTCTGCCATCCTCCGACTCGCCAGGCCTTTGAACCAGCTTGAATACGAGTCTTTCATCGACTTGCAGGACAAGCTTCACCAAAACTTGTGTAGGGGCAGAAAGTTTGTGGCTATTGGAACGCACGACTTGGACACTGTGCAGGGACCCTTCAGGTATATCTGCGAGGACCCTAAGAAGATCAAGTTTGCGCCCTTGAACAAGGAGACTGAGAGCACCGCGGAGGAGTTGATGGGTATTTACGAAGTGAGCGACTCTCGCAGATAGACCGGGGCAAGCTGATGTTTGATATAGGGCGACAGACATCTGGGCAAGTATCTGCATCTCATCAAGGATGCTCCTGCCTACCCAGTCATCTACGACAGCAACGGGCAGGTTTGCTCCATGCCTCCCATCATCAACTCTCAGCGTACGTTTCGAAATTGACATAAAACATGGCTGACCGCTTTGTAGACTCCAAGATCGTCCCTGGCAAGACAAAGAACATCTTCATCGACACTACTGCCATCGACAAGACCAAGCTGTGCGTATACAAAACTCAAGTGAACAACATCTAATGCTTCCCAGTGACATTGTCATCAACATGATCTGCGCCATGTTTGGCGAATACTGCGAAGTCCCCTTCACCGTCGAGCCTGTGCGCGTCCACATGCCCGACGGCACCTCCCACATATCCCCTCCCATCGCTCCCCGGGTCACCGCCGCTTCCTCCTCCTACATCAACGCTGCCACTGGCCTCGAGCTCTCCCGAGAGCAGATCTGCACCCTCCTCACCCGCATGTCTCTCTCCGCCAAGCCGTCTGCCACCGACAGCGATGCCCTCGATGTCTCTGTCCCCTGCACCAGACCTGACATCTTGCACGAGTGCGATATTATGGAGGATGCTGCCATCGCCTACGGTTTCAACAACTTGCCCCAGAGCATGCCTACGACGAATACCGTTGCCAAGGCGTTCCCTGTGAACAGGTTGGGCGACATTATCCGAAAGGAATGTGCCATGGCCGGCTGGATTGAGGCTCTTCCTCTCATCCTCTGCTCCCACGATGAAAACTTCGCCTGGCTCAACCGCCCCGACCCCGGAAACCTCGCCATCCAACTCGCCAACCCCAAATCCCTCGAGTACCAAGTCGTCCGCACTTCGCTCTTGCCCGGTATGCTCAAGACTGCCCGAGAGAACAAGGCTTTGGCTTTGCCCATGAAGATCTTTGAGGTCTCTGATGTCGCTGTGCAGGACGCCAAGGCGGAGAGACAAGCGAGAAACTACAGGAGGCTTTGTGCAGTGTATATGGATAGGAAGGCTGGATTCGAGGTGGCGCACGGTCTGTTGGACAGGGTGATGCAGATTCTGAGCGTTCCCTTCATCGGCGCCAAGGAGTCTCAGGCAGAGTATGGTTACTACATTGCTTCCGCCGATGGTAAGTTGATTCCCAGCTGATCAAACACGAGTGCTCATCTATCACAGATCCCACTTATCTCCCCGGCCGAGCCGCCCACGTCTTTTACCGACCCAAACCCACCCCCGCCCCTGCTTCTTCCAACCCCCTCTCCAACATCGCTTCCGACCTCAAGGCTGCTCTCCCGGGTGCTACCAGAGATATCAATATCGGATCTTTGGGTATCTTGCACCCTAGTGTCTTGAACAACTTTGAGTTGATCAGGCCTTGCTCGAGCTTGGAGATTGATGTGGAGCCGTTGTTGTAGTGGGGTAGAGCTGAGTGGTATTCCATCGGAGAACCTATAGAGTGATGGTGGGATGCCAGATATGCAGTTGATACTCAAATGTGCAGCCTTCATGTTCCGTCTTGTACTGAGCTCGTTTTTTCCCCATCTCCCACATGATATTTCTGCGCCAGCACGCAATCGCATATGCACTCCTCCCTCAGCTCTCAATGTAAAGTCACGCCATTATCGAACTACATAGGAATATGAAGCTTGTGAGAAACCAACCAAGAGCATACGTATCCTGCCAAAGACCGGAAAGACGAGCCCGCGTTACCACAGTCAGCTTGGCCCGAGTCGCTTTTTGATTCTCTCAAGTCTCAGCGCAGCTGTTGCCAGTAAGGATAGGACTGTCACAGATGCCGAGTAGGACTGTCGCAGATGCCCCGAGTTTGCTTAGCGCGGCTGGAGCACATCATCGTGGTGGGCCACGTCTCCTCAATCGTGTTTCGCCTTTGACTTCAGAAACGAAATTCACCCTCCATTGACACAAACCTCCTCCTGAGCGACTCAATCCCGCCGTGAGCCGAATCTAGATGCATACGTCTATGCCATCACAGACGTTAATTTTATATCTCCTCTCTCCCATGTCCGTGGGTCTCCTCCAAAAAGGCCGACCATCTCTCGACACTTCATGTAAAATCCATGATCAACATCCTCTGTCAAATCCCCTCCAACTCCAGTGACTCTGCGCTCGCATTTACTCCTTGAGGCTGTAGCCGACCAAGTTACGCCTGCCAACGATCTCGCCGATCTTGAAGATACCGTAGGCTTCAGCGACCTATGATGATTACACGTCAGCTTCCTTCCTCCGGTTAATTGTTTCTTAGACTCACAGCAACACCCAAACCAGCCCAAGCCCCGGTCTTCAGCAAGGTGCTCCAGTAGCCTCCGTTGGTCGCTTTGTGGTAGATCTCAGAGTAAGCCCGGGCCCAGGTGTTGAGCTCGAGGGGGGGAGCAAGCTTCTCGGCCTGGTAGACCTGCTTGGCAATGGAAGCGACGACCTTGGAGTTGTACACGATAGGTTCGCGGTAGGCTATAACAACAGATTAGTCCATTGTTTCCTTGACTATTCCGAGCGCGTTCCGAAAGCGGTCGCGCGCCCCATTCCCGGAGCAGAATCCAAACGCACCACCGAGGGAAGCACCAATCTTTTCACCGACAGGACCAGCGACCTTCTTGACAGTAGCAGCCGTCTGGGCGTAAGCCTTGTTGGCGGACTCGACGGCCTTTTGGACGTTGGGGTTCTGGGCAGAGGTAGAGTTGAGCCTCCTGCCGGCGAGACGGGCGGCTTGGGCGAGCTGGGGGCGCATGGTGTCGGTGTCGGGGGATAGGGGAGAGATATACAGAGATGTAAGAGGAGAACGGGATTAAACGGAGTTGATGGGGTGTGGCACGCGCGCTTATGTAATCAGGTCGGTCACGCCCGCCTCTCCAGCGCATTCTCCTCTTTCCGTCTGCGTTCTTTCCGCCAGCTGCTATATTTCTTCGCCGACTATCGATTCTTTCTGTTCTCTGCCCAGTCGTCTCGCCACCATGAACCCCGCCATCTCCAACCTCGTCCTCTCCCTCGGCGCCATGCAGGGTAAGTACACCACACAGCCCGAAGCACGCAATTGACCTCTGTCCAGTCGCTCGTAAGATCCCAATGGAGGACCCTCAAGTCGTCAACTACCTCCGTATCGGCTACGTGTCTGCCCAGATCATTGCCTTGGGTATCTACTACTTTATCACCCTCAAGGTCAGCTTGTCCTTCATGGAGACGCCGTGTATGTTCTGACATGAAATTACTAGATCCGGAGGAAGAACGACTTGACCGTCATCAAGTATGTCAGCCCCGCTTCTCCTACGGTAAGTGCTATGATCGACCATGAGAAACTCTCTGATCAATGTTTAGAACCCCGAAGCCAAGCCGGAGCTTGTGACTACGACCGTCAAGGATTATGATTTGGCCGAGACCGGTAAAGCCATGCGAAGCTTGCTTATCGTACGTCTGCTTTCAAATGCAGGAAACTCTCGCTAACACAATGTCTACAGAGTGTCGCCTTCATGTGCTTCCTCGTATGTTCTTAGCAATCGCGCCCCTTACAACGCTCACTCTCCACAGCACGGTTACATGAAGTACACCCAGCCGCTCTTCCTCCAGGCCATCATGGGTGTCAAGGGCGCTCTCGAGTCCAACGTCGCCAAGCTCCACGTCTGGAACAAGCCCGCCGAGGCCGAGCTCGCCCGACCTTTCAAGGCCGCCCCCGGTTTGATGGAGCAGTTCACCGGAGCTGCTGGGGGTCCTCAGACCGACCAGGCTTCTATCAAGGCTGCTGAGAAGGCTGGTGGCAAGGCCGAGTAAGGCATTCGTATGTGCATGGGTATCAGATCTCAAATACTTGGTAGGGGGTTTTGTAGGTAAAAAGTATCTATATTGGTGGTAATAGATGAGCTTGTTGTCATGCATCGGGACTTCTTCTACTAGGGAACAACATCAAAGGGTACAAGAATATGCATTTTATACAATACGCTCATTAGGTTGACAGCTAGTATCCCTGACCATGCTGTCCATGCTCCAACGCCTCCCTCAACCCGTAGCTTGTCCTCCTGCCCCCCATAGTCACCCTCTCTCCACCCGCCGACGTCTGCGAGCTCGTCGACAGCCCCCTCGGCCTCGACTGAGGCGACGTGAATCCCGAATGGATCGTCGGGGGCGGCGAATACGTCATGCTGCTTGTCCCGGGAGAGAAGGGTGACGAGTTGTTGAGCGAGATGGATGATTGAGTGCGGTGCGGCTCGGCGCCGGCTGGTCTGGCCGGTTGGCCGTGCGAAGACTCTTTCAAGAGGAACTCGACAAAGAGGTTGCTGAACGACTCGTTCATCGCAGCCTCCTCCTCAGCACTCTTCTCTGTATCCTGCCTCTTCTTCTTGTCCTCTCCACCTCTTGCCCCGCTCTTCCCCGTAACGCCCTGTCTCTGCAGCCCCGCCTTTTCTCTTTCGGTATCGTCCCACGAGAGGATAGTGGACAAAAGAGAGAGTATTTCGAAGCGCTTGGTGTCGCCGCGGGGGGCTGTCAGGAAGGAGAGGAGGATGTTAGTCACGAGCCGGCGGTCGACATTGTTGTCGGACTGGTTCTTTCGTAATCTCCGCAACGCTTCTGTCAAGTGTTCGTTGTTGATCACAGCTACCCCATATCAGTCACAAATCTCCAGAGACAACAAAGTAGCTCACCATCATGTCGTAATTTGGCGATAGCCTGGTTCTTCTCCTTGATATCCCGCTCCAAAGCAGCCACCTTCTTTGCGTCGGAAGACACTTCGGATAATTGCGTCTCGGCGTTGGCTGCTCGAAGTTTAAAGTCTGACAATGAGGTAGCTGCCAGCCGCAGTTGAGTCTCCAGCTCATGTGTCGCTTGATCCAACTCTGAATCTTTCGCTGCAACCACGCGTCAGAACTAGGTCTCTACGCCCGCGATTGCTACTCACCAGCTTGGAATTCGCTCAATACCTCCTGGAGATTATCCGCTCGTTCCCTCTCCTTATCCCTCTCTTCTCGCAGCCTCTCCACCTCCCCTCTCATCTCCCTCTCTCTCCTCTCCACCCTCCCCATTTCTTCCTCACCCTCCTCTCTTCTCTCCCTTTCGCGCCCAGCCTCTTCTTCCCACTCTTCCCTTTCCAGCCTCAACCTCTCCATCTCTCCCCTCAGTTCACGCATCTCTCGTGTGAGAGAGAGTACATCAGAGGAGGAAGAGTCGGACTGTGATCGAATTTGGGAGAGTTGAGCGGAGAGGGAAGAGGATTCGGCTGTCAGAGATTGGAGCTCGGATTGGAGAGTCTGGATAGTATGTTGGAATGTTTCGTTGTCGGATGTGAGTGTTGTGATCTGTGTCTCCCGTCTGTCCAGCTCTTCCTGCGAAACAATTAGCCTAGCCTTTATCCATGTTCAAGAACGTACAGCGTCTTCCTTGAGCTTATCCCCCAAAGTAGTCCGCATAGCAGTGAGCTTGCCCAGCAAGCTTCTGTATTGGTTCCCAAGCGTCTCCTTATCCTGCCGTGTGCTCTCTAGCTCCTCCTCCAGCAACTTGACCCGTTCTTCTGGTGACAGGTCATCATCGTCCACAGCAGCACCACCATGAGACGCTCCGCGGGTTTCGGGTACAAGCTCCTCAACGGCGGGCTCGCCCTCCTCCCCATTATCATTCTCATTTTCTTGAGCGTCCCCGTTGCTGGGTGAGGCAACAGTGTCGTCGGCGACGAGTTGCTCGGCTTTCGCGCTGGTGCTAGCAGCTGCCTTAGCCGCCTTTGATTTTTTGTTGGGCATGCTTGCTCTATGCTCTAGGGGGTCGGTCGTAGTGTATCTCGAGCGGGGAAGTGTTTTGGTGGTGGGTGTCGTTGCTCGTACTTTTATTGGACTTGAAGAGATCTGGAGGATGGATCCGGAGAGAGAAGCGCCCCGTGAACTTGAAGTGCCAGCAACAAGGTTTCCGATCTTTGACGCCTCCACCGCAGCCCTCCTGGCTTGAGCCTTATCTTTTACGTCTGGTCGTGCATTGGAGTCGAGACTTGTAATCTTTATAAAAGGTAGACCACTAGGTTCCAGGTGCGATTCAACGTGAAAAGAGCCTATGCACATCACCGATCAGATGCTACCCCTCAACATGCCATCTTCACCAAAAACGCGTGTGGCGCTCTGGCGCGTTTCCTGAGTGTCTTTCTTTCCTCTCTTCCACTTTCGGCGATCTCTCCATTTTCAACCGACTTCATAGGCGACGTGTTCCAGGGAGCTCAGTCTTGATTCGAGCAGTATCGTTTTGGCGAATGGAGCAGCATTGCTCCACTGGCCACTTGCTAGTCGTCGTCGGTTTCTATACAAGTGCGTTGATTGGGTAATCTGGCGAATGACTGGCTGTCCTCTACCCCATCATTCAAGCTTGATTTCAGAGCTTCCAAGCGCAACTTAGTATTACGGTCTGGACAAGTTTATGACCACAAAGCGGTGACGTTGAGTACTCTTATATACATATTGTTCAACAAAAGAAACACCCGGAATATACTTGCTTATGTTATGATTATATGTTTATACCGAAACTTGACAGACTGGCTGTCGCCCGGTCACGAGTGCCAGACTCTATATAACGCTCACTCTCTCCCACCCTCTTTCCACAGACACGTCCAGACGATCAACACATCAGATAACCAGAGAAGTCGACATGCACACCACACTCATCACCACCATCGCAGTGATCAAGGCAGAAGTATGGGACTGGACTGCGAGCTTGATGCCAGCACTATCAGATTGAGAAGCCGAAGCGGAAGACGCGCTAGATTGAGCGATAGAGGCGGTGGTGGACTTGGCAGAGGCGGCACCATTCACGTTGATGGTGTTGGTCGCAGTGGCGGTAGTAGAGGTAGACTCGTCGCTATATAGTTGTCAGCAGTTGATCGCCGGTCATTCTATAGAGATATGACTCACAGGCTTTGAGAGGCGCTATCCGTGCTATTGTCAGAGTCGGTAGAGTTGGCCCATTTCGCATCTTTGTTGATGCCGTGGAAGCCAGTCGCGACGGCGCTGAGACGCGTCGCGTTAGCACAACCGATTGCAGACCGAATTCGGATTGTACGCACCTAGAAGCGGATGTAGTGGTCTGAGCTTTGGCAGAAGTCCTGAAGGTGTACCCAGACGTAGTCCAGCTATGCGAAAAGGTGGATCAGCGCCCGAACTCTGCGGATGCACCGTTCAACATGGATCCCGACGCGTCGCGTCGGAACATCAACCAAATGTAGGAAATGAAACTTACTCGCTAGGCAGAGCGCTGGTACCCTGGAACCCATTAGGACCGGTGATGACGATGGTATGCCCATCCTGTAGTCCGCTGTCAGCATTTGGAAATCAAGGATGCAGTGGATGCACCGTAAAAAGACTCACATCATCAATACGCGTAGCGAGCCTTTGCCCCTCACAGAGGTGGGCGAAGAGGATAGCAGAGAAGAGAATGAAAAGAGTGGGGCGAAGCATTGTATGAAATGGGAAAGGATGTAGTCCTGCTACTTGATTATGAATAAGATGAAAGCGAAATGGAAGAGCAGATGCAGAACAATAAAAAGAGAACAAAGGACACTCTTATGCGACGCGTCCTCTTTTGGTGGCGTTCAAACGCGCTTGGCAGGGTTCCAATCGCGGTTGTAACTCTCTAAGCTAAAACGTATCAGTTTGTTTGTGCATCCCATTCGGGCAATCTGCCAGCTGAAAGCCAGTTGGAGACTGCTTGATGACCCCACATGGCCATCCTTCAAGGCAAAGGATATGACGAAACAATGCAAGATACATACCAAGCGACATATTATTGCGGTTCCCGAGACTCATGCCACATAGCTTGTTCTGATTACCACAGCCCCACAAACCTCCCCGCCGTCCAAGCTATCGTCACACACCCCACAGGCAGAATCCCCAGATACACAATCAGATCCTGCCACAGCCGCCTCCCCAATCGTCTCTTCTGCAGCTGCCTCTCTTTTCTCGCAAGGAGCACGTCCGTCGTAGGATCGCTCAGGCTGCTGCTCCGAGAGTGGTCACCTCGCCCACGACGGGGGAGCGAGTGAGTGGAGTTATTGGGAGGAGGGAGCTGAGAGGTTGATGGATTTTGACGAGAAGGGAAGATGATGGACAGGGGCGACCGTACGTGGAATGCGATGATAAAGAATAATGCTACACAAATGTCAGAGATGCGACTACATCCCATTCGGAGCGACTTACAAGGCAAAAACCATCCGACAATCAACACGCCCAATACACCCATCAATTCAACCTTGTCCGCAACCCAGCCCCCAATGCAAGCTAGTCCAACAACAATCACCCAGCACGCCAGCCCAACCCATCTGCCCGCTTTATACCTATCCCCTCCTTCCACATTCATCGCTTTCAACACCACATCTCTTCCGCGCAAGATCCAAATATTGGTCGAGCCCAGAGTCAGAGCGACTTGAAGAATACGAGCAAGGTTGAGCCAAGCATCGTCAGCGGGGAGATGGCCAAAGATGCCAGAGGGGGCGTTGGTGTTGGGACTGGATATCGTAGATGTGTCCGGGCTGCCATCTGAAAGAGGGAGGAGATAGTAGGGGACGAGAGCGAGGGGTAAGGCCAAGACGAGGATAATG
This sequence comes from Cryptococcus floricola, assembly GCA_006352305.1. Classification (NCBI taxonomy): domain Eukaryota; kingdom Fungi; phylum Basidiomycota; class Tremellomycetes; order Tremellales; family Cryptococcaceae; genus Cryptococcus; species Cryptococcus floricola. The sequence continues at coordinate 1,462,818 of CM016931.1, read as the reverse complement.
GCTCCTGCGAAAAGGCAAGGCATGAAGAAGCTTGCTCGTTTGGAGCGCGCAAGAGTACCATGGATTGGGAGGGTATTGATATGGGGAGAGAAGAAGATGGTAAGGGTGGCTGAGACACATCAGACTGTGCAAATAGAAGCTCAAATTGACGACTCACTCAACCCAGCTCCTGCGCTACTTTTACCGGCCAATCCAAATCGCCTTTTTGCCAAATGCCCTAGTGCGTTACTGGCCACAGCCACAGCAGCTTCAGTGCTGTTGCCCGCATCTCCACCTGTTTGGTCTGCCGCCTTTTTGATCTCCACTGTACGACCAATGACAAGGAAGGCGATGATCGGCAACAAGAGGGCAAAGAAGATGGGAGAGCGGCGCAGGGATAGGCTCATTCGAGAGGGCAACAGGCTGGGGATGAGCTGATCATAAGGTGAGCATGGCGACATTGGTCATTCAATGATACTTACAATCGTAGAACCCCCGATGGTCCACACGATTCTGGATTGGAAGAACTTGTTTGATGGCAGATATGTCTCAACCACCGGTTCCAACAGGGGGTGTATAGCTGCCATATATCAGCACATGCCGCCAATCTTTCCGGTCACCTACTTTCGATCCAACTAACGACCATACCCAGCACGGCGGTGATGAGAGCTACGCGTGCACCCCAGAGGCCATACTTACTGTACTTGCCAGTAACATTGGCAAATACGTCTTCGAATGACGGCATCTTGAGATACCTGTCAGAAGTTAGCCACCGTTCACTGTATCGGAAGGCGAGCGTACCAAGAGAGATAGACAATAACAATATGGGCGCAAATAGACAGTAGAGCCAGGACACAGATAATTGGGATGAAGAAGACTACACCGGCTGGCAGAAAGTTGTATGGCAACAATGCCAGCAGTGGTAGCAGAGGCAGCGGGTGCGATAGTATTATTGATGGTATCAGCTACGGCAAGTTAGCTTGCAAACCACACAACCTTGTAGGCCGCACCTCTATCAACCCCTTCTCTACCTTTTCTTCTTCCCAGCCCTTTCTCCGTGCTCTCCTTCTCGGTCTACTTCCACGCCCCCTCACTAACGGCTCATCCACACCCGTATCCATACTCTCTTCATCATAGTCCAAGTCGTCCATGTTGTCAATGTCTAATTCAGCGTCGAGATCTGAAAGATCATTGTCGAGAAACTCGAGAGTGGAGTGCGATGATTGTGATTGACCAGAGGTGGACCCTGTCGGCGGCGGTGAGTCCAGCGATGGCCTGTCTCCTCCCTGATCTCCACTGGGGCGAGCGCTGAGGTCAAGAGCGCCTGTGAATCTGGTATCTGTCGAGCTGCGCGTCCCCAAAGAGCTGCGCCGAGATCCAGTCTCAGATGGAGGATGGTTGAGGGTGTACTGCTCTGCAGTGAGGGGTGTGATGGGCGGGAGGGGGGACGAGGGGGGTTTTGACGATGGGCGGCTGGGGGTAGAAGTGGCCATCTAGCGAGAAAGTGGATGGAGAAGAAAGACAATGGCAATGGCAAGTGGGGAACCAAGGACGCGCGGGAAATTCCATGTCGCGCACGAACCGGTAATGGCGGCGGCGACCTTTGAGATGGCGTCGAGCACCTTTGCAAGATGTCTTCCATGGACACAATGGAGCCCCCTAGGCAGTCCACTTTCAAGCGGAATGCTCACATCAACTACTTTCGCCGATGCCTGATGGCGCTTCCAACGGCTGCTGAAGGCCATGATTCGAATCGGTGCGTCGCGACGCTGGTGACTGTAAGCTGATGTTGATAGTATCACGATAGCCTACTTTTGCTTGTCTGCACTGGACCTGTTAGGCGCTCTTCAGGACAAGACGAGTGAAGAGCAGAGAAATGGGTGGATCGACTGGATATGGACACTCCAAGCTCGCAAGTCGCTACTGACTTCTTCGACCGTTCTTGTACTGACTCGTCAGCGTAAACAGCACATGGAGGTTTCAGAGGGTCAACGTATATGACTACACCAGTGTGTCTAGGTCACAACGTTGACTATGAAGTGTGCTGATCCATCAAAGAACGCTTCGACCTCCCCCGCGCATCTCCCCTCGACATACACTGCCTTACTATCCCTCGCAATCCTCCGTGCGCCTATAGATCGACTGGATAGAGCCGGCCTGGTAGCTTTCGTGAGGTCCTGTCAATCTCCAAATGGATCGTAAGCTATATCGAGCCAGTCTCTGCACAGCTAACCTTTCGAAAGCTTCTCGCCCACGGCGGACTCCTATACCCTTGGTGGCTTCCAGTCCGATGCTAGGATGGCATACTGTGCTTGTGCAGTGTCAAACATGATCGGGGACATGTCGGGGATTGATGTACCGCTGTTGAAACAATGGATAGAGAGCTGCCGGGTGAGTATCTTGGGGGTAGGGATGGCGGCCTGCTGACGCTCTGTAGACGTGGGAGGGAGGCTATGGATCTCGGCCCGGGGTGATCGAAGCTCAAGGCTGGTCCTGCCTTCCATAAGTATGTGCCAAAGCTGAACTATGCTCATAGGAGGAACCACGTACTGCTCCCTCACTTCTCTTTCCCTCCTGGATCAAGACTCTTCTCATTCAACCTTGTCTCTCTCGTCGCTGGATCAGCGGTCCCAGAACGACACAACGAGATGGCTCGTTTCCCGGCAAATCGGGGGCTTTCAAGGCCGTCCCGGAAAACTAGAAGATGTCTGCTATTCGTTCTGGTGTGGTGGTGCTCTAAATGTGAGTGTAGTCAAATCCCCCTGGCTCTGCGACTGACCCGAACAAGGTCCTCGGCCATGGCAACCTCATCAGCCACGCCGAGAACCAGTCTTTCCTCCTATCATCCCAATCACCATTCGGCGGCTTTGGTAAAGAGCCCGAAGACTACCCCGACCCGTTTCATTCCTATCTCGCCCTCGCCGCTCTTTCTTTATCGAGCCTCGAGTCGTCGGTCGAGCAAGCAAGCTTGGGGTTGCGGGAGCTAGATGTCAAGTGGAACTGCAGCCGCGAGACAGCCAGGTATCTATCAGAAGAGATCAGACGGATCAAATCATAGCATGCATATGGACCTCCATGTATAACATTACGGGAGATACCCCTGCAAGTCGCTCTCATGTCTGAACAATCTGCAGAATCGCCGGGCAATTGTACAATTGATAACATAACAGTACAAAAACACCATGAACAAACATCTACGTGATACAAATATCCAGTATGCCAACTTTGCGGATCGTACAGACTCCAGAACCACATCATCCCCTCTGCTTCCCAACGAAAAACTCGCCTCTAACAGGGAGTCCATCAACCTCCACATGGCCCCCAACCCCATGCACATCCACCTTAACAGCACTGACACCCTTCACACCCGCCACAGCCCCGCCCTTAAACACCACCTTCGTCACGAAATCCGACAAGACACTATCCCTACCCGGGAGAATGTCCAAGTCGACATTCGTCAGCGGCGCGCGGACGATAAGGCGGTGGGGCGTCGCGGGGTCGGTAGATGGGGTGGTAGTGGAGGGGAGGTATTCTGGTGGGTTGATGTGGCCAAAGGCTTTGCGGGGGTATTCTTCGCCGTCGGGGATATCATCCTCCCCATTGGGCGGTGCTGGTCCGTCATAGACCAAGACATTGGGCTTGACACCGTTCACTACTACTCCTACAGCCGCCATTTCCCCAGGCAGCTCTACTTCTGCAACTACTATCCCGCTGGCCTTCATCTTGCCGTCTTCTTCTTCGATAGTCATCTTTTCGATGGTGACGGATTTGATGATCTGGGGAGGGGGTGACGGGCCTGGGAACGAAAGGTTGAGTGACAAGGATGGGAGGGTATGGAGGAGCCAAGCTGGGGGCTTGGGTATTTGGGTCTTGTAAGGGAATGAGGAGAGTCCGTGGACGATGATAGGTGAAGATAAGCCATGCAGGTAGTTCTGCAGGAATAATGACAAGGATGAAGTCTCGCCCAACAATTGCGCAGAATCGAGCTCCGCAGTGACCTTTCCTGCAATGGTGAGAGTGATATTCTTCTCTGCCCCTATAGTCACGGGCTCGAGTATGACTTCTGCCATCTTCTCATCCCCGTTCGTATCAGGAAGAGATATCGAGAACGGCAAGCCGAATGGCATAGTGCTCATACTGTCCGACAGGTTGAGATGCCGGACAAAGTTTGGCATGGTGGCCATAGCAGTGATGGTCAAGTCAGAGTCGTGCTCATTTGAAAGCGTATAGTTGTGAAGAGTGACAAGAGAAGACAGATCTATGTCATGTCTAGGGCGAGGGAGATGGGGTACGATAGGTACTGCAAAAGCCAGATGGTCAATCCTATACTTCGCGGGCGCGAGAATACGGAAATCCAAGCCATGAAACCAATTTAGACAAGGTATGGATGGGGAACTATGGACCACATAAGAGAAAGAATAACAGTCTGAAAAGACTCACTTGGTAATGACACATCGAATGCGAGATCTTGCTCCTCTACAGTCGCCCATTTACCCCACCATGAATGCTCTCCCTGGGCCAGGTGGGCCTCTATTTCTCGGATCCCGATGACAACGTCCAAGCTACCTTTCACCCACCCCTTCCTGATAAACTCCCATATATCGCCCGTGTTGGCAACAGGCTTAGCGAGGGCGATGAATGAAATGGGTTCGAGCCACGACAAGTCTGGGTGCTCGGGATGGTATGCCGGTACGCCCGTAATGAGAGGCACGACAACCCTCTCGGGTAGCTCGACATATCCCAGAGGCCCTGGTGCGTCTGCGCCTGTGGGAAAGACCAATATCCCGTCCTTCACATCAACAGATACTCGGTCACCGAAAGTGCGCACAGCCCAATGAGCACCTTTCCGCCGAACATTCTCCCACCACTCTGAGCCTGTCCCGCGCCACCCTCGACTTTTCGCCTGTTGCCTGTTGCTCTCAAGGTAGAATCCCTGGACCCCAAAGGCCTGGTCGGCGTCAATTCCGCAAGGAAGGGTGATATTGAGTAGGACGCCTTGGTCGCTTATGTCGACAATGGAGATAGATGAAGGAGCGGTATACTCGAATGCGGTCTTGGGCAGCGCTTCGAGCTCTGAGGGGGTGGGTCTGAACGATGCAGCTACCAGAGCAGCAAAGATGAGTCCTCCCAGGAGGAATACCACCCCAGCAACGGCCAGGCTGATGATGACGAGACGGGCACGAGGCCGTCGAGAAGGGGCGGGTGGCTCGGCAGGCTCGGTGGCGGCGGGATCGATGTGGGTGTAGGATGGAGGAGCATCGTTGATGAGGCGGGTGTGTTCGTCGGGGACGGCTGGGGACTTGGGCCTGGGTGGCATCTTGGAGATGCAGGATGGGAAGTAGAAGGCAAAGAGAAGAAAGGATACGTATGATCTCAAAGCAAGAAAGAAGAGGAAGCCCCCCGGGACTCGGGCACGCCGAGCGTTCTTCTGAGTTCTGACTTGTGTTCTGGGTTCAGATTGTTATAGACTTGTAGCCGTCACTCGCTACTGCATCACCAAACATGGAGGACATCAAGCTCATAGCCTCCCCTCTAACCCTGCCAAATGGTGTTGAAGTCCCAAACAGGCTCGTCAAGGTAAGCACCTCCCTCCACTTGTCGCTCGACTGATCCCAATGGCAGGCTGCGATGGCAGAAGGTATCGGCCTCGGCGGCGGCCCTCCTACACCGGAGCACGATATATTGTACATGAGATGGGTAGCAGGCGGATGGGGAATCGTCATCACTGGTATATATGATGATCGTGTCGCCAGAAGTTGCAAGAGCTCATAGTCTCTCCAGGGAATGTCCAAATCGACCCTAAACACCTCGCCTCCCCTTACGACCTGACAATCGACCCAAGCTCAGCCTCTCACAAATCCCGATACATGCACCTCGCCCTCATGGCCCACTTTACACCCGACAGACCTCTTATGATCATGCAGCTCTCGCACCCGGGGCTGCAATCGTCGAGCACCTTGAACTGCTCTCGCGCTCCGTGGGAGCCAGCGATAGCTCCCCTCAGTGCTAGACCGACCATGGGGGGTGGACTGTTGGGAAAGGTATGGCAGTATGTGGGCTGGCCTGTGAAGAGCCGGAAAGTGAGCGATGTGGGAGAGTGGTTGGCGATCGTGGAAGGTTTTGTAGAGGCCAGTGTCATGGCTGGCGATGCCGGTTGGGATGGTGTGCAGGTGCATGCGGCTCACGGCTACCTGCTTAGCTCTGTAATGTCACCTCTGGTAAGTATCAGCCAAAAGTTGATCAACTTGGGCTGACTTTACTGCAGACGAATCCTGATCCTCTGCCTCTACCTGGTGTTCCGGAGGACGTACCTCTGAGGTTACATCTACTTTACCTCATTTTCAGGGGATTGAAAGAACAGACAGCAGAGTTCTTCATCAAAGCTGTCAAGGTCAACTGTTCAGACTTTGTACAAGGAGGTCAGTGCTTCTGACAATTTGGCGCGCATACGACTAACACCCCTCCAGGCCTCGACGAAGAGCAGGCCTCCGATATAATCAGAGCCATCGTCTCTTGGAACCTCGTCGACATTATCGAAATATCTGGCGGCACCTACACCAACCCCGTCTTCACCTTCTCCTCCTCCATCTCATCCACCACCTCCAAACGACAATCCCTCTTTGCACACTTTACCTCCAAGCTCCTTCCCACCCTTCCACCTCCCCCCAAAGGTCCGGCTATCTTGCTCACAGGTGGTCTACACGATAGATGGGTCATAGCCGACTCTCTCCGTGAGCGAGCTTGTGATCTGGCAGGTATAGGCAGACCCGCTTGTCTGATCCCGGACCTCCCAGACCGGGTGCTTTTGAACCCAGATGTGCCCGGCAAATTCACCCATGTGGGAGGATACGCAATACCCCAGGGCGACCTCGCCAAGATCCTGTTGGGCGGATCAAAGAAGGAAGGCAAGGGTATACCGCTCGTGGGCGCAGGAGTCTCGACATTGTGGCATACATGGCAGCTCAGACGGATGGGAAGAGGCATCGACCCTGATAAGAAGTTGACATGGTTCAAGGGCTTGGTACAGGAGGAGATCTGGGAGGGGTTGGTGGTGAGAGGTTGGAGAAGAGTCAGGGGAACGAGACCTGAGGTATATCAGAAAGTTCAGTTAGGTTAGTCTGTATTTCAACTGCCACATCGATGCTTTGTATTAGGGCGGAGCCATGCATGCTTGGCGTTGTGCGTAAACATTGGCTACAAACAGTGACAGTGGATGATCAGGCGTCTCCCAGATCCCAGCTCTTTGGGCCACGGTAAGGGACACGATTTCGATCAATTGAATGATGCAAGAAAGCTCCGAATGGGTTACACACTGTCATGATCCGCCCATGGCCTCCTCGACACTCATTTCGAAGTGTGGGCTCACAAAGTCAGGCAGAACCCATACTGACATCTTGTGCAAAGCTCCGGGCCGCACCAGACTGCGTGTGCTTGCCCTTGAGGCTTTGTAGTTTTGCGTTGCTCGCCCATGTCTACTCTGTTCCAAAGGAAAGGACCAAAGTGAGGCCCAAGATCCTCAAAACAGCGTGTAGTGTGCGGTGATGGTAGACATATGAAGCCAACCAAGCCACCAGCCACAAGCTCTCACACAACATGGGCTAAAGCGGGTCACGGGCTACGGGCAACGTGGCGGGACCAGATGGGAGCCTTTGTGGGGTACTGCATGGGCTCCCATTCGCCATTTTGTTGCAGCGTGAGTCACCCCAAATGTCTCAATTCTGACTGAAGGGCGGGTAAGAAAGGCCCCGAGCTTCGCGGCAAGACGACTCCCACCACAGCAGGAACGCCCCCAGGTGGAACTCACCACCAGGAACATATAATCGAAAGATGCGCTATGGCTTTGGCCAAAAACACCCTAATCCATCTATTCTTTCAGCCATCTCCCGCCGGACCCCTGGCGTCATGCACTGCATTCACAGAACATCTTTCCTTTCTCTGAAATCTCTTCTTCGTGTCACTTTGAACAGTCTGACAGTCAAAGCAACCCAGACAAAACATCATGCTCGCCGCGACCTTCTTGACTGTTCTTAGCGCTGCGTCTGGTACGTATCATTACTCTTATATCTCCGCAATAGCTACGTATCATTCCGAGCTGACGCGTCTGTATCTCTCTCAGCTGTCGTTGCCCTCCCTGGTCACTCCCTCAACTCTCGAGGGTACGACGTCAACGACATTGATGCTTCATGCCAGTCCACCTGTTCATCCACCGTCACTCTCTACCAGTCGTGTAACGGAGGCACAACCTCTGACTGCCTCAAATTTTGTGTGCAGGACACCTTTTCCGATTTCCTCACCTGTGCCCAGTGCAATTTGGACGCAAAGAACGGCACCGAGAGCGACATGGAGTCTGTCGAGTCTGCCATCTCGTCCATCAAGAACTCTTGCTCCTTCTCTGCTGACCCAGTGACTGGGGACGTGACGTGAGTAATCTCCTCCAACATATTTGCACAGATGCTGACCCCCCCATGCAGTAGCCCCGCGTCCACCGGCTCAGCCACCTCTGGCAGCGACTCGGCAAGTTCTCGACCCTCTTCGTGCAATCAGATAAGCGAGGATAGCTAATCCAAGGACTGTTTTTCAATAGACTGCTGCAAGTGCCTCGACTACCGCCGCTAGTTCGGCGAGTGCTGCTGGCAGCAGCGATGCCAGCGGGGTGGCCAGCTCTATCAGTAGCAGCAGTTCGTCTTCCGCTGGCACCCCTTCTATACGGCTGTTGGCTGGCAGCGCCGGTGGTATCGCTGCGCTGGCTGGCTCTTTGATGTTCTTGCTGTAAGGGACCCCTTTATAGACTTGCTAGACGCAAGTTTCTGTTGGATAGTTTCATTTCCTTTTGAGTAGTATACATCTACGGACACTTTCGATACCTTAATGGTTCACACATCCCCATATGCATAGGCATTGTGACATGATGCTTCATAGCCATAATCCATCTGTCCGAGCGAGCTATTCACCTCAATCCACAGTCTGATCTTCAATCGAGCTCATGATATTCAAGAAATCTGTGTTTACTCCTATAAGCTTGTGAAATCGCAGAGACGACTGACGACTCACCGAGAAGGTAATCTGCGATCCCTTGTGCACTCGAGTTGACTTCTTCTGCAGGGAGCGCGTCAAGGAGTGTTACAGCCACGACTCGGATTTTGAAGACGACTGATGGACCATTGGCGGCCAGCTATAAGACCAACCCATGAGTATTTCATTTTCAAGCTGAAAAAGATAAGCTTACAGCCTGTATTGGCAGACTGAAAAAGAACCATCAGCCATCTCCCCCTCGTCGCAAGCAAACAAGACTCACCAATGAACCGTGTTGAACAAATCCCTATACACCGACTGCCGCCAGTCCGTACTCATCTCGCCCAGATCAGTCGATACCAGCTCTGCCGCATACCGACTCGAACTCCCAGGCTGTCCGCTCTTGTTCAACAAGTCTTCCCTATGAAGTCTGTTTCCACCCATCAGCGCCGTTTACTGGACGAAGCGAAAAGACCTACATCAATTTCAACCTGGTCATGGCGAGGGTGACGTGGATGTTGCCTTTGAGTACGAGGTACCCGTCTTTGGCCGTCTCGGATGACAAGGGATCGGCGAAAAACAAGTCCAGCTCGTCTCTAATCGCGTCCTCCCATCCAGGTTCCGGCCTTACGTTTCTTTATCAACAACCCTCTCGATAGATTCGCCCTGAATCTACTCACAAGATACTGCTGCTCTGTCCAACATCAAGCTTCAACGGTTTCGGCAGGTTGTCGGTGAGTTGCTTGATCTGCTGTTGCAGTTTGCGCACTTCTTTCAGCGCGGCGAGTAGTTCTTCAGGATCATCAGGCTGCCGACGCCGCATATCCCGCTCCATCAACAGGATCTGCCCAAGGATGCTGAAAAAAAACGTTATCAGCTATTGGTTTGAGGGAGCGGGCATTGGGAACTTGCGAGGCGATACGAGTTAGGATGTTCAAGCCGCATATCAGAGGGTACGGATTCGAACTCGGCCGGATCCCTTGGTCAGTGATCGCACTATCATCCCTACAACACTTTCCATCAGCTCTTGTAACAGTATGAAAAGGTGGGCATACACTTCAGCAGGAAACAAGGTCGACTCGGGACCGAAGAATTCGTCATCACGCAGCAGGACCGGTTTATGTCGCGCAACAGCTTCAAACTTGTCGGCATTGTAGATGAGGAACCAGATCCGGCGACCTCGTTCCGCCGTGATGGGGTCCAGGTTGGCATATGTCTGAGAATCGGTTAGTAGAGAAGGAAAGGAGGGGGGGGGGGCTTACGTCTTCGCGATGGAGACCCAGGCTGATGGCGAGATTTTGCGCTTCCCCGATCGTTGATGCTTCCAGCCCAGCGTTCCCATGTTTCTATACCACCGTCAGCACGCTGCTCCCACCTTCTCAAGGAACAGAGGTAACTTGCATTATGCACCACAAAGATCAAGTACTTGATACAGATCAGATCCACACTAGTGTTGTTCATCTCCCGGATCGTGACGGCATAGCAAGCCTTCAGACATCTGGTAGAGAGGCGTCGGATACTATCGTGGTCGTGGGTTGGGAAGAATGATTTTGGCACCTTGTACGATCAATTATCAAAACAACAAGCGGGGGGGCGGGGGAGTGCTCACCTGGATGAGGGTGGCAGCGATCATGGCCATGATGAGCGCAAAGAATACTGGGTTCCGCTCTTCTGCGTGTGCCGCGAGATCCGCGTTGAACGACGGCTGGTGTATGACCGGAATGATACAGTACACCTAGAGCCAAAAAGTCAGCCTTGAGCCCTACGCCTATAGAAGAAAAACTTACATGGTCAAAGTAGATATGCATACAGTGCATTGCCAGATCGCGCGGCAAGACCGACTCTATAGTCGTCGTAGGCGGCACGGAAGCTTCAGACAACGCTATCGCCGGCGAGTAGCCGTCTTCAGGCGATGGACCCGCCGGCTGCGGTCCATCCGGCGCGAGGCTGGAAGCAGGCGGATACGGTCCGGTATCGTGTCGGACCGAGGGAGGCGGGTCCATAAGAGGGATGTCCCTGGACGATGACTGGGGGTAGTGTATGCCCAGAGTTGGTTCGGCATGGGCGGGGTCGGCTGGATGGGCGTGGGCAGCTGGGAGGGGGGGTGGGCGGTAGTCGAAGGCAGTCGGTTGGGGATCAGCGCTGAATGGTTGGTACCGAAAGTCGGGCTATAGACGTATCCAGTCAGACATCCATCTTTGCAAAGACATATCCACTCACCAGCCCATCATCTTGGGAGATCGCACTGCCGAATGATGCCTCCGGAGCCGCCTCAAACGTATCTTCCCTCGACAAACTCTCTCCGACATGATTGGCGCTGCCTTGCTGCTCCGCGAGTGGACCGTTACCCGTCGCCTGCTGCTTGCGCGCCCTCTGTTCCTCTGCCAGCTGCTCTACAACCTTGTTCTTCCGCCCCCTCCGTTTCCGCTGATACAAATACGAACAGTCGAGATTCCATTCCCGGCAATGCTAACCCTGCACATCAGCCCACCCCACAAAGTCAAGGCAAAAGCAAAAGGAAGACTCACTGTACAAGGAACAGTCGCAATAGAATCTGGCCCGAGTTCTATCTCCTGCGGCCGTCCCGAGCATTTGAGCTTGCGAGCTCTGCAGGCGTCACAGCTGGGCGGCTGCTTCTTCTCCCCCGGCTCGCGGGAGTTGCCAGAGTGGCTGCTGTCCGGTGCTGCACTGGGGTACGGCTCATGGGCAGACAGGCGGCGGCTGGAGATGGGAGAGAGGGAGGGTGTTCTGGGCATGGTTTTGTTGGGTTTATAGGACGGTGGAATGGTGGAGAATTGGTGGAACAAGGGGGAAATGGTTATGACATGTGCCGGCCAGAGTAGATGCCGGGAACACATGACCCGTTGTTTGGTCACCCTGGCTTTTCGGCAGCTTCGGCCCGTCAACGCCGCATTGTGGCACTCGGCATCTTGTGAATCATAGACCCTATTCATATCGCACATCAAGAATCATGCAACCGCAGATCACGCTCAATACGCATCCAAATCACCACGTTGCATTTCCTATCTATTCGACTACAAACAAACTCCCAATGACCAGGTCAAAGTCGAAAGCTATCAAACAAGTCAGCGTCTTGTCCCACCGACAGTCATTCAAAAGTAAAGAATCAGACAACGGATTGTCCTCCAAAGAGGATAGGTTCGTTTCCGAGGGCTTGTCGACACGCATGGATGCGGGTAAAATCCCATGTTCATCATTGAAAAAAAAAAGTATGGATGCACACTTACTCGATAGCCGATCAGATCAGAAGAGACAAGCGAGACGATTATCGGGACTTGAAGTCTGCACACATGATCAGAAACACCCTCTACACGATCACAAATCACTTACAGTCAAGGAGGACCTGGAGGGCCTCAGAGTCCTCTCCGTAGTTGGTGACGACGACACAAGAGCAGCCGACGACCTTTCTGGGCTTGCCCTCTCGGTCAATCTTGGCGAGACCGGCCCACTGACCAAGGACCTTGGCGTCAGAGACCTTGATGAGCTGGATACCGTGCTCGGTACAGAGAGCCTCAATGAGCTTGAGGTACTCGGCTACAGTATCGTCAGCACAAGCCCCCCCACCGAACAGATACAAACGCACCCTCGGTGACGGTCTCGACGAGGACACAGAGGTGAGCCTCCTTCTTGTCGAGAGCCTTGGCGCACTCCCTGAGACCTCGGGCAAGACCATCGTGGACAAGGGCGACCTTGATGACCTTTTCGAGGGCGTCCTCGACGGACATGGGGCCGGACTCGGCGGCGACCTCGACCTCCTGGGCGTCGACTTCGGGGTGGTTGGAAGCGGTTTCAGATCCAGCGTCAGACATTTTGCGTATAGTAGCCTTCGTCCACTGGTGTTTTCTAGGGAATACAGCGTCGCGGGGTGGATTGTTCAAAATTATAGACGGCGTTTGCGGCGGAGTTTGCGTGGGCGGTGTGGCGGGTGGTTACAGTGTGTAATTACAGCTAGTTAATATGACATGACGTATCTCTCTCTTTCTTCACTCTCTCTCTCTCTCATCCACGATGCCCGCTGTTGATCCCCACTACCTCTGGGCAGCCGGCCACGCCACGGTCCTCGCCGCCACCGCCTACATCGTCCTCCAGACCATCTTCTTCCGCGGCACCCCCGCCCTCACCTACAAGCTCGCATACTCCGGCGCTCTCCTCTCCTACTTTATCGTCGTCTACAAGAGCCTCGGACGGCCCCAGGCATCCCAGGCATGGCTCAGGCGCGCCCTCGTCGATGAGAACTGCCAGTATGCCCTCCTCGCCCTCTTCTGGTGGGTAGCCAAGCCCGTCAACAGTAAGTCCCGATATCACGCTATGTATCGTGGCTCATCGATTGAATAGTCACCGTGTTGCCCTTTGCCACATTCTCATTGTTCCACTGCCTCACCTTTCTCCGGACCAACATCATCCCCAAGCTCGTCCCGTAAGCACACAAATAGACATTATCGGATGTATCATACTCACAAATCTATATAGCGCTCCCGCTGCTCCTGCCGCTCCTGCCGGTGCTGCCGGTGCCCAGCCTGCCCGCCCCCCCGTATTCCTCGAGACCTTGTCCCGCAAGATCCAGGTCTGGGTCAAGTCCAACTATGACACTGCCATGCGTTTCGTGGCCTACACCGAGATCGCCATCATCTTCCGCCTCCTCGCTGGTGTCTTGACGTACGCCCTTCCTTCCATCCTCCCCCAAGAACCCAAGATTTAAGAACCAAGTACTAACCCATACACACAGCCTCCGCACATCATTCGTCACATTGATCTTTATGGTCCACTTTGTGCGCCTCCGATACCACGCATCTCCCTTTACCCGTGGCGCCATCACCAACATTACAGGCCGCATCGACGGGTTCGCCGCTGGCAAGGGTCCCGGTGTGCAGAACGCGTGGTCGACCGCCAAGCGATTCATTGGGTCCTGGGGCGGTATGCCGCTTTTGCCTGGTGAGCCTGCTGCGGCCCAAGCACAGGGTCCTGGTGCGCAGGCGGCCGCTGCTAGGAGGTAACTACCAGTAGAAGAGAAGAGGTAGAACTAGTACATCCAGATGTATCAAGTGACCTCTTGTGGTGGTGGAACGCCGTCCATACAGGAAGACGAGGTGAAGAGATGCAAAAGTTCTATAGTCGAGTAATTAGACGAGGCCATGCAGTTGATAAGGAAGCGTTTCCAATGAGGAATCGTGTACATCCCAGCACTGAAAAAGAGACGGCTCGACATATTTGGTTCGATACAGCCATGGGTCGGCCATGCATATGGAATGGTTTTACATGTTTTCTCAAAAGCCCCTCCTTCATCGCCCAAAACACGTCATCAACACTCTACACAACACATCCAGCAACAAACTAATGGTCAATGATCGAAAGGTTACCAGTGATCAACTTGTTCTCAAGGTTGGTACCGTCGGGAATCACAATCTTGTTACCCTCGGTAGCAACAATGATACAGGTTCCCGCAAGTCGCACACCCTTGCCGAAAGACACGTCACCGGAAACGGTAAGGTGGTCGAGCTCGGTAATGTTGGGGATAGACTTGAATCGCTTCTCAAAGTTGGCGACCTTCTTGAACTCGTCACCGAGCTTGACAACAGGTGTTCCACCAAATTCTCGAGACTTGTCCATGGTCAGGACACCGTGCTCGAGGTTGTAGAGCTTGGACTTGATGAGGAGCAAGTCGCTGCCAAATCGTCAGACACGCGCACGTCACATAGACATCATGTACTCACGAGCAAGACTTGACGGGCAAGAATCGTGATCGGGGCACGTTGATACCGATAGCAGAGTCAAAGTGCTATATCCTGTAAGTAACTTGTATGCAATATTCAAAATGTTACACACCTTGATAGCGGCACCGATGGCGGTCTCAAGCTGAATGACAGCCTGACCCTTGTCAGTGACCTTATTGTTGACAATGATCTCGAGGCTGAGCGCGTCCTCATCCATCACCCTCTTGATAGACTTCAAGTTGGCCCAGATGTTGTTGGTGTTGACTGATCCGATATGAGCCTTGTCAAAGTGATCAAGAACAACACTCACAGATCTTGAACTTTCGGGTAGAGCAGAACTCGTCGAGGTGGTCCTTGGGGACCTGGGCAACCTCGAGCAACCTAGCCTTACCGTCATAGTCGATGATGGTACCACCCTTGACATCGGCCTTGGTCTTGTCGGTGACCTCCATGACGTACTCGGCCTGAGCGTCAATCATGGTCTGCATGATGTTGAGGTCGACGACGGCACCGAGGTTGTCGACGTTGGAGATGAAGATGTACTCCTTGCCGGCAGCGATGAGCTTGTCGAGGAGACCAGAGTTGCTGCACTGTCGTCAGCAAGACGCGCCGAGATATCAAAATAGACTCACGTCAAAGCATCAAAGATGTCACCGTGTCCAGGGGGGTACCAGTTGGTCTTTTCGCTTTCAGACTCCTGGGGGCAGGGAAGGAGAGACTCCTTGTCAACTCGGGGGTATCGAGACTGGTTGAAAGTGAGAATGTTGATGTTGTGGTTCTGGTACTTTTGGATGATTCGCGCAGTGTCCTCATCAGTGTTGAAAGAGTTCATGAGAATGAAGGGAACGTTGACGTTGTACTTCTCGTTCAAGTGCTGTTATCGAGACGGAAGACCGGAGCGGGCGCGACCCTTAAATCAGCCATCGGCCCTGAATTCGTGACAAAAAGCGAACGCACCTCGATTTGGCGAACCGACAAGTCCAAGAAGGTCATGCCCTCCCTGACCTCGATGATGGACTTGGGACCAACACAGCCCATGGTGGTACCGAGACCACCGTTGAGCTTGAGCACGGCAAGCTTGTCAAGGATCGAGGGGTCGACACCGTCGAGCTCCTTGTAAGGTCGGACCTGCTCAGGCTTGGGGGGGTTGATCTTTTCCCAGTCACTGTGAAAAGATCAGCTAGGTCACGAAATACAACATGGATACATACAGCTTCTCGCCCTTGGCACGCTCGGTGAGGAATCGGTTGAAGAGGATGAAGAAGGACTGCATCTCAGCCTCAAAGATCTACGCGACGCGTGATCAGCTCGCGTTCATTCAAAGTTCAAAATACACAGTGACAGTGGGGAAAAGAACGTGGGCATATCATGTGATGTTGGGCGACAGCCTACATAGGCTGGAAATGACAGAACGCACCTTCTTCTTGGCGGGGTCCTGCACGTTGGCGACCATCCTGTTGAGCTCGTTTCGCATGGTCTTCGCGGCGATACCAGTGGTAGCGGATTTGAAGTCCTACAGTCATGATACGCACGATGCCAGTGAAGAACAAAGGGTTGAGAGAGAAGCATTGACAGTCAGCAAGGGTGAATGTTGACGAGTATAGAACGTGTTGGAACTCACGACAGCGGAGTGACCCCTCTGACGAGCAGAGGCCTGGTCCTGTTTGGGGTCGAGAGTAGCCATTTTGTGTAGGTGGTGGGGGAAGTGGGAAGCTGGAGAAGAAGAAAGAAGAAGAAGAAGAAGAAAGAAAGAGGAAGCGAGATGCTGGGATGGACGAGGCTGTGGGCGCGGTGGGGACGAGCGCTGAGCTGGCGGGCGAGTGACTCAGGAACCTGACGCTACTCCTCAGGGTGTGTTACGTAACCCGCAGACCGCCACACGGGAAGCGGGATGGGTGCAACAAAGAAGCATGCATGCAGTAGAGGCTCGAGTATGAGTCTATTATATGTGGGGTCTATTGCCTATAGGCGTAGATGTTTATGCGATTATGTGGTAGAGCTATGATAAAGATGATCTCTTCTGCCTGCGCTGACATTTGCACCGTTCACCAGAGCAATCTATGGCGTCTATTGTTTCTTGTAAAGTGGTCGGATCTTTATGAGCCTGGAAAGAAGTAAGCTCCTGCTGCCAGATCAGATGCAGCTGTCGGAGACTCACCAAGTGAACAGGTAACAGAAGAAGACGTTGGACAAACACCAGACGATAGTCAACGCCCAGTCACGCCACATCGTGCCTCTAGAGTAGCCCATGTTCTGGACATAGTCGTATCCGGTACTGCTGGGACAGAACTGGCATGAAGTGGTAGCATCCGCATCCAACAAGAAACCAGAGGTCGTCGCGATATAGTTGGCCGCGTAATCTCCACACGTCTGGCCATCCGGAGGGTTGAATGTGAGCAAGTCGGCATCTCGGCAGTGTAGCTCGAGATTCGACAAGCCGCTGGTCATTAGAGCGCTGAAGAGGTATCGAAGAGGAGACAGCCACTTTCATCCAATGTGTGAGCACAGGTTGAAAGACCAGAAGGTGACACTTACGCTGAAAAAGTAGTGGAATGGGGCTGGCAGACCTTCGTAAAAGACCAAGGCCCAAGAGAGGACGTTCAACACTGAGGCATCTTCAGTAAACAGTCACACAGGGTTAACGATACTCACAGTTCCATACGAGAGAGAGCACATAAGGAAGCGACATCTTCTCCGGCGATACAGCTCCAAGAAGGATCCCGAAACTCGACGTGAAGAACGAGCAGATGACGAAAGAGAGCCAGACCAAGACCCCATCTGACGTACTCCCCACCAGTCCCGAGGTCCAATAGAAGCACAGGAAGAGCAGGTTGTAGCCCACAAAGAGCACGGGGAGAGAGACGACGAGTAGAGAGGTGATAAGAGCTTGCCAGGAATAGATACCCAGTCGTTCTCGCGCCAAGTACATGTCTAGTTTGAAGAGATAATTGATACCTATGTCCATAGCAATCCCAGGGATCGATTGGACGGCAATCAACAAACAGAGCGCAGCAGCGGCCATGGTACCTGGTGTGTGTTCAAGCTTGAAGAAGAAGAATCCAGTGTAGAGGCCAAAGTAGATCATGATGACCATTTGGGTAGTCCAGAATGATCCATCTGTCAAGTATTAGCAGTGCATCTGCAAATGAAGACGACAAAGCTCACCTCGCCATTGTGATCTAAAGTTTCGGACGATCAATTCCCTCGTCTGAGTCCTGAATGAAGACGCATATGCGTTACTGCCTTTCTCCACGGCAGGGGACTCGTGCTTTTCGACGTCGGCAGACTTTTGAGAGTGACGAGAAGTAAATCCCTGAATTTGGCGTTGAATGTCGGCTGCTTCGGCGCTCTCTTGCCAGAGCCCGGGCCAATCGATGTCAGTGCCTCCCACAGGAGATACGCTAAAAGATGGGTCAGTCAACAGTTTTTGCAGCATGGAGAGGTACTCACGTATCCAACAGGACCTCCGCAGGGTTGGCATCAGGCGGGCAATTGGCCCCTCTAGACTCAAAGTAATCAACAACCTTTGCAGCATTCTCGCCGGTTTCTCCCATGTACACAGTGTTTCCACCCGGGGCCAGTAGAATGACAGAGTCAAACATTTCGAAAAGGTCTCCGGAAGGCTGGTGGATGGTGCAGAGAACGGCGAGTCCGGAAGCAGCAATTCGCTTGAGGAAGCGCACGATCTCATAGGAGGCCTGGGAGTCGAGACCGGATGTCGGTTCATCCAAAAAGATGAGGAACTCGGGGTCCGCAGCGAGCTCCACGCCTGATGGTACGATGAGCAACGTTATCTTTCAACAATTCAAAGTACTGACCAATAGTGACACGTTTACGTTCTTCCACTCCAAGACCATCCTCACCGGGCATACCGATCAAGGCATCCGCAATATCCGTCAGCTCCAAGAGCCTGATGATACCCTCCGCATACTCGAGCCTTTCCTCACGAGTCCTACTGTTGCTCTGTCGAAGCAAAGCTGAAAATTGGAGACACTCGCGGACAGTAGCCATGGGCTCGTGGATGTCGGACTGCATGGCGAAACCCGCTTGTCGAGAGAAAGAAGCATCGAGAGGTTTGCCGTCGATGGTCATCTTGCCTTCTACTTTTCCCACAGTCTTTCTCAATGAGATCGTATCCTAACGGTCGGTCAGCAGTGTTACACTACTTTAAGCAAGGGACATACCAGCAGAGTGGTCTTTCCAGCGCCTGACGCCCCCATCAGAGCAGTCAGCGATCCTCCTTTGACAAATCCGCTGATCCCATTGAGAAGCTGCTTGTCCTGGCCATCCGCCTGCACAGTATACCGCACGTCCTCGAACGTGTAAACGGGAGCCTCGCTGCCTCTCTTGTCTGGTCCATTGATCTGCTCCAAAGCAGCTTTCCCTTGAACAGACTTCTCCTCGACGCTTAGAGTTTGAGTACTGGCTCCGCGCTTGTAGACTTTTTGAGCCGAGTCGGGAGTTTCGCGGATGAGAAGGTTGGAGCCAATGATGATCAGAATGACATAGCCTGGCGATGGAATTAGTACAGGCGTATGCTGAAGCTTTGATAAGGATTCTCACCGGCAAAGAAAGCCCACATGATCCCGATATTCCTCCAGATATGACTCGCCTCGTACCCATAGATATGGGAGACATAATCCATACCGGGTACATCACGGCTGCCAGGCTGAGAACCGGCAATGGAACAAACCTGATAGGCAGCATCCGTGTACCCAGCACCGGAAGGAACCATATCGCTATCTTCACAGCGCAGTGTGCGGGTGCGGAATTCGTTGGCCATGAGAGCTTCAAACGCCCAGGCTGCAGGGTCGGCACGTCGAAGCCAAGATATCCATCGCACTATGAAAGTCAGCATAACGCAAGACATTTGGGTACCTGGCACGACTTACGTTGCTCAGTCGGAGGAAGACCGAAACCAGCCGAAGTCAAGACCACGGAAAGAGCCAGACACCCATATCGGATAGCCACACTCAAATTCGGCGTCCACGCTCCTATCATCCGATACATTGCCGAAATGGTCTCATACAGTGTAAACACGATGAACCAGAATGTAAAGAAGTATTGGGCGCCAGAGTTGAGGCCGACGAGAAAGTAGAAGATGACGGAGAAGAGGAGGGTCTGGAAGATGTAGACGGGGGCATCGCACAAGATCTGGGCGACAGTATGAGCGGCGGGATGGTAGAAGCCGAGACCTCTGTGTTTCTTGAGCAGGGGTCGAGAGTTGACTGTGGCGGGGACTTCACCCAAGGCGAAGATGACGTAGTAGAGGATACTGAAGAAGAGAGCGCCGGCGATGGCAAAAGAACCTTGAGAGTTGTTTTTGGGCTTGTAACCTGTGAATTTGAGTCAGCCCCGCCAAATGCATACAAGTAACTCACAAATGGCCCCAACCAATACGGCTTGCAGCACGTTACTGCCGATTCTATACACAAAGCTCCTCATGTCGTTTCTTGTAAGGTGGTACTGTCGCTTCGACAAGATCATAACTTGCTCCGCAAAGTTCACTCGGTAGCTAGACTTTTTCCCAGCGCCGTGGTGTTTGCTCGATTTCACAGACTGCCTGAACAGATCCGCATTGGGAGCCCCAGCGTGTCGTTCCTTGTAACTCTGGAGATCTCGCTGCAGCTCCTTGTACTCTTCGCTTTCCAAAAAGTAGCGCTCAAACTCCTCCGCTGTTTGGGGGATGGAACCTGCAAAGCCTTCTTGTACTCGTCGTTCGTTGATTGAAGTCACGGCAGTCAGGAAATCAGGCGTTCTGATGCACAATGTCAATACATGACCGGAATCGTCGCATG
Source organism: Cryptococcus floricola (assembly GCA_006352305.1). Classification (NCBI taxonomy): domain Eukaryota; kingdom Fungi; phylum Basidiomycota; class Tremellomycetes; order Tremellales; family Cryptococcaceae; genus Cryptococcus; species Cryptococcus floricola. The sequence continues at coordinate 1,442,297 of CM016931.1, read as the reverse complement.
ATAACTCACGTCTGTCGGGGCTTCTTGTACCATCCCATGTTCTCAAAGTACGCTTGGGCCCTGTTGGCGCGTCCCTGATGCATGTCAGCGATTTCTCAAAGATTTACAGGTGCACATACAGAAAAGATCTGTCGTCCCTCATAGATGACCACTACTCGGTCGACGCACTCCCACGCATCCTGAGCTGTCTGATAGGTAGATATTATCTGCAACAAATGAGTATCGATTCGCGTCTTTCTCAGTCCGGACGTACATTGACCATACCAAGGGACAGCGATAGCTCCTTGAGCACTCTATAGAAATGCAGAGCGACAGCCGAATCCAGTCCACGAATGGGATTATCCCAACAGACGACAGCAGCGTTCGTAGTGAGCATCTCTGCGAGCGACACACGCTTTCGTTCTCCGCCCGAGACGCCACGAATGAACTGGTCACCGACTACAAAGCTCATCAGTATTTGGAAGTTGTTGCCCAGGAAGATATTCACCTTTGGTCTTTCTTGTGTGTGGCATGCCGAAAGTGTTGATGAGATTGTCAAACAGACCTTCGACATATCTAGCACCATGCTCATTGGAATCCTTCTTCCTCGGCTCCTTCAGCTGTATAGCTGTTTTGATAGTCTCCTCGACGGAAAGTAAGGGAATGTTCTCATCGTTCTCCTCGTTGAAGACTATTTCGCCATCAAAGAACCTAGGAGCAAATCAGTCGCGTCGTGAATGGTCGACGAGCAACTTACTGTTTGGCTTCCTTAGCTGGGATGGATGAGTATGTAACGTCGCCTGTAATCTTGACAAAGGGCTCGGTCACATTGGCAAGTGCTCGCATCAAAGTTGAGCAACCGGAACCTGGTCTGCCCAAGACCAAGAGCATCTCTCCCTCCTCCACCACACCAGAGAAATCCGATATGATCGGACGCGTGGGCCCAAGCGTAATGTTGAAGAGCCTCTTGACAAATCCCCATACGTAAAACACCTAGACGAATATCAGCGCGCTGCCTCCGAGAAACGTGCGAATGACCTACTCTTGGCGCAGAAACGTCAAATGACTGGACGTATCTCCTTCCACCACCAGCGCCTTCTACAGTGAGATCCTCCCAGGCGACTCCGAGCGAATGATAGCCTGCTTTGGGTAGAGGGAGGCTTCCTGGTTCAGAGAATAGACGCTTCTTCGAAGACGAATCGCCATTTTTGGGTTGGTCGGGAGGAGATCGGACCGTTCGAGATGATGACGAGGTAGAGGAGGACCGGTCGTTGGCGGCCGCTGTGCTGGACATTCTTGTGAAGCGACCTTCCAGTTGATGAAGCCGACAGATATGAACAAGCAGACTACATACATGTAGAGATCTGACCAAATTTTGTTGGTGCAAGGTGATGCACCGGGCGGGCTACGCGAAGGCCAACGCAAGATGGCGTAAATGCCCGCACCGAATTGCCCGCACTGAAGAAATTTGGCCGGCGCCATTGGCTAAGTGGGGGGTGCGTCGTTTCGTGGATGCTTTCTTTGCGTGTTTGGCTCACGCAGAGTCGTGTTGCAGGCGCGTTCAAAATCGAAAACCTATAAATCAGAGACAACCGTCGAAGGTCGCCACCCCCATCATCGACTTGATATTCCATGCCGCAGCCTTCGAACGTACCCTTCCCAACCCCGCCGTCTTACCGCACCGACTCATCACAAGCATCTTCAAGTGCGTCATACGTGACCGCCCACTCCTCGCCCTACAACCCCCCAAATCCAGCCTACACCCCTCCAAATAGAGATTATCCCCCCAACTACTATGCTGCTACCCAGTCATCTTCGCCACAGCAGAGGCTTGAAAGTCAGGTCAGGAGGAGCAGGGGTAATGAGTATCTCTTGGGTCTCAACACTGCCATGAGCAACCTGGAGCTTCATGGCAGTGGTACAGGGGTTACGCCACCTAGACCTACGAATACGAATCACCCATTGTCGTATCAAGAAGGCGAAAGTGGCAGGCAGAGCTATTACGCAGAGCCGCCACGGCAACGGTACCATTCCACACCTGCCATGTCTCCCATCTCGCCCAACACGAACAAAACGCTCCCGCCGCTACCGTCAGGAGCACAGAGCAGACCTCTAGAGAGCTTTTCGCCTTCAGGAAGTCGTGCTTCTCCTAGTCGCCCACAGCACATGGCTGGCGCGTCTTGGACTGGCGGTGCGGTGACATACGGACTGCCGCCACCCCCTCCATTACCTCCAAGACCGACATCGCTGCCTCAGTACATGCTTCCTTACGCAAACCCTGATAGGCCATCCCCTCAACGGTACTCTCCCTCCCAACACGTGGCTGCTCCTGATCCGAGGAGCGGCCTCTCTCCCGGGAGACCTCAATCAGACCCTCAGATCACCGCAGCTCGGCCAGAACGGAGAATCTCTCCCAGAGGCAAAGAGAACTTTCAGCCTGCACAGCCTGGTCCTTCTACTCCGAGCCGAAAAGCCCCGCAGAACCCAGTCAGATCAAACCACCGCCGAGCCAAATCGGATCCAGATGGAGAGTACACTCCCGTCATCGACCTCACCGTCTCTTCCCCAGAATCTCCTTCCTCTCCCTCCGCCTCGGCTCGAAGAGGCCCCAAAGGGTCATCTCCGAGTAGGTACAGAGCGCATTCCGATATCCGGAGCTCATTCCTCACTTCTCCCTCCCCTGCCGCCTCCCCTGCGAGACGCAAATCACCAAGTAAACCCACTGCCAACGCTTCCGGCCTTGCCTCTTCTCCCAAAAAGCCGCTTACACCAAGTAAAGTGGGTGCGCAATGTTCTGGATTTACGCGTACGGGAGCGCCGTGCAAGCGTATCGTCCGCGCGCATGCACCGTACATTGCAATGCCTGGGAGGGAAAATGATGATGATGGCGATGTCAGGAGTGAGAGGGTTATGGGAAGGTATTGTAAAGATCATGCGGGGATGATTTGTAAGGAGAAGGGGTTTTACTGGAGGAATGGGGAAGGGGAACATGCGAGCAAGGTTTGGGTAGATTTTGGAGGTATGGCGCTTTCATTTGTATGATGCGGTCTTGCTAAACATATGAACAGATTACGTCCTCCCCGATCTCAGCGAGCAGACTCAGACTCTGATCAGGATGGTCATGGAGAGTAAATTGACTCCCAAGGTAAGCTCTCATGGACGGCCGAGTCATAGCCATGTCTGACGTTGTCTATAGGAAGCGCCTGGATACCTTTACGTGTACGAGCTTAGAGGTGAGCACCATAGAATGTGTTCTTTGAATGAATGCTGACAACAGACCTAGACCTAGAGACCGACAACCTATCTTTCTACAAGTGCGGTCGAACTGATAATGTACCACGGAGAATTGGGCAATGGACCCACCGTACGTTCAGCGCTATTGATGCAAGATCAAAGCTTATGGCTCGATAGAATGCCAGTCCAAAACCCCAAGTCTCCTCGACATCTTTCCACGCCCAAACACCTCCTCCACCCGCCCCAATTCTTCAGCCTCCGATCGATCCCAACACCTGATCACATCCTTTCTCCAAGGCGCCACCACCCACGTTATCCCACCCCTTCCCGCTATGAAGCGTTGGGAGCGGCTCGTGCATATCGAGCTGGCCGAGCGATGTGCGCTGGAAGATGCGAGTAAGGAGGCGTTTGATAGGGTTAGGTTGAAGTGTGCGGATTGCAATTCGGGGCACAAGGAGATCTTCCCGTTGTTGAAGCAAGACTCGAAGAGTAATTACTACATTGTTGAGGAGTGCGTAGAGAGGTGGGGGAGGTTTATTGAGGCTATACATCAGTAGAGTCGGTTCAGAAAGTTTCAGACCTTGTACGAGTACCTTGTACGAGTACCATGTACTAGGAGCTGTATGTGTCAATAGGTCACTTGTATTTGTACTGTGCTGAAGCACCCTGTAAAACATGTATTGTAGTAGACATGTGCGACTGGATTCGGATGGTAGTTTACATTCAATCGACTAATTTCTGGCAAACGGTGTCAACAAGCTTTGCGCGCATTGCGTCCTACTCCTCGTCACTGTCGGACTCCTCAGCCTCGTCGAGCCACTATAATCACACCGTCAGCGCCATCACACACACACTGGACAAAGAAGATACCTTGAGGAAAGCGTCCGCATTCTTTCGGACCTTCTTGCTCTTCTCCTTGTCAACATACTTTTTGCTGACATGGGTGCCCCAAGACTTGACGACCTCCTCATCCAGAATGTCGGATTGGTAAAGCGCCATGAGGACCTTGGAGGTGACACCAGCCGCGAGGAGGGAGTCGAGGTTGGGAGAGTTGCCGATGAGACGCTCAAGACCACCAAGGAAGGACTTTTGGTGCTTCTCGGAAGTTACAAGCTAGACACACTTGAGCATATGATAGACATCATGAGATCAGACTTACAGCTTGGAGAAGCTGCTCACGCTTGCCAACTTCAGTACCGACATCATCGGTAAAGAGGTGGTGACCGATCTCGACCAACACCTTGTGCTTGCCAATGATCTCAAGCTCCTTGATCTGACCAATGATGGCAGCATCGTCGGCAGTCTTGTTCTCCTCGAGCCAGGCGCCAAGCTGAGAGTAAGGAGAGTCGGCGTCCTCGTCCTCGTCGTCATCGACGTCGAGCTTGTTGAGCTTCTTGGACACTTCCTCGGCAGTGTCGGGGTTTTCGAGGATGGGATCGGCACGGCCGAGAACAGCGTCAATCTCGGTGCCCTTGGTAGGGACGCCATTGCCGTCGGGCGAGTCAGCTTCGTCGTCGCTTCCGTCCTCTTCGGCAGCCTTGTCAAAGACCATGGGACCACCAACGTTGGCTTGAGCAGTCATACCGGCCTTCTTGCCCTTCTTGCCGCTCTTCTTGGGAGGGTTCTTGACGATGAAGGCGGACAACTTGTGGCGCATCTCCATGGGAGTCTGGGCACCACAGGCCTTGCAGTCTCGGTGCATCGACTCGTGGCCAGACTTGCCAGTGACAAAGATCTCGGTCTCGGGGTTTTTGCACGAGGGGCAGAGAACGTACTTGACGATGAACGAGTCGAGGAGCTCTCGAAGACGGTCGGCAGTGTGCGCACCGTTGACGATGTAGCGGTCGTTGGCCATGGTAGTCTGGGCACCGAGCTCGAAACCGAAGAACTTGGTGGGGTAGTTGGGGGGACGGTTCAAAGCGCGGGCAATGTCTTCCATGTTGGGAATGACAGTCTTGATACCGTTTCCTCGGCCCTCAATCTTGATCTGGAGAAGGGGCATCTTGTAACGCTGTGATATTTCTGATTAGCCATGTAGATCCTGCGAGACTTGTCGCTGACGTACGTAGAACTTGTCCTCGACATCTCGTCGGATGTTAACGGTGGCCATCTTGTCGGCTTTTTCTGCAGAATCAGATCGTCAGCCACACCCACGACATAGGACGCGTCTAGACAGGAACGAGATGGACTCACAGTTGTAGTTTAACGGGTATGAAAATCCAGTTCTTTGGTGGGATGGTGATATCGGTAATTTGGTTTTTGCGTGCGTGAAGGCATGAACTCTTTCTGCGACTGTGGTATAGAGGAATGGTTGGAGATGGAAGTGAGATTGAGAGAAAAAAAAGGTCAGCCTCGCTTCGGTTTTTGAGAGTGGCGCGCGGCCGATGTAAGCACCATGTGCCACCGCACCGCGCCACCCTGCTCTCTTCGCATTCTCCATCGCGCCCAAGGGCTCATCCACGCTCAAAGAGAGCCCACTCACAGTATCCCTCTTGGTGCGTTTTATGATTCGGCGGACCGGTGTGATCGTAGAAGCAAGCGGCGGATAGGGCTAGTGAGTTGATCTTGGTAGCGGTGACCTGAGGTCGAAAGAGGGCAGTGGCGGTAAGAGGAGGGATGTACAGGCTTCGCAGCGAGTGTAGAGCGGGTGGTGAGTGAAAAAACGAGTTCAAAGGCCGAACAATAAAGGATACGCTCTCAAAAAATCCCACGTGGTGGTGGACTTCACCGCTCAGGTATGAGATCTTGCAAGGAAGGAACGTTGTGCATCATACAAAGCATCGTGAAAGCAGAGAGCGTCATCGTCGTCGCATCATGTACGTATCTCGGAAGTAGGCAGGTATCTTTGAAGTAGGACAAATCTATTCTATGCACCTACTTCCAAACCAAGAAAAAGAGAGATTCAATTGAGATCAAAGATCATCAAGATCGTATGAGAGGAAAGAGAAAGAGTATGGACCGATTACGCAATAATCAATGCGTCTTGACCAGAGTCCTTACACGACGAGAGCCCATCTAAACCCGCCTCTTGGCATCGACGTCCACTGGGCCCTTCTGGAGCGAGTCCAGGCGTTGAGGCTGAGCAGGTCGGCCACTGTAGGACTGCATAGCGCCGGGCGTAGCAGGTCGAGAGGGGCCAGCCGATGCGAATCCTTGCAGATCCTCACCCTCGTTCCAGATGTCACCGTAGGGGTCGTTGACAGCGGCACGAGGGTCCATGAGGTTGGGAGGAGCAGGAGGGGCAGCAGTAACAGGAACAGGGGCGGGGGCAGCGGCGTCCTTGGCCTTCACATCCTCCCAGGGGACCACTGCAAGTCAAAGTCAGCTCAGGCCAGGTCAGGTATGGATATCAAAACTTACAGGTGTACTGGACGGGCTCGACAGCCTCAGCTTCGGGTGAAGGATTACCAGCGCCGTCAGGACCCCAGACTTGGAGATCGGCAAGGGCCATCTTCAAAGCACAAACCCACTTGTTCCTCCTTTGCACCTTGAGAGCGACCTGCTGCCAGTTGGACTTGTACCTAATGTCGGCCTTGAGGACGAGCTTGCCTTGGGCAGGCATGTCGTCGACAGTGACGTCGAATACGGGAAGGAAGTCTCGAGAGTTCTCCTTGAGGAACTTGAGCATACGAGCTCGGAGAGCCTGGAGAGCTTCGAAAGAGGTGGCAAAGTCGACATCGAAGGTAAACTCTTCAGAGATGGCGCCAGATCGTCGGACTGGAAAATGTCAGCCGATGCGCGCGTGGAGCGACTGGAAACTCACTGTTCTCGATGATCTTGGTAGTAAGGACGTTGTGACCAATCCAAACATACTTGCCGTCGACCCTCTTGAAAGAGGAAGAGAGGAGCTGCATCTTGGCAACAGTGTACTGGTTGCCGCTAAAACGATATCAGCCAGTGTCGCCGACAAGTTCAAATGCACTTACTCGATGTCGACTCGGTCTCCCACATCGAAGGGGTGCTTGACAAACAAGAAGATACAAGCACCAAGGATCTCCTGCATAGTCGTACCAATCAACCAAGAAAGACCGAGGATGAAGGTACTGGCAGAGGTGACGAGGGTAGTGAGCTTGGTGGTGATCATGGAGGCCATGATAAGGATAGCAATGAGGAAGACAATGACCATGAAAATGTCATCGAGTCGGCGCACAGCACCATCGAGGTCGCGCATGGAGGCCTCGAGGGCGAGACGCTCGCGGTGGATACCGAGGACGGCAGCTTCAATCTCGTCTCGGGTAGCATCGCCGTTGCCGTCCTTGTCAAACATGGAGAAAGCGTTTTGGGCAGACTCAAGGTTGGGGAAGCTGTACCAGATGTCAGTGGAGGCACATGAGAGCGCAAGAAGGCGTACTATTGCACAATGTCCTGGATATCAAGGTGGGCGGCGCCGGGGGCCCTGAAAGAGTAGAACAGTCGTCGGGCGAGCTACCCAGGGGTCAGTCATAGGCATCACGGACGGACTATGGAAACACTCACAGCCTTGGACTTGTTGGCAGAACCGAGGGCAGCAGTGACCTTGTTGGCGGGAGAGTTGGTCTGCAAGACACTCTGGCCAGTCATTTCACTAGCGACGTTTCCGAGAGCAGTAGAAGTGGTCTGCGCAACATCCCTCAAGCCTCTGAGAGCCTTCCTCAAAGCCATCTTGGGGACTTGAGCCCCCTTGGTCTTTGTGGACGCAGAGTCAATCAAGGTATCGCTACGACCAGGGATGTCGTGGGAGTTGGTGTAGAGGTAGGTGAGAGCCTTGATGTTGAACTTTTGCTCATTCAGTCGGTCCTCGTAAGAGTCACGGTGGAACGAGACGGCAATGAGTTGAACGATGAGCTTCTCGCCCGCGTAAACGATAGAGCACAAGAAGAGACCGAAGAGGAGGTTGGCGATAGTGGTCAAGTTGCTCTTGGAGCTACTCTCGTCGCTGCCACTGTAATGGTTGACAATCAAGGGAGTGAAGGAGATCCACATGGCAAGAGTCCAGAAGATTAGCTTGGCGTATCTGCCGAGGGCAGCAATGACGTCGGTGAGAGCCTTGGCTGAGGGGATGATAGAAGCAACGGTGTTCTTCCAGATGGTGGGCACCATCATCCAGGTGGCGCTGGAGGCCCAGAAGGTGAGCCAGACGATAGTAAGCCAAATAGACCACCAGTTCTAGGCGATTGTCAGTAAAGTTCGGAATACGTAAGGCGGTGCTTACAAGAGTAACGGCCCAGATCTTGGCCGAGTCGACACCAGCGTAGTATACAATTCCGGGAACCCATAGCAAGATGAGTACTGGGATGATGTACATGGCCCATCGGAAGGCGATACCCTTGTTCAAAGCCCAGTAATAAAGCCTCGAGAACTGCAAGTATTGTCAGTCGTGCCTCGCGCCGCAACATCCTACATACCTTATTGGTACCCGCATCGCCCTCCGCAAATCTGAGGTTCTCAACGCTTGCGCTGTTGGTCTTGTAATCGTCCCACTCATTCTTGTCACCCAAGAGATCCCAGCTGGTGTTTCTGTTGTTCTTGGGGCGCTTGGGGGACTTTTCGTTGACAGATTGGTCAATGCTCACACTGGAAGCGTGGCCGCTAGGCATGAAAGACCATCGGTTCTTCTTGTTGGCAGAGCCGACACCGGGAGTGGTAGCGGCTGAAGCGGGGCCATTGACGTCTTGGAGGGGGATTGTGGTGTACGCGTCGGCGACGGGCTGCTGGGCACGCGGGTTGTGGGAAGAGGGCGGGTAGTGGACGTGCCCGGGGGTGGAGCTGCCGGTACCAGGAGTGGTAGCTGTGCATGGTGGAGTCAGCGATCGTCATTTGGAGAACAAAAGAAAATGTGGTGTAGATGGACCGACCAAAGGAGGGCCTAGGCGTGTCCATCAAAATCAAAACTTACCATCCGCAGGGGCAAGAGGGCTCCTCGAGGTCTGGTGAGGGAGTTCGCTCATTCCATAGCCTTCGCTCTCAGGCATAGACTGCACTGACTGGTCACTAAAGTGGTACACGTCAGCATGGGGGACTTTTTTATACAGAGGCATGTCGAGTAACGCATGCAACAAGTGGAGCGTGCAAGGCGATGTGGATCTGGGCTGCGATCTAAGGCGCGACTTACCGGAGGTGACCCGAATTGGGGTCTGAGCCGAGATAGTTGCGGGTGATACCCTGCGTTTCTGGGTGGGACTCTTGCTCCTTGGAGACAAGGTTGATAGAAGGTCCGCTCTGGATAGCCTGACCCTGGCGGGGGGTCAGTAAGGCCAACTGCCTGGAGACGAGGGACTTGCCAGATAATTGGTCCTGCCGGTTTCGGCAGCCATGATGGGTGGATACTGGTGTTGCGAAAGAGTGTCGGGTGCGTGCAGCAGTGGGTGGTAGCGAGCCGGTATGTGCAAGCTGAGAAAGACGTTGAGGGACAAGAGAAGAGAAAAAAAGGACAAAAAGAAAGCGAAGCTGATAGTCGCCGACCTCCACTTTTCGGGTGCGCAGAAGAACAAACAGCAACACCGCCACGCGACATGCCGTTATTCTAGGCCTGGCTAATTTGCTTCCGCTCTCCTTGTGCCTCTGTCTTTGCACCCATCTCAGGGAATGGCAGCAGGTTTCAGCAAGGGATGCGCTTCAAATGACGCTAAACTATCAGAGGCGTTCGTAACGTGGCCTTAATGTGGCGCGTGTTGACTGAAATTTATGCCGCCTGAGTGCAGCTGCGCTCGCATGGCTCGCATATGCAAGATCTTATTCGGCTGCCTTGAGACTGTTGCATGCATTCGTGCCAAAAATCCGCGGCCCGAAGAACCTCCAGAGCACACCTCTCAGGCCGAAGAGACAGCCTGAAATTTGACGTCTGAGGCGTCGAAAAAGTCAGTAATAAAAGATGCGCGTTTCATCCCTCCCCTGGCCACCCCGGTTCCCTAACTAGGAACGTTGCCGCCAGCAGCTCATGGCCAAATGTGTCCAGACTTTACCAGAAGCCCCAGAGGTCAGCTACCAGATCATAAGAGGCCGTGGAGGTGATGCTTGATCACACCGGCCTATTGTAGGCAGTGGAACTCTTTGGTGTACATGGGAGCTATAGACGTTGTACTTTCACATGTGCGTCTTCCATGATTCACTTTGATTTGCTTCTTTGAGTATTGGTATGCATTGCTATATGAATGCCACACAATGCCCCGGTTCCCCCAGCCGCTCCACTCCTTACTCGCCATCACCCGTACTGCTAGGCTTGATGGTCGAAGCGTCAACGTGTGAAGGAGCAGCACTTGTCGGCGTTCCGATCACTTCTGCTTTCTGATCGAGCTGATTGACTTTTGCAGGTTCCTTGGAGTCACCGACGGCTGCGACTGGAGTAATCTCTGACATGCTGACGTCAGGACCTTCCTTCCCAACATTTGCGGCTGGCTCAGAGGGTGCTGGTGCAGACGCTGGTGGCACTGCTTTCTCTCCATCGACGGTAGCCGGGGCAGCAACGCCCGAGTTGGGAGCCTCTGTAGGCAAAGCAGAGGTTGCTGGTGGAGCAGCCGAGGCAGGCGCATCAGATGAACTTGGACCTGGGACACCATCCACAGGCGCAGTCGTATCGCCAGATGGCTCGGCCACCTCTTTGCCCCTCCCTCTGCCCTTTTTGGCAGAAGCAGCAAGGATGTCCTTCATCGCGCCAGGCGCCTTCAGGTCGGCATCCTTCAACTTTCCCTCGGTAAACAAGTCGCCACAGGTGTTGCACACTGCATCCGGTCAGCGGGCGTTTAACGAACGACAAGCAAAGACTCACGCGTTCCCTTCCCCGTGGGACCTCTTCGCCATACCTTGATCCCCTCCCGCGCACATCCTTCACAAACCCCTCCCTCCACCCCTCTCTTCTGCTTCTCCTTCCTAGCTCCCTCTCCCCCTGACGCTCTGCCCCTCTTCCCCAACGCCTTCTTCGCTCCCGCTTCCACCCTCTCATCCAGCGCTTCCAACGAGACAGGCATCTCAAATTCAACTTGCGTCTCTGCCTTCTTCTTCTTCCCCTTGCGCCCCAGTCCATCACCCAGATCAATCTCGGGTGTAAGCCGGATGATACTGACCCTTTGTTGGTCCCCATCAGTTTCGTCCGCATGGTAAAGAGGTTTGGTGGAGATGGGATAAGATCGAGGGGCCATGCGGTCTACCGAAGCGTCGACCAACGCAGGCGGCGGGGAAGGGAGTCGCATACGCAAGAATTTGCGAGGTGCGCGCGTACGTGGGGTGAGGGAAGAAAAGATACTGGTCTTGTGGGTCTTGTATGCAGCTCGAACAGTCGCAATACTCGACGGATGCAGTGTAGGCTGACCGGCAGCAGGGGCCGGTGGTCGAGGGATCACGCCGTTTGCGACCAACTGGGCCATCTCCTCTCGCTCCACCTGTTCGACGATACTCTTCAGCCGCCGCCAGAGATTGTCGTCCACCTCGCCAAGCCTGATTGTCGCCACTCTCAGATTCCCTTCGGCGGGCAAAAAGTCCACCGTTGCGAGATTCAACAGCTGAGGTTTTTTGGGAGGCGTAGGAGCCGAGGGTTCTGATCCTTCAGCCTCCTTTTTGACCGCCACATCTTTGCCCCATTCATCGCACCAAGGTACACCCGCTGCCAGCTCAGGCCACTTGACCTTTTCCCACTGATCGGCAGGTACGATGGTCGAGATGAGGACGGTGCCAGGAGGTGGCTTCTGGGATGGTAGAGGGGCAAGAGGGCGTGGAGGCTGGGGTGGCTCGATGGGAGCACTTTCTGTGGTAATAGGTTCGGCCGGTGGCGGTGGGGCAACAGCTGGTGTCACTGGAGTCGCAGGTTTAGCTGCGGCTGCTCGTGGTCCTCCCCTTTTCTTGTAAGGAATCTCAACAGCCGGAACCCGCTCAGCCTCCATCTTCTTCTGCGCCTCTGCTTGTAGGGCTTCCGCCTCCGTCTTTCTCGCATGCACCTTTTCCTTTGGCTCACTAGCAGCGACCTGGGCAAGTCCAGGAGGCGGCTTGCTAGTAACCCAGTCACCACCTACGCGGCTTATGAAACTCTTTGTCCCTAGAGGGATGACGAATTTGTCGGTGGGGTGTTCTTTGAATGCTAGCAGCAGGAAGGGTGGTGGTGGTTGGACGTAAGGTTTAGGTGGAACGGAGGCGACTGAATAGGGGATTTGGACCGTGGGGGCGTTGCTGCTGGAAGAAGGGATGTTGCCAGGTGGCCGTACGACTGAGGGTGCTGGTGGTCTCGCAACTGATGGCGCCGCTGTAGGAGCAGGGGCAGGAGTTGTCTTGGGTGGAGGAGCAGGGGCGGGAGTAGCTTTCGGTGCTGTACTGGGAGCCGGGGTCGGGAGTGGACCCCCGCCGACCATTTTCGGACCCTTCATATCCACCTCGCTATCCGAGTCGTCGTCCTTCGTCTTCGGCTTCTCCTTCTCCTTTCCCTTCTCGGTTGTGGGAGTCTCCTTCTCTTTCTCTTTCTCCTTCTCCCTCTCCTTCCCCTTCTCGGCTGTGGAAGTCGACGGTTTGGGAGCATCGGCTGCGGGAGGTTTGGCCGAGGAGGATGATGCAGCCGGTGTGGCTGCAGACGTTGGCTTCGAGGCTCCGGCAGCGGGTGCACTGGCTTCACCTGGCGGGGCCAAATCATCTATGGGTTCCCCCTTGCTCAATCTCGCGACTGCTCTTCCCAACCTCTCAAGCTCTTCCTGGTTTGCCGTACTTCCCGCAGCTTTGTAGATCAAAGACGACAGCCATGGGTGTCGCGAAGCAGCCTGATTGACCAGCTGAATCAAAGCAGGTGAAGCAGAAGTCCTGGGCGCGGCGGCAGGTGGCCTTGGAGGCGGCCGGGCGTGATAATTACTAGGTCCCGGAGGTATCCCAACTGTCGACCTGGGCGGTATATTCGTCCTTCCAGCAAGCCTGGCTCTGTCCGTTTCCTCCTTCCGCTTTCGTTCCCTCTCTTTCTTCTCTCCCGGCCTGGCCCTCTCCTTTTTGGTTCGCGCAGCTCTGGGTTCTACGAACCGCCCAATCCAGAGCTCGGTGTTGGGAAAGCTCATAGGTCCGAACGAGACGTTGACCCGAGCGATACACTCGATCTCATGAGCAGGCGGTTCGATCACCTCTGCCATCCTCTTCCGTTTGGCAAGCGGCGGGCCAGGTGTCGGCGTCGGAGGGGGCGTCGCGGATGGGGAGAGGTCGCCTATGATGCCAGACTCTTTAGGCCCATAGTATTCTCGCGTTGGAAGTGGGTGGACGAGCGGAGGAGGAGTCGGGAACATGAAGACACCTTTAGGCAAGGGCTTGGCTCGCGGCTTGTTGTGCGATGGGATAGGTGGGTGGGTAAATGCAAGCGGGAGAAGTGAAGTCAAGTGATGGTGGCGAGTTTGTGTCAAGGAATATGGAAGCACCATACTATAAAATCGTCAGTTGTGCTCTTGCAGCAGTCAGACGAAGGACTCACCTCTCTGCGACATCCAGGAGCGGGCCTGCTTCTTTCTCGAGGTTTAATGATGGCTTCTGCTTCACCGAGACATCTTCCATCTGAACATCCTCGTCCACATTCTGTCCATCCCCCTCTACCCCTTCATCGTCTGCTTGTTCGTCCTTCTCCAGCTGGTCCGCGTCTTGAGGTTCAAGCCCATCCTCGCCAACTTTCTGAGGGCGGTCGAGAGTCGGGAGAGCTACGGGGTTGTAGCCCGATGTCCTCAGAAGAGCACGTATCGAGCTCATTGTCGACGCCCTGCGTGCTGCTAATTGTACAGTGGAATGATAGAGTACAGCAGTTCAAATTGAACCAAAGTTGCTTCACTGGCCGCGAGCTGAGATTAGCGGAATCAATTGCCCATTACGAAAGGTTGTAATGATGGACGAACGCGTCGACGCGACCTAATCCGTCCGAGCATCCTCAGCTTCACCTCGCAATATACATCCCATCACTACCATTCGACTCGCCTGTATCCCATTCTTCGACAACACGGCTGGGGCTAGCTGTCGACCCATGAGCCGCAAACGCAAGGAATGCCGCCCACAAAGAACCATTGGTACTTTGGAGCAGCTCTTGCTGTCTTGCTGCTAGCCATATTCACAGGACTTCGGCTACTCCAGGCAATACTACTGGCCCCTGTCTTTCTATCGTCTTTCGCCTTCTTTGTCCTCGCGGGCTTGGTCTACTACGCAATCCGAAGTGACCGGGAATCACAACCATCACCTGCTTCACGACAGCGCCGAGCTATCCGGCCCTTGCGCTTCACCCAATCAGCAGCATGGGCGGCAACTCTAGATGGCAACCCTACGGACTCTACGCATCCCCCTATCCACCCAGATGCGTCTCCAGAGCTGAACAATATCTGGAACAGGTTCTTGGGCCTGATCATCCAGCATTTCGTACTACCTTGGTATGACCGGATCTCCCCGTCGCCTGCATTTCCCTATGCGGTCGACGGGGTCATCCGCGACGCTGTACAAGAGGTGATCCATAGAGCAGAGGTAGTGGACTGGCCGAGCGTCATGGTGTCGAAAGTGCTACCGGTGCTCACAAACCACCTTCAACATTACCGTTCGGTCGAGCACCACACAGCGACGTCCCCTTTACTCCCACTACCACTACCCCCTCGTCCCCACAAGGCATTCTCCGACCCTCACCTCTCGGCTTCCGCTATTGAAGAACACCTTCGACAGACTTTGTCACGTATCGTCTCTCAGGCCGTCCCCGAAAAGGACCAGACGCCTGTCATTATGACAATAGTGCGGGAAATACTCTTGGGCGCTGTGGTAACTCCCATGTTGACCATGATATGTGAGGCAGACTTTTGGAATCGACAGATCGACGAGCATGTGGGGAAATATCTCCATGAACAACAGCAGGTCGACAAGTTTCTGTCTGCTCTTTCTAGCTTGCCCGCCTCCAAGTCGTCGACAATTCTTGCCCCATCGTCGACGAGAAAGAACAGAAATCCTGCTTCGATCAACGCCGATTCCACCCCTAGTCAATTCGACGTCTTTCTAAAGTCTATAAGAAAACTCAAGTCGTTGGGTGAAGCCAGGCGGTTGAGGGCCGACGTTGAGAGAGAACTCCGGGTTGCCAAAGTAGCCTTTACCGAAGATGCTAGGAAGGTGGCGGCTGGTGACGGACCGAAAGGAAAGGACGGCGAGAAAGAGACAAGGAGGAATCGAAAGTACGTGGAGCGGCTTGAGAAGGCGAGAATGGACATAGATACGCGGATTGATATGCTGTCTGGTGATTCCAAAGTAAGTGGAAGACGGGCAATTTTAGTGCGGTCATCTTGCTGATACAGTGCAGCAACAAAACCACAGCAAAACCGTCTCCATCGAGGACCACAGTGATGGCCATGTGACCCTCTACACCATTCTTCTCGACCCGTCATCACTGGCCTATTGGCTAGAGCACATGGAACGAAGACAGCGTTCTAGACTGGTCCAATACTGGCTCACAGTGGAAGGATTCAAGGATCCACTCGAGGTTGCTGGCATCGATGGGCCGTCACCTGATCGCTCGAGCGCAGACGATACCGTCCACGAGGACGTGAAGTTTCTCTACTCAACGTACTTTGCCGACCCATCCTCCGCAGTCATCGAGATCTCTCCGAGATACAAGGAGATCATTGAGCATGGTGCTCTCGCCAGCAAACTAGACGCCTCCGAAATCACCAAGATCAAACGGGCGATATTCTCTTCTCAGAAGGAGGTATATGAGGAGATGGCAGAAGAAGACTGGAACACATTCCGGAAAGGCGAGCTGTTCAGAAAAGCTGTCGGCGATCTCCAGCGAAGTGGGTTCTCCACAAAATCGATGTCGGAGGAGAAACACGCATCTAGACAAGTCTCATTAGACAACCCGGAGCCCTACACTATCCCATCCTCCCATCATACGCCGGAACCAAAGCCTCCGCGCAAGCGCCAAACCATCCCAGAGGCCTCGAAATCCTTGCTAAACCTACTCCCGCGCACGAGCAATACGGGTCTTGCCTCTCCCCTCCCTGGAGCTTCCCGTAAACCTAGCTTTCAAAAGCGCAACCTTGTCCCGCCCCCTCCCCTCTTATCAGCTGCCGCCCCACCTTCTGCCCCTTCGCTTCACCTCACCGATGTTCGCGTGGCTAGCCCACCGCCTTTCCTGCGAAGCTACAGCGACTCGACGCAGAAGCTGAGTGATCAAAAGTTGGTGGGCACGAATGTCACCGGGAGGAAGGGAAGTGCTGGGGATGTAGAGCATCTGCAGTCACAACTGCAACATCAGCTACAACTACCCTACTCTCCCTCTTCCCCCCGATCACCCTCCCCGCATCACACACCTAGACTGCTCGAGTCGCCAAGGCCTCTTTCTCCGGCAATGACTTCGGCTCCTCTGGATGCCCCTCCACCCACAGCTCGTAGGTCAAGTCAACTTGACTTTCTCATCAATTCAGCCGGCGAAGAGCCTGAGAGGAGCAAACTGTTCGGTGATGATGACTATGATGGCGGTGAGAACGAGGAGGAAACGAGGAGGATGGAGGCTATTCAGACAGCGCTCAGCGAAATCATCGCAGACGATGCCGGGGACGCCGAAACGCAACAGACGAGAGATGGGAAGAGAAGCGCGCTTGAGAGCCCCGCAGAGGTGAACGAGAAAGACATGTGGAGCTCGATGATTCTTCCCGGGATTTCGTCAAAGGAGAACAAGATCCGGAAGACACGAAGCGCAGAAGATATGCGAGATCGGTCTTCACCTCTCTCGCCCAAAGTCCCGCGCGTTGTCCTGTCAGGCGAAAGACACCAGCCGAGGCGAAGGGAAAGCACGCTACTTTTTGACGACACTCTTCCTGAAGATGATGAGGTCTCTATATCCCCTTCGAACGACGATGAGGGGAGCTCGGATCTCTTTGATTCGTCTATCATTCCTACACCAGGGGATCTTCAACTGTCCTCTACGATTGCTCGCCTGGGAGCATCTTTGACGGGGCTTGGTGAACAGAGCACTCTTCTGGAGAGTCTAATCGGACAAGCCGAATTGACAGGGAATCAGAAAGAGCTCAAAATCCTGAGGCGCAGTCATACGAGTGTTCGAAGAGAAATCAGAGCGAAGGAATGGCAAAAGAGGGAGTTCACCAGACAGGAGGAAGAGAATAGACTAGTCCCCGGGAGAACGAGGTTGGACATTCCTACGGCTGTCGTCTGTGATGACGCCGATGGCGCGGCCAATTCAGCCGTCGGCCTAGGCGCAAAGCAGGTCGTGAGATATACAGTCCGTGTATCGCAAGTCAGCCACGGCCAGACCATACCTGGATGGGTCGTAACGCGCAGATATAACGAATTCTGGGAGATGGACAAATCTCTGAGGGAGTGGGCCAGTGCTCGAGGAGAAATAGGTGTGATAGATACTCTGAAAAGAGTAGAAATCCCGGGGAAAAGGATAGTCGGCTTGGGGTCAATCAGTTCGGGGTTTGTCGAATCCCGGAGGGCTGCATTGGAGAAATACCTGCAAGTAAGTTGCTTGAGGGCGCGGGAGTCGGAACTCGGCTGATGAATGTGTAGGGTCTCTTGGCTTCCTCAAGTATCTGCGACTCCTACATCTTCCGTGCTTTCATTTCCCTCACGCCGTCTGTCCCCAACGGATCTTCCACGCTCTTTAACGGTCCACTCTCAAGCCTTGCTCCACTAGCACCCCACAATGTCCTCAAATCGTTGTACAAGACCATCTCCCCGGGAGGCGCGTTCGATGATTTCAGTGATGCCACCGGAGTCACCGACCTCATGTACTCGGGACTCAGTCGCCAGATCAATGATATCGGTGGTATGGTCGGCTTGGGGCTGGGGTATCCCAGCAGTACAAATAGCGATGTTGAGAGTGTCGCAGGCGCGCCACTTGGGGAAGGCATGACGAGCTTCACGGCTCCTATATGTGACCTGTTCATTGAGATGTTTGATCTCACGGAGAAGGAGTGGCTGAGGAGGCAGGCGATCGTGATCATCCTGCAACAATTCCTGGGTGGCACGATTGAGAGGTGAGCGCCTTTCCACGCATACGCTGATTTTGCTGACAAATGACTCAAGGAAAGTCCGGGAGGCCCTGCGCCTGGTCACATCACCATCCTCCCTCGGCAAAAGTTTATCAGCTTTGCAAGATGCACTCTTCCCTTCCGGCCTCCGACGCCCACCGGCTACACCACGAACCGAAGAAGAAAAGTCGGAAACACGCAGCAAAGCGGGGAAGAAGCTGGGGTTGGTTATACCGGGTACGTCGAACAGACATCGAGAGAGACGCGACCGAGCTAATGGTGTACAAGAAATGGTCGCAAACATGATGGGGCGAGGCAATGCCAGAAGGGCAGCCAGAAGAGTCTTTGGGACTTTGCAAGATGAACGCATGAACCAGCATTTGGTTCTTTGTGTCATGGACGTGGTGAGTTCTTACATTGGCGCATGTTCTCGGCTTATGATATGTCTACCCAAGGTTCTGGATGTTTTGTTTCCCTCAACGACAGCAACGATGATGAATTAACGACTTTCTACGTACGTTTCTTTGGTGTTTGTCATGCATTATTACTGTACCACCATACGAGTATGCTCTAACGATCTGGGGGCTCACTTGGCGCGTCTGTCAATGTGAGTGCTAACAAAAGAAGACCTGTCCGCCCTATGCTTATGGCATCTTTCAATTGTAGACTAGATTCCCGGCTCTCCATTATACACTGAGTCCCTGCATCCTTTGAGTTTATCCGTTGCATCCTTTTATCTCAGTCCCGCGACGTCGAGGCTGATCTCGATGGGCATTCTAACAGTCTTTCAGCACACACAGCAGCCCTCGTCACCTATAATCGTCGTATATCGACAAAGATGGAACAACGGGCATTCTATGATCCTATGGTGAACTGGGTCAACGAGGGCGCTGACGGTGACTGGTCGCCCTCGCATCCCAGTGATGCCCAGCGGGAGTCTATCCTGTATCTGTGTCTATTCCTGGTTATTATCCTCGTCTTCTGGTAAGTGATGATGTATACATTATCATAGAAGCTGATACATATATAGGCAAGGCAAGATTGCTTACTGGTGGGACAAGAAGAGATTCAGAGTAATCGCGACCGGAGAGATCAAGGAAAAGAGAGTTTGGCGGACGATACCAGTTCCGATCTTGTGGCCCTTCAAGATCCTGACCGTGCTATACCACGAGGTGAGTATCGCCAGCCTCACAGTCTCCAAGTCTGACGACACCAGCTATCACATGCCATCGTGGGGATGTGCACCATATGGTGGAAGCAATGGAGACATGGGGTGCCGCAGGGGTACACAAAAGGCTACATTCTCTTCATTATGGTTGACAGTAAGCTGCCCGTGGTGTTCTTCCGAATGAGTATCTATCTCACCCATGGCCACAGAGTATGAAGGCGGTTTGACCGCTTTCGGGGGCGATATCGAGCCCAACTATACTTTGACTTTACCCGCTGGTTATATGTGAGGATACTCGAATACCTCATTGACAATATGCTGACGTTGAGCTTGGTAGTGGCAGCTGCTTATTCGGTTGCTGGTTTCTATTTACTGGATGTGAGCATGATCTGACGTCGACATCAGTAAAGATAGCTGATATCTCGTGCTAGTCGACGCGAAATGGTAGGTTCTTGAGTCATTCCACGTCGGGATCTCATTAATGTCGCTCAACAGGTCCAAATTTGGAGCTCTCAGTCTGATATGTCTGACTGTGCTAGCGGTCATTATCTGCATGCTTGTGCGGGCCAAGTCTGCTATCACACACTATTGGCACCATATGCGTGCTTGGTTTCTTCGGTGGATATTCTGCAATCCAGGTAAAGCAAAGTCGGAAGACGAAAAGCACGAGTATGCGAGGGAGACGAGGAACCAAGAAGCAGATTACCGACACGAGCAGGATCCAGAAGGTCCGACTGAGCACGACTTGCACGCCTCACAGGATATGTAGGTACAGAGCTCAGATCTAGGTCTCATGCGGCTGACGAAGCTGTGAAGCATTATAGCATGCTCCGTCTTTGTCGACATACTTCTATGGGCTGCATGGAACTGGGATGATTCAATATATCTCCGGCTTGTCATGCTGTTCATGGGGCTGATGAGCGCTCTATACGCAGTGTGGGATATCGCTCTCGACGGCATCAAGTACGCCAAGGTTGCACAATCAGACGCCACTCTGATGGCACAGGTTTACAACAAGAAGATTGAAAAGCATAACAACAAGGTAATATTCAGATTTCTCAGGGCGTTCACAATTGCTGATGTCGAAAGAGAAGCATCCGAATCATCCCCGAGCCATGCGAGGGACAATTTGTATGTTGACGCGCCGTCATGTACCTTGTTGTAAAACCATGCTGATTTAGAGCCATAGTCTATGCCTCTCTTTGGTTGATGGCAAAGCTGGTCGTAATTGTTGCTGTTTTGGTCGGAGCATACTTCTGTTTCCGACTCACCAAAGTCGAACAGGCCATCGAATCCAGAGAGTTCCTGCCTGCTCAATTTCATTATGGCCCTGCGAATTTGGAAAGTGACATCTCGGGGGTTTCAGATGCTGTCTCGGGAGAAGTGTCAAGCTGGGTCGCTTCTTGAGTCTTGAAACATGCTCCCAGACAGTTGAATGGAGTTTAGCAAGTTCTTATCTTAGTCAAATGTCTGAATGAGAAGATGCACTCGCGGTTTTTACCACGCGCCAAGACGACTACCTTCTACTTTGACATGTTTACCCTGCCTTCCTTTGCAAGACTTGACGCTAGAACGACTTTACAAAACCTTAGTGGCTGCTCCGTAGATGACTTAGCCGGGCATGAGTCGTTGGTCATCGGTGCCCACAGCATGGCCAATGACTGGAAAATCCAGACAAAGGAGACGTTGCTATCCTTTGAGCCCACCCCACTAGGGTCGCTGCAAACCTTTGAGGCTAAAGCAGCTTGGGGGGTTGGTATGATAGTATGCGATGGGACTTGACAGTACCCCACGTTCAACATTCACTCGCAAAAACGTTTGCTCTTCCTAACTTTGCGTCTCATATAAGCGAAGGTATAAATCGTCTTTCCATCATTGCGACCGAATGGATAGCCCATCATGCCTCTTGAAGGTGAGTATTCTATCCCCAGCCGAGGTATATATCGGCTAACAGCCGCATAAGTAACTCCGCCACCCTTCTCCGCCAGTCAGCGGCTTCCGTATGTCCCTCCCATCCCTAGGTTAGAGTCAGGAGGTGGAGGCACTTTTCCCTCCGGTGCCAGCAGTGTAGGAGGGCACGGTCCCGGACCCGTGGCTGCCGCCGCTTCTACTATCATACCTCCAGCTCATGGCGGTATGGCAGGTGAGTAAAGTATCTTTAGATGGCGATCTACGAGCAGCTGACTTGCAACAGGACCGCACCGAGCTATCCCTGCTCTTCCCGAAGCCGGCTACACCTCCGCCTTAGCAGGGATGCAAGGCCTCTCTATAGGTAATCAGCAGGCCCCAGGTTCTCTATACGGAGGCAGTGCGTACAACAGTTATGCCCCTCGCTCGGTCCACGATTTCGACCCGCATGAACAACATCATCATCCGCACATGCATTCGCCACTTTCAGTGGTCCAGAGCGAGAACGACTGGGCTGCTGCATCCTCTCTCCCTGCACCTCGCACCCGCCTTCCCGCGGAATATGTTATTGCCCCCAGGCATGGACACCGTCATCACCATCACCATCATCATCATCAAGACATCAACGACGACGATTTTGACCGGCAGACTGACGCTAGCTATTACGCCATGCCTCGTCATCGCGGAGGGCGCTCTCGCGCAGGTTCGGCGAGCTCTGCGTCTGACTCTGAAGATGCTCGTGAGCCACTTGGGGGACACCATCGCTCCGGATCCATCGGCCATGGACATGTATACAAACACCACCGTTCACCGTCTCTGCCACCTCACAATGCCAACGGTAACGGTCGCTTTCATTCACCCAACTCTTCTTCCCCTCTGGCCGGTGCAGGATCTCCCAGCCAACGAGGGAAATCGCCACTCCCTCCTGTTGATCCCCAAGGACGAGAAAGAGGACAAAGGATGTTGTCACCAGCCCCCGATGGAGAGAAAAGACAGAGAATCTATTCTCATGTCCCGGCCGAAGGAGAATATGAACGTGGGCGCGAACCCAAATCGAGAGAACAAGATATCCGAGAGACTGAAAGGGGAAGACGGCACTCCTCTGGTATCTCCGAAGGCGGACGTCCTCACATGCGAAGGCACAACTCTGCACAGATACCTGTTCAGCACCAGCAGTACCAGCATCAACACGGTCGTCACCCATCTAGTTCATACGGCCCGCAAGACATTGCCAGTGGTCGTGATCAATCTCCACCCCCACCGCCATGGGTGGGGGGACCTGCTTCGACGATGGGCGCCACGGGGCAGTATCCACAAGACATGGGCGCCGGTCAGTATCAGCGTAGACGGGCAGTATCGATGCAGGGCCTGGAGAGGCCGGGGTCATATCAGCCTACCAGTGTATACGACGACGCGGCCAGTGTTGCTTCTCACGAGTCAAATATGACGTTCATGGATGGGAGTATAGCGGGAAAAACGAGTCAGTATGGGCTCCCGAAGTATCCGCACCAGCCCAAGATGGATTACCGGAGGTGAGTACACGGTGCTATAATGCGGAGAATCGCCGTGGTGCTGACTGAGATCCTGCAGATTTTGCGTTCAACGAGGGAATGCTGACGTTTTCCTGGATTGATTGACCAAACGAATGTCTGACCGACCCTCAGACACTCACAAGCCGCAGCCTGTATATACCCAGAACTCAGATTTGTTTGACAAAATAAGAGTTCAGTGCTTGATTACTTCTCGTCATCATATTATTTTTGCGTCGAGCCGCGCTCAACTAGAATTGTGCGTAGCAGTGAATGGTAGATTTTGATA
Source organism: Cryptococcus floricola (assembly GCA_006352305.1). Lineage (NCBI taxonomy): Eukaryota > Fungi > Basidiomycota > Tremellomycetes > Tremellales > Cryptococcaceae > Cryptococcus > Cryptococcus floricola. The sequence continues at coordinate 1,419,257 of CM016931.1, read as the reverse complement.
TGTCTTATATAGTGTACTTGCATGTAATTATATGTCAACAGTCAGGTTTTCTATCATACAAAGGGTATGCTGGCAAGATGCGAACATCTGACAAAGTTTTAATATGTACTATCTATAGACTCAAGCATTTTCAGAACCAAAAGGTGGCGGAATAATTGCGATCACTCAGCGCATCTCAACACCATCTTCGAGCCCCTTCATTCTTTGGTCGAAACGCAGATACCTCCCAGGCCAGAACCACGCATAAGAAGCGATTCCAAGCAGCAAAGGCAGCGAATCAAGACCCAACAAGTAAGCCTCATGGGTCGCGAGATATCCGACATAACCCTGGGCCAACTCGACAGTACGGTACACGCTTCGGATGAGGAAGCATATGCAGGTGAAGAGGAGGGCAGAGTAGAGAGCTTTCCATCCCGGCGTGGCCCAGATGTCTTTGGCTTGAGATCGGCTGTAGTCTCGAACGTTAGTGTGGCTCACTGTCTCAAGCACACCAAGAACTCACACTCGTAATCCAAACAGGAAGCAGACAATGGTGAAGAAGATGAAAGAGACCATCTGGGCAACGATACCGGCAAGCAGGATGTGGCCGCCCAGGATTGCCTTGTCTTGCGAGACGGCCAAAGCGCCGCCGATGGCTTGGATGATAAACGTGGTCACTACGCTAAAGTCAGCACAAACCTCTTTTACGAGAACGAGGATAGTATAGACCCACCGTCAGACAAGATGAACATGAGAGATATACGCTTTGCCTTCAGCGGCCTGATACACTCGTGGGCGTTAAGGTGCTGAACTAGCCGCCCAAGTAACACATAATCAGCCGCCAAGAACGCACAAGGCTAGGACGAAAATCAGCACGCACGTCTGATGATGAGAGTGGGGAAGAAGGTACTTACAGACAGGATGATGAAGAGATTGCAGACAACATAGAGAGGGACAGAGTGAACATGCTTCCGGAGAATGACACGAAGGACAAAACCGACTCCCTCTGTCCAGGCTCCAATGACCATCGCAAGAAAGTAGTTGGCCTTGCGTTTGACGGCCCCTGCAGTACAATTTAGCCTTCTTCACAGGCTCGAGGGCAGGGAGGAGCTTACAGATGGTTAGGATAATGGCCACAAAAAAGAATAGCGCAGCGGCGAGGATGTTGAGGGCTTTGTTGGGGATGTATCGCAGAGGGTTGCAGCTGATATACGCATCAGCTCTGGTGGCGGCGGTCTTCTAGCATCTCATCGCAGGACATCAACTCACATATCATGCGCCGGATTCGCCCATTGATCAGGACAATTGGTTCTATCCCCAAGAGCATAGGCAGGGGATGAGACACACAGAGCAAACAGTGTCAGGAGGAAGAGCTTGGAGGACATCGTAGCGGCCGGAGGGGATTACATTGAATTTCTCTTCATCGTCCTTTTATGTACTTCAGCTATCGCTTTGGCCCTGTTTACCTGGAGAAAAGAGCCTCTTGCGGCCCCCGAGTCCCCCGACTTTGCTGTATGCAGCGAACGTTTAAATATACGGTTCCGGCAGGAGCCGAAAGCGAAAGCGAAAAAGATAAGAAGGAGGTGTTTATTCCAGATTGCAGATCACACCGGCCGCCGACACGTGGTGGCGCCGCCACCGGCCACCTTCCACCTGACTTCTGTACCAACGAACAGGGCCAACAGCACGAACAGGGCCAACAGATAACACATTCCCCGAACAGCGGAAGAAGTATGCATCGATCGGACACCGTCTATCGCAAACCTTGGTCACGAATCTTAATAAACTACTAGCTCTTATCAGCGCGAAGGGGCCAAATGGCTGTTCTGATGCCCGTAAGGATTGTAAACCTCCCCTTCCCCCTGCCCACTTCCGTACGCCCTCAGCGAGTAAGAATGCTTAGCCCCTTCTGATGATTCCCCTCCCGCCACATATCCTGGGTCCTTGAAAGGGTTACTCTCAAATTGGATGTACCGGCTTGGCCAGAACCAACAGTAGATTATGACACCGAGAAACAGCGGGAGAGTGTCCAAGGCGAGGAGATAGCCTTCGTGTGTGGCCAAGTATCCGACATAGCCTTGGGAGAGCTCGACGGTACGGAAGACGCTTCGAATGATGAAGAAGAAGCATGTGGGGCCCATGGCGAAGTAGAGAGGTTTCCAGTTCGGGGTGTCCCAGATCGACTTGTCTCGGTAACTGCGTCGATGTTAAAGCTTGCTGTGATTGTAGAAAAAAAAAAAAACTCACGCGCGGATACCAAACACGACATAGAGGATGGTAAACAGGCAGAACGACACCAGCTGAGCCGCGATACCGACAAGAAAGATTTTGCTGCCAAGGTTGGCGCTGCTCTCGCTGCCAGAAGCTGAGAGACCTCCTCCAGATGCCTGAATCAAAAAGGTAATGACTGTGGGTTCTGTCAGCTACTGCCACTGACAGGAGACGGGGAACAGAGGGACGTACCATCAGAGACGATGAAGAAAGTAGAGACCCGCTTAGCGCTTAATGGCCTGATGCAATGCCCAGCGTTGAGGTATACTACCAGTCGCCCCAGCAAAATATAGTCGGCTGCCAAGAAAGCACAAGGCTATGGGCTATCAGCTTGTAGCAATTCAAGTCGACAAAGGGCATACAGAAAGGATGACGAAAAGGTTCGCGACGATATAGGTCGAGAGCTCGTGCACGTCCTGTCGAAAGACGAGACGAAGCACGAAACCGAGGCCCTCACACCAACAACCGATTGGAAGGCAGAGAAAGTAGTTTGCTTTTCTTCGAACAGCCCAGATGGTGAGTATACCGGCGACGATCAAGTACAGAGCGGCGGCGAGGCAGTTGAGAGCTTTATTGGGGATGTATCTCAGAGGATTGCATCTGCAACATGTCAGTGGACGTGACTCGGGGACAAAAGAATACACACGTGTCGTTGGCAGGGTCCTCCCACTGGTCGGGACAGTTGTCGTCACCGGAAGCGTATACTGCCTGAGAGGACAGGATGGCTATGGTGATCAACAGCTTGGCGACGTTGTTGAAAGAAGGCATAATGGTTGGTAAGTTTCGTCAGCTGCTGGGGCTGGCGTTCTTTTGGGGGACAAGGGGGGGCATTATCTACGTTGGGCATCACATTCTATTTTGGCCTATTTCAACAGTCGGCCGCCGCAAGAAGGGAGGACACACTGAAACCGCCAGGCGTCGGCAGCCGGTCAGACTCGGTCAACGATCGCATTTGTAGGAGGCGATACATCCGGTCCCCCGGCCGCCGGGAAAACGATAACAATCCGTTATGTAAACCTGTACTTAGTCCTGTCAGGACATGTCCTGGCGGGGTTGTCCGCGCGGGTTTAGGCGTAACCGCCTTTCACTATAACCGCGTCCTGCGCTGCCCCCCCCCGTCTTGTTCCTTCTTGAATCTTTGATTCATCAGATACACTTGCGCATTTATGCATTCGAAAGAAACAATACAAGGGTCTGTTCTGTTCATATTGGTAGATCAATGCATACATACCAGTACAGCAGCTCAGTCCGGCGCAAGCAAGTACTCTCCTTCCTCACGTCGTCGCTGATGGAAATGATGGTTGCCTGTCTTCTTCTACCCATGAATAGAATATAGAGAAATGGTATATCGGTTCAATCCGGCACATTATATGCATGCAATAGAATATCTACCAAAGTACAAAAGCCACAGGAAACATCATGCAACGATAATCATCATCATCATCGCAGATTCGCAGCTGCTCGTTCTAAGCCATATGATGGGATGGCAACCAGCATGCATGTATGTGTATCAAATGTCAATCTGTAGAGCTCCTTTTTCAGCAGACTTCAGCGTATCAGAGAGTTTGTTGAGCCCCATGTTACGCGCCGATCTAAAGGTCTCTAACAAAAGAGCAGCGTCCGTCTCGGTGATCCTCCTCTCGCTGGCCAAACCGCGGACTTTGTCGTAGATCGGAGTTCGCCTCTGGAAGAATCTCTTCTCCGTGGCATCCCTCTTGAAGTCGGGCAGTTCACTCATCTCCCTCACCGGCATTCTCCCATTACGCCCAATGACATACTCTTCCCAAAGATCAACCACATTGATGACTGATCGGCACATCTTGTGGGTGAGCATGGCAGGCTGGGGGACGGCAGACTGAGAGGTGGCAGGCTGGGGGACTGTGGTGCGGCTAGAGGCTGGTAGGGGAGATTGAGAGGAAGATCGAATCGGGGCGGCTATGATGGTCGTGTGTCAGCTGATGAATATGATGACTGTGACTCTAAGCTTGCCTGATGTTGATGATATCCCGTTGGCTACGAGACGCAATGGTCAAACGGTCAGTGATATTGAGACTGGCGATTGTGTGAATGCTTACTCATGCTTGAACTCGAACTTGAGCCAGCAAGTTCCTGGATTGCACGACCTATAGTGTCCAAGACGTGCTGGTATCTGTCATTGTCTCGAGCGTCGGCTCTCTGGAGCTGCATGTCGTGCATTTGCTCCCCAAAAAGCGACTGATTCTCGGAGAGCCGGTCGAGATGGTCAAAAACACCGCGGAAGTTCGTAATGAGACAATCAGCCAGCTCCGGCATCGCCTGGGAGACTACCGAGTTTACACTCAGGTGCTCGCTCTCGCTGACGGCAAGCGCTCGTTCCTCGAAGTCGGTGAATAGCGGATTCTGAAAGATAGGATTCCGCCAGACATACAAGTCCGGGAATAACCTCTTCAGGTGTGGTGCATCCTGGAGGAAAGATTCTCGCAGACAGTGCACGAAATTGACAAAGGCGAATCCCGCCTTGTCAGTTTCATGCCTGTTAGGATCTTCGAGTTCAGAGATTCTGTGTGATATGTCAGGCCAATTCACCAGTATCCTCCGATCGGTTTAATGATGAACTCACGCGCCGTCCACCCAGGGGAACACTAGGTCCAAGAGCTCTTTCGGCACCTCGATATATCGAGGAAGATAGTACGAACCCTGTTTTTTCGGAAAGCCTGCCATGACCCTGAGGGCCTTGATGGGGAATTTACTCAGATACACGACTTCCACAACCTTGGTCACCCAACGACCATGTCTAGATATGTCTTCCTCGGCTGCTCCCCCTTCTTCGCACATCTGCGCTCCCCATTTTCGAGACGTGTGCGTGCTGGCGTCACAGTGGATACCAACATCGTTCAGGGCATTGCGTACGCTGGCGTTGAGAGTAGCATACTGCAAACGACCGAAACCAGTTTGTGGAGTGGCAAACAGAGGGATGCGATACCAGTCGGCACGTTGCTTGAAAGAAGGGAAAGAGACAGCAGAATTTAGGAATTGTTCGCTCTCTTTGCCGGGGCTCATGTGGAACCTTTAAAGATAGTTGTTAGTAATGAATCGACATCAGAATGATTACAGCCTCACTCACCTTGCAAAGAGCATCAACCCCAAAAACGCGACAGGGCATCGTTCAACTTCCCTAGCTCTCAAAAGAGTCCCATACTGCATTTGGCCGTCTACGGTGGCCCGATAGTGCAATCACAAAAATCCGGATTCAAAATCGAAAATCGGAATCTGAAATCGAAATCGGCCCCGTCCGGCGCCTCCACCGGGCGCGGACACAGCGAGAAGCGCAAAGCTCAGCAACATCACTTGCTCGTCAACAACCACCACATACCCCTCCACTCATCTCTCAGGCCCCCAGAGCTCGAGCGCCACTGGCAAAGAGCCTACGCCAGCATGGAGCGGCGTCCCTACGTACGAATGCGTAAGACTTGATGATCCTTGTCATACTCGAGACGGCTGCTGATCTGCTGCTGATGTATCAATACATAGCCGACAGGACGGATGAGCTCGTCGCCGAATTGAGGTACCTCTTCGTCAAGAATCGCTTGAACGCTGAACACACCATGCATCTCCTTCGCATGGCAAACCCCCGATGGGATTTTGGGTAAGCATTACGATCACATCAAAAGTGAGAACTGACTGTCACTCATAGCTCAAGGCGCGCATTCTTCAACTTTTTCAAACGCCACAACATAGACGGGCCACGTAAAGGAGCCTTGCGCGGCGAAGAGCTGGAGAATGCTTTGAGAAGTTTACACGACATACACGGCGAGCGAGGCTACCGAGGGCGCACGCATGCCTTGGTAATAGATGATCATATTGTCACTCGGTACGTACTATAACAGCACTTTCCACCATTAGAAAATAGGCTGACTATCATGCAGTAATCGAGTTCAGCGCCATCTTCACGAAACCGAGCCTGAAGCAGCAGCTGGTAGGAAACCCAAGAGTAAAAAGATTCGACGATTTCCTATCCGATCATTTGGTCCCAATCAGCAGTGGTCTATGGACGGTTACGACAAGATGTCAGCTCTAGGATTGGCTATCTATGGAATCAGAGATGTCTATTCGGGATATATCATAGCAGCCGAAGTCATGCCTAGTAATCGTTTGACTCGAAATGTCCAATACGTCTTTGTCAAAGCAGTTGCCGCTCGAGGAGGTGCGTCCAGTAACCATGCCTTGTACCGCACTGAGATGCAGCTGATGGAATGAAGTAGGCTACCCCTATCAAATTGCCAGCGACAGTGGTAGAGAGATGGGGCTTGCAAGCGCTGTTCAGCAGATGTTGAGGTATGTTTAGTCCGCCACTTTCAGACAGCCTATCCGCTGACAGCAGGCTGCAGAGTTATCCACCCTATCCCTGATCAATTTCAAGATTTCGAGCATCATGTCCAGCTAGAGTCCAAACACAACATCACTATCGAGCGACTTTGGAAGACCATGAGGGAAGATCTGACTGATAAAGTCAACCGCGGCCTTGCGGGTGCGTCAACAAGAGGATTCAACCTCTTGCACCGGGTTCACAGGTAAGCCTTTCGTTTGCTAGAGGCTCTGATACTAAGTCTGTATAGGGTGACCTTCCATTGGCTTATGGTACCTGTGATTCAGGGCTCCCTCGCCGAATTCCATCGCTTCCACATGAGCTTCAAAGTGCGCCATCAAGTGGAGAAGTTCAACCCCTCAGGATGTTCTCGCCAGGATGCGTACAGGTTTCCCCAGTTCTTTGGCGATATGGAGTGCTTGACTCCTGTCGATCCAATGGGGGCTTGGAATCTCTATCGCATGGCGGAGGCTGAAGCAACCCTACGTTGGTGGACCCCAGAACAAGGTGAGGTTCTCGAAGATGGCCAGAGGACCGTGTGGTTGCGAAGAGGGACGGCGCCGAGAGATCAAGTGATTGGTCTGCGGAACTTGTGGGATTTCTTCTTTGAGATGCTTCCTTTAGTCAGAGAACGACTTGATCAGCTTGCCGATTGGGAAGCTGGCAATGAGGTGGGTGATGACCTGGATGATGATGAGGTGCTAGACGTTGCGGTGGAGGCTGGATTAGCATAAATAGCTGTTTCTAAGTGACTGTATCTAGATGATTCTATATGGAACATACCACCATCTTACCGCCATCTAAATAGTAACGAATGCCAAATGTTAAAGGCTATAAGAGGCCCTTGAGAGGATAAAGAGATCATAGGTGGCAGTTAGTATGAGAAGTCAGCTAAAAGTGGCGACAAGCCGATATGTGCGGTGATCAGAACTACCTCGGGTAGACGGATGAAGTAGTGGATACCAAGTGTAAGTGGGTTCGGAGTAGTAAGTGATAACAGTGTATCTGGAGATGAAAGGTTGAAGTACAGTATGGCAACCTCCGGTAATAAGGAGCTGAGAGGAGACGCTCGTCATAATAATGGGAAGATATCTCCTCAATACCTGCTCTCATAGGTTAGGTCAGAAACCAGTGGTGAGGCGATAGGCGGTGATCTGAGTTTACCTGGATAGCTTTGACAAAATCAGAGCCAAATGCAAAGTGTAGTACGGCTCAAACGCCGAACTGTGCGAAGAGTAGAAAGAGCAAAAGGATGGGGCTACCCGTATGGGGCATAGTCCGTCGTCGAGGAGACAATCCTTGCTATAGACGAGGTCAACAGCTCACAAGCGATCGGGCTCTGACTCATTGGGTTGGGAATGCTAAGGCTGTTGACTGCGTCGACTGAGAGCATAATACTACTGTACTCTGATGATGCGATACGCTGCGAGTATTCTTTGCATGCCGAGTAGAACGTAGTGCAGTCGTGGAGCTCTGAGGAAAAGGCAACGACGTCAAAATGAACGACAATATAACTGGCTGTAGGCTGATTGTTCTCGCAATAGACCCTGATTTCAATTGAAGGTGCAGAGTAGCGGGGGTCCATAAAGCCAGTTGTTATGCTGCACGCGCTTCTTCTCTGGGAAGGAGGACTGTATTAGTCAAGAGCCGAGGCAGAACAGGGCAGGTAGAGAACAAGCAGGTTGCGATTCCTCTCGCATCTGGCCCCAAGTAGATATATACATAGGACCTATACTACCTTATAGTACAGGAAGCCGCCCGCTTCGACGTCGTACATACGATCTGACATGTCGTCGTCTTCAGCAGCCTTTTGGGGCTCAAGCCTTTCTAGTCTCGAGCCACTGGTCTTATGCTCTCCAGTGCAGGTAGACCGACGTATATTTAGGAACAAGAGAGGGTGTATTGGATCCTTCTGTCAATACTCCATGACTAAACTCTCCACCTTCGCATGGCACTCATTCGAGTTTCTCATTCTCTCTTCGTGCTGGCCTGATCCTTCCGAGCCAGTTTATGTTATTATGAGCCAACAAGCGCAGAGCGAAGCTCTGATGCTGTATCACGCCGCGTCTCTACGAAGTGGTATTCTATTGTCTACAACCAATTGGCCCCTCCACTTGACATGGTACTCCGATCGCCCGAGGGGTTGTTATATGTCGCTAATCAGCTGTAGCAGCAACAACCAGAGGTGCCTAATGGCCTCATCCTTGTATAAAGAGGGCACCATCGGTCCCTTCTAGAGTCAAGTATCATGAAAAGAAGTCAGTCACTAGATCACGAGCAAGAAGCGCTGGTGTTGAAGCAGCGTTGTAGCAACGTTTACGCGGCATAAGTTCCTATAAGTAGTCACTGATAAAAAGCGATAATATCATCACTGCCAAGGAGTATACATACCAGTTTGACAAGAGAACGGGAGAAATCTATACAGAGCACTTCCAGTTGAACGTCCAGCCAAGCGCTAATAGGCGTATTACAGACTTATAATAAGAAGTGTGGTAGCTACAATGAGAGAACGAAGTAACTGATGGCCAAGCGCACGTACAAAAGACCTCGAGCATGTGTGGCGATCAAGCCTGCTCTTGAGACTCTGGAGAGCCAGCTTTAGTGAACACAAAGTGTCATTGGGCCGAAGAGTCTAATTACTTTGGTAGGGAAGAAGCAGCAGGGTGAATGAAGGGAGATTGCGAGGAGTCATCTCACAATCCCAGCTCTTAACTTCATTATATATATACCCAAGTAGTAACAAACCCATGGAGAAGTAAAGGCGTGATAGCGCAGTATCTATAGATATCGACACCGATAACGGACAACTGGGCACTAGTCGACCAGCAAGTGGTGCAAGAAGCCAAGAAGAATCTAATACTGATGAATTCACAGTGGCATTTGTATGTCTTTGTTGTCTCAAACTCGATAGATATATAGCGTTTGATTGACCTCAACCAGTAGAAGACATACCCTGTGTACACTTTTCTGATGGTAGCATACGTGTAGTCCAAAGTGGCGCAACAAAAAGGATGGAAGGTTTGATATGCATGAATGTTGAGTGATGATGCTACTGGTACGCGTTAGAAAAGATGATCAGGTTCAGCAATGGATTCTCTTTGTATACTAGCACGAATTACAGAATGGTTCAAACCTCAAATGGAACGAGGCTGGGATGGATCAACATCATCGAGCCCGACTAGCAAATTCTACAATACGTGCTTAAGGCTAGGATGGATCAGCAACATCGAGCCCCACTAGCCAATTCTGGAATACGTGCTTGTTTGGGGCCATGCTATCCTACGGTGATCCCTCTGCCCTTATCCTGCCTCAAACCTTGACAAGTGCATTAGAAGTAGTAATCTTGCACATATGAGCTTGATCAACTTCGTACAAATGCATTCACAGAAGTACAGACTGCGTTAGAAGCCTATTTGACATTTCTCCTTATCGCTGTACCCACACCAATCTACTCCTACCATCAGTCTATCTAAGCCCTGATAATTCTCAAGCAGCCAAGGGGGAGCCATAGAAGGCGGTGGAAGTACCTGAGCCTTGATAAGTCCATCATACTGCTTTGTCATAAGGGTGCGTTGCTCCTTCGAGGCCTTCGTCTTTCCCAAGCCAGGAAGGTTGATATACACGCAGGAATGAGCACAAACGTGGCTCTTCTGCCAAAAATGCTTCACAAAACGTTTGCCACCATCCCACAGAGACCATGTACCTCCAACACTTGACATTTTTGGTCAACATCGCCACAAGCTGATGGGAGATAGGCATACCTGTGGAATTCGATCTTGGTGATGACGATCTTGCAATCCTTGTGCTGCTGGATGTACTTCCCTATATGTTAGAAGTTGTCAGTATGATTAGTGTGGGATATAGGATGAGGCTTACCTCTCATACGACCGGGGACAATCTCGAAGCCGGAATAGTGCAGGACGAAATGTCTGAATGCGTGGACGATATTGTTGAGTCGATTCGGGAGTCCTGCAAGCGGGGGGAACATGGTATCTTCTTCGGACCGAGAGTGAGCCTCTCCAAGGTCGGGAGAGACCCTGACCGTCGTGTCCCAGCGCTCGGGGGACAAGGGCTCGACATACCACGACCGTCCAAGTTGCCAATCTTGCCCCATTTCGACGAGAACAAAGACATCGGTCTCTACTTCCAAGCCTAGCACCAGCATCGTCAGTTGTGGTCTCATCACTCAACCATAGGTTGTACTCACCATAGCCATCAGTCACTTTGTCCCCCGCATGCGCCATGAACCTCGAAATGCACCCTCGGGCAAAAGCTTGGATTCTCAGCTCTTGAAGGTTGAGCGAAAGCTGGCGTGATCCGATAGGCAAGATATAGTCTTCGAATTCTTCCGTATCGGTCTCGCTGTCTGTCTCGAAGGTGTGGTCATATCGATGTTGGAAATCAAAGGTCTTGGCAACATAAGACTTCCCATTCATGGAGATCTATAGCCAGAGTAAGCATTTAAACCACCCATACGCTGCAGAATGGTAACTGGGCTCACCTGCTTGACCGCCCGGCGACTACCAGTACACTCCCTTCGGTCACCATGCCACACAACTTGCCCGAATGGCTTCCTCTCCGTGGTGAGATTGACGCTCCCTTTTGGATTACCCAAGGTCTCGGTCAAGGGAGGAATGGATGTCGCCCTCACAACCTGAAAGAAGCCGTTCCCTTGAGGAGGTGCTGGTGGGGGGTAGTTGAGCTCCAGCAGTCGCTCAAAACGAGGGATTGGCATCACCCTTCGGTAAAGAGGATAGCAGACCGAGTAGAACTTGGTGGATGTGTACAGGCAGGAGCGGACATCGCTCATATTCCAGCGAAGATGGAGAAGAACCTCGCGAAAGATGTCGTAGTGGCAAGATAGTCGCTGCAGCATGTTGGGGCTCGAAAAGTCTTCGTGGGAGTGGAGCGGCGAGGGAAGACTGGCGAAAAAGTCATAGCCGGCTTGTGTGCGAGGGGATATGACTCTTTTCTCTGCCAAGGGAGACGCAGGAAAAGCAGCAGCCGTCGAGGCTGGAGAAGAATCGGCGACTGGAGAAGAAGGGTGGATTCGATGGAAGGAAGGGGAGCTCGCGGGTGGGGTCTGTAGCCCATTGCTCATCAAGTGGCCAGTGGCGGCGGCAGAAGATGAGCTGATGGCAGTGGCTAAGCCCTTGGCGTTAGAGCCGGAGGTCGTGGAGGATGAAACGGCAGCAGTAAAGCCTATAGCAGTGTTGGTGGTGGAGCCGGTGGTCGTGGAGGATGAGCCGGTAGCAGTGGAGGATGAGCCAGTGGCAGTAGAGCCAGTAGCTGCGTTGGTGGTGGAGCCGGTGGCAGTGGATGATGACCCGTTTCCAGATGTCTTTGACCGCTTGTTGGAAGCACGTCCATCAGATTCATCGTCCTTGCTGTCGTCCTGGAGCGCCCTCTTCTTGCCTTTGTCCACCTTCTATATCATTCAGCAACCACACTGTATCAAGAGTAGAACACACTCACCACGACCTTGTTGATATTGAAGACGACTGCTATGATCATCGGGTTACGGAAAGCAGGCCCCCCCAACAGGCGCCGAGCAGTCCACAACCCCCCAATGAGATCGTGCTTGGTCTTGCTGATGAGGGTATCGTCGTCTGGTTGACCATCGGGGAAGGGTTTGCTGACATTGGTGACGTGATGGAGGTTGGCGTTGTCGAAGGTTCTACTCTCAAGTAAGTTATGTAGTCTGACAATATCTTTCCTTTCACTCACAAACTTGGACAAGGCGTCTTCCGTTTGATCTCGTCCCAACCGGTCCTGACAATCTCAAGCACACTCTCGATAGCCGGCTCGAATGCGTCATCTGAGACTACATCGACACAAGGGAGAGAAGTGTCGACGATTGGGTGTCTGCGCCTCCCTAGAGAAATGTCAGCTGCTTGTAGCTTTCCACCGGAACCGCCAACAGTAGACAAATGACTGACCTCCTTCTTCGTATACAACAATCAGAGGGCGTAACTGAAACTTGTCGGGGGCTTGATCCGAGGCAGTCTCACTCTGCCCGAGCTTCTTATTGGCCTTCTTGGGCTTAGAAGCCGACTTGTTGGAGTTCGACACATGGCCTTCACCGGACTCTAGAACCCTGCAGGTTGGGTTTGAACTAGAGGAAGATGATGACGGTTGACCGGACCATGCTCCCATGAGGTTCTGTACCTTCGAGCTCTGGTTTTGGAAGAGCGAGATCGGCATCGAGGAGGAGAAGGCGGAGGGAGCAGAGAGCGAAGCATGTGGGAGAGAGAAGAATGGAGGAGCGACGGCAGCACGGTCTACGGCACTCGTAGAGGGTGCAGTAGGTCTCGAGCCCTTGATTGCGGTTTGTATGGCGTTCGAGAGATTGAGGGGGATAGTGATCCATGCTACCTGGAGTCAGAATGAAAGGCCTAGTTGAGAGGCTGCGTGAAGAGGTACCACATACCATCACTGCTGCCGCATTGGCAGGGCCGATTGTCTCTTCCCAGACGAGGTATCTGCAGCCTCCAGCCAACAGAGCATGCGCCACAAAACTCAAGCTATGCCCAACCCATTAGCCAAGATGTTGCATCAGATATAAAAACCTGTGGACTCACATGATCGAAGATGACCTGGCTGATCCTCGTCCCATCTCCTTCGAGATGCTGCAGGAAGTATGCTTCCACTTTGCAGGTGAAGCACTGGTCGTCTGAACCACTTTCAGCCAGCGAAGAACAACGTCGGCAGTCGGCAGGCATGATGGTCAAGAAAGAGGGTAGACGGGTTGATGCTTTAAAAACGCTGATAGGGGAGCTGTTGTGAGGGGCGTCAGAGATTGGTAGAGTCAGAGATTACAAGACATACCTGCCTTATATATCCTGAAGACGATGCGAAGAGCATTCAGGGGTACAAGAAGCCCCTGGTTGGAGGGGCCGAGCGTCGTTTCATCGTTGTACGTCGGTCTCATTGTTGTACGTCAATTGTCCCTTGGGAAGGCGTGATCAGGGCTGAAGGCGTAGTGCATTGGGCGCAATGGGTTTCATGAACAATAGAGAAGACGAAGAGTGCACGGAGGAGACAGCGGCCGCGCCCGGTGGAGGCGTCGGGTGGGGCCGATTTCGATTTCAGATTCCGATTTTCGATTTTGAATCCGGATTTTTAAGATTGCACTATCGGGCCACCGTAGTCGCGGCGCGGCGGTTTCAGAGAACAAATAGCGCCTAGTCGGGTTCCCCCGACACCCCGGCGTTCCACCCCTGGGTGTGTCCATGCATGTCGCTGAAAGGCAATCACAGTCGTCAACAGCTGTACCAGATTTCAAATATGCTATTGCTGTGGTTTTACTGAGAGTATTTCGCGACATGCGCTGCGGTTCAATTATGAAGTTGACTTGGCAACATTTGCATAAGACTTCATTCTTGAACTCGCAAGAAGGGTATCAAGGAGCTCTCTTTGAGAACGGAAAAGAGACAGAGTCGAGCCTCCCAGCGAAATCTACTTTACAAATCGATATAAAGTACATCTTGATCGAAATATAATAGGAAAAAGACAGTAAAAATCCATATGTTTCGAGACTAGGAAGGGTCAGCTTGGAGGCTAAAACACAAAAGAGGACGTACTGAGCGATAGTATTACACAGACAGTTTCCTTCTCTTCCTCGCTTCCTCCTCATCGTCTAAAGCTTGACTTAGGTGGTGCATGTCATCGTGACCAGCACCAATAGCCTCCTCGAGCTCCAACCTCTTCTCGCCATGTCCATCGTCATGCTCGCGCCCAGGCTTCTCAGCCGCAACAGCCGCAAGCGCCAAATTGACATTGACACTCTCGATATGTTGAGGGGGAGGAGGGATATCATGGCCGGATTGCACGAGGAGGGCTTCAAGTTGAGAGATGCGCTCAGCAGCAGAAACCATTTGTGTCGAGAGGGCAATGTTGTCAGATTTGAGAGATGAGACGTAACTATTAGACGCGTCAGATAAACGTAGACAGAGTACCATGCACACTTACCTCGCGGTAGCAGGGTTGAGCTCAAAGACGCAGGCAACGTCCGCCTTGCCGCATCCAGCACACCTAGGGCGCGCGTTGTCACACTTTCTTTTGATCTTGTGGCACCTGACACACGCTTGGGCAACGTTCTTGGGAGGATGCACAAAGACGGGACCGAGCTTGAAGTCACCGGAAGGATGGGCAAAATCCAAAACACCCTCCTCAGGTAAGCCGTCGGCGTTGAGACCATTCTTCTCGACGGCACCACGAGGCTTGGACTGCCTGGCGCGCTTACGCGGCTTGTCAGAGCCATCGCCACCGTTGTCGTTCACGCCGTCGTGACCAGACGCGCCAGACTGATCGTTGTAGGAATAATTCTGGCCGGATGGGCTATGGGCGCGAGATGGATGGTCTCGGTAGCCATCATCCCAGGGATTGGTCCGCTGGCCGGGCACGCCATTGGACCCATTGTCCCAGTTGCGAAAGTCGTCGTCGCGTGCGGAAGAATTCTGGTATGAGCCAAAGTTCTGGGTAGCGTCAGCCGCGGCCTGGGCATGCTCTTGGTCGGTGCGAGGAATATCGGGAGGTGCACCCGCATCGCCCATGAGCTCTGGGGCGATCTGGATGGGGTGGTCGGGATTGTCGTGTTCGAGGGCGGCTGCGAGAGACGGGACGTCGGGGCCGGGCGAGGTGGTGAAGGCCATGTTGGGTGATGTCTGGGTGGATGCGGGGGCTGCCGGTGGATGAAAGGCGGAGGAGGGCGAAAGATGTTTGTTCTCAGCGGCGGGGGGCAGCGAAGAAATGGAGCGGAACCAACCCTGAGCCGCATACGTAAGCACGACGGAAGCTTTCTGCAGCGTGTCGCGACGACCTTCCACTCTGTTCTAATTTCCAGCTCGTCTCGAAATTCAACTATCCCTCACATCCCATCATGGCCCTCAAAGTACCAAAAGCTGGTGGCCCCGACCTTTTCAAGGCGGGCTACAAGCAAATGTCCGGCCTCGAGGAGGCGGTCCTCAGGAACATCGCTGCCGTCGGCGAGCTGAGTGAAATCGTCAGGACATCGTTCGGTCCCAATGGACGTAACAAGCTCATCATCAACCACCTCGGCCGCCTCTTTGTCACCTCTGATGCCGCCACGATCATCCGAGAAATCGAAGTCGCGCACCCTGCCGCCAAGTTGCTTGTCATGGCGAGTACTGCTCAGGAAGGAGAGATGGGCGATGCCACCAACCTCGTCCTCATCTTCGCGGGTGAATTGCTCAAGAGGTCGGAGCACCTTTTGACGATGGGTCTGCATCCTTCAGACGTGATCCAGGGGTACGAGATGGCTTTGGCCAAGGGACGAGAGGAGCTTGAATGTGAGTCCGGTCTTATATCTCAAGAAGACGCGCTGACATGAGTCAGCTCTCGTGACTTCCATTATTCCTTCTTCCCCTCTCCCCACCCAAGAGCAGCTTGCTGCCGCCATCTCATCCTCTCTCGCCTCCAAGCAACCCGGCTGTGAAGGTATTCTGTCAAACCTCTGTGCGGAAGCTTCTTTGGCTGTCATGCCCAAAAACCCCAAAGACTTCAACGTCGACTCTGTCCGAGTAGTCAAGGTGATGGGAGGTGGATTAGAAGCTAGTAGGGTCGTCAGGGGTATGGTCTTTGGTCGAGAATCTGAAGGTGAGTCATTAGTAGTCTTGTCCTGGAGCCCTCTAACAACTTGCAGGTCACGTCAAGAATGTGCAAAAGGCCAAGGTCGCTGTCTACACTTGTGGTTTGGACATCTCTCAGACCGAGACCAAGGGTACTGTTCTGTTGAAGAAGGCGGAGGATTTGTTGAACTTTTCGCGTGGCGAAGAGCAACAGCTTGAGGGTGTAAGTGGTCTGTGCGTTGCATGAGCCCTGCTAACGACTGTCATAGTACTTTAAGGAGATTGCCGACTCTGGCGTCAAGCTTGTCATTGCTGGATCCGGTATCGGAGACCTCGCCCTCCACTACCTCAACCGAATGGGCATTGCCGTCATCAAGGTCCTCTCCAAGTTCGACCTTCGTCGATTGTGCCGAGTCGTCGGTGCCACTCCCCTCGCCCGTCTTGGTGCCCCTACCCCCGAAGAAGTTGGTTTCGTGGATGTCTTTGAGACTATTGAGATTGGTGGTGACCGTGTGACTGTACTTCGCCAGGAGGAAGGCGAAAAGACCCGTACAGCCACTATCGTTCTGCGAGGTGCCACCGCCAACTATCTCGATGACCTCGAGCGATCGCTCGACGACGGTATCAACACTGTCCGCACGCTCCTGCGTGATGGTCGATTGGTACCTGGTGCCGGTGCTACCGAGACTGAGCTTGCTCGCCGAGTCGCTGCCTATGGCGGTAAGACTGCCGGTCTCGCTCAACACTCAATCAAGCGATGGGCGGAGGCCTGCGAAGTTGTGCCCCGTACGCTCGCCGAGAATGCCGGTCTCAACGCCGAAGACGTCTTGTCGTCCCTCTACAAGGCGCACGCGGACGGCCATCTCGACGCTGCCGTCGACATTGAGAGCGAAAAGTTGGGTGTGAAGAGCGCCAAGGAGCTCGGTGTGCACGATTCGTTTGTGGCGAAGGACTGGGCTATCAAGCTTGCGACGGAGGCGGCGATAAGTGTGCTCAGGGTTGACAGTATTATTGTTGCCAAGCAGGCTGGTATCGCCCCGCCGAAACAGCAGGGCCACTGGGACGAAGATTAGAAGAGCAGGGCGCAGAACAACAATGTGTACAACAATATCTACATGCATATGCAGGTTACGCTAATCCTAGGGTCATTGGATATTGCAGATTGGACCCGGGGGTGTTTTGGCTGGCGGGGACGATTTGGCAACCTTTTCCATCGTAATCTTCACTGACAGTCAGTATCGGATCCGCCGTCGAGTTTATGCAGAGCTCACAGGGACCATCACACCTCCGGGCAACTTGGTCCCCAGAGGCAACACCATAGGAAAGTCGGCGACACTTGACATTGGCAAGACTGCTCCGCCAGGGAGTGATGTACCTGCTGGCAAGCTATAGGCTGTCAGTGCTTGAGATTGTCTCCTTTGGGACTCACAAGACACCCTCCGTGCTACGTTTCCGTCAGCATTGTATGGCAAGATGAATACGGGCTGATACGTACATGGTATGATAGGCATGATACTTGATCCCGTACCCGTCCGGTACGATTGCATTCTAATCAAGACTTCATCATCAGCATCTCTTGCACATACCGATATAATAGGGTCTCACGGGTATGGGCTCTTCGACAGTCACAGCGAAGGGATGGTCAGGCCTTCCAGCGCCCACACCAGGCGGCGCCGCGAACTTTCTCCTATCTTCCGCCATTGTAAACCTTGTCTCCTGGTCTTTGCAGCATGTATGGAAAACCGTATGTATCAATGCATGGTACCGAGACCACCGAGGGGACGGCATGCCGTCTCCTTTTGTTGCGATCTGAAAGGATCATGTTGGGTCGGGTCATTACAAAGGATCACTCGTTATAAAGGCCCCGGCGATCGGTCAGCAGGTGAGTGCAACTGGTCTGACCAGCTCAAGGTTCTTCTATAAGAAGCAGGCTGGTCCTGGGTGAGAATGCCATGTAGCTGCAGGAGCGCCAAATATCACGTCTCTTCGTTGAAAGACTCTGGCATGAGCTGCATAATTAACACAGTCGGTCCCACATGGGCATCCCGGCAGCCGGCTGATGTGGTGCTTGGGCCGATCGCGCGGGCAGTTCTCCGCTCATTCCCTTCCTCCCTGACGATGGCCGTTCATCTCAAATCGTTCCACTTCCCAGCGAAAGATGCAAATCATTCATCTTCTTCTTCTTCATATCGCCCTTACCCCATTATTCACCCAGCTTGATTGGACATAGGCGTCCCCCGTTCAGCAATCAGCGCCACTCGAGCCTGGATATCCGAGCACTCCACGCCTTCGGCCTTCGGCTTCGTCAATAACCCTCCGCCTTATCTGTGGCAGTGCAATCCTTCAGATACACAATAGAGGCGAAAAAACACGCGACTTGAGACCCCACCAAGCCTGCCTCGATCCGCTATCAGTCTGCACATTTAGACTCAGCAAGCAAGCGACAAGTGCGGCCGCCGCGATCCAGAGAGGCGAAAACAACAAACATGCTGGATATGAGCAGGCGAAACATGCTACTGGGCATCCTGGCCACTCTTTGCCTTCTTTCAGTCTCACAGGCTAAAAAGGTCGATGTGGAGTGCCCAGCAGACCCCTATCTGAGCCCCTCCACCGACATGTAAGCTGGTGTTTTGCTCACAGACAGGTCATGGACTGACCTTCCCTGCAGTTGCAATCCTTTGCGATATATACCAAACCGGTCTATCAACATAGCAGCAGCAGTTCTGTACTTTGTGGTGGCTGCCGTGTTGACCTTCTGTATGTCCACAATCTCTTTACATCTTTCGTTGCTCACTCTTCCGGTCTTCCCTCAGATTCATTCCGTCGGAAAGCCAATTACTTTATGGCTCTGGTCATAGGATGTTGGTGTGAAGGTATAGGACTGGTTTTGCGAGTAGCCTTCAGGTCGAACCCCCACAGTACTGGTGAGTTTGTCACAGATCACTAAAGGGCCGACACTGACAGGATTGAGCAGGTCTCTACATCGTCTGCTATCTCTTTGTCGTTCTCTCCCCATGCGCCTTTTTAGCAGGCGACTACATCCTCTTGGGTCGTCTAGTATCTTACCTTGACGCGCATGAACGACTGCGCCCACTCCGGGCCGCAAAGGTGTCATGGATTTTCATCATATCAGATGGTGAGCCATCTTTACTCTGCACTCAAATGCGATGCTGATGGAAACAGTTGTCACTTTCCTCATTCAAGCTGCTGGTGGTGGTCTGTCCACTGCCAAGGATATCGACGTTGCACAGACGGGCGGACACATCTTCCTGGCCGGTATTGCTATCCAGATGGCCTCCTTCTTGTTCTTCTCCATTACTTGGATCATATTCGGTGTCAGAACGTGAGCCATACCGGGAGTGTCAATGCTCAAAGCTGATAGGTCAATAGATGGAAAGAAGACAAAGCACTCTGGAACCGTGAAGGGTGGAAGCCTCTCTTCTGGGCTCTGGGCTTTACGTGTATCTGCTTCCTTATCCGAAGCGTCTACCGTACCATTGAGTTGAGTCAAGGGTGAGTTCCATTCTGAAACACATATATACCTCTGCTCACACGTATCCGGCAGATATATCGGCTACATTGCGGTGCATGAGAGATACTATCTCGGTCTCGACTGTCTTCCCCTGCTCCTGGGAGTAGCCACCTACATGTATTTCTGGCCTGGAAAGTACTTGACTTTCGAGCCCAAGCCAAAGAAGATGAAGAAGGAAAAGAAGGGGAAAAAGAGCGATGTCGAGCAGCAGTTGGAGGAGGAAGTGCCGATGGGCCAGGTTGGAGAGGGCGCGATTGAGTCTAGGGGTGTTGGACGGATAGATAGGGCTGCGGAGAAGTATTGATTCGCATTTTAGATTTCCTGATCTTGTTCATCTCCTTTGCCGTATAGTGCTCGTCTGTATGTATCTAGTATCGTCTCTCTATGCACTGCACCATCTGCGTTGTGCCTCACGTTGACTGATTATTCTTACGCGTATTTTATTTTGATTTTCCCGGAATTTGATTCCGTCACTGTCAACACTGGAGATGCAGCATCATGGATGTTTGCCTTCGTAGCTTTACTTCACATCTCTCAGTTCATTCCCTCCTTCCCCTTCCCCCCCCCCTCGTCTCACCCGCCATGGACCCCATCCCCCCCTCCTTCTACGACCTTGAGCGGCGTAGACTCGAAGACACCATCGACCACGACCTCGCCTCCCTATCCCTCTCCTCCCTACACTCCACCACATCCTCATCGTCTCAACCATACTACCAAACCGCTCCCCAGGAGTACCAAGATCACACCTTCCTCTCCTCCTCCTCTTCCGACTTGTCATTGGAGTACCCCCGAGCCGAGACCATGCGACCGTCGGCACACCATGTCAGTGGTGTTGGGTATGGCTACGGCCAAGGACCCTCTGGAACTCCCCGTGCTCCCCAGAACATGACATCGAGAATGAGCTCCATGAATGCCCAAAGCGTCTTTGCCGGATCTAGTCCGGTTTCAACTGCTGGACACCATGCGAGCGCAATGACCCTAGGTGCAGGTGTGTTTGGTGGTCAAAGGCATGGAAAGGAGAATGAGCCCGAAGGCCATTATGATTCAGAGAGGAGCATGGGAAAGCTTGTTGGAGAGCTGGGAAGGGTTATGGGTGCAAAGGTGGGCCATCTTTCGCAAAAAAAAAACACAATCTTGTTTGTCGCTAACATTGCTCGTGCAGAATATGCCGTCACGGCCAGACTCGCCATTCTCACCGAGGTCACCCTCACCTCTTCCATCTGCCACCAGCCAGCCTCTCAACCTCTCCTATACCCTACCCCGAAACGACCAGCTTCTCAGCCCTCCGTCTAGTAGAGAAAAGACCATGGACTCTAGGCCGGTGGACCTCGACTCCAAGTCCCACTTTACATCCTTTGCTCGCCAGATCAGTGGTGATCTTCGAGCCGCTCGCCAGGCCGAGCAGGCCCCTGCGCCAAAATCAAAACCCAAAAGGCAGCCTCTTGGCGCATCCAACGTCGACAACATCTCTCGTACGCCCGGCCCGCGCAAGACGACAGGAAAGGAGAAGCCGGATAGGGTTCGTGCTCTTCAGACGGAAGGCAGGAGGTCCGCTAGCGCGCCGGTGAGGAAGGAGGTCTCTGCAGACATCACTGGATTGTCGGGTCTACTGGCCACTCCGGCGGCAGGCCACAAGTATGGAGGCATCAGTAGAGATGGTGATGTTGGAGGGGAGCCAGCAGGTGAGTTGTGGTTATCATATCAAGACGAAGCTAACGGCCATAGTGAATATTCCTCACGCACTCGCTACCCTTCATGCAAGGTTGAGGGCGCTGGAGACGGAAAACTCTGTATCTCGGAGGAGAGTGAAGGATCTCGAGGAAGAGTTGGAGGCGGCAAAGAAGGCGGTCGATGCGGCAAAAAGGTCGGGAGACAAGAATGTGAAAGAGGCAGTCTATGAGAAATCTGGTAAGGCATTGCACCAGAGTCATATTCCCAGCTCACACGTCTTGCAGCTTTGGAAGAACTTATACGATCTCTCCGCGACAATCTTGCTCGTTTGACCGTCGAAGTCGAACACAACAAGGCCTTGGTAGCCGACCTTCGCCAAACCGCTTCAAACGACCGACCCGGTCCCTCTTCCCAATCACCTTCTGTTCAATCAGAGCTTGCTGCCCTCCGCATGGAGATTGAGCGTCTTACTCGAGAAGTTGAGCGACTCGGAGGTATCGTGACTTCAGGCCTCGAGACCCAGAAACGAGCTCGTGGTGAACGGACTGTCCGAATGGAAGAAGCAGAGATGGAGAAACTTGTCCGACAGGTGGTCGAGGCTGAGCATGAGGAGATCAGGCGAGCACAGGCGGACGTAGAGAGGCGACAAGCTGAGCTAGTCGCCCAGCAACAAGCCAAACCCCCTAGGCCGAGCACTCCGTACACCTTCCAGCAACCTCGGGACATCTCTCAGATTTCTCAAAACCCCACTCCTCCTCCATCGGACGATGGTTATGACTCTCCTACCGCGTCTCGACCAGGTTCCCGGCAAACACTTGTAGCACCGACTCCCGAGCACCGACCACAAGAGCGAAAGTCCAAGAGCAAGCGAAACAAGTCCAAGCTGGCATACGAAGACAGGAGCGGAGGCCCCGGATCACCGTTCCCGAGTATCAATGACGAAGAGCTGGAAAAGGAATTCTTCAGTCCTTCCAGTAAACCGACAAAGAGCCGTACCAAGGCGTATGATGTCTCGGGGCTTGGTGAGGTGTTGTTGAATGGCGGGCATGACGATGAGCTGCCGCCACAGACCGTCCTGGCTAGGGTGATTGCAGAGTTGGAGGACGACTTTAAGCATTACCAATCGTGAGTCGACTTGTGTCCCCGTGTATGACGACTGTGGCTTACCCCAATCAGTATCTACTCTGAGCTGGCCGACCAGTACAAAGTCCTCGACCCTGCTTCAGTCTCTGCCAAACGCCATGTCCTCGCCGACCATCTCCGCGAAGTCATAGACACGCTCGAACAAAAAGCAGACCAAATCTCCGAGCTGTATAGCCTCCTCGTCTTTTCAGACAAGACACTTTCGGCAGGCGAGCGAAGGGAGAGGAATAAGCAAGGCGTGAAGAGTGCTGGGGATGTGTTGAGGATGGTCAAGGGGAGCTTGGGAGAAGAGGTTTGGGCGAGGTTGCAGAGGGATTTGAAGAGGGGTTCATGATGTCGGGCAACTCTTGCAGAAGAGGACTAAAGAGAAGAGTTTCTTAGGGCTGGCCTTGAGGGCGTCACACCCAACCCACATTTACGTTCAAGTTGTCATATGATCATACATACCCTCGCATTTGATGTATTTGTAAATTACTCGTACAGTAATCGTCGTCTAGACGGAAGAGTGTCTTGCCAAAAGTCCGAGTGGATGAGACAACCCCTCCTTTTTTCTGATGGGTGGTGCACTGCTTGGGGAGCTTGTGAAGCCAGGTCTGGCATTGGAAGGGCTGATGAAGAGAGCGTGTGTAGAAGAAGTAAGCCAGGAGGAGCTCTAGCTGTGTCTGGCTGTACTCGTATAGCGCCTAGCAACCAAAGCTGCCGCGAGTCAACAAGCATCAGTGACAGCTATTCCGTATCGACTGGTGTGCGTGTGGTAGTGAATGACATGAAAGTACATGGTAGTCTCCTATTATGAATGGCTATACAAAAAAGTCCAGCGAGAGGACTGGGGTACAAAAGAGCCCTATTCTCCGTCAGCTTCAGTTTCCCCATGGGCACAGATTTCAAAAGAGGGAGGACAGATTGCGTAATAGATTCAGAGACTCGCATGCGTATATGGAGCCAGAGCGTTTTCCCCAGTATAACAGTAGGCCTGGTGCCAGCTTGTATTTCATCATAGAATTTCGGAAAGGAGAAGGGAGAGAGGATGGGAAGGAGGGATTGGAAGAGGGACTCACAAATTGTATGACGAGCAGACAGGGGGTGGCCGAGCTGAAATCTTGTCAATAGCACGTTGAACACGAGGAAAGAAAGAATTGGACAGTAGAATCAGAGATGCAGATTGAAAGTTTCGAAAGCTTTTGACGTGTTTGCGCGTTACGTAAATAGACGGCAACTGCCGATGGAGATTTGATCCCGCCTTGCTCAACCTCGACACATCAACATCGGAAGCACAAGAAGACTCTTTTGTATCTGATGGGCCCTGGCTCCCAGATAAACATGCCTGCTACGCCACAGAAGGAATCAATTCACTTGTCCGACCCTCGTGGATGAATATGACCGTCTTCCGCAGAGTCATACCTCAGCTGTCTGATTAGTCTCTTGTGACTTTGCGTCAGGCAACACATAATAGTTTGGTGTGCATATCAGCACGCCAGTCAGAATCCAGAAGCATACCACGTCTCGCATCGTTAATGGGTTGACATTTGAATGAATCATGGCACGCATGAAACTGGTCGCAATCGAAGCTGCACTTTGTACAAGTCGATACATGTCCACGCTTCTCAACATTCTTTCTAGCTATCAATCTCCATCCCATCACCGCCCGCGACACCCTTCACCTCCACACCCGGCTGTTCCTTCCCCGCCCCACCCGTCGGCTTGATCTCCTCCTTGACAATCAAGCTGCGGATAGACTCTTTCGTCCAGGCTGTTGTACCGCGGCGGAAGATGTAGTTGCGGGATTTGGTGCCTCGCTCGTTCTACCCCCATGTCAGTAAGAGTGCTTGAGAGAAGGGGGAGGGGGACGCACAGGAGTTTTGTAGTTTCGGAGCATCTCGGTACCGGCCTTGGTGATCACGGCGACATCGACATTGGAACCTGATCCAAGATCGTTCCAGATACCACTCTCAATAGCCCTCGCCACCAGGTCAATCGCCTCTTGTTTCTACCCCCCAAAGATATTAGCCTACCTTCAAGGAAGGGATGATGATACGTACAGACATGTTCTCCTTGAAGCTACTCTCAAAGACCGCCATAGCGGCCAGACTACCACTGCCCATAGTGACATACGGCAGTTTATCGGTGGATCCGTGGGCGTGGACGGTAAAGAGTTGAGGACCGGTGGCGTCGACGCCGCCGAGGACGAGGTGCGCACCGACGTGTCCTTGGTATCTGTAATACTGTCAGACGGGGGTGGGCATGTAGAGGAGGTGGAAGGGGGACAGACCGGAAGAGGTACTGTTTGAGCATGGTCATGGCTGTGACGATGCGAGCTTGACGGCCCTGGGACAAGGCATGAAGCTGGGTGTAGGGTTAGTAGTGGGCGACGAGGTGGTTCATAGGGACATACTTCGAGGTTTGAAGAGATGAGGTTGGTGACGAATCTTGGACACCAAATGTCAGCCAAGTTTCTCGTATAGTAGGATCATGGACGTACTCGGTATCGGCGGCAGTACCAGCACCACAACATCTGATATGAGGCGCAAGGTAGTGAATCTGCGCTCATGAGCCATCATACCGTCTAGTCATGACAAGGACGCACCTTTTCACAGTTCTTGTCGGCCACAATAGGCCCACCGGTGGCTCGTGTATCAGCACCAAGGCATACTCCCGGCTCGTCTCCCGAGTCTCCGCCGCCGTAGATGACACCGACGATGGTGGTACCGGTCGAAGTGGCTACGGATAGTCAGCGTGGTTTGATGATGGAAGACAAGACGGACCCTTGGGGACGCCCTGGAGACGCTGGCCGAGGAAGTTGTTCCTTGCGTGGTTGGAAAAGTCGAAGCCGGTGTTGTTGACGGTCATGGTGTATGGTGATGAGAGATGGACAGATGCAGAGACAAGACGCGCGGCGGTCGAGTGATTTGATCCCGTCGCGGTGTCATTTCATCGTCCCTCCCTCCTCTCTCCCCCCACCGCACGATGCAGGCCTTCCGCAATTTCCAGGCGCAGATCCCCGCCCTCCCCGCCGTCGATGTCACCGCCGTCAGCAAGAGCTTCAGGCATACCATCCAGTCCACCAGGTGCGTCCCCTCCTCGTCCCCGCGCTGTGCTCACTCTTCCCAGGGAACGCATGGGCAATGTCGGCCCCGATGGTATCACCGAGTGAGTCTCCTAGTCCAGTGGCTATAGTCAGCCGGCTGACCCCACCCAGACTCCCCGCCGAGTACAGGCAGCTTGAAGCCCGGGTTGACGCCCTCAAGGAGGTCCACCAGAAACTCCTCAGGATCACAAAGGTCCACGAGCGAGAGTCTGTACGTCCCTCAAGTCCTCTTTGAGGTACTGTGCTGATTAGGGCAGTATGACTACCCCGCCGATGTGACGGAGGGTCTCTCCGAAGTCGGCCAACAGGCAGCTTCCGCGTGGAGCACCTTTGCCAACAAGAACCTCAAGGTGCGGCCCTGCGCGTTTGTGCATCTTGCGCAGCAGCTGACGTTATCATGTACAGGGCACCAACTTGCCCATCCCCATTCCCAACCCCACTGCGCCTCCTCCTCACCAGCCCAAGACTCTCCCTCACGCTCTTTCCAGAGCCGCCAAGTCGGGCGCCACAGAGCTCGGGGACGACCGATTGGGCGTCAACCTCGGTATCTACGGTGCCGCCATGGAAAAGGTCAGTCGTCTCTTTCCACCCACCACAACCTACTCGCTGATATGATATAGGTCGGCGACGCCCGTCTCGCCCAAGATCAACTCATCTCGGAGCGATTCGTCACCCCCTGGCAAGCCACCCTCTCCACCTCCATCAGCCTCGCCCTCAAGGCCCGCGCCAACGTCAAGGAGTCCCGGCTCGAGCTCGACTCTGCTAGGGCCGCTTTGAAGGGCGCTGCGCCCGCCAAGCAGGAGCAGGCGAGGTTGCATGTGGAGGAGGCGGAGGACAGGCTTGTGCAGAATACTGAGACTGCTATCGGGCTTATGAAGGCTGTGCTTGAGAACGTGAGTCGGTCCACTTGGCCGTGAGAAGGAGCTAATGGTGTCGCAGCCCGAGCCGCTTCAGAACATTTCCAACCTCGTCAAGGCCCAGCTCATCTACTATTCTACCGCCGCCGAGACTCTTTCCGGTATCCAGGGCCAGATCGAAGAGGCTGCCACTGCCGCCGAGGGCGACTACAGGCAGTCCAGGGGTGCTTGATTGTGCTTTCTCAACGAGTTTTCTTGGTTACGGTATGATGTTGCTGTGAAATAGTATATACGTTAGAACCTGTTGACGATTTATGGTGAAAGATGGATATATTGAACGCTCTACATGTACAACCGGCTCGTTAGGTTCGTTATATGTCTACAAATCACACTTCTCGCCCTATCCCCTGCGCTGAATTCGCCCTCTTGATACTACCCGCTCCCTGACTACCCCCCGGCACTGTTGCAACCCCCGGCCCAATACTAGCAGATGGCCTCACCATCCCCACCGAAGCCGGCCCCGGCATCGTCGGATACCTCGCAGGGAACGGCGTCGAGCTCGCCTGATGCGTCACAGACGCCGGCGGTGCAGCAAGCGACGGCACGGGCGGTTGAGTCGCCAGCGGTGAAGATGTCGTTGGGAGGGACGGCGCGATAGATGATGGGGAAGTGTTGAGCCGGGGGACGGAGGGGTAGCGCGAGGATGGTTGGGAAGGCCGGGTGTATGCTATTGAGGAAGTGACACTTGCTTGGTCTGAGCCTCTGCGCGACATTGGCACGGAAGCCGCTGGGGCAGGGGTGTAACCTTCAAAGTACCTCCCTGGGTTACTCTGGTATGATCCCACACCGACAGAACTGCCGCCCAACGACGCGCTCGTTGACTGACTCCCACTCCTCGCCCTCGCACCTTCCCTCTCCCTCTCCCGCTCCCTCTCCCTCTCCCTCTCCATCCTCTCCTTCTCCTCCTTCCGTCTCATCCTCCGCTCATCGAAAATCTCCCTCGCCATATCCTGCAGCCCCTTCTTCACCCTTTCGGAATACGCAAAATCATTCGCCGTAAACCCTTCAAAATTCTGCGCTCCAAACTGACATCCCTTCTCCAACAGCACCCGCACACTCTCCAGGTGGCCCCAGGCTGCTGCGTAGTGTAAAGGGGCGTTACCTTGGAGGTCGACCATATCTACATCGGCCCCTGCGAAGTCGCAAAGAAACTCGATAAAGGGCGAATTCCCCGACTGGGCGGCGACGTGCAAAGCCGTCTTGCCGCCCGTATTCGACCAATTCAAGAGGAACGGAAAGAGGGTCAAGTAAGACTTGGTCATTTGGAGGGAGATGGTGGATTGTTCGGCGAGGGATAAGGGGGAGGTACGGGGTGGGAGGGAAGAGGCGAGGAGGAGGTGGGTGTGGGGGGAGAGGGAGAGGGAGGGGACGGAGGCGAGGAGGTGGAGGATGGTATTGTTGTCGGCATCCTACGAGTTTCATCAGTCGTGGTCCTTGTGAGATGTATGGGACGCACTCTCGAGAGTTCTTGGTCGTCATGGCCATAGTCCAAGAGTAACCATTCAAACACTTCCAAGCTGCCCTCGATAGCAGCCCAGCTCAAGCTGGTGAGACGGTTCTTGTCTGTATTCCGCAAGTCTGTCTTGTACTGCAGCCGGGCGAGGAGGGAGACGTTGTTGTCTGTAGCGTATCAGTACGATCCAGAGGTATGAAGAGGGGACTGACCACGGACGGCCTGCCTGACTCTGATGGAGGGGTCTCTGACGACGGCGAGCTTGGGCGGGGGGCATTTGAAGGGGGAGGAGAGGGCGAGGGGTGTCTCGGGGGGCGCCTTCGAGGGGAACATGGCGGTGAACGAGGGTCGAGGAGAGCGATGGATGAAGCCGGTTACGCAACGACAACTAATTCCCGAACATCTCTTTCATTTGCATATAATCTTGCATTCATCGTGCAAACGCTATGGCCTCAGCACCCCCAAGACCAAAGCCATGGGAGACGCAGACATCAGCTGGGGGAGCTGCAACCGGCGCAACAGCCTCGGCGTTCGATAGCGCGCTGCAAGCATCCACCTCGTCTTCCAGTACCAACGCTCCCAGACTACCTGACAAACCAGCCGGACTCGGCGCTGCGGGTAGGGCCCCCCTTGAATTATCTCGTTATAACACTGACAAGAGATAGATACAGGAGCAGGTTCGTCGCTGCAACCATATTCACAACAGAGATATACATCGGGATACGGTGGGATGTCTAGTATATCGCCGTATGGCGGCGGTATGGGCGGCATGTCTTCTTACGGAGGGGGGTACGGAGGATACGGCGGAGGATATGGGGGGATGGGTATGAGCAGGCTGGGTGGTGGGTATGGAGGATATGGTGGGGGGTATGGGATGGGCGGTTATGGTGTCGGTGGGATGGGCGGGCCTGGCGAGGTAAGCAACCGATGACCACGGTGGATTTTGCAGCTGACAATCACATACAGGGCTATCCAACATTGACTTCTTCTCTCCAAGCAAGCACTGCCCCAGCATTCGCCGTCCTCGAATCGCTCGTCACAGCATTCACCTCCCTCGCCCAGCTTATCGAATCCACCTACATGGCCACCCACTCGTCATTCTTTGCCATGGTCGGCGTCGCAGACCAACTCGGGTCTCTCAAGACGTACCTCGGACAGGTGCTTGGTGTATTCTCAGTACTGAGATTAGGAAGGCGGGTGCTCGCTTGGTTGAGGGGTAAAGGCAAGGGTGTGCGAGCAGATGGATGGGCGAACGAGTGGTCGCATGCCGTTCCCGGTTCTGCCCCAGGCATCCCAGCCGCCCCAGGAGGCAGACCGTCCATCAAACCCCTCATTCTCTTCCTCCTATCCTCCATCGGCCTGCCTTATTTAATGTCACGCCTCATAAAGCTGCTCATCGCTCATCAGCAACAACAATTATCATCTGACCAGACTTCAGGTGTCTCGCCGGCGATAGGAGCGGATGGGCAGATTGACCCGACCAAGCTAGAATTTGTGCGTGCGAAATGGGAGTTCAAGGCGTCGGAAGAGTGGGAGTTGGGACTGGGGAGGGATGAGATTGTGGCGATTCTGGAAAAGAGGGGGACGGCGAATGGGGCTCAGGGTGAAGGCTGGTGGAGAGGGAGGAAGAGGGATGGGAGAGTGGGGTGGTTCCCGGGAAACTATGCAAGTGATCTCTATGCGTCGGGTGAATGAACTGACTCTCAACAGGTTGAGGTGATACGGAGAAGAGAAGCGCCGTCGCCACAGCAGTGACCCAATATCTCGTTGCGAATGTTGTACGATATAACGTCTTCAATGCATTGTACTACCAGGGTGATGTCGCACATAGAGTCGTGCAATTATAAGATGGTTGATGCTCTATTTGACGACCCAGCTGCCAACAAGATCCATCGCCTTTTCATCCCCTCTCGCAATCGTCTCTCCCTCTTTCCCACCAATGACATCCCCAACCATCTCCCACGGATCCTTTCCTCCACCCCACCTAAGCACCTTGTCCTTGAAAGCATCCCCGCCTTCCCTACACAGTATCCCACCCGCATCTTCCGCCGACCCGCTTCTTCCCGGACGATCAAACAGCGTAGTCCACACCTTACTGGCAATCGCCCGGTCAAAGAGGTATGAATAGTATGTCGCGCCGTACCCGTACAAATGACCGAACTGCGTTTGCCACGCTGTACCGGTTACGGGCGGGATCACGCCCACATCAGTTTGCAGCCCTTCCCAGATCTTGGTACTGTCCACCCCTTGACCGTACTGCACGCTGTGGTACTTTTGGTCCAGAAGCGCCATCAAGATTTGAGAGTGCGTTTCCAAAGCTTTGAGCGATTGGGAGAGTTGGAGGTGGGCTTGGATGAGGGGGATGGGGAGGGGTTCGGAGGTGATGTGGTGTGTGGCAAAGGTGGAGAGGACGGCGGGGGAGGAGACGAAATGTTCCATCAGGATGGAGGGGAGCTCGACGAAATCAGTGGCGCAGCGAGTGCCAGAGACGTTGTGGAACTCGGTTTGGCCGAGCATCGCTATTATGAATATATCAGTTGATTTACATATCGACGATGATCAAATTTACAGTGGATGGCATGGCCCATCTCGTGGAACAGAGTTTCCAGGTCGGTCCAGCCTAGCAAAGCTGGGCTCCCTTCAGCCACCTGTCCAAGATCTGCCACAAGAGCCACAATCGGCAGCTGGTATCTCCCCTCTCTACCCTCCAGCTTGTCTCCATTGACCTCCATGCCCTTCCCTAGACTCGCGTCCCAGCCAGGTGCCAATCCATCCCCAGTATAGTCGTCGTCGTCTACTCTTCTCGAGCAACGGACAGTATAATGAGCCGCGCCAGACGAAGGTTTTCCAGGGCGCGAAAAGAGATCACAGTAGATGACACCAACGGTCCTGCCGCCCTCGTCCACCACATCCAGCCTCCTCACTGATGGGTGCCATACCTCCCCGTGGGCGACGGGTACAGGCTTGAATGTGATCCCGTAGAGCTTGGATAGGATTTGCGAGAGACCGGACATGGCTGTTCCGGTTGAAAAGTAGGGGGTGATGGGGGGCAGGCCGCTGTCAGGCATGAGGGACGCAGTGTACTTTTCCCCAAAATGGTCCCTGTCCCAAGCATACAAAGGCGGCAGCGTCACTTTCGGCCCGTCCGCCGTCTCCATCGCTTTCAACCTCTGCAACGCCGCAACATCCATCGCCGCCGACGGTTTGTGGTGTTCAGCCAACGACGTCAAGAACCCCAGCACATTATGCGGCGTCTTGGCCATCTTGTCTGTCAGAGTCACATCGCCCCATGATTCCTTGCCCAACAAGTGCGCGAGCTCTGCTCTTTCGCAGAGCATCGTCTCTAGCACTTGTACCCTATCGGGTTCTGCGCGCATGGAGCCAATGTAGGCTAGACGCCGAGCTTCTTCGTTGTCTGCGTATCGGCTGACCATTTGTGCTTCCCACGATCCTGGTTCGAGCAAGACAGGCCCGCCCCGCTTTTTCCGCGGTAAAGAGTTGATGAACCTGTCTGGTAATCCTTGAAGCAACCTTTCGGGCTCGGGGATCTCTATAGGAGGTTCGGGCGATGGCCCGGATGAGGCAGAAGTGAGGAAGGATCTGCCGAGGGAGAGAATGTTGTCGGAGTGATGGACGAAGCGGGCGCGAACGTCGGGTGGGAGTTGAATGCCGGACCGCTCAAAGTCAAATAGAAAGGTGTGGGCGACTTTGAGCTCGGCGGGGGTGAGGGGGTCGTTGGGGAATGGGTGGGAGACGGTTTGGAGGAGAGTCTGGGTTGTGCGTCAGCGAGAGCTTGGCATGCGCGGCCATGCTCACTTTGTATAGATCGACATTTGTGTTGAGCTCATTCATAAAGCTGCACAGAACTTCATACGTTTTCTCCGTTTCTTGTACCCACTGCTCGTCGGGGTGTACATTCCTCACGAGCTCACACATGTCTATGACTCCACAAAGGACGTCACTCAAACGGTCAAGATTCTTGACCACCAGCCTCAGCTCTCTACCCGACGGGTCATTGGGAGCAGAGCATATCCGGTCTACCAGTGCGGCAGAATGGATCATTGTGCGCTCAGTCAACGGCCGAAGGGAGCGAGATGATGAGAGAGGGGGCAGGTTGAAGAGGGTCGATGTCGACGTATCCTTCGAGAGCGATATCGGGGTAGGGGTGTCAAAATGGGCTTTCAGAGCGATACTCTCAGGGCTAGAAGAGGTAGGGGTCGGAGCGTATACAGGCTTGCCGTTGAGTGGATTTGCTTGGACGTCCCGTAGTGATCGCGAGGTAGACAATGACCTAGCGGCGCCATCTTTGACGGCGTTGAGGATGCCACGTGATGCCAGTCGGTCGGTCTGAGTGAGAGACAGTGGGCTTCTCTTTGTCGCGGGAAAGTGTTGCAGAGCGCTTGGCCGTTGCGCTGCTGTGATGGAATACGAAGAGGCGAGGAAGGGGCGAGAAGGGCGACTGAGAGCTACTCTGGTGCGGCCCAATGAAGAGGCACGGAGCTCGTTGACTGTCGCTGACGAGTAGCGCGTCATTATTGCTGACTGATTCGGAGGCGACAAGGACCAGAGCTGTGGTATTTCACAACTTGAGGTATAGACCGAGATCTTTGAAAGCGAAGAGTGGTTTTCGCCGGCCGCCGCATTATCCGGAGCGGAAGCAGATGCCTCCACCCAGCCTCCACCTTCGGATGTCCATTCAGCGACATCTGTTTACACCTTGTGCACTACAATTATCCAGCCATGTCACGCCGCGTGTCCTACCAGCAGCACAGGGCCACCCTCGACTCTTTCAGGGATCCCTCTCGGAACAGATTCAGGCATGGCAGCGTGGCCGAGTGAGTCATCGGGCGTCGCGCCCACATGCGAAACAGCCAAACATCTGACCACCGTGCAGGAGCGAGACAGACTTGGAGTCGATATTCTCGAGTACCACATACCAGTCTCACGGCTCATCACCTTACCCTCGACAGCCTTTGTTACATCCACCATTTGAACCGACAAGCCGATCCAATTTCGACAATCTCGCACGAGAGTCATCCCCGTTCTCTTCGGGGCGAGCGTACTCTTCCTCTTCCGGCCCAACATATCGCAAACCTAGACGAGCCTCTAATCTGGGACCACGACCAACTGTCGAATCCGATAACAATCCTGGTGTGTCGGCGCTGGGCCTCGAGATCACGCCGGAAGATGTTCCGACAGAGTCTCATCTCCCAGTGGCTGCTCAGCAGAGTAACCCCAAACGTGATAGAAGACGGGCAGTCACATCAGAACGGTCAACTCTCACTGGAGGAAAATACGAATCGCCATTACGACTCTGGATACGATGGATGACTTGGCGGGGCTGGGCAGGATGGACGTTGTGTGTGGGCCAGGTGGGCGCCGTGGTAATCAGCTTGATATCGGGGCAATTGTACGGGAGGTTTGCGCAATTCAAGCCTGAAGATTGGGTCATGGAGGCTCTACGCGCGCTTGGTTGGTGGGCGGCAGTATGGTCATGGGCAAGAGATGAAGGTCAGCGCGGCGGCCGGAGTCTGCGTAGTCAAGTGGGTCAACGTCAACATGCCCCAGAACTCTGTGACTGATGCCTCCTCTAGATCACCAGTATACTCACTATAATCCTGTCTCCTCTTATATTACCCGGTGACCATCTCCTCGCTCTGAGCTCGACAGTCGCTTCCTTGAGACTTCTTTCATCCGGCCACGATCTCTCCGCTGCCGCTATCGCTCTATCAACCTGCATACTATCCGCAAAGACCTGGCCGTACGCTTTATCAGTATGGGGGTATCTCGTTGGAAAGTCCATCTGGATGGGAGGTCGTCAGTGAGTGGGTTTTTAGTCGTTAGATATCCACTCACAACCAAGCAGACAGATGCGGTTATCCATCAACACCTTGCTTGTAGTTAGCCCGCTCTTGGCAGCGTGTACATGCTATGTCAGAAAGCGCATCAGCTACTTCATCGACGTTCTCCCAAGTGGGCTGCTCAGTGCACCCATACCGCTATCGTCTGAGTTCTTGATACCTCTCTTGGAAGTCTTGCCTCTCAAAGAGTGTATCGCCTATTCCGATGGGCAATACACATGGCACACTGTTCTGAGGACGATACAGGCGTATAGCAGCCGGAACAAGGTGGGTGGGGACGCCTACTCTAGTACACGTCCTGATTTGTTCACAGCTGCTCCTCACAGGAAACCTCATCGGCGCCCTAGCCCCTCTAGCCATCCTCCTCTATTCCTCCTACTCCTTCCAGCCACCCCGTCAGCCCAGCGCTCACCACAAATCATCACCCAGGCGCCCGCCAATGTACAACCTCATCCTACAAACAATGTTTATAATATCCAACTCTTCATCTTTATTACTAGGTCCTCGGCGAGATCTGGTGTTGCCAGTCTTTCCCTTGCTACTCATGATGTCCCTCAGAGGAGGATCGGCGAGAGGGTCGGAGCGGCTCGGTGTGGGGGATGATGTGTGGCTTGCTGGATCATGGGCTGCTTGTGTCGGGGCCGTCGCGTGAGTGTCGTCTCGATGATACCACAAATCTGACGTAGGTGCCTGTAGTGCTGCCGAAGACTTGAGAAGCTTGCTGGTCGGCCTCGCTGCGGCTATTTTGTGGTCAACACTGATCGGCGCGCCGAGACATCTCCTACTAGCTACATCTCTGGCAGGTTTCGTGGTGAGTCTTTCACACACGACATAATTTGACATTGCGGACTGACGATGACGCTTGTAGCGATACGGCTCAATGATGTTTCCATCGATTGCCTTGGCGTCCGACGTGGTCTTCACACTAGCTGGCGTCGCTGGGTGGGCGTGGGGCATGGAGAAGATGGTCGAATCTGCTTGGGCGCTTGGTGGATTAAGCGGGAGACGTTCGACGACGAAAGGAAAGGACACGAGACCGGAATGATGAAAACGTTTGTTGAAACGGTTGTACAAGTATTCCCATCTGTTGTGGTATGTGGGAGTTTGAGCTCCCAGTCTTATGTAACGTTGTTATAAAAGTCTTTTGTTGAATGCATGACACATTCTACTCTTATGTCTAGGGTGCCCGAGGCTACAAATTGAATACGGGAACAATGATTAACACAATCTGCCCAAAAAGGCTACAATTCGGGAGAACCAGAGCAAGACAACCAACCAAAAACATGGTCCTCCCACTCCTCTTGATCTACGCCTCAAGCATAGTCACAGCGGTCGCGTTCTCCCCATCTTTCTGCTTTTCGTTGAGAGCTTCATCATCCACACTCTCCTTCTCTTTACCCTCTCCTCCGGTAATGTGGCGAGTCACCTCTCCAGGGATGACGTTGGGTGTAGAGTTGACCAGAACAAGGAATGGTGGGAAAGCGATAGCCAAGAGGCCCGCTGTAACACAGCTATGACAAGGTCAGAACAAGGCGAGGCACATAGGGTAGAGAAGCTCACAAGCCGATGAGAGGACTGTCGGATGTTTTGCTGTTCATACCATAAGCGACGGCCTGACCGATAGCTTCAATACATCTGAAAGCGGCGCCATTTCGCACGTTGGCTGAGAAGGATGTCAGTATGAAGAGAGTAATGATATCCCGCCTTCAGGCATACCTTGGGCACTCTCGGCGAAAGATGAAATGAGCCAGTACATGAAGCTCTGCCATCCACTGTCAGCGCCGAGCACAGAACGTTGAGTGCAGAACTCACCTGAGAGATGGGTCCCGTCGTCTGTACAAAGAAGTAGGGCAAGAAAGACTCGGCATACCGTCCATCATTCCAGTCAATCTCTCCCGGATCATTTCGGTCGAATTTGACCTGCATGATGATGGACCAGATGTATACTGCCGCATTGGTGATGACGACGAGTGCGAGGCCGAGTTGAGCACGACGGCGTTGGCTCAGGCTTTGGATGTCCAAGATGAAACCGAGGATGAAACAGCCGACACTGAAGCCGAACGGTCAGTGTAGCTCTTCTGACGAAAGCGATAACGCACATGCAGAAAAACGGGGAGATTAGGGACGACAGAGCGCGGGCTCGGACGGAAAAGTAGAGACCGAGGTATGTAGACCAGGAGCCTCTGGAGATCCAGTCAGTGTGGGTTCTCTGTGTCTGTACTGATCACTCACCCGTAGAAGAATGTCCAGAAGGCCCACAGACCCGAGAGGTAGACGATCTTGGATCGCCACGTCTTCTTGATGTAGCCAAGCTCCTCCTTCGTAGATGCCTTTGCTACCATCGGGACCCGAGTGCCATCCGATCTTACGACATGTTCCAGAGGCGTGATGAAGAAGGCAAATGGAAGCCTGGATGGACCGTAGTCAGCAAAGGAGCACTATGTACTCGACCACACTCACGCCAGGCACTCGATACACATGAAGACGATAAAAGTACTGGGAGAGACACCACCTTCGACCCCCGGCTCGTGATTCTGCGCAAGACTGTGAGGATTGCATCAGCCACAACCAAATGAAGGGTACAAACTGCTCACCTCACCGCGCCTCCTACCAGCTGGCCCAGGTTACGCGAAACGATCCACAGAGCGAGGTACTTTCCACGAGCGCCACTAGGCGCAATAGACATGACTGTCGCAGACTCTGCGACATACCAACAACCAGTCCCCAGTCCTTCCAGCAGCGAGCCCACAATGATAAACTGCGCCATTGGTCAGAAGCAATCCACATCTACATATATTGGATTAAGCTACTCACCCACTGGTTCCCATATTTGCTGTTGGTATAATAGGACGCTCCTCGGAAGGGGAACGATATGGCGCCAATCACAAGAGCCCACTTTGTTCCCAGTTTGTTGACGATAGGACCTCCAAGGAAACAGACTACATCCGGATGTCAGGTCAAGAGGTTCACATATTTGGGTACTTACCCAGAGCCAAGACAGAGTAACTTATGGCATTCGCAATATTGTTGGTAGTCGGTGTAGCTAAACCACCTCCACCCAGACCTGCGAGGGTCAGCCACTCTTCTGACACACGCAGTCTTTACTCACCAGCAATCGCGTCGGCCATGGCTGGGCCCGCTGTAGCCTGGATAGATATGAGAATCATCTGAGTGAGACTGTGATTGCGGATCCGCTTCCAGAGGGGGACGGTCTTGCGATAGTGGTCCATGTCGACGTTCTCCTCGCCATAGGAGTCTTCAGGATCGAGGGGGAGGGCACCGATACCTAGAGTATCATTGTGGCAGCCAGTGAAGGCGTCCTGGAGGGGTTTGTGGGGTGACATGGTGGACAGTTGGTTGGTGGACAAGAAGAAGTGCCGATTGAATGACTATGTATAATGGGTCTGCCATACTTGTTGCGGAAGGAGCGCCGCTTGCGGTTGGAAATGAGTAGGTGATTGGCCCGAACCATACTCATCTCAGCTGATACCGGAGCTGTCCGGAGTCCATCTATGATAACGACGGAGGGGAGGGGAATTGACCGAAGTTACCGATCCCTAATAACCGGTCACCTGCTGATAGCTGATAAGCTGCTCGCTTGAATCAAAATGCGGGAACCAAATCATCGCAGGAATCAATTGAAGGCCGCGATCGCGAGGTCCAGGTTTCGGAAGGAAAAGTACATAGTGACGGACAAGACCACGGAAAGGCGCAGGAGCTAAGTCATCCAGTAGACCATCAGCCGGGCCAGAGGCCATGTCCATGACACCCTCGTCGAAGACAACACTGCGAGCAACCACAATCTCCTTCTTTGCCGGATCCCACAGGCGATAAGCCTTCTGAGTAGTGCTGTAACCGAGAAGCACACAGCGGTAGGACCGAGGAGCGAGTTTGTGAAGACGTTTCTTCTTGTGAACATGAACCCAACCGACACACCCAATGACACGAAGATGCGAGAGATTGGGAGGTTGACCGAGGAGCATTTGAAAGGGAGTGGTAGAGATACTGCGCGAGGGCGACCGATTTTTGAGATAGACGACAGTAGACATAATAGCGGGCCATAGGGTCGTAGGAAGATGGGCAGCTGACAAAAGGGAGATACCACGTTCCACAATGGTGCGATTCGCACGTTCAGCAACCCCGTTCTGCTGTGACGAGTAGGGAACAGTAGTCTCATGGCGAACACCCAACCCAGACAGGAAACCGTCGAACGCACGACTGATGAACTCCCCACCGTTGTCGGACCGAATCACCCGGACACGACGAGCATGTTGACGTTCAACGAGCGGAAGCCATTCTTGAAAACAGGCCAGTGCATCGCTCTTCTTCTTTAACGCATAACCCCAAGTCCACCGAGTATGGTCGTCCACCAGAACCAGCAAGTATTTCTCTCCGGCAGCACTAGCCACTCCCATCTCGCAGATGTCTGTATGCACAAGAGCAAGGGGAGTGTCAGCGCGGGATTACATTCATGTATGCACTGGGATAGAGCCTTATCAAAGCACCTAGGTATCTCTTAGAATGTACTGAAAGTATACATGCCGTTGCAAGTGTCGAGCAAGACCTCGTAAGCCGGCACTGTTGAGGGTCTTACAAACGCCGCCAGTTAGAAGTATTCGAAACGGCGGCGTCTTGCGTCTGTCCCCTACATTCATGTAATTTGGAAGGTATCAGAGCTGGTTAGCAGCATCTTGGAGCAAGTCAAGTAATGCTGTTCTGAACAGCAGTCGGCGGCGATCCCTTGTCCATGCAATGTACGATGATGACTTCGGACCAGGCCCTCGCCTGGCATCGCACTCATGTAAAGTTGAGTGTATCGAAGCATGCCATGCATAGAGTAGTGTTTACAGCAGGCTGCCAAGACAGCGACGTTAAATGAAAACCGTCCATGATTGTAACGCGTTGACCAGGGGGCCTTCGTCAGCTCTGAGCAGTCAACGCTGACATGAAGTCCATATCCTCCTGATTGGAGGGATCCAACATGGAGAGTATCCCTTCCTCTTCCCCCTCAGACTCCCCTTCATACAAATCCGTATTTTCTTGATCTGATAACCCTTCTCCCTCATGATATTCCACCCCAGAACCTCTGATTTCACCTCCAACGAGCTCTCCGCTGCTTGACCGAACAATGACTGGGTGCCTATGGAAGCGGACGATGAGGGTCGAGCGGACAATTGGGAAGGCTGCTGAGGAGTGACTGAGCGCCTGGTTTCGGATTGGGAGGAAGGACTGGGATGTGGCTCGTTTTCAAAGGCAACGCCTTTGCGTTTGCCAGCTTGCTGTAATGACTGTGCTGTCCCAAGAAGACCTTGAAGGGCTCGATGGGCGATAGTAAGTCGATACTGTGCTTCGCGTGTGCACGCTCGTCGCGGGTTCGCGATTAGTTCGTAGTGTCTGTAAGGTGAGATGCGTAGAGGTTTGTAAAGAAGCAAGCTCGTGGTTTGATAGAGGGAAGAACAAAAGGAATGAAGGAGGGGAATCCCCAGACCTTCACCTTATATGCATTGGACGCTACAGGCAACAAACAAGAGAAAGCTAGGGTGAAGAGAGTTACATAAAGATTTTGAAACTCATTGGTGCTATGTACAGGGCTCTACGTAAGACGATGTCGAAATGAGGGAAAAAGACTTAACGGCCCGACTCGCC
This sequence comes from Cryptococcus floricola, assembly GCA_006352305.1. Taxonomy (NCBI): domain Eukaryota; kingdom Fungi; phylum Basidiomycota; class Tremellomycetes; order Tremellales; family Cryptococcaceae; genus Cryptococcus; species Cryptococcus floricola. The sequence continues at coordinate 1,379,764 of CM016931.1, read as the reverse complement.
AAAGCTAGGGTAAGCGGGACTGAAAAGCGTCTATAAGGGGATATGGCCCTGGTAGACCGGACGGACAGGCCTTCGGCGATAGGCGGTGTGGCGGTTCGTGTAGTGTGGTGGCAGGCTCGCTACACTTGCAAACGAATCTCTGTCAACGCCGCAGTCACTTCTGGGTCATCCAGTATCTCCTGTGTCTGAGATGTCCAAAGAGACACCAGCGAATCCCCGATGCAGTAGTTCTCCAAGCGCTCGAGATGGCGTTTCTGCTTTTTGATGAAGTATCCAGTCAATCGAGAGATTTGGTGATGATCCAGCCCTGCGATAGGTCCAGATTGGCCGGCGCTATCTTTGAACGCGCATCAGTGAGTATACTGATCATTGGGTGAAGTTGACCTACTATCTGAGCCACCCACAGAACCCAAACTATCGTCCGTCCTGTCGCTCAACGACTGACCAGCACTCGCCTGTAAAGCGGACCTCTTCTGCTTCCACTCCTCCTCGCCCTGCTCAATGTTGAGACGCCGCTTAGAAATCCAGCGAATCATCCTGGCGGTCTCAGCGTGGATTCGGCGTAGTTCTTCCTTCGATCGATTCATTGTATGGAGCGCGTTGTGACTGGAAGGGAAGGGGGAGACAGAGCTCTTCCCCATGACGCACCCTTCACAGAGACCAGGATCCGGACCAGAGGACAAGCTCGCACCAACGCTCAAGCGAGAGAGAGTGCTCTTCACAGCGTCGATGGCAAGGTGGCCAAGACGGCGGTGCCAGACAGCAAGCGAAGCAGTAGCAGGACGGCGACCAGGAGCACCAGTGGACACAAACGCAGGAAGAGCAGGAGTGGGCGGACGGGCAACCTGGAGAACCCAAGAGTTTGCAACAAGCTGGGCGCGCAGAAGGGCAGGGTTGGAGGGAGCACCAATCATCCCAGTACCAGCCTCGAGGGTTTGACGATAGCCAAGGGCGTTGGACGGGTTCGCCGACAAGAGGTTGAAGCCAAGGCCAGGGACCACGAGAACATGGTCGACAACGACAGGGACACCAAGATGGTTTAGGAAGGTGACCCGCCCCACCCTAGAGACAGGGAGACACGCCCGATACCCATTGGGTCCAGATGTTTGAGTATAACCGGTCGGGACAAGGACTTTGTCAATCCGTCGGCGAGGTTGAGTTCGGACTTGACGTATTCGAGACGTAGGTCGCCTGCGTTAATACGCTCGCGAACCCAGTGATAGATGACGTCGATGTGCTTGGTTCGTTCGTGGGAGCAGTTTTGCTGGTGTGCCATGGCTAAGGCGGCTTGGTTGTCGGTTTTTAGCAGGGTAGGTAACGATTGATTCGCTCCTAGAATGTCAAACAACCAGCGTAACCATACGATTTCGCGACAAGCGCTGTTGGCGGCCATATACTCGGCTTCGGCGGTCGACCGAGCGACCGAGCGTTGTCGCCTGGACTGCCAACTGACGGGCCCGCCGAGGAACATGGAAATAAAGGCGCCTGTGGACTTTCGAGTTTTGCAGTTAGCATAGTCTGAGTCCGTGTACAGTACCAGATTTCCGTCCGCCGATATACTCTCAGCTTGGACCACCATGGGACCGGACGGAGGACGGACATCTTCCACCCAGGAGGGGTCACCGGTCATGTGCTCCCCGGCGCCGGTGTCGAAGATCCAGATCGAGGAGGCCGAAGGGGAAGCAGGACCGGAGGAACGGGAGCCAGACAGCAGGCCGCGAACGATGGTGGCGAGGGCCGGGAGTCGAGAATACTCGACCACCCGCGCAACACGCCCTGGAACCTTCGCACGCGCGTCCCTAGCCAAACGAGAAGCCACTTTCCTAGCGATAGCGTCGGGAGCCTTACGTTCAGGACAGTGCGGAGACCAATGGGCCGGACTCTGACAGATGTCGCAGGGGAAGTCTGCAGACGGGACACGAGCCGGATACACAGAGGCGGCCAGCGCCAGAGGGGCAGAAGTCGACGGAGACACAGGGTGCGCAAGCGCCAGAGGAGCAGAAGTCGGCGGAGACACAAGCCTCTTTTTGTTGGCGAGGTAAGAAGGATCTTGGAAGCCATTCTGCGATGATAATAGCACATGCGTGTGCTGCGTCTGAGTGGTAGTGATGGATCTTGGAGCAGGGAGGAGGCCGCGAGCGCCAGAGGGGCAGAAGTCGACGCAGCACGGCGACGGTGGTTGTCGTCACAGTATGGTCGCGATAGTAGACAGGGGTGCCGAAGGGACGGAGATGAGCCAGCGAGATAGAAGTTCCAGTCCACAGTTCTTGGGGTATCAGATGCTGAGGACCTATGTCGAAGTCGAAACGCTTCGTAAACGGCTTCGGCTTGCGCATTGGTCTTGCTGTCGGCCTTTATCTCCTTCTCTGTCAACTTCGAGGCAGCCACCTGGTCCCAAACAAGGCGTATGCCCGCCTGGAGGAGACTCTTCCACGGAACTCGCTGATAGACCCTGGCATCGTTGCCGTGGATCTCTTGGTAAGTGTCGTCTTCAGCAAAGTCAGCAGTTGGACCTCTCTCATGAATGAACAAGTTTACTGAATCGCTGCTTCAGTTCTCGCTTGCAGTTTTCCTTTTTGCTGCCGTCGCGAACCTCTGCAAGTATGTCAGCTCAAGTAATGGAAGCCAGACGTCAATGGGATCATTGCAGACTTACGACCCTCTTGTGCGGATGCTCGTGTTTCTGGTATGCCAGGTTGCAGCGCCTCGACGCCCCCCTTCAAGTAATTGCCCATCTTGACCATCAGTTCGTGAGGATTCATGATCCTTTGCCTCGACACAAACTGTACAGCATTGTGGCTGACCTTGATATTCTGGAGGGCGTGGTCGTAAGGATGCGCAGACGCAAATACCAGAAAGGAGCCGACTTGGGCGTATTGCGCCATCCTGGCCATCTGTACAGCTTGTCAGCCAGAAGGAAGGTGAGTGAGATAGAAGCAACTTACACATGCCTCAATGTCCGAGACTTGTTCTTCGACATACGCATGTCGACCATCCTGTGAGAGGCCGGTAGCACGTTTGATCTCCGCATTCGCCATCGCCCCCTTCAATCTCGCAAGGAGCACATCCTCTCCTACCCTCTCAACCTCCAAATTGTATAGGTCGCGCATTGTCACTGTGCGGCGGGCCAGTTGCTGGTACCTTGGAAGCATGTCCGGGTTTTTTGGGGACGTAAATGGGGGCGGCTGAGACAGGTATTAGATGACAGCGAAGGGCAAATACAAATGACTTACAGGCTTTGTGCTCCGCCCACAATTGCTTGCCCTCGGGGCACATGTTCCAGAGCTGCCATGCGGTGTAAAATCATTCTGGCTCTGGTGACAACATTTGGTTCCGTCCCGTCGGCCATCGCTGACTTGTGACTTCGTTCTTTCGTTTCATCACCGTTGTGCAAGATCACCTGTCAAACCAGCAAACGGGGAGGATATACACCAGCAGTGAATCCAAGACCCGAACTGTGCCCGAACGCGACCCGGTTTGCCGCCCTCGACTAGACGACTAGCTTAATTCCACACTCGCCATGTCTTTTCTCATCTCCTCCCTCCTCGCCTCCTTCCTGCCCTCTCAAATCACCATCATCCTCCTCCCTCATCTCTCCTCCAACCTTCCAACAATATTCCCTCCAGCTCCAAAAGGCTCACCAACGTATGCGAGGAATTATAGAGTGGCTTTCACGGGGGTGATATGTGTATGGCAAGCGTATACTCTCGCAAAAGGCGGATTAGGGGGTGAAGGATGGTACGGGCTCTTAGGAGTCACGAAGAGCGCAGATGAGGATGAGCTTAAGAAAGCTTTTCGGCTGATGTACGTGCCCACAGATGTAAAGCTGAATCCCCCTCACCCGATTGTAACACAGAGCAAGGCAGCATCATCCAGATAGAGCGGGGCCTGGAAGCGACGACTTCTTTATCACTGCGCGTAAAGCCTATGAGACACTCTCGGATCCCGTGAAGCGTTATGCTTATGATAGGTGATTTCAATGCCTTGATGTAACAAACCAGAGCTGATCATCTGTGAAGATTCGGTCCTCAGATAGTCGATTGGAAAGCAGCGTCCGTTAGGGAATACATCTACACAGGACTGCAAGGCTCGTTAGGCTTCTACATTGTCTCTGGGATTATCATGTTTGCCCTAGCTAGTAAGCTTCCCAACATTCCAGCTCTATTGTCCGATCGCTGACTCTATCAAAGTTATTGGCAAAGCGCGCGCAGGATCATACGTGAGTCTCACCTATCCTTACGACCCAAGCTGACCCTTCCAAAGTGGGTTCATACCCTGTTTGCCAGTCTACTAGCCATAGAGCTCTCCCTCATACTCTCCCCAGCCCTTTACGCCCCATCTGCTCTAGTCACGTTCTTCATTCCCAGACAACTACTGGCTATGCCGCAATATCTACAAATCACCCTCTTGCACCGACTATTCACCGCGTTATCCATCACTATATCTCAGCTGGCTGGAGTATGGAGCGGAGACAGTAGCCTGAGTAAAGCTAGGGAGGAGCAAGAGTGGCAATTGGTGAATGACATGTTGGTACGGATGAATGAACAGGGTACGTCTCGCCTTGTATTTCCATTGATCGTTGCTGATGATCTTTGAAACAGCACAAGAAGAGTTTCACGCAGACATTATCCCTCTTATGTCGACCGGTAACCCTCACCAGATGAGCGAGCTCATTCAGGACTCGATGGAAAATGGTACGATTGTTTCCATTTCTGTGTATGTCTGTACTTACAGCTGTTTAGTGCTCTACGACCGCATCCTCCAATCCCACCCCCAAATACGAGACACATACCGCGAAGCCCGTATACGAGCATACCAATCCCTATCAGGCCCTGCACGTACTCGCCAGCCGGCCAGCAGACCCTCACCGGCTCCTGCAAAGATGCCGCCACCACAACCCATCAGGATCAGTTTAGAAGATCAGTTAAAGGTAGCGGTGGATGTGCCATTACCACCAAGTCCGCCGCCTACGCCAAAGATGAAGCCGAGAAGAAAGCTGAAGAAGTGAGAGCTTGTATTATGTCATGCATTTTCCATGGGTTCACGCATCTGTCTCTTGTCCTGTTCACGTTGAGCGCTGTTGCATGGTAAGATATGGTCGTCAAAGAACTGATCAAGTCCATATCTCTTATTTAATATGTGGCCTGTCAGTATACCTGATAGTCATTTCAAGACATGAATACGAACAACGAACAACATATAGAGACGCCTGTCGAAATCAGTCGCGTCGCGTCGACGCTGCGGCCTCCGTCAGGCCTCCCTCCACCTCAGATTCGCTTTCTGCAATCCTCTCTTCGTATTCTTCTAACTACGCCGCAAGTATGCCAATTCCGCCCCCCTCGCCCCTCCCACCAAACAGGAAATCGCTCACCCTCCTCCTCTCCTCCCTCCCCTTCCTCATCACTTTCACCCACATCTTCCTCTCGCCCTATACCAAAGTCGAAGAGAGCTTTACGCTGCATGCTGTCCACGATGTGCTTGCGTACGGCTTTGGCAAGGATGGCTTGAAGAACGCAAGTCTCGATTCATGCAAAAGGGAGTGTGAAGCTGACAGGGGAGATTGGTGTAGTGGGATCATATCACGTTTCCGGGTGCTGTGCCGAGGTCGTTCCTCCCGCCTATACTACTCGGCTTGATGACATACCCATTCTCTGCCCTCTTTGTGGCTCTCGGTGTAATCAAGACCAAGATCGGCGTTCAGTTACTCGGTAAGCCTTGCTTCCACGCTCCCCTTCCTAGTTACTAGCTCACTTGAACTCGAAATCAGTTCGTCTCATCCTCGCCTCCTTCTTCTCACTCTCATTCAACCACCTCGCTGCAAGTCTGCAGATTGTATACGGTACTCCATCCCGTATATGGTTTACTCTTCTAAGCTTGGGAAGTTTCCACATGCCTTATTATGCGGGAAGGACGTTGCCCAACTTTACGGCTCTTCCTGGTGGTAAGAGACCGAAACCACGCTACCACAGGGAAGCTATGGCTGACTTTCGACTCAGTGTTATGGAGCATCTCTCAGGTTATTCGCTCGGAATCTTCCCCCACTGCGAAAGAAGGCCAAACGCAACTGCGCAACGCAATCATAACCCTCACAGCGCTCGCGACTATTGTCCGCCTTGAGCTCGCATTGTTTGTGTTACCCCTTGCTTTGAGCTTGGTAGTGCTCGAACGGGCAACTATCGGTCAAGTAATCCAATGGGGTCTCATAGGAGGCTTTGGTTCCCTGGGTGAGCCCATCATACACTCAACGAGTATCGCTAATGTAAGAACCAGCCTTCACATCTCCCATCGACTACACTCTCTGGCTCTCAGCCCTCTCCCACCCAGACTTTCCCTTCAACTCCCCATTCCAGCTACTCTGGCCCGAGCTTTCATCCCTAATCTACAACGCCCTCGAAGGCCACTCCGAAGAATGGGGCATCATGCCCTTCCACTACTACTTTACAAACTCTATCCCGAAACTGCTTGTCGGCAACTTTGCCTTGGTCGGGCTTGCCGGCGGGCTCTGGGCATTTGCCAGACTAGGAGGTCAAAATTTGGTACGACAAGTGGGGTGCTGGGATAAGAGTCGTGCTGGACGAGGTGTCGGGCGGATACTGACCGTCTGGGGCTTGAGTATCAGCAGTGTCCTCGTTGGCCTGAGCGCACTGGGCCATAAAGAATGGCGCTTCATCCTCCCTATCCTGCCCATCTTACACATCATCTCCGCCCTATCGGCTTCTAACCTCTGGTCCCTCCCTCCGCCTTCATCCTACCTCCGCCCCCTTGCTCGGCTCGCCGTCTTGGGCCTGCTGGCGGTCAATCTGCTGGCTACGGGTGTGCTGACGTTTTTGAGTGTCAACAATTACCCTGGAGGACAAGTGTGGCAAGCCTTAGAAGCGGCCGGTGTGGCGGAAGGGGAAAAGATATGGTTCCCTTCGTACCCTCTGCAAACGGGCGCGACGCTGTTTACGTTCACGCACGACCATGCTGCCGGGCAGGGACTTGGCTTTTGGCCTGCTTTACCGGCGGCGGAAGAGCCGAGGTGGGTGTATGACAAGAGCGAAGGAGTAGATGTGAGTAGTTTGCAGTGGAAGGACGGGGTGGACTTTGTGGTGACAGGTGATTGGGATGGATTGACAGAGGATGGGTGGGAGATGGTGGCTGAGGTGGGAGGGTTGGAGGGCGTTGGCAAAGCACCGGGTCAATACAAGGTAGAGGCGAGATGGGGCAGAAAGCTGGCCATCCTCAAGAAAGACTAATGTAACTCGTAACCACATGCAGCATTAAAAGGCGTTTCATATATACAACCGCTACATAGCGTGTGCATACTCTACTACTGACACGCTCGCCCAAACGCAATAAGCTTCTTAAAGCTTCTGCATGGCAGCAATGTCGGTGGACTGGACGTAGTCCTCGATCTCCTGGATCTCCTCCTCGAGGTCCTGGAGAGAGATCTTGTCGTCCTCAATGACGAGGGTGATCTGAAGCATCTTGATACCTGAGTGGAAAAAAAGTCAGCGTGATCCTTGCCTCGATAGAGACAAACTAACCGTAACCGACGGGGACAAGCTTGGAAGCACCCCAGACAAGACCGTCCTTCTCGATAGCCCTGACAGCAGCCTCCATCTCGGCCATGTCGGTCTCGTCATCCCAAGGCTTGACCTGGAGAGTGACGACAGACTTGGCGACCGCGAGAGTCTTACCGGCAGCGAGCTTCTCCTGGGTCTTAGCGTCCTTGGCGGCGGTGTACTGGGCGACACGCTCGGCCTTGATTCGCTCAGCCTCCTCATCGGCCTCCTCGTCGTCAGAGCCGAAAAGGTCGACCTCGTCGTCGTCGTCCTCGGCAGCGGCGGGGGCGGCGGCAGGGGCAGAGGAAGAAGAGGCACCGAGGGTGATGGGAGACTTGCCGGCGGGGAGAGAGGCAAAGTCGGCAGAGTGGGAAGCAATGTGCTTGTACCACCTCACGACGTGGGAGAAGGCGGGGGCCTCACCGAGAGCCTTGAAAAGCTCGACATCGGCGGTGGTGGGCTGGTTGCTATCTTGACTTGTCAGCCCGTGCGCTCATTCGTGATGGTCCAGGACACAAAAAGGCAATAGGGGAAGGTGATAAGGGTCAGTGGGTTTGGAATGGTTGTATCTTCAATGCGAAAGGCGCGGGGTCTTAAGCCGCTGAGCTCGGAAACACGGACCAAAACGGTAGATCATCATAGAAAGGAGAAGGGAGAGAGGGAGAGCGGACATGGACTCACCCGTCGACGTAGGACCTGGAGGCGAGGTGCTGGTCGAGCTGTTTGAGGTCAGAGATGGAAGCCATTTTGAAAGAGGTGGGGGAAAGATGTTCACTTTGAAGCGTCCGTTCAGTGCAGGGGAAAAAGTTTGCGGCGTTTCTGCCCGTGTGGCATTATACAGGCGGGGATCGCCGCCGCATCTCTACGAGCTATTGAGCAGCGGAGACTGCCGCCACCGTATACTTTTCCCTACCCACCAACACCCGCATACCAAAATCACCTCCCACAAGCGTACTATCGCCCAGGCCGGAGCTCCTGCTACCACCGCTGAAAACTTCAAAAAGAAGCGCACCCGGACCCCCAAAATCGACCAGAAAAGCGCGCGTCGCGTCAGCCATGCAATGACCGTCGAACAGCAAATATCCGTCATGCCCGTGGCCCAAATTCCACCCGAAGAGCGACAAGCAGCAGAACAGCCACCTGATCTGCCAACGACCATAGTCGTCGCCCCTCCTACCCCCGTTCCCGCCCCATCATCAGCGCCTCCCACTTACACCTCCCCCGCGGGCGTCGTCCTGACATTCCAGAACGCCGGCCATCACCTCTCGCGATGGTTCCAAGCCTCGGGGCATACCCCTACATACAACATGGAGGATGTCCTCCCTCCTGGAGTTGAGGAAGCTCCTATATCCAAAAAGGCGGCCAAGAAGGCGAGGCTGGGTGAGGCTGATGAACCTGCCGCCGCACCCACCGGTCCACCTCTCGGCTCTATGCGGGTATGTACCGTCGACCTCCCCTACGCCGGCTCCGTGCGCTCAGGTTTATGGCCCAACAAGAGTCTTGCCAAGCAGCACGCTTCGTTCGAAGCATGTAAAGTGCTCATGGACAAGGGCGAAGTCGATACTTCTTTCCAGCCCACGCCATCCCACCCCCGGGGCAAGACGTTTGAAGAACGGCTAGAGACCAAGTCGAGGTGCAACTATCGCTGGGAGAGCAGGAAGCTTGCTATACAAGACCAGCTCCCGCAGAGCACGGGTCAGGGTGATTACGAGTACAAGACGACGCCAGAGTTTTGGGGTACCTGCCCGCCTTTCCAGCCCCACCATCTTTGGGCGTCCGTGTTCCAGCTGTCGCCAGATGGCGAAGGGAATTATGACAATCATCCAGAGTGTAGGATGATGTGTCTGATTACGAGCAGACCTCTGCCGTTCTGGTCCTCTGTTGGCGAGACGGTCGTGCGTATGGGCGTGGGCGAGCAGCCGGCGCTGCAGGCCAGTATGCGGTTGATCAACGGCGGAAAGATGGAACCCTTCCAATCTGGCACACTCGAACAAGCTCAGGTATTCACCGAAAAGCTCATGCGGGCCCAGATACAAAAGCCGCTCATGGCAGATCTGGCTCACGTCAAATGGCTGCTCGTCCCTCTCCGAAGGAGCTTCAAAGCTCCTACCAAAGAGATCGTCTCTCAAAACAAGGGCATCAAGCTGCGGCTCAAAGATATCGCCTGGAAAGAGGTTGACGCCGTCACCGATGGGCCTTTGACGATGCCATTCACGCACAACGATATGGACATTCTCCAGCGCCAATGTAAAGATCGCATGAGCACCGTGCCGTCCGAGATGGTTCGCAGAAACTACATTGTCCGTATCCGTACCGACCTCAACCCTTCCTCTCCACACCCCGACCACCCCGAAGAGACAATCCTACAGGCGCTCGAGCAAGATCCCACAACCCTACCCGAACTCTCCGACCCCTCCCAGCCCATACTCGAAGTCGAGCCCGCCGCCCTCCCCAAGACAGGCTCATACATCACCTCCCTCTCCATCCCCGACGAAAAGCGCCCCAAACTCTACCTGATACCCGAGTTTGAACACTGGCACTGCATCCCCTCGAGCGTACACAGGACGACGAGCACGATGCCGTTCTTTATCCATCAGCTGGAATCAATGTTGGTAGCGTGGGAAGCGTCGGAAAAGCTTTTTGGATCGGTGGTGAGGCCAGAGTATGCCCTGCAGGCGTTGACGGCGCCGGCGGGGATGATAGTGAGTAGTTGGACGTACGAGCGGCTCGAGATTTTGGGGGATACGCTCTTGAAGTTCTTTACTACGCTCCACTTTTACCTCGCCGGCGGTGGCGCAGACTGTCAAGACGACCATCTCAAGACATGGCAAGACCGCCACAAGGTCATCTCCAACAAGACTCTGGCGCATAACTGTATCAAGGTCGGCTTGGTGAATTATGTGAGGGACAGGAGGGTGAAGGTGAAGGAGTGGGCGCCGAGGGACTGGGACTTTGATACGTGGGCGGGGGGGACGGCTATGAAAAAGCATCTCAAGACGAGCGAGGATAAATCAGAGTTTAGGAATCTGGGTGACAAGGTGAGTCCCGTCTTGATTCTGGAGAGCCGGGCTGATAATGTACAAGCTGCTAGCGGACGTGGTAGAAGCCATGATCGGCGCCTCCTATCTCCCCAACAAAGACATGGACAACGTCATCACCACCCTGCACAACCTCACCGTCCCTCTTACTCTGTTCAAAAGCTGGGGGGATGTCAAGCATGTCCTGCAGCGGGAGAATGAAGAGGAAGAAGCCAAAGATCCGGATTTGCCGGCGTATATGAACTTTTTCGCGAAAACGAAAATGCAGTATGAGGTGTTTGGGTATACATTCAAGAGGAGAAAGACGTTTGAAGATGTGTTTGTGAGTGACTCTGAATACGTAGATGCTTGAGCTGACTTTGTGTACAGAGCTTGAGTTCAAAAAGAGAGACAAGGATGAAACGGGAGAGGTACAAGATGCTGGGTAACGCCGTTTTGGATGTCTGTCAGTGTAGTCAAGGCTCGTCGGGAACGATGCTGACGCCGGGATAGATATCATCGACTATCTTTATGAAAACCACCCGACCGAAGGCCCTGGTTCTCTCTCCAACATGAAGGCGAGTCCCTTTACACATCCAAGATCTGATCTGACATCTCTCCAGACATTCCGAACCACCGAAGGTCTCCGTTGCGCCCTCGCTGTCGAACTGGGTCTACAAGACCTCGTCATTGACGGTGACGACAGGACTCGACGCGAACTCGGACGCGCGACATACTTTATGAATGAGGCTAGGAAGAAGGCCGATGCGGGGCTGAGCGACGAGGAGCAAGGGGAGGTGCATTACTGGGAGGAGGTGGCTGTCAATCATGTACGTGTCTACGCTTCTTCCTTCGATATCAAGACTGACAAGGGGCAGGTTACGGGGAGTATCATGGAGATCCTCTTGGGCGCCATCTTGGACGACTCTGACTTTGACCTCGAACCAATCAAAAAGATCTTTTTCGAGAAGATTTTGCCTTTTATCGAAAAGTACTGTAAAGGCCCGGCGAACACTGATATGCACCCCAAGGGGCAGATCACGAGGTGGATGCAGGCCAAGGGGTGTATGATGTATAGTCTGGACGTAGAGGGGCCGAGATTGAGCATTGGGACCTGTACGTAACTCCTCTTGTCAGCAACACACGATACTAACACAGGGAGCAGACAAAGTGCACGACAAGGAAATCGCACGCGAAAGCGCTTTCACGACCCATCTCGCCGTCCGTAATGTCTGCAGTGCGGCGATCCGAAAGCTCAAGGATGAGGGCGGGCTCGAGGAGCTTTGCGATTGCGCGTCATTCAAGAAAGTGTTGCCGGATGACAAGATTGAAGAGATCTTTGGGAAAAGTAGGCGAGAGCGGATGCTGGAGGCGCAGGAGAAGGATGCGGCGTCTAGGAAAGCGTAGGGGTGCGCCTTTTGGTATATAACATGATCTTTATGCAAATGAAGATGGTTTTGAGATGTACACATCGTGTATATAGTGACGTATTGTATAATCTGAGCACAACTCACGCCGCTTAACGGGCTACAGCCGGTGTCGGATTTCATGGCCGCTGATGCAATAGCTCAAGATATCATGTCCATGTGTATGATGCATAAAGATGAAGAGCTTCGCAAAAGACCCGAGTCGTAAATCCCTACAGTAGCAGATTATAAGCGTATGTACAGATTGTTCTACATTACAACACATCCACAGCCCTTCCCGTGCTTCCCATCGTCCTTGCTGGGGACTGGTGGCACTCCTGAACCATCACCACCAACCTTGTTATTCCTCTCAACTTGCGCATTGTTGAATCTCTCCATACTACCCAGATGCTTTTCATATATAGCATCGGTAATACGATTCGTTGTACCAGGCGTGGGCGGCGGAGCCTGAGGCGCACCCCACTGACTAGGACCACCGAACGTATCGTTGCGACCAGCTTGGTTCTGCGTGCGCAGCGATCTCTGAGATGCTGAATGCGACATGTGCTGGCTACTGACTTTTCGAAGCAGCGATTGTTTACGAGTGGGTCCTGGCTGGGATTGGAACCCGGCCTTGGAAGGGGATGGCTGTTCGACATGCTGCTGAGAGCCACGGAGGGCGCCAAGCTCGATACTGTCAGAGTGCTGGGCAAAGTTGGTCGAAGGGGGCCTGAATGGGTTGTCTGGCGAGACTTCGAAAGTGGGCACAAACATTGGCTTGTTGGGGGTACTCATCTGCAGAGGGTCAGTTGAAGCCATAGAGTGTTGTTTTCAACTCACATTCTCGGCCTGTTCAGTCAAAGCCTGTTTCCTGACTATCTTTCTCTTGGCCCATCTGATCGGCAGTCCATCCCTATCCCACTCCACAGCGTAATCTTCTTCACCAAGTTCGCCCGGGTTCGGACTTCCCTTCTCATCGCCCATCCCCAGTCTCTTTGCGACAGTCGGCAAGACTACTTCATCCCAGTTGGCATTCTTGGGCGGAGTATAGCTGCTCTCGGGTGGTATCATATGAGCAGCGAGGCCGAGTCTAGACTTGGACGATGGGAGTGTCTGTGCCGAGCTTGGTGTATGGGGAGAAGATCCAGAGTGAATGTTCATGGAAGCAGAACGAGGACCGGCGAAGTGGTTGTTGGGGGTAGAGATGTTGGCAGGTCGCGAGCTTCCAACACGGTACTTTGGGGTGCCAGCCTGCCCTCTATTGGATGGCTGCCCTATACCAAGCCCATTCGAATCGCCATAACCCCCTTGACCTTTCATGGTAACTGCGCGTTTCCTCGGCTCGGCATATCCACCATGTCCATCTTCCGAGAACCCATGACGCGGCTCTTCCACATCCTCTGCTTCTCTACTATGCCAGCTCTCCTTCCACTGCTCCATCTCTGGTATCTCATGCCCCCTCTGTGCGATACGCAGAGCGTCTTCAGCCTGCATCTTGAAAGGTGGCAGTTCATTCTTGATGAACCCCTCTGTCACTCGACCCCCATCAAAGTTTGGAGAACCCCGGCCAGACGGCTTTCTCTCTCTGCCGATATCAGGCAGTCTCGAAGAGTAGCCTCGTGAAAGACCACCCTCATAGCGCGGATCTCGCGGCTGTGGCGACCGGCTTCGGCTGTTGGCAGCGACAGGTATACCTGATGGCGAAGGCATTCGTGGCACTGGCGATGAGCCTCCTCGATTCAGAGATGGTCTAGAGGAGAGTTGTGACTTTGAGCGAGGGCGAGTAGGTATACGGGATGCAGAAGTCGTGGCGGGCGATCCAGCTCGTTGGGACGGTATGTGGGGCGAACCTTGCGGCGAACCGCGCTGATGGGCTTGAGAGCCGACAGGTGCAGGCGCGTAGGTCTCTGCAGAAGCTGGCGGGTGCCTGCTACTGCGTGGAATGGCACCAGAGGCTGATGGGTATTGTTTCGGTCGCGACTGGGGGTGAGCCTGTGGCTGGTAGTGATGATTCGAGCTGGACTCGTAATTTACGTTACCCATCCCGAGACCAGCAGCAGCAGCGTCGTCAAAGTGCGTGGAAGACAGCCTCTTGGTGAGGTATGCCGACTCTGATTCAAGCCCTATCAATGGGGTCAGCTCTGCGTCTTGAATTTCAATCTTGTCGACCACTGTCGCGAAGAGGACGACCGCCGGCCATCACTCGCTATCTCGATACTAGTGAGCTCACGATTTCTTAGTGTAGGTACTATCTGCTCGTCCCAGTTGCTCCCATGTGCCCCTGATGCCCCTCTAGAGGACGAAGACGAGCCACCAGCAGGCCCGTACGCTGGACGCACGGACTCGGTAGCCAACATGACGGAGGGCGTGATCTGCGTGGGTATATCTCCCGCAGGCTCGTGGGCGCTCTCTAGGTGGATGAGGTGGGCGAGAAGGGGAGGGACCCCTGCTGAGGGTAAGGGGGATGAAGCTGAAGAAAGAAAGAAAGAAAGAGATGCAAGATGTGCTAGTTGACGCTCGACCTTCTCGACAGGCGAGGCAGCGGGCATCACCGACAAACACCAGATCTTGTTTGTACCGTATCCGTATCTCTAAACTTGGTGCATGCCGCAAAGGAGCGCAGAAGTGCAAGGTTCCCGGCCTGGAGAACTTCAATGACCTCGTTCTAGTGGGTACGAACCTCTCGCGAGCGCTAGTCGGCCAGGACAAAGGAGATATCATCACCTTGGCAAGTCACTGATCCTCTGTCAAGTGGCGATTTTTCGCCATGAAAGGACGGCACTGCCCTGAAGTAGAGGATCAAAGGTTGTCGTTTCATAGCCGCAGCGCCACTTCCTGACTCTTCGCTCTTGGTGAGCTGCTTTGTGTTTAGAGAAGAGGGGGCCAGGCTTAGAGGTAAGGGGCTGGGAGACATAGGAAGAGATGTTCCCATGCATCATCATGGATTCCAGGTGAAAAGAGGCTCGTGAACATATAATTCCTCTCCATATGTTGACATTTCCCAACTCTATTCTCAATTCTCATCTTGTGTTCATCCCCTTTCGTCTATATTGATTCGAGTTGACCTCGAATATCTCTGCCACTAGACCCTCAACTCCCGGAAAGTAGAAGCCATTCGATATGGGCGTTTTCATCAAGACAGTGTACCACCCCCTCCTCTCGCAACCCTTCATCTCCCTCGCCCTGACATCCCTCACCCTTCTCCTTCTCGTACTCGTTCTGTTGAGCGTACCCGGTCCCATCAAGGGCATGTACTGGTTCAGCGTACAGGGTGAGGGAGACGGCCCCATGAGCGCTGGCGTTCTGGGTTGGTGTAGTAAGTCGTCAAAGCCGTGGAGCTGTGCCGGGCTGACAGATACCAGTGACGGATACTTCAAACTGCACCTACGCACCCCTAAGCGAAAACGCCTACCTCTCAACAATGATCGACACTGGAGAAGCGCTCACCGTCCGCATCATGCTCCCCCTGGCTTGTTACTGGATGATTGTCGTCTTTGTCACTTGGATCTGTCTCACCATCGCCACCCCGATCGGCTACCGTATCCGTGATCTCGATAGCATCACTCGTCACCTGAGGTTTGCCGTGGCGGAAGCTTGTGTCCTCTGTGTGAGCTTGTTTGGTAATGTGCTTTGTTGGTTGGCATTCGGCTTGGGGAGGGCGGCGTATCTGAGTATTGAGAGAGGCGGGGGTAAGCCCAAGAGCGGGCATGCTATGGAGACGTAAGTGTCTCGGGCGCCTCGCTACCTATCAGCTGACATCAACTTTGTAGCACCGCTGTGGCAGCAGTCATGTCCCTCCTCTCCCTGGGCACAGCCGTCTGGGGTCTCCATCTCCGTCTGAAACAAGCTCAATCTCACTGGCGGGACGAAGCCGTCATGGTCCGTCGTCGCTCAATGGCCCTCTTCGCATCCGGCGCCGTCCGTCCGGAAGATGCCAAGGCGCTCGCAAGCTTGGGCATGACTGAAGGTGCAGTGGAAAAGAGGGGCAGTCAGCGATGGTCTTCCAGCTCTGAAGTTCCTGGATATCCTCAAAGCAGCAATGGATTGCAGCACAGGGGTAGTATGGTCAAGGCCACTTATTCGCCCGAAAGGGATCCAGAGGCGCTTCCTGCTGGTGAAGAGGAAGAACAGATTGACGCCAAGTTGGCCGAAGCCAGGAGGAACTCGATGGACCAAGAGATGATCTTGCGTAGGCAATCGTGAGTCGTGTCTGCAAGTTGGGTGAGTCTGCTGAGCATTTGCAGGGTCAACGATTCCCCTTATGCCGTCGTCAACGGTACGCCCCGGCCCCCAAATTAAGCCCCTGGATCCGCCCTGCTTCAATCTTTCAACCTCAATTCCGCGCCACCTCATGCAGACATGGCACCGAGTGCTACCTCTGCGCTCTTAAAAGGATCACCAACGATGCGACCCATTCTTTCCTGTAGATGTCAGCTTTGGCAATAATACTTGTATTCAGTCGTTAGAGTTGGCAGATGCAGCCCTTGTGTTCCCAGTCGAAAAATGATCATATGGATCGCATGAAACAACCGACTTCTCCCGACTCGATATCGTACCTCTGCCTAACCATTGTCTTTCATGAGAATCACCGCTGGTGGGGCGTTTGTTGTCCTTGAGCTGAGGGAACGCCAACAGCCCCACCATTGGGATTGGGACTTTGGCCCTTCTGCTCCTTCCTGACAGCTTCTTCCCGGATGATATCATCTGCCCGCCTCGTGACTTCGAGCACGTTGGCATCAATCATAAAGTCCTCTGCTGTTCTCTGCTTGACCCATGTGCGGGTGTCGAGGTATTGGAAGGGGCCGCGGATCCAGTTGGGTTGTCCGCTGGAACGGTCGGTCTTGGCGAGATCGATGGAGGGGAGGGAAGGCGATGTAAGCCATGTAGCGAGTTCAGTGTGGTAGCGCCATCCTCGAGCATACCTACAGAATGTCAGTTACCTCATACAGCGAGCGAATTCACGTACAATTCCTCAGCTACACGAAGCTGCAATACATCCTGAGGCGACATGTAGAATGCCAAAAACAGGGTATCTTCGGTAAAGTTCTGCAACTTGCTTTCCACTGGAGGGGCGTGGACGTAATAGCATTGGGGAATGTGGTACGCTTCTTCGATTTGAGGGGGCGGTAAAGAATTGGGGTCGGCCCATGGAGTCACGAATGAGGGATAGAGCGCTCTGCAACATTGTCAGTCGTCTCCCAGACTATATACCATTACTCACTCGTCAGTGTTGACGTCAACACCCAATTCTTCCAGATCCTCGCCAAACACCATCATCCCTCTATCCGTCTTGTTCATATGTATCTGGATCTCATACAACAGCGCTTTCAGCCCCCATCTGTCAACAGGAGAGCTCAGCAGCTGCTGCACTGGTCGCACAACAGGTTCTGAAGGTCTCGGCGACTGTCTTTGCCAAGACTCTGTCGTTGATGGGGGACCGCCCGCGCCCGAGTGAGGATGAGGGGGGTTGGTTGACGGAGTCACGGCCACAGAGTGTGATACGCTCGCGTTATTTGTGCCGTTCGGTAATGGGGCGGGCGAGGAAGGGATTTGGTGGGATGGATTTCGAAGAAAGTTGGTGAGCTGTTGATGTACATGGTATCAGCAAATCCATCTAGCCCTGTTATCCAACACTGACCCGTCCATCTTTTCCATCCCCGTTCCCCAGCGCCGGAAAGTCATCTGCCATCCCTCCGTTTGTCTGGGCGCCGGCTCCGACAGCAGGTCCTGATATCCCCGGTGGAGGTGGGGGTGTCACGCCCGGCTGCTGTTGTTGGGGCTGCTGGAGATACAGTTGTTGCTGTTGCAGATGCGAGTTTTGTTGCGATGAAGCAGTATTCGACCCTTGGGTAGCATAGTTGGTTGTATGTTGAGGGTGCGATCCGAGAGCTGGAAAGTCGCTCGTATCTGCAAGTTGCGCGTTATCAGCCGTGTCCCTCCAGCCTTTCTCGCACAGCTCAAGGATGCATCCTTCTCGTCTCCTCCGTCATGCCACTCGAAACGTACCAGAATTCCTGACACCAAAGCCTGGGGGTCCTGCTCTTGGGTAGCCTGGCATCGCGGCTCTTGATGGGGGCGGTTGCTGGGTAGCTTGCTGTCCTGCTGTGGCGTAGAACATGGTGAGGATGGCTGGGGGTGTATGGAGGAGGGGAGGATGTACTTGAGTCTCCCAGATGCACTATGCCAGCTGAAGTATACCATCAACAGCAGTATGAACACCTAACGGCATTTCCGGCGTTATCCCCCGTGGCACCTTATCTTTCCCATCTTCAATCATTCAAGGTGTCTCTATGACCATCCCTGGCTGCAACATACAGCATGGTGAGTGCATAGCGAGCATTGTAGGGGGTGGGCGCTTACAGCCTGCAGTCCTCTGAACTTCGATACACCGCCAACACCCAGCTCGAACAGCGTGCGTGTATCGATACTTTCCAGAGCTCTTGCTGATCTGCTGTAGTCCACGCCAGGTATACCGGTACTGGACACGCCGATACCACCAAGTAGTGAGCAAACAGTCATCCGTCTCGGGAAAAGTATTGACTGTCGCAGCGAATGGCTCACTCACCAACACCGTGACACCCTCGCCTCCATCGTCGGCCATCCCGCGCTCTTGGGATACTTGTCTGTAGCGGATGGCGAGTCTCAGGCTAGGGAAAGGTTTGAGTTGACAGAAGTGAGTCACTTGGGGAGACTGCGTCCTGTATATGCTGATCATTGTGTAGAAAATGCTGCAGCCATGCGGCAAACCGCCCGCAAAGTCTGAGGAATAGAAGCATGGGCATTGTTGTACGATACGTGTACCGGTACGTTGCAGGAAGCGACCTTTGGCCATGCGCTTACACATTGTCAGAGTATGATATGTATAACTTTACATCCTTGATTTCATGTTACATCAAACCGACTTTACGGCCAGATCAATCTCCAGAATATTCTTGCCGTTCCTAATATCATCAATAGAAGGCATAATGTCGAGGCGCATGAGCTCGGAAGCTTTGGCCACGATCGGATCGCGCTGCATCGTAGCGACAGCGGTGACTTTGCCCTCCTTGGCTTGATACACTGCAAACTACAACCGACATTAGCTTATCCCCAAAGACGAGTCTGACCGCACCTTTAGATCCTTGAAGCTGCCGTCAACATACTGATCGTCGAAACCCGCACCGGTGCCCAGGTAACGAAGCCCCTTGCCAATGGAAGACCAGAAGATGGGGACTTTGGTGTATGCCACCGGGCTTTCGGGGTGGGTGATGGTATGTGCGACTTCCCGGCCCTACACGATATGAGCGCCATCCTCGAAAACAAACGTCGACTTGCGTGGTTACCAGCAACATTCCAATGCTCAACCCTCCTCGGAAACTTGGCAGGGTACTGCACATAATGCGCAATATCGCCAATGGCATACACATTCTCATGCCCCGGCACTCTCAGATACTCGTCAACCTTGACTCCGCCGTCTTCTTCCAGCTTGAGCGTGTCCTTGAGGAAGGAGGTAGCAGGCGCGACTCCGGTGCCCATGATGACGAGGTTGGCAGGGATCGGGTCCAACCCTTCCACATGCACTGCGCCGACATGCGAGGGATCAGATTCAGAAGGGGTGATCTTTTCAATCTTGGCCTTCATGTGGAATTTGATTCCCTGACTCTTCATGCTCTCCATAATCGCCTCGCCGAATTCTTTTCCCAGCAGCTTTTCAAAAGGCACCTCGTCCATGCCCACCAGCGTAACGCTCTTTGGCTTCTTGCCCACAATCGCCACGGCGGCTTCCATAGAGATAAAGCTCGTCCCGATCAAGACGACCTCAGAGTCCTCAGTGAGGGAAGAAGTGATGGCTTTGGTGTCGGGTACATGGCGGAGGGTGAGCACGCCAGAGAGGTCGGCGCCGGGGATGGGGATCTTGCGGGGTGTGCCTCCGGGGGAGAGGATGAGGTGGTCGTATTTGACGTTCGATCCGGAAGAGGTGGACACGGTCTGGGAGTCCAGGTTGACTTTGGTCACAGACTACAGACAGGTTAGCGAGGTCAAGTATGCAGTGAGGGGACTTGCCGTGCCGGGGTAGAAATCGACGCCAAAGGCATCCTTCAGCTCGTCTGGCTTGCGCCATTGAAGCTTGTCGGCGTCGTCAACAAGACCCTTGGACATCTTTGTCCTGTCGATAGGAGCATGGTTCTCTTCCGAAATGACGACGATCTTGCCGACGAATCCGTTCTGATCCACTGTCAGCTGTATCCAGACAGCACTCTCACTCACAATCCTGAGACTCTCAATAGCATGAATAGCACCAGATCCACCTCCAACAATGACCACAGTCTCTTCCGGCTTGCTGCCCTGCTTCGCCCCCTTCTTGGTGATGACCCTGCCGACCTTGGAGGCAACCTCCTTCTTTGACGCACTGACGACGATCTGGCCGTCTTTGGTAGTTGCCGTGAACGACCAGAGAGAGTCGAGGCCGGGGGCATCTTCGACGTCGCCGGTGCGTACGTTGAAGCAGGCTATAGGGTGTTAGATGAATAGATCGGATGGGGTAGACGTACCGCCGTGCCATGGGCAAACGACGCGGCCGTCGTGCGAGAGTACACCCTCTACAAGTTGTCAGCTTGACAACGAGGAATCATCGTCGCATACTTTCAAGGGGAGCGCCATACTACAGTCATCAACAATGGGTCCTCTGACGGTGCGCATCACTCACATGGGTACAGAAGGCGGATGTGGCATACTGGTCCCGGGTTGAGCAATGATCCATCGTGGTCTTGTCACTCACCAGCTGGCCCTCAATCTTTGACACGAGTACTTTGCCGTCTCCAAACTCGACCGTCTTCCTGCGTCTTGTTAGTAGATAACTGTGGGCCCTACTCCACGCACATGTCGCCGTTCTTCAACTCATTCTCGGGCAAGACCGACTTGGTCAACACGTCGTCGTTGCTGGACATTGCGATGGCGCGGGTATTGATTCTGGTGGAAAGTAATGTTCTACGCAAAGGTGGCCAAGCAGGGGGGCGGAGTATATTCCTGAGCAACATGCGAGGGACTGAGAATGGAAATCGGGTGCATACGACTCTTATAGCAGGCGTGGAGACGGTATGGCGGCATGCGGACCTGGCCGGGAGCCAATGACGTTTGAGACAATTCACACCTCGTGCAGGTGCCTCTGTGTGCGCCTTTCCATGGATTCTCTTGCATGGGACACGGTATCCGCGTAGCAGTCATTGGCAGATTATCCCCCCTCTCGCCATCAGTGATGCATGATGCGCGAGCGTGGGAACGCGAATGGTGCTAATCACCAGGTACACGAGATAAGATAAGCATCTCGACGGAACCTTTTTGAGGGCGTCGTTTGCTGGAATGATATTCAGAGTGGCGCTATCCTTCTGCACCACCGTTCCATATCCAGTGCAGAGACAGACGAGACACCAGGGTTGGATCTCGCCATGCCACATAGCTCCAGTACCACACAGACAGTCCCCCACGGCGGCGAATGGAGGCGACTGCATGTACACAGAGTACCTCGGATGGCATCATGGGCAGTCATCAGCCGGTACATGGTAGCGATTCACAAAACACCCAGCTGCTTTTGCGAATTTACAAAAATCCTCTTCACACTCCCAGCCACCCCCGCCCATAGCTCACGACTCACCACGAGACCCACCCCGGCGATGCTTGTTTGTGCCAGAACTGCCACACGGACGGCGTTACCCTATCTCCGAATCGAGCGCACCGCAATGGGGTCGGTGATGCGTGTTACGACGCGACTGTCGGTACGGCTCTCTCATCCTCAAACATCCCCGGCTCATCCAACATGGTGCGTGAGCCCTCCCATGCACCGCTACACCAGACTGACCCCCGCCAGGCCTCCAGCGACCCCAGGGCGAGGAACCTCCTCGCGACCATCGCGTCCGAGAAACGTAATCTCGAAGGTGCCAAGGCCGTCATCCGCGCCCTTGAAGCATCCTCCAAGAATGAGAATGTCATCCGGCAAGCGCAGAACGAAGTCCGCTCTGCGCAAGCTTCTATACAGTACCTCGAGGCCGAGCTCGAGAAGCTGTCGGTATCTGGGCCCAACACGCCGAATAGGGGAGAAGGCAGCAGGCCGGGGCATTTGGCGCCTGGCGGGAGGAGCGAGAGTCATCTACCTGCTAGCCCTAGCCCCAGTGCAAAGGGCTTTGGAAATAGTGAAAGACCGCTACCTCCCCCGCCTCCTGGTGCTGAATCCGACGCGGCCCGGAAACCAGAACAAAAGAACTACACGCAGCTTGGTACGTGACGACCCCGTGTCCACACCACGCGCGCTCATCGTGCTACAGATCTTCTCCGATACGACGCCCCTCTATCCGGCGCCAAAATCACGCGCATGCTCAACCAATTACAATTCAAGCTACAAGTCGAAGAGCAGTACAAGACGGGTATCGAAAAGATGGCTCAGGCGTACAAGATGGAAGGCGATAAGAGACTCAAAAGCGAGACGGATGCGAAAAAGGTGGAGAGTGAAGGCAAGATCCAGTTGTTGAGAAAGGCAAAGAAGAGATACGAGACGCTCGCCAAGTTTGGTGGAGGTGTAGAGGACGATGAAGGTGAGTTTTTGGATTGTTGAGCGACTGCTTACGCGTTTGCAGACCTGGTGCCCGACTCGCAACGCAAGGAGGCGCTCCGGAAACCCATCTCTGGTAACCTCGTCATCTCTCTCCGCGCCGCGCAGGATCTCAACCATCGCCCCCTCCCTCGTCGGTCCTCCAAGGCGTATACCGAGACCACCATTGTCGTCAAGATTGAAGGCAACGAACGCGCCATCTCTGCGCCATCGCGAAACGACAAGTGGCTCGAAGAGTTTAATATTCCTGTTGAAAAGGCCAACGAGGTGGAGATTACCATCTACGACAGTGTCGCACCTGGTGATTCGGCGCCGATAGGTATGCTCTGGCTTCGGGTCAGTGACCTTGTAGAAGCTATCCGTCGCCAGAAGGTTGGGATTGAGGGACAGGGTGCTGGATGGGTGACGGCTGCGACTGCGGCGACAATGAGCGGGCCTCGAAGCAGCGGGACAGCGCCAGACTCTGTCACATTGCACAGCGCGGGGACGATGCGTGGCAAGCCGGATGGAAAGGCGTCCGAGGGGATCAGTGGATGGTGGTCTGTCGAGCCTGCTGGTGGATTGCAGCTGCGACTTGATTTCGGTGAGTCGAGAGTACCATGTCAAGGTCGCGCTGACATCGTACAGTCAAGGATACGGTTGCTGGCGCGCGTCGGCCATACGAGGCCCTTGGACGTCAAGGTGCCGTGCGTATGCGCAAGGGCGAGGTGCACGAGATGAACGGCCATCAATTCGTTCAACGGCAATTCTACCAGCCCATCATGTGTGCGCTGTGTCAAGAATTCTTGCTTACGGGCGAAGGATACCAATGTGAAGACTGTCGATACGCGTGTCACAAAAAGTGTTACCCGAAAGTCGTCACCAAGTGTGTCAGCAAGTCGGTTGCGGATGGAGAGGGCGACGAGGAAAAGATCAACCACCGCATCCCTCACAGGTTTACTGCGTATACCAACATGTCTGCCAACTGGTGTTGCCATTGTGGTTACATGCTGCCATTTGGTCGTAAAAACTCTGTCAAGTGTTCCGGTATGTCTTTTGCTTTATTTTTGTGAGCTGTACTGATTCGGGACAGAATGTGCTCTTACGTGCCACCAAACATGTTCTCATCTTGTCCCCGATTTCTGCGGCATGACCATGGAAATGGCCAACCTGCTACTCAAAAACCTCCGCGACATCAAAACCACCCAAACCCGCCGACCGCACACCCCCAGTCCCTCGACTACATCCGTCTCTACCCTCCCTTCCTACCACTCGCAAGACAAGGTGCAACCTGCGCAGCCACCAGCCCAGCAGCCGAGCGGGTACGACAACATTCGCCCGGCGGGTCCTTCTGGTGGCAGGCCGATGCCGCAGTTGCCGCCTATGCCCGTTTCGGACAGCAGGATCAGTATGGAGCATCCTTCGCAAGATGGATATGCGCGTATGCCTGCTGTAGCTCAGCAGCCCCAACAGCAGCAGCAGCAGCAAGCTCCTCCCCGTCCCTTACCTCCTACTACCCAATTCCCGCAAGCCCAGCCTGCTCCTCAGCAACAAGTGGCCACCCGTCTCCCTGTTCAAACCCCCGCGCAGCCTACTCAACCCCTCGCGACGAGAAAGCGCAAGGTCGGGCTGGATGATTTCAATTTCCTGGCTGTGCTGGGTAAAGGAAATTTCGGTAAAGTCATGTTGGCAGAGGAAAAGGCGTCTAGCAGTCTGTATGCTATCAAGGTATTGAAGAAGGAGTTTATCATTGAAAATGATGAAGTTGAGAGGTACGTATCATTATTCTCGAATTGAGTTTTGGTTAACGAGAGCAGTACGCAATCTGAAAAGCGAGTCTTCCTCGCCGCTGCGCAGGAACGACACCCCTTCCTGCTCGGTCTCCACTCGTGTTTCCAAACCGAGACCCGAGTCTACTTTGTGATGGAGTACATCTCTGGTGGTGACTTGATGTTGCACATCCAGAAGAAGCAATTCACCCTGCGCCAAGCCAAGTACTATGCGTGTGAAGTCTTGCTGGCATTGCAATACTTCCATTCCAAGGGCATCATTTATCGAGACTTGAAGCTAGACAATATCTTGTTGACCCTGGATGGGCATGTCAAGGTTGCAGACTATGGATTGTGTAAGGAGGAGATGTGGTATGGCAAGACGACGAGCACGTTCTGTGGTACCCCCGAGTTTATGGCGCCCGAAGTGAGTCTTATAATTTGTAAAAGTGCTGGGCTGACAAGTCGCAGATCCTTTTGGAGCAGCGATATGGCCGTGCGGTTGATTGGTGGGCGTTTGGTGTGCTGACTTATGAAATGTTGCTTGGGCAGTCGCCGTTCCGAGGTGAAGACGAAGATGAGATCTTTGATGCGATTTTGGAGGACGAGCCATTGTATCCCATCACCATGCCGCGCGACGCCGTGTCGCTCCTCCAACGGGTACGTCTGTTCACATACATTGGGACTATGCTAATACTCTACAGTTGCTGACGCGAGACCCCGAACGCCGTCTGGGCGCCGGACCCGGCGACGCCGAGGATATCAAAAAGCACACATTCTTCCGCGACGTCAACTTTGACGACGTCTACCACAAACGCACACCGCCGCCATACTTTCCGACAATTGGGAATGCGACGGATACGAGCAATTTCGATAGCGAGTTTACGAGGGAGCAGCCGACGTTGACGCCGGTGCATACGCAGTTGAGCGAGGCGGATCAGAAGGAGTTTGCTGGGTTCTCTTGGGTAAGTGCGCCATACGATCAGAAAGGGTGGTTGCTGATCAGCTATAGATTGCCCCGTGGGCTGCGGCTCAGGCGTAAGAGTAGGGCTTTGATACATATTAATTTGATTCTTCTGTTGGTCGTTTAAGGCGGGTAGAAATAGAAGGTAATACGAAGTGAGGGGCAAATTGTGTATATTTTCATGACTCTATGAACGGATGGCATCATTTTGTGCGGTGCCTACGGAAGACGACGGGAGAGTACAAGTTGATACGGGACTGAGATATGATTCCGTCCTGTGGAGGCGAACGAGCTGAGCAAGAGGGCGGTGCTGATTAGCAGCCTCTGACGCCATCGCCGACGCAATTGAGATCTCATCTTGGGTTTGTCGAGTTGATACGGGACGCGCTGTTCTACGCTGGTTTGTACGATATTCCGAGGTGTTCTAGCGCGGAGAGGAGCGCTGTTTGGTTCCGCCACTCCTGCGTGGTGTCTGCTGGGGTTGCGTGATGCGGTGGATACGATGCATAGAGAGCAAACGTACATTCACTTGGCATACTCTGCGTCAAGGCATGCATAGATAGCAGTGATGATGATTTATGTGGAGTAAAAAGATATGCCGAGTCGTCATCACTGCCGAACACCCTGAGAATGACTCAATAGCAAGCCGAAGAGGAGCCAGGCACCGCAATCGGCAAGTGACAGTACGTTGCGTCATGCTGCTTCTTTTTGGCCGTTGTGTATAAAACTGTGTGCTGTCTCTGCTTCCGTCTCCCTCTGCTCCCCCACCCGTGTGCTGTCCCGATCTGCTACCTTTCCCCCACCTGCGCCCTCTAGGACACCGTGTACGCCGCACCACAGCCAGAGCCGGGGCCCAGCGATGTGCACGTTGGCCCTCCCCCGCACGGGCACCTCGTAGCCTCCCCAGAACGTACGTCGCCCACAAACAAACACGGCTGACCCACAGCGTACATACATAATCCCCCGATCTGGCGCCAGCTGCCCCTCATGCCCCCCGACGCCTACTACAACGTCTACCACCCCAGCCCACGGCCCAGCCTCGACATGGCCTATGCCCTCCCCTACACCCCCATCCGCTACGACCACCGCCCATTCGTTACCCCAGACAGCTACGGCTCCGGCGACGACGGCTGGGGCGACAAGCGTAGAGACACCGACGACTACGAGCGCGTCGACAGTCCCAGGAAGAAGCCACGGATAACGTTACCACGAGGGCATGCTTGTGTTGCTTGCAGGTGCGTACTTGAGCTGTTGTGGATGACGCTAACATTCAGCAGGACACGGAAACTGTCCGTTATACTCTATCTCAACGAGGCCAGCTGACACTTTTATAGTAAATGCCAGGAAGGCATCAGGCCGTGTGCCACTTGTATCAAGGCGAACATAGAGTGCAAAGATGAAGACATTCCGAGAAAGAAACCGAGAAATGTGGTGTTGGAAGAGCGTATCCGTGAGTCCACTTTGCTTCCGCTGCGACATGGCTGACGTTTGCAGTCGAACTCGAGGGCTTGCTTGGTATTCGCAAAGGCTCGTCCGCGCGACCTAGCATATCTACGTCCAGCTATTCCACCGACTCGGGCCCCTCTTCCGACTTGATGCTAGGCGAGCCGTTATACAGCGGTCCCAGTCGCATCAGCACCCCCTACGTCGGCTCTCAGCCACGCATTATGCCCCCGCCCCTCTCGTCAGCCAGCCCGCATATGGAGCTCGACATTGTCCCGGGATCATCTATCGAGCTCGCTTTGATTCAGTACATTCTACCATACACCCCACACCTCCTCATTCCCGTTCACCCTGAGCGGCTTCTCGCAGAGCTGTCTCTGTCTAGCCACGACCCGTCACGACCCCATCCCGCGCTTCTGTATGTGCTCTTTTCCGAGGCCGTTCGCCACTTGGAAGCCGGTATTCCCCCCACTCAACTTCCCAAACCACCCTACCTCTTCCATCCATCCCTCACCCCGCCCATACCTTCATCAGGCATCAACCGTGACTCGCTCCTCGCGCATTTAGGCGGTACAGCCCCGCTTTTGCTCGAACGCGCGAGACACGAGCTGGATGTGGGTATACGCCAGGTTGATAGGGTCTTTGACCTTTCGAGGGCGGCTGTAGGTATCGCGAGGTCCTTGTATACCCAAGGAAGGTTTGTGGAAGGATGGTCGATACCGGTAGCCAACCTCGCCATCGCATGTGGGCTCCACCGTATATCGGGCGGGTACATCCCCCCGCCTCCTTCCATCTCCCCCGCCACCAAAATCGCAAGTATTCCCGACCCTTATGCGAGGGAACACGAGTACAGCCATGCTCATACATACGGCCGACCTCAAGTGGGGCAGCCGCAGTTGAGGATGAAGGTGGTGTTGGTCCCACCCGCGAGGGATGAGATTGAAGTTGCAGAGAGGGTGATGACGTTTTGGGCGGTCAAGAGACAGTGTTGGACAATGTCGATTGGGTGGGGTTGGCCCGATCCGTTGCCAGATGAAGAATGCACGACCGAGTGGCCCTGGGGCTGGGGTCATGTTGAAGTACGTCCTCCTGTTTCCCTATGACCTTTTGCTGACGTTAGCACAGGCGGGGGTAGCAAATGAGAGATATTCTCTGATGGACCTATTCGACCCATCTTCGGTTATGCACACCAGCACCCAGGCGGACACTACTTATACACTAGCGACAAAAAGCACGGCGCTGTTGGCTCGCGCCAGCTCGTAAGCCTCAACACCTCAACCCCCACTGGATATATCCGTCTAACGCCTTACAGCTTGTCCGACTTGCCGCATTCGCAGCGAACTGTAGCGTTGCCCGATGGCACGGTGGTTGCGACCTACATGGCTCCGATGCCTGAGATTAAAGATCTCCAAACCGCCATTGCGCTCTTCAGACAACATATCCCCGCCCCATTCACTTTCCCTCCTCCCCCTGCTTCTTCCGCCCCTTCTACGACCCCACCTTCCCCCACCGCTTCCCCCGACATATACGACGGCCCCTCCGACCCGTTCTGGATACTCTTGCACACAAACTTGTATACAGCTGAAATGCTGATGTGGTGGGAGATGGCGAACCATCAAACCGAAGCGCACCATTCGGCTGTACAATGTGCAAGGGCGATTATAGGGCTGGCCGTCCTCGTTCCGGATGAGAAATGGGCCAATGTCGGTGAGTACCTCTATTTTCATTACACATGCGGAAAGGCAAAGCTGACGAGAAGGAATAGATATGCTCTCGGCACTGGGCTTGTCGTATGCCGCGAGGGTGTTGAATAAAGAAGCCTATCTTCTTCAAGCTGCTGGCGCTATCGAAAGAGCCGAACGCGCGATATCAGACTCTGAAGTACTCCGGCACTGTCTCGAAGGACCGATCAACAAGTATCTCAAGGTTGCGGGCGCTTTTTCGCAGATTGTGAATCGTATCAAGGCAGGGCAGTCGGAAAAGATCGGAGAGTATGAGAGAGTGTAGTCTAAAAAGGATACCAGGTGGTATCATCCTTGCCTTTCTTCTTGCAATATAGAGCATATAGATATTTTTTTCTTGGAGCTTTTTCGACTCTTGCGATGATGCATTTCTATGATTCTATGATCTATAGCCGACTAACAATATCTATTCTAGGTCATCTCCCCTGAGATGGAACGACGCCGTCTCACGATCAGGAGCCATCAGTCTCGCAATCTCGAGGAAGAGCCGGAACTGATATGCAATCATATCCTCCTTTCTCCAATACGCGAGACTCCATTCCCTACCCGCCTGTCCAATACCCTTGGCCAAATCGTCGTGCGAGGGGGACGACCGGAAGAATGCGAGAACGTCGTACAGATCAGTGAGTGACGCTTTCAGCGGGACGTAGTGGACCCATGGCTGAATCCTATCTGTGTACCTGTATCCTTGTCAGATCGATGTCTTGGAGCAGTAGAGACGACCAACCATTCGGGAAAGATGGTGGATTTAAGGACGACAGATTTGGTAGTCATCAATCGCTTGAACCTTGCGCTCCAGCCATTCCCGTCTGCGCTCATCAGCATTGACCAACATCTCCAAGGTTGACTTACCAAGGTCCAAAAGATACTTGTACCCGTTACCCTCCGCCCACGTTTTGCGATCACCAAAGTGATAATTCTCCTGTATCTCTTTACACACTGCATCATCACATTGAATAGCGTGGTCCACGAACGCCACATCCACCAGATCTTCGTTGAGGTCCCCGAGAGGCGTTTCGATGGGGTAGCCCACAGGCGAGGAAGGATCCAAAGCGGGGGGCAGGACGGGTAGAGTTCCTTCCTTCTGACCGGTATGTTGCACAAGATTGATCCTTTGCGATATATCTGCATATGCATCAGCTTGACCATCATTGCGTTTTGTGAGACATACTCCACGGTACGCCCTCCCGAAAGAAGATGCCGGTCGTCTTGCCGCGCCAAATCATCCTATCGTCCTTGTGCTCCCACGCGGGATCAGGCCCCACATCTTCTGTCCACGCTTCCATCGACACCTTCTGATAGTCAGTCTGGGATACGCGTGGGGAAAATAAAAAGACTGACGGCGAGGACATCTGCGTGGAGTGTGGTCTTGCACATGGCGAGCACCGGGTAGATATCTTTCCGGGGTCCGGGACCTTTGCCGTGACCAGACAAGAAGCCGACCAGGTGGGTAAGCTCGGGATGGATACAGGGATCCATGGATCTGCCGTTGATCAGTATCCCGATCGGATCGAAGAAAAGCGGGCTTACGCCTTGTGGTCCCAGATGAAAGATTTGTCGTTTTGCCAGAGATCGGCAAGGTCGGGAAGGATATTGGGGTCGTAAGTCTCGCGAAGAGGTTTGTGGGGCGCACAGGCAGATGCCCAGCCAAGATGGGCAGTGTCAAGCTGTTTCTTGTCAGGACGGCGCGCGTTTGTGGCAGGACCTCATACCTCGTGCTCCTCAGTATTCAAGAATTCGCCAACGGCGGCGGCATCCTCCAAGGCTCCTTTCTGACATACATTAGCAACGCTCGAACACCAAGCCACTCACATATTCATGCCCCACAAACTGCCAAGGGACATCGTGGCTGAAGAATGTGACCTGCACCTCTTCCAGCAACTCCTCGACATCCTCCAAAAGCTCGACCTGCGCCCTAGCCCGCTGGTTTGCTACTCTTTTGCCCTCATCATTCAACCCTCCCTCCACAATCTCAAAAGTACACCGCGCCGATGATTTTGAGTTGGAGGCTCCCGGGCAGGAGATAGTGTACATGCCAGAGTGGCGGGAGACGGTATCCATGTGCGCCCGGAGCTGGGATGGCGTCAAGGCGTGGAATGGTTCCAGGTCGAGATTCTACAAGCCACTGTAAGCGCTAGATCTATTGGTATAGCTTGCAACTTGCTATTTGATCATATTCATCTGGCAGCTGCACATTATTCTCCTGCACATACTTCCACCATCTGTCAAAGCCTCTCGGCGGGTTCCTCTCGTATCGCCTGCGGTACTCGTCCGCAGCTTCCGACAATGACCGGCTCGCCTTGTTGAGCTTTTGTTCCCAGTTCTTGTTCGCTTCTTCAATCAGAGTGTAGATGGGATGAGGTGATGAGGGGTCTGCTATTAGCAAGCCATTCGGCAGCAGGCGATGCGCATGGGAGAGTTCCGCTGGTTGCTGCGCATGCCCCTTGTGGTTTGGCTTTCCATGCTTCACCCCAGGTCCTCTCCCCTCCCTCTCCTCATCTTCAAATTCAAGCTCATCATACCAATAGTCGTTGCTCTCCTGTAACGACAGTCCCTCCGCATCCTTCCACCCAGCTTCCGAGTGGTCCTCCTTGAAGACGGCGTGCCAGCGCTCGTGTTCGTCTGTATGGTTGGATAGAGAGGCGAGGTGGCCGAGGATGATGATGGGGCCGAGAAGGAAGAGGACGATGGTGATCACGGAGCGGAGAGCTCTTTTGGGGATGTGGATAGGCATGGCGAAGGATGAAGAGTCGTCCAGTGGACAGTGGGGCCAGGAGCCCTTTTTGAGCACTGCTCTTCGAAGGGATCTTCCAGGTAGGGTCGGTTGTTGTTGAGAAGAGTCAGAGTCTAGATACTATGTATAGAAAGGCGAGGTCGAAATGTACCGGTGAATGCTTTAAACACGCGATCCAAGGATAAGAAAAAGATTGAACGCGCGACGCGCCGAGGTGCCTGGCAATCAATGACTACCTCGGAGCTTTACAGGTAAGCTTGAGAGTGAGTAGTATGTAATGCGAGTACATCACCAGCACGAGGATGGTGGGAGTAGCAGAGAGGCTTGTCGGGAAGGAAGCGATGAATAGGATGCGCTACATGGATATATGATACATGCCAACCAATGAATGTCTAGGAGACGCCGACTAGACTTGCTCCTCCTCTTCTTCTTCGGCTTCTTCCACAAAGACCTTCTCCTTCTGCTTGTCCTGCCAGCTGAACACAGCGAACTGCCCGAGGACGAACAAGTCGAGGAAAACTGTGAGACCGGACCCAGCAAGCCAAGGCAAGTTGGCGAGAATCCATCGAGGGTTGAGTGACTTGAGAAGGATGGAGAGGACGTAGGTGATGTCTGTTTCAAGTCAGTGCTGCACTTGAGTAGATAGTTGGACAGTGCTTACTGCCAGAAATGGCAAAGAAGAACATGGCGAGGGACAGGCCGGCACATCTTGTCTTGCTTCAACCAAAGTCAGCGCCGCCATATACTCTTCGACACGACTCACTAATTGTGCACGATCTGAGGAATACGGCTACCCAAGTACAGGACAGCACTTAACCACCCCAAAGTCTGACTCTTCCACTCCAACGTCACATCAGGCTCAACTGGCACGTGGACTTCATCCTTGTCGGTCAGATACCACGCTCCCGCGCCGGACAAGAGCACGAACGCAAGGAGAGCAGGGTACTCGAGGGAAGGGGGGAGGAGGGGCTTCGGTTGGCGGGGTTCGGGCAAAAGCGGGGTAGACTCGTCGGAGGGGGAGATGTGCGCATGGGCTTGGGCTGAGGGGTAGCGACGGTAATAGTACACCTGGACCAGCAAAATGACGTCGCTGATGGTATACTATATTTATTAGTATCAGACCAAGCTCAATACAAGACGACTCACGTAGACCGCAAGAATGATCACTGTCGGCAACAATCCAGCCAGGCATGCTCCCCAGAGGTTTGTCAAATCGCCCAAAAGCCAGAGGACGATAAAGGGCACTGATAAGCCTTCTCCACTGGATAGGCAGTAGTTTTCCCATATTTGAGGGCTGTAGACCACGACCCAGAGGGCAATGCTCATATAACCCGAGACATTGGAAAGGATTGCGGGACTGATAGGCGGCATTGCAGCTGAGGGAGAAGAGTCAGCTGGGTACATGTTTATCAATTGCTGAGGCTCACGTGTATGATGGACACTGGTGAAGGAAGAATGGAAGAGGGACTTGTGGGGAGCGTGACGGTGTAAAGCAAGGGCGAAGATTAGTCGTCCAAGATACCGAGAAGACAATTTTGACCCCGCGTCGGGGTCCTCCGCCAACATATGACGATGACATGATGATGAATTGACGAGAGGTTGAACAGAGGAGTATGCTAGACTTGACCTTGAGATTGCAAGGGAAGCTTGAGAACGAGCCCAGGTGGTCTAGCATCGGAGATACATATGGAAAGATACAGTACATGTAGAACAATATAAGATGCAATACTTGAAGAGAGTGTGCCGAGTTTC
Source organism: Cryptococcus floricola (assembly GCA_006352305.1). Taxonomy (NCBI): domain Eukaryota; kingdom Fungi; phylum Basidiomycota; class Tremellomycetes; order Tremellales; family Cryptococcaceae; genus Cryptococcus; species Cryptococcus floricola. The sequence continues at coordinate 1,346,829 of CM016931.1, read as the reverse complement.
GTGGCATGTACTGCAACAAGGAGATGGTTCCAGAACGCGCAAGACGAGGGAAATCTAGCTGGGTGGCTCTCATGGGATCCACAAAGGCTCAACATCTGCGTTGTCCAGTAGATTGGCAGATAGTCGGGATTGAAATAGATCATAGGTGGCCTGTTTCATACATGATTTGATGCCGTTCACGTGGCTGGGGCGGTGTTCGCGTTGTTTTAGCTCTGCACCCTGAAGCGTGAAATAGAATAGCCTTCTCTTTTCTCTTTTCTCTTTTACCTCTTTCCCGTCTTCTCCTCCCCCCCCGCCATGGCCCACTACCAGCAGGCCCCCTACTCCGATTCTCCTGGCTACGGCCAGAACGCCTACCAGCAGCAGGGCAACTACGGTGGCTACAGCGACTCTCCCCAGCAGGGCGGCTACAACCAGTACTCTGGTGGCCAAGAAGGTGAGCAAAAGTGCATCCAGAGGCTATCCCATGCTCATATACATATCTTTCCATCCTCCTTTTTCTACCATGTTCCACGCTCCTTTGTCCAATCCTCGTTGCCCCTTTCCGGCCTCGTCTCTACTCGGTCCTCGACGCGTCGACGACCAATATATCTGACCGTTCCATCCTGACTATCCCTCTCTCTCCCTCTTGAAGCCTATCCCATGGCCTCTTCCAATCCCAACGCAACATCAGGTCCCGGTGGCTATGGTGGCGCTAGCGGCTACGAGCCCGCCAAGAAGAAGCGCAACAAGTGGCTCTGGATCGGTCTCCCCATTCTCATCATCGCCATCATCATCGCTGCTGTCGTTGGTGGTGTCCTCGGGTCAAGATCAAGCTCAAGCGATGATGACAACTCTTCCTCCTCTGGTTCCGATTCGACTGGCTCCTCCAACGCAAACACTGGTCTGCCAAGTGGCGTGACGAGCGCAAACACTGCTACCAATACTGGTGCCAATGGCGAGGCCTACCTTGCCGTTGCTACCAACAGCGAATACATGCTGCCCGTTTATGCCACCGGCGTGAGTAATTTTAATTCGCGTAAAACTATCGTCTGACGATAATTAGACCAACACTGCTGGCTACTCTGCCCCTACTACCGTCTCTGATGCCGCGTCCACCGACTCTTGGCCCGATGACCCCGACACTGTCTCCAACTCTAGTATCCGAGCCAACCCCCGTCTCGCCCCTGCTTACAAGTGGGAGGCCCTCACCAGCGGCGGTCTCATCGAGAACAACCCTTACTTCAAGTACTGGAACGCTACCATCGTCCAGAACGCCAGTGACACTCTCAACGACGACCCTACCCCCTATGACATTGATGGTGGTCTTGCTGGCTCTGGTGTCCTTGATGTCGCCCGAGAAATCAAGGTCAGGGTCAAGAACTGGGCCTACGCCTACAAGGTCACCAACGAGACCAAGTATGCCGACCGAGTTTGGCTCGAGTTGCAGACCGCTGCTGGTAACAACTCTGATGTCTCTTTCGGTAACGAGACCACTCGATGGAACATGCAGAACCACGCTCTCGACGCTGGCGAGTTCTGTAACGCGTTCGCTATTGGATATGACTGGCTGTACGACTTCTGGACCGATGACCAGAAGGATGCCATCATGTGGTCCATCATCAACCTTGGTCTCTACTATGGCAACCTCGCCTTGAACGGCTCCACCGAGGCTTCTTCCTACAACTGGTGGGCTGGTACCGGCGTTGGCAACTCTGCTGTCAACGGTAACTGGAACTGTGTCATTAACGCCGGTCTTACGTCTGCCGCCATCGCCATCATCGACAGAGATCCAACGGGCATTGCCCAGACTGTTCTCGACCTTTCAACGGCCGATGCCCTCAACAACTGTTTCGCTGCTCCCTACTCTGACGGTACCTGGTCCGAGACTGCCAACTACTGGTACTTTGGTACAACCGGTGCGGCCGAGATTGTCAACGCCCTCGAGTCTTCTTACGGCAATGACCGTGGTCTCCTCGAGTCCAACTCTGATGGTTGGAACCACACTTCCCTCTTCCACATCTACGCCCAGGGCATGACCTCCTTGTTCAACTACGGTGACCACGGACCCAACAAGTTCTCTACCACTGCCAACTCTCTTATTTTCTGGGCCAGCAAGTTTGACCAGCCACGATACGCGCTCTACCAGCGAGACCACTATGACGCCCCCGAGCCTTGGTCCATGTTCTGGTACAACCCTGCGTTTGACGGCACTTGGTGGGACGGCCTGCCTCTTGACCGCCACTTTGACCAGTCTGAGGGTCAGTGGGCTACTGCCCGTTCCAACTGGGCCGACAACGACGGTACCTACTGGGCCATGAAAGCTTCCGAGCTCACCGGTCACCAGACCCACGGTGATCTCGATATCGGAGACTTTGTCATCGATGCCATGGGCCAGCGATGGGCGGGTGAGCTTGGTTCTGGACAGTACCTTTCCGACGGTTACTTTAGCAGCGAGGAGCAAAACTCTGAGCGATGGGACTACTACCGGAAGGCGACTGAGGGCCAGAACACGCTTCTCATCAGCGAGCAGAACCAGCAAGTCAGTGCTACCCCCACCGGTAACTGGGGTTCTTCCGGAACCGCTCAGGGCCCTGCTCCCTCTTTCGAGATCCAGAGCGATGACACTGCCTACTTCTGGACCGACATGTCCTCTGCTTACAACTAGTAAGTACTCCACTCGCTTTCCAAACCCCTACTGACGTCTTGATAGCACCGTCAAGCGAGGTATCCGATTCGTCAACGCCCGAAAGCAGATCCTCCTCCAGGACGACGTCGAGTCTGTGCCCAACCTCCAGTGGAGGATGCACACTAACGCCACCGTCTCTCTCTCCGACGCTACTGCCACCCTTGTCCTCGACTCTGAGACTCTTGTTGCCTCTATCGTCCAGGGTCCTTCTGGCGCTGCTTTCAGCACTGCCGAGCCCACTCGAGCCAGCAGCGACCCTGCTCTGCCTACTGGCACTATGAACGCAGACCAAGAAAACCCCGGAGTCACAGTGTTGACCATTGATGTCGATGATGGAGGATCATTCTCCTTGCAGGTCTTGTTCACTCCTCAATGGGGAAGCAACTTTACCGCCGTTGACAGCGTTAACAATGTGTCGCTCGATGACTGGAGTTTGACAAGTCACTAAGCGTGAGCTGGTCGTTCGGTGTGTGAACTGAGGCGTAGAGTGGTGTAGAGTCGTGCATGAGGATGATTGGCGGCGGATGATGAACTTGACGAACAATTTTGCCCATTGTGGCCCCTCTGTATCTTACTGCACTTTTGGGCCGTCCCCCTTGTCATGTTTGTGACGATTGATCTCGTAATAACTCTCTTTTATACATTTCCTTCCTTCTTCTCTCTTTCTCTCTCGCAAAAGTCTCTAATTTCTACATGACCATCCTACCGATTGACGACCGTATGATGCGGTGCTATCTTCACTTTCCTTTTATACGATTAGGTTTGATGCATATGGACTCTTGTGTTTAGCTTGAGGGCTGAGGTTACCACAGCAACTACACTATGTGCAAGGGATCATGCATGTAACACCACTAGATACCTCATTCACTGCTCAACGGGACCAAGCAGAAGCGGTCCCCTCCGCCGCCCGGGAGACCGCGCCGTCCGAGATGGTATCAGGCAGTGTTCCAGCGAATCTCTACATCCCACCACAGCGTAAAGCCCAGCCACCATGGAGGAAGCAAAGCTCCTCTCAGACGCCCTCGCCAACGTCAAGGTACAGACCGTCCAGCTCAAACGATGTCTTGACCAGGACGAGATCATGGAGGCCCTCAAGGCCGCCTCGTCCATGCTCTCTGAATTGCGCACATCGTCGCTCTCGCCCAAGCAATACTATGAGCTGTACATGTCGGTATTCGACAGCCTGAGATATCTGAGCAACTATCTGTATGATGCGCATACAGAGGGGAAGCAGCATCTGGCGGACTTGTATGAGCTCGTACAGTGAGTCAAGCCTATTGTGCTATGCGATTGGATGCTGACAGAGGATCCTAGGTATGCGGGCAATATTGTGCCAAGACTGTATCTGATGATCACCGTTGGATCGGTGTACATGTCCATCCCAGATGCCCCTGTCAAGGAGATCATGAAGGATATGCTGGAGATGTCGAGAGGTGTGCAGCACCCCACTCGAGGCTTGTTCCTCCGACATTACCTTTCGGGCCAGACCCGAGACTTCTTGCCAGTGGGCACCAGCGACGGGTACGTCCGATGCCACCACTCACGGCTTGACTGACCCTGCCTTAGACCCGGAGGCAACCTCCAAGATTCCATCGGCTTTGTCCTCACCAACTTTATCGAAATGAACAAGCTCTGGGTGCGCCTTCAGCACCAAGGCCATACGCGTGAGCGTGAAAGACGCGAATTGGAGCGCAAAGATCTTCGAATTCTCGTCGGCACCAACCTTGTCCGTCTCTCCCAGCTGGAGGGCGTTGACCTCGACATGTACAGCAAGATGATCCTCCCAGCGGTGCTGGAGCAGGTGGTCAATTGTCGGGACGTCATTGCCCAAGAGTATCTGATGGAAGTCGTCATCCAGGTGTTTACGGATGATTTCCACCTCCACACTTTGACGCCTTTCCTCGGCGCTTGTGCTCAACTTCATTTCCGTGTCAACATCAAGCAAATCGTCATTGCGTTGATCGACAGGCTCGCTGCTTATGCGGCTAGAGAAGCTGAAGACGAAGATCCCGAGGAGAAACGAAAAGGCGAAGAAGAAGCGGCCAAGAGGCTAGCAGAAAAGGTCAAGGGGGCGCGAGGAAAGGGAAAGAAGGTTGAAGATGGCGAAAGGGGTGTTGCACCGGTGGCCAAGCCCGTCGAGGCAGATGAGTGGGCTGGAGAGGCCGATGGCAAACCGTCCACACCACCTAAAGAAGAAGCCAACGGGGAGTCGTCAAAGCCCGTGGAAGAAAAGAAGGAGGGCGAGGAGGAGGCAGTGGCAGAGAAGAAGACCGAGGAGCACACAAAGAAGTTTAGGGGTATCCCGGAGGACGTCAAGCTGTTTGAGGTGTTCTGGACTCAGGTCGTTGAACTTATCAAAGTGGGTCTTGCCTCGAATGTCGTTTATAGGTGTCTAACCTGCTTCAGGCTCGACCAGACCTGTCCATCATGGACATTACGGCGCTTTGCGTGTCTTTGACAAACCTGTCTTTGAGCTGCTATCCCGACCGCCTCGAATATGTTGACCAGATCCTTGCCTTTGCTCATGGCAAGGTCCTCGAGTATGCCCAGAAGTGAGTCAGATATCGATGTTGAGACACCATGACTGACTTTTTGCAGCCCCGACCTTCTCCACCCCCAGACAGTCGCAAACCTTCTTGCGCTTCTCCTCGCCCCAATCTCATCGTACCTCTCCATCCTCACTCTTCTTGCTATACCAGCATACACGCCCCTACTCTCAGCCCAACCTTACCCCACCCGTCTCGCCATATCGCAAGCGGTTGTCTCTTCCATCTTGAAGAACAACACCCTTATCGAGACCTCTGACGATGTCAGCGGAGTCCTCGGGCTTTGTGCAGTCTCGGTCAAAGACCAAAAAGACAACACAATTGGCGGTGGCGCTCCTCAAAGACGCGGACAACAGGTCGATTGGAGAGAAATGGCCGAAGAGCAAGGCTGGGTCACCCGCATGATCCATCTCTTCAAAGCCGACAGCTTGACCGCCCAATTTGAGCTCCTACAGACTGCCCGGAAGCACTTTAGCGAGGGCGGCGAGAGGATCCGCTTCACGTTCCCTCCGTTAATTGCTTCAGGTATCCAACTCGCGCGACGATTCAAGGCTCGAGAGCAGGAAGAGGAAGATTGGGAAACACGGGTGTCGTCATTGTTCAAATTTATTCACCAGCTCATCTCCATCTTGTATCACAAGGTAGAAGCTCCCGAAACATGTCTTCGGCTGTTCTTGCTCGCTGCTCAGGTCGCCGACGATTGTCGCCTGGAAGAGCTCACATACGAGTTCTTTGTGCAAGCTTTCGTCATCTACGAAGAGTCGATATCCGAATCTCGGGCTCAGCTCCAAGCCATCACAGGTATCATCTCGGCACTCCAAACGAGCAGGGTGTTTGGTACGGACAACTACGATACGTTGATCACCAAGGCGGCTTTGCATGGGAGCAAGCTCTTGAAAAAGAGTCACCAGGCTACTACTGTCTTGTATGCTAGTCATATGTGGTGGCAAGGAGATGTGCCGGGACGAGAGAAGGATGACAAGGTAAGTTCTTAACATTACTTTTGACAGCATGGGCTGATCAAAATGTAGACACCATTCCGGGACGGCAAACGCGTTCTCGAGTGTCTACAAAAATCTCTTCGTATCGCCTCATCGTGTATCGACGAGATCACGTCTGTCCAGCTCTACGTCGACGCTCTCGACCGATACATCTACTACTTTGAGCAAGGCGTTGAAGCTGTGACTCCCAAGTATATCAATTCCCTGGTGGAACTGATCACTTCCAACATTGATTCGGTGCATGCTGGGGATGTACACCCGAGCTCAGCGGGCGGAGGTCTGGTGGAAGGTGTCAGCGGAGGGGATATGATTGTCAGGGTGAGTCATATATTATGTTTCCTTGAACTCCACTCACCTTGTGCAGCACTTCCGCAATACACTCATCCACATCCAAGGCCGTCAACGTCAAGCTCAGAAGCAGGCTGAATCCGACACTGAAGAGGCAGAAGGTGAGAATGAGAAGAAGAAGGTCGACTGGGAGAGCGTGGATATCGTCGGCGGCTCCTTGAAGATGGGTCTTGAGCATTGAGGCTGAAATTGGGTGATGAATTTGTATATAGATACCCGTGCTGCTGCCACCCTACGATAGTGTTGAAGTAATGCATCTGTTTTCTGGATGTCGATCCGTCATGGAAGGCATGATGATGTGTACAAGAATGATACCTCTTATGCAAAACTTCTATGATATGGCTTTGCACATGGATTGTACAAATTTCTTAACCACCAAGACCCCTCTTGGTATTCTTGACGACAGCCACGATTCTACATCATTTTATCAGCTAGGGTCCCCCAAAATCTGAATGTTGACTCACGGCATATCGATACCACTGCCTCCCGCCTTTCCGATCTTTTCGCCTTCGGCCCAACCCATCATACTGAGCAACTTGTGGCCTACGTTATCATTGCCAATCTTGTCTGCACCAAATCCGACCTCCTCTCCCTCCATAGCCTTGGCAGACTGTCCAGCGCCCCAGTCTTTGCCCTTGACTTTCGGTTTTCCAGCAGTAGACTTGGAGTGCAGTGCCTTGTAGAACAAGCCTCCAGAGTAAGGAGCAGCCACGAGAAGGCGGTCGCGGACTTGCGTCTTGACATTGACTCCTGACCGTTTGGTCTTGTTCAGAGCACTGGATGTATCGTCAGTATACGATCAAGACATGGCAGGGAGCATACTCACATCGACTTCTTCTTTCCAGATCCACGAGAAATGGACTTTACACCGTAACAGTCCGCTAACATGTGCACTTTCTTTCTGGTGGCCTTGTCCAACAGAGGCAAGGTGATCTGCTCCTGTTTCTTATCATCCAAGAAGTTTTGGATAAGGTCATCCACCCAGTCAAGAGAAGTCCAATCGGTGTCCACGGGGATGCTCTTCCGCCCAGGCTGCTGAGGCAGGAACTGAGGCGACTCGGGTCTGGATTGACGCTTGCCACCCATTGAGAAGCGCGCATTCTGAGCTTTGCGGCCTGAACCGTACTTGCCCAGTCCTTCCACGTCGAACTCGACGTCGTCGTCTTCATCCGACATATTCTCGTCAGAGAACATGTCTGCAATCTCAGCTGCAGAGCCGGATACAAGATGAGCCACAGATGCTTGAGCAATCTTCTTTGAGGTCTTCTTGTCCATCTTCTTTCCCTTCTTTCCCTTTGCCTTCCTCGAGCTAGAGGCGCCCAAGAGCGCAGATAGATCGAGTACTTCAGCTTGGCGCTCCAATTCTCTCTGCCTCTTCTTCTCGGCTTTGGTGGCTCTGTCCTTCTCCCACTGGACTTGAAGCTCCATGGAGATACCCTTGAGCTTCTTTCCCTTCTTGCTCTTCTTTGTGGGTGCTGGATGACTGTCAGCGATGAAATGGCTTGCTGATGATGAGTCTACGCACCAAGACCAAAGTCGTCAGGGAAATTATCCTCCCCCATAGGATTGAAGATGCTCTTTCCTCTATGATCATCGAGATCGACATCACGTCCAATCAAGGCGTCCTGTTGTCATATCAGTATACGAGAATTCTATAACATGACCTGGACTGACCTCCATTGCTTGAACAAACCAATCTGTCTGATCAAGATCATCGCCTTGGTCCTCACTATCCTCACTACCGTCTTCTCCCACTTCGTCCTCTTCATCGTCGTCATTCTCTTGCTCTTCTTCTTTATCCCCACCTTCGTCATCCCATTTGTTGGAACCGTCAAAGAGTTGTTTGCGATGATGTTCCTCGAGTTCCGTCATATCATAGACCGAGGTCCCAGACGACGACGAGTCGTCTTCATCCTTTGCCTCGGACACCCGTTTGTCCTCTTCAGCCGTGCGGCGACCAAGCCATCCCTCTTGCGGTTCTTCCTTCTCTTGAACCGGGGCATGAGACATGCCCATGTCGTCGTCATCGTCATGCTCTTCGCCGGCGTTGATACGATTGACCCAATTGGAGATATCATCATATTCTTCCGCGCCGCCGTTGTCATCAGCGTGGGTGGCTGGCTGACTAAAGCGAACGATGGGTCTTTCTGACTGGCTCGTGGCCAATGCTGGAGCATCCTCATCGGATTCGTCATCGTTGTCGATGTCGCCGCCTTTGTTGACTCTGTTGGCCCATTGCGCGAGCGAATCGGAATCGTCCCCGTCGTCCTTGACGATGTTCTGGAAATCAGCCTGCCTTCTCTCCCAAGGCGACTGGCGCTCTGACGGCATCTCGGACAGAGCGGAGGGAAGGGTACGGGAGGCTGTCTCTGATCTGACGACGTGGGGCTTGTGGCTGTCCTTCCCTTCTTCGAGATCCATCCCATCATCGCTCTCTTGCTTCTGCCCGTTCACCTGTTGGACCCAAGAGTCAAAAGCGGCAAGCTCTTCAACCTCATCCTCCGAACTGGCTTCGAGAGCATGCGCCTCGGCTTGAGGGGCAGCTGCAACGGGGCGAGACTGAGACTTGGCCTTTTTCGCGGCAGGCTTGACTTCCTCGTCCTCACTGTCGTCGTCAAAGCCTTGGCCGCCCGCATAAGCGTTCGCCTTGTTTGCCCAGTTGGCAAGAGCTTCAGCATCAATCTCATCATCTTCCTTTTCATCCTCTTGATCATTACGCAGCCCAAGCTTGACACCTTCCATATAGTCTCTCAAGATATCCTCATTCTCCCTTTGTCGGGCGCGGTCATCTTCGGAATCGACGCTCATCATCTCATCCCCTGATGGAGGTCCTGGCGTCCCCCACTCGACATCCGAGTCTTGTCTGGCTGCCCTGGGCGCGGGGTCCAGGGCGGAACGACGGGCACCGCGCTTCTCCTTCTTGCGTTCTTTACGAGCAGCGCGTTTGGCGGTCTTGCCCAGCTTTTTGGCAGTATGGGAGGACTGGGGAACAGCCGAGGACTCGTCGTCCCCATGGAGAGATGCCGGTTGGTCAGGCGGAGAGTAGGTCGGCGGTACGATGCGGGACTTTGGACCCCAGTGTGTGGGAGGTTGGGAAAGACCAGGTGCGGGCTGCATTTCTGGCTGGGGTTGTGTTTGACTTTGCCTAGATTGGCCGTACGAGGGAAGAGCGATAGGTTTCGGCTGGTTGAAGGTCCGGGGCACAAACACAATGTCCTCTTCGTCCGAATCTGCATTGACGGTCGTGCCGAGAGCAGGGGCCGATACAGTGTCGTACTGTGGCGTGAACGAGGGACCAGCATTGTCATCGGTCGGGTTGGTATCCACGTAAAACGCATTGTCGTCTGCGGGTTCGGTGTCCACAAAGAACAGAGGCTCCTCTGGTTCTACCGGGGCTGCCTCCGTAGCTTTCTGATTCCAGGTATACTCCTCGTCCACCTGATCAATGCTGAGATCACCCACTTGGGCGTGAATAGAGAGCGACTCGGTAAATTTGGTCACGTTCGCGACGTCCTCTCCCTCAAGCTCGGCATCTGCGGCCACGTTGGGCGCAATGTCGTCGGGCACGATGGACGGCTGACGATAGACGTCGATCTCCACTTCATCCTGCAGATCGGACATCTGTGGGGCTGATGGATCGGACAGGGGGAGCTTGTCGACATGAATCTCCTTGTCTGCAATCATGCAACGTCAGCCACAATTTATCAACCGTGATCATGACACTCACCTTCGTCCTGAGTGATGACATCGACTTCTCCATCTTTGAAAAGCTCTCCAGCCTTTACAAACAGTGGCGCTCCACCCCCTCCCCATATCGAGTTCCCAGGTTTAAACTTGTTCTTGTTTTTATTCTTCATAGCAGTAGGCCGAGCAGTGTCCGAGTCGGACTGGAATCCGAGCCCGCGGATCTTGCTGGGTGTTGCTACGCCAGGAGCATGAGGGAGTCGTGGTATATGTCGCGGACCATGAGGGTTGTCCTGCTGGCTGGTAGCATCTTTGGGGCCGAATGGCGCAACGGAAGCTACACCGTGCGTCAGTGCCGGCAAAGGTCCAGAGATCGATAAGACTCACGCTCCATCTTGGAGTACTTTCGTTCGCTGTTCAACTTTTCATAGCTGAAAGCGACGTCCGAATAGTCTGCGTTGAAACTCTTCTTGGCATTCTTGGAAGCCATACCACCTCTGCCGCCACCACGGCCTCCCCGAAATCCGCCTCCTCGACCTTGCCACCCGCCTCTACCTCCGCCGATAGGCGCCCCGCTGCCGGAAGCGAGAAAGTCGCTGAATGATTCCTTCTTGCTCATGAGCCAATTGTAACTGGCTGCGGTTGTATAGGGGAGTTGTTGGATGGAAAGGCAAGAGGGAAAAGAAAGTGATGATGGACAGAAGCATTCGACGATTATCATCGAAGAAGCGGCCATGAGCGCGCACGTGGCAAATGTGGAGGCAGCCGCAGAAAATTACGCGTCACTGATTGGGTCTTTGCGACGCGTCGGATCCGAGAGTAACTAGGCATGCATCTTGATTCTTGATACATGTGTCTTGCTCTTCAGGAATATCAGCCGGGTAATGTAGAGTGAGTTGTAGAACAGAGTCTCGCAATGATTGCTCATTGAAGCCAGTTCATGATCCCAAGCAATGTTGTGGCTTGTGTCACCCAACTCTTCTCTCGGACCTCGCCACACACCACAACTACAGGTATATCAGTACGCGGTTTACGCGGTAGTCTCCAGAAAGAGAACAGAAGCCACTTCTGTCCATTCCAGAAATAGACGTCGTATGCGCCCCTCGCTCCCCATATGGCTTGGTCCCGAATTCTCGTCGCAGCTTGAATCTTGAGGCTTGAGGCCCGGCTAATTGAGCCCCTCGGTGTAATACGCCACCGTGGCCCCTGACGATACTATACTACTATAGCAGCGGACTATAGCATTAGCTACCTGCAGAGTTGCCATATATACAGCATACAAGTACAGCTGGCATCATTTCCAGTTCTTGATCAAGCTGTGGCTCTACTATACGTGGCCACTGAGAAAAAGCGCCTTACCTGGCCACTCTGCTGACCATACACGCCAAGTGGGTCGGCTCCTCGACCACACAAAAAGCGCCGAGACGCTCCCAAATGCCCCAAAATTGCGGCAGATGAGAGGCAGGACTGCTACTCTTTCGTTTTGAATATATACGGCAATCGAGCGGTGACCGCTTTCGAGCTGCACTTATGCTTGACGGATCATGTGATTGGAACGATAACGAGAGAGGTGCCGTAATGGTAAAATGGTGGCGTTACATAAGCAACTATCCATATGGTGCGGTGCGTTCAGGGACGAGCCGAAGCGTTGGCCGGGTGAACAAAGGGGAAATGAAATGCCAGGGGTCAGGGACGCCACTGCCACCTCGCCGCCATACAAGCCTCTTCCAACTCATCCCAGCCCTCCTCTTGCCCTCTTGCCCAAGCCCCCCCTCTTGCCCCCCCCCCCTTGCGAGCGAGTCCCCCTGCGAGCGTCCCCCCCCACCCCCACCCCCGTACCTCGTGGTTCCTTAGCCGGCGCGTAGCTCCACCGCCCTTCGCAAACTTGTCAACCAACTGCACCATCAGCACAGAGCGCCCTCTTTCCTCCAGTGTATATCGCGCTACTCCGTCTGCTCATCAGCTAGCCGCTCCCCAGTAGTGCGTCGCTGAAACACCCTGACAGTGTGCCCCCCCGAGCTTACTCGTCTCTTGCAGGCACCCAGCTGCATACCACTTGAGGATCACCTCGACCTCTCGCCCGTTTATCCATCCTCTGCCTCGACCATACGCTGGGCCATCATCACCGCTCGCTCCAGTCGATAGCCGTAAATCAACTCCAAGTCACCTGTGAGTAAAATCCTCTCAGTAGTCTTCGTCTTCTTCGTCTTGGGAAGTAAACCGAGCCAAGTTGCAAGGATGTACTAGGCAGAGCTTGATTGTGGTGACTTTCGAGAACCAATGCCAAGCTGTAACCCTGGTCGCCATGTCGGGCCCTCTGGGATGTGCCACATGGCTTCGACGTGTACTCATGTCCACCCTCCATTGAGTTTCTATCTTTCCCATCCTCCCTTCCCAGTGCATTTTTGTTTCCCGAACATCTTCACTGATACTCTGCTTAGTTCGGTCCCGATAACGGCCAAGTACCATCATTCTACCCAGACCTATACCTGCCAGTCAACCCCTATCCAACCCACCCACCATCTCCGACCACTCTCCTCCCCATAAACGGGCTAGGTTGACAGCCATGTCCCTCGCCGACCCATACCCTCCGGTGATAGCCACCGAGGGGTCTACCGCCTTCCAATCCCATATACTTTCCTTATTATCCGTCATCTCGCAGCACCCTTCCCCCGACTACCCTTTCCCCAGCAAAGCCGACCCCACCTCCGAAAGCAGTCGGCAAGAAGGTGGATCGGGTAGCAAGCAAGACAACCTTTCGACCTTCCCTGGCAAGAAGACACCAGCGGAGGATGCGATTGAGCGGGCGATCATTGCCCTCGGAGACCGAGTATGGACAGCAGAGCGGACGCAGGGTCAGTTGATGAGGGAAATCAGACGTGACGTACCCGTTCAACAGACCACCGACCTGCCAACACCCGACTGGACACCTCCTGTGCCCCCCGAGTCATCAGAGCCACCTGCTCCCGGTCCAATCTGCCCCACCTGTGCCCGTTCTATCTCTGCCAACCACGACATCACCAGCTTTACCCCGCAGCAGATCGCTTCGTTCTACCACCCGTTCACTGCCGCCTTGTCTACGCCCCCGCCACCTCTTCCTGAACAAATGTTCTTCCCGCCCAACGTCCTCGCTGCTTATGTCAATGCTACTTCCGACAACGAACCCTCTGATGACTCTGGCTTGTCTGCCGAGAAGGAGCTTGCTCTTCTCAAGGCCCAAGTCCAGGATATCGCCCGTGTCTGTAAGGCCGTCGCCACAGGTGACCTTACCCAGAAAATTATCGTCCCCGTCAAAGGCCAAGCTATGACCGAACTCAAAAACATTATCAACGCCATGGTAGACCGTCTGCAGACCTTTGCTGTCGAAGTCGAACGTGTCTCGCTCGAAGTCGGTACCGAAGGAAAACTCGGTGGTCAGGCTGTTGTGCCCAATGTTGAAGGTTCATGGAAGGTCCTCACTGCTGTCGTCAATAAACTCGCTGCCAACCTTACCAACCAAGTGCGAAGCATCGCCAAGGTCACAAAAGCTGTCGCAAAGGGCGACTTGTCCGAGACCATCGACGTCGAGGCTAGTGGTGAAATTGCTGAACTGAAGACTACTGTCAACGGAATGGTCATGTCTCTCCGAACGCTGGCCGATGAAGTCAGTCGAGTATCCCTGGAAGTCGGTAGTCAAGGTAAACTGGGTGGACAAGCCAATGTCCCTGATGTCGAAGGTGTCTGGAAAGACCTTACGGTCAATGTGGGTTGTCTGCGCTGCTTTTTTTAGCCTGGGCTGACCATTATTCAGGTCAATCGAATGTGTGAAAGTTTAACAACCCAAGTGCGCAGTATCGGAAGCGTCACGACTGCAGTTGCCAGAGTGAGCATCGCTGGTCTTGCGCCAGTGGCAATAGCTGATCATCTTGCAGGGTGATCTGAGTAAAATGATCGAGATAGAGGCAGAAGGTGAAATGGCTGTATTGAAAAACGTCCGTCTCGTCCCAAATTCGCTGCGCCCTGCTAATCCACATATTAGACTGTAAACTCTATGATTCGGCAACTCACTATATTCGCAAAGGAAGTCACGCGTGTCGCGTTGGAAGTCGGAACACAAGGTCAATTGGGTGGTCAAGCTGTTGTGCCAGGCGTGGAAGGTGTCTGGGATGATCTCACCACCAATGTCAACAAGATGGCCAGAAATCTGACGGATCAAGTGCGAGAAATTGCCATGGTTGTAAGTTGCCACATGTGGTGCTGTACTCTGCTGATAAATCCTTCAGACCAAAGCTGTCGCCCGAGGAGACCTGTCCAAGACCGTCACCGCCGATGTCCAAGGAGAAATTCTCGATCTGAAGGCTACTGTCAACGAAATGGTTGCCCAACTTACCATTTTCGCCTCTGAAGTCACTCGTGTGTCTCTTGAAGTAGGAACAGAAGGCAAGCTGGGTGGTCAAGCCGTCGTGCCAAACGTCGAAGGAACATGGATGGTCTTGACCGATAATGTCAACTTGATGGCTTTGAACTTGACGACGCAGGTGCGATCAGTAGCTGAAGTGTAAGTGTATACAAATATTTTGACGAGGTTGCGAATACTGACATTACGCAGTACGACAGCTGTCGCTGCTGGTAATCTGAGTAAAAAGATCAATGTCGCTGCCTTTGGTGAAATCCTCGAATTGAAGGTCAGTCATCTTTGCATACTATGATATAGTGGATGCTGACAACGTGATAAGAACACTGTAAACAACATGGTGGACTCTCTTCGATCATTCTCGTCCGAAGTCACGCGTGTAGCCCGAGAAGTCGGTACCGATGGTCGCCTGGGTGGTCAAGCCAAGGTGCCTGGTGTTGCTGGTACTTGGAAGGATCTTACGGACTGTGTCAACATCATGGCAGCCAATTTAACCGAGCAAGTGCGAACCATTGCGCACGCTACTGTGAGTAGTATTGTTCAACGCTACATGGATGTGCCTGATGTGATCTTTCAGACTGCTGTCGCCCGTGGTGACCTAACGCAAAAGGTGGTTGGTGTCAAGGTGTCTGGTGAAATTCTTGATCTGGTTAACACTATCAATAATATGATTGACCAACTGGCGATCTTTGCTGCTGAAGTCACCCGTGTTGCTCGAGAAGTCGGAACGGAAGGAAAGCTTGGTGTGCAGGCTGAGGTTGAAAACATCGAAGGGACATGGCAGGAAATCACGTAAGCATAGTCGAGTCTATGAGTGGACAGCATTGACCACTGAACAGGTCAAACGTAAACACCATGGCTTCTAATTTGACATCTCAAGTGCGAGCCTTTGCTCAAATCTCTGCTGCCGCTACCGATGGTGACTTTACCAGGTTCATTACTGTCGAGGCCTCTGGTGAAATGGACTCTTTGAAGACCAAGATCAACCAAATGGTCTACAATCTGCGAGAATCCATCGAGAAGAATACCAAGGCTAGGCAAGAAGCTGAAATGGCGAACCGAAGTAAATCCGAGTTCTTGGCCAACATGTCTCACGAAATTAGGTAAGCCTTGACCGCCTTGCACCCCGTGCTTTGCTGATGTCTCTGCAGGACGCCGATGAATGGTATCATCGGTATGACTGTCTTGACACTTGAGAGTGAATTGACAAGGCAACAACGAGAAAACTTGATGATCGTATCCAGCTTGGCTGGTTCATTGTTGACCATCATTGACGATATCCTGGATATCTCCAAGAGTACGCCGCTCACCACATCACGTCCGCTATTGCGCTGACGCCCAGAATAGTCGAAGCTGGTCGCATGACCATGGAGAAGATCCCATTCTCCCTTCGTGTCGCTGTCTTCTCTGTCCTCAAGACCCTCTGTGTCAAGGCTGCCCAAAACAAACTCGATCTCATCTTCGATCTCGATCCTTCCATGCCTGATCAACTCATTGGAGACCCTCTTCGACTTCGCCAAGTCATCACGAACCTCATCGGTAACGCCGTCAAATTCACCACCAAGGGTCAAGTCGCCTTGACCTGCCGTGTCAAGGGCTACGTGACCTCAGCTGTCGAACTCGAGTTCTGTGTTGCCGACACCGGTATTGGAATCAAGCAGGACAAGCTCGATGTCATCTTCGATACTTTTGCTCAGGCCGATGGTTCCACCACTAGAAAGTACGGCGGTACCGGTTTAGGATTGACAATCTCAAAGAGGCTCGTCAACTTGATGAACGGTGACCTGTGGGTCGAGTCCGAGTATGGGAAGGGCAGTCGCTTCTTCTTCACTACGGTGGCTGAAATGACAAGCGTCCCGAGGGACCAAATCATCGAGCGTCTGTCACCTTGGGCTGGAAGGAGTGTCTTGTTCATCGACACTCTCGGAGACGAGACTGGCGTCGTGGATATGCTTCAAGAACTCGGCCTCAAACCAATTGTGATCCACTCCGTCAACGACGTGTACCTGCTCCAGGATCAGGGATTGACTGTCTTTGATACCATGATTGTTGATTCTCTGAAGGCCGTAAGTGAATTACTTGACACCCGTGAACCCTTGTTGACAATCTATAGGCTGGGGAACTGCGGGGCATTGAATACCTTCGATACATCCCCATCGTCCTTCTGGCATCCTCTCACAAGCCTATTGGCCCCGACAATCCATCTTTCATCTCTCTTCCTGAACCTCGGCGCCGCCTCCTTGCCCTCCCTTCTTCTTCGGAGCAACTGTTGTCTCCCATTCCTGTCAAGGATTGTCTCGAGATGGGTATCAACACCTATTACACCACTCCTTTGTCACTGCAAGAGCTCTCCAACGCTATCGTTCCTGCCCTCGAGACTCACCAGATTCAACCCGGAGACACGGTCAAGGATACGGTTCTGAGCGTGCTCTTGGCAGAAGACAATCTGGTGAATCAGAAGCTCGCTGTGAAATTGATGGAGGTCGCCGGACACAAGATAGAAGTCGCCGATAACGGCGAGATTGCTTTGGAAAAGTATAAGAGAAGACAAGTGGCCAGGACCGCCTTTGATGTCATCCTGGTAGGTGTAGATTGTCTCGACTGATTTGGACAATAGTACTGACAACCTTTATAGATGGACGTCTCGATGCCCGTCATGGGTGGTATGGAGGCCACTGGTCTCATCCGAGAATTTGAGGCCAACGAAGGTGTTCCTCGCACACCGATCATTGCGCTCACGGCGCACGCCATGATTGGCGACAAAGAGCGGTGTCTTGCGGCAGGCATGGATGAGTATGTCACGAAGCCTCTGAGAAGGGGTGACTTGCTTGCATCTATCGCCAAGGTGCTGGCTCCCAAGCAACCCTCTTCTAGTCTCGAAATCCCAACAATCTCAGCAACCTCTGCCTTGTACGGCAGATAATAGCGCCCGCATCAATCGAAAGTTCATCATTCATCAGCATTCATACCCTCTCTATACCCGATATTGCTGTAGATCGCTATCAACATCCGGATCGCCATATACCCTGCTTCGTTTGCATAGCCTCAGTTTGGTCGTCCTTTTGTGCTTCTGGACCATTTTATCTCTGGCTTATTCTTTCTCCGACTCTATCTCGATATCTCAATCATACTGTAGCTCAAGCCGGAGGGCCTAGATGGCGATATAATCACGTGTTGGTGCAAGACCACGGGGCTTGAGCGACATGTGTTTCTCGTGTAAAAGATCTTGGTCTCTTGTTTAATATATTTTTACATCTCAATCTGGTCTCAAAAAGGACTCGCTGTTCATATGTCGTGGTCAAACACGTCCCGCTTCATACAGACCGAATGCAATTGTATCTCATGCGCCTGTGACATGATTCGACATCCAGATAGAGACACAAATGTTGTGCTGTGACGAAGTCGTAAACCATTGACAACTATCGTCTGACGGCGATATGTAGATAGAGACACGACTGGTAAGTATGTAAAGAGTTCATAAACGACTAGTATGCCCAAAAAATGTACAGAATTCTAATGCAATTGTAAGGTCCATCATGAAATTAACGATTCACCATCCCTGCACCACAGGCTTCGCCTTCGCCTTCTTTGCCTTGGTCCCCGCAAAACGTCCTCGCAGCTTTTCCGGCTCCTGCTCCTCCTCACTCGAGTCACCACTAGTCTCGCTCTCACTATCATCGCCACCTACCCCCTGCATCTGCTCGGCCACATCCCTCATCGTGCTCTGTCCTTTGTTACTTGACTCGGGCTGCGGCTTCGATGGAGAAGCAAACATAGAGGTGAAGCCCCTGAGAACATCACGAGGCAGGCTGGACAGCGTTGGGAAGCTACTTCCCTGAGAGGCAGGATGGGGAAGTGGTCTCAACGTTGGATACACTGACTGAGAGGGTTGAGACGCAGGACGGGGGATTGGTATGGAGTTGATAGGTACTTCGTCGTCTGACGCATCGCTCTCCTGTTCCATTGACTGGTCCTCTCCGGTGGGCGTTCGCCCATGGTCATCCTTGTGACTAGCACCTTCTTCTTCTTCCTCCTCTTCGATAATGGGACTACCCATTCTCAGCGTACCGTTCTTCCTTGCATCTCCAATGTGATCCGTCGGAGATGACTCGGGCGCCGCAGTCTTGGCTTTGGGAGTAGCATCGGTATCCGATGATTCCAGGGTGGGGTAAATATTGTATGCCTGCGTCTGGGGATACTGAGATCCTTGTGACATGAAGAGGGGACTTTCTTGGCTACCCCCATACTTCCAGAACCTCCCAATATCTTTTTGGGTCTGGCTCTCCTGCGACTCTCCTTGAGACCCATTAGGTTGCGTCTCGGCGATGAACAACGGAGACTCCTCGACGACCTCTGCCTGGTTGGCTGGCGGAGATGAAGGATCAAGTTGATCCACTTGCGAAGAAGCCAAAGGTGTTGTCTGGCGTCTCGAAGATCGTCTGGTAGGTACAGGAGCAGGTTCGGGCTGCGAAGCCTGAACATCGTTGGATTGCGAAGCGTTCACTCTGGTCGAGCGCCTCACTGGAGGTTGTGGGGTAGAGGGAACCTCGAGCTGCCGTGATGATGATCTCGTGCTCCTAGACCTCGGCGCAGGAGCAGCCTCGGGAGGTGGAGGGTCTCGAGAGGCAGAACGAAGGCGGCGCCTAGATGGTGTAGGAGGAGCGATATCAGGCTGACTGTTCAAAGGGCAGGAGGAAGGAGGAAGGTCAAGCGGGGGTGAGGAGGCAATCCCACTGCGAACATGGGAGACCTGGAATGTGACAGCAGGTCGAAGATCAGGCGACCGCTCCAGTTCTATCGAAGGCTGCCTGGACAACTGACGAGTACTTCTCCTAGTAGGTAAAAATCTCGCTGTGGGCGTGACGGCTTCGAGCTGGGTTTCTGGGATCATCTGAGTGGCCGGGAGAGAATCCTCCTCCAAAGGCAGAGGAGCCGATGCAGGAGGAGACATGGGGCCATTGTTGGAGCTTGAAATATGTATCTCAATTGACGGTTCATCCCGTGCCACCCTTTGAGAAGGGTCTTCCTCATTGATAGTGTCTCTGATGGCGATATCGCCAGGGAGTTCGTTAGGAGGTGCACCGGGACTGGCAAGGGCAGCGAGATCACTGAAGGACTGTCTAGAGGATTCAAAGGTTTGGAGCAGCTGAGAGGAATCGGGGGGAGTCTGAATGTCGCCGTCAATGGCCCCTTCTTGAGAGGGGAACTGCGTGACGGTATCAACGTCCATTGGTTCGGACTCCTGCTCGATGTCCTCGACTTGAGTGGCAACAGCCGCGGGAGTCTCGAAAGATTGGGACTCCTCGATGTCTTCAACCGACTTTGCCCTCTCATCCCCCTGTCCTGGCTCCTCATTCGGAGTGACCACAGGAACAGAGTTCCGATGCTCTTCCTCGTCGACCACGCTCTCATCCTCCTTTTCGTCCTCATCCAAGCCGTAGCCGTCAACCAGGCTTTCCTCATCATCATCCTTTCCCCTATGGAATGACCCATTCGCGCGCCTTTCCTCTTCAGAGTCTACATCGGAAGCAACTTGGGGCTCATCCTCGTCATCTATTCCAGGGGCCTGCATATGAGCTGCAGAGTCTCTAGCAGCACGCCTTTGCTTCTGCGAAAGAGGAGCAGTGAGGAAATGCCGCAAAGCAGCTCCCGGGTCAAGGGATGACAGATCTGGAGGTGGAGGGGAAGGCGAGTCGCGGCTTGAACCAGATGAAGAGCTCGATGAGGCGGACGATGAGCGAGCACGGGTGCTCCTTGTACTCCCATCGCTTCTGCTACCCTCATCCCCAGAACTGCTGGTCGAATCGGATTCGCTCTCAGACTCGGTATCAGAGGCAGAGCTTCCGGTCTCGATGACTGCATCCGAGACGCTGATTGCTGAACCAGGACCGGCCTTTCGCGAAAGGGCTTTATGGTATATAGGTGGCAATTCGGGGAGCGGTGTTGGGGGTACAAGAGGAGGCGTGGGGGATTTGGACACATCTGAAGCGGATGACTCGGACACGGCTTTCCTGTTCGAAGTCGGGGCATCGTGGGGGGTGACGATAGGGGTCTTTGCAGGCACTGTTGTCTTCGGACTGTCCACTCGCTTGGGTGTAGAGGGTTTGGGACTGGCACCTGTCACAGCATTGGCAACTCTCCCAAGCCTCTGAATCCACATCTCGATAGCCTTCACAGCCGCCTCGGAATTCTCCTCGGTGCACCTCTCAGCCAACACCTGTCGCAGACGAGGAATACCCGCTTTGACGACTTCACATTCGACTTGAGGGTGGGAGAGACCTTGGCAGATGATGCACTCTGGTTGCTTTGGAGGGGGCAGTAAAACCTGAGTGGACTCCGCAACTGGGTTTATGATTAGCACAGACCCTTGCCCATCCAATCATGATACTCACCAGGCTCCTGAACTCTCTCCTCTGCTCGCGTTTCGAGGTCTCCATCCGCTTGACCCTCATTTGACACATCTGGCGCACGCTCGACCTCAACCTCCGGCTGTCTCTCAGCCGTCTCAGCAACTCCCTGGGGCTCCTCGTGCTCATTGGCATCACCTGCCTCCTTTTCCACATCCTCGTGATTCGGCGTGTTGTTGGTCGATATACTGGCTCGGGAAGCCACCTTCTTGGACTTTGTCTTCTTGCCCGATCCGGAAGCGGGAGTGGAAGGTTCAGGCAGTGAAGATGTATTGGATGATGATGAACCGGTATTTGGAGAAGAGAGCGCAGCGGGAGCGTCGACTTCCATCGCATCGCCCTCCGCCTCCTTCTCCAGCTCTTTCTCCTTGGCTGCTTCAGCAGTGGCTTCTTTCGCCTGTGTCTCTCTGAGGATCTGGGCCGCGATCTCTGCGGCCAGACTGGCGCGAGGACCTGGCTTCGGTTTCGCAGGAGCTTTGCCTTTCGAGGCTTTGGAAGCAGATTTGGGCGTGGGCGTCGAGGGCTGGGAAGGGGCAGGTGCAGAGGCAGGAGTTGAAGAAGCTAAGCCTAGAAGTCAGCAAGAGTTGTCTGCCGAAACGATAACTGGACTTGCCTGCGAGGTCACTTGTGCCAGCTGGACGATCCTTGGTCGCGGTCTTTCCCTTTGGAGTGACTTGAGCCTGAACTTCAGCAGGAGCTTCGTCGCGAGAGGGGGTGGACACTGCGAGCAGCCGGATGTCAGCTCACGAATGGCCATCTCATTGCCTCCTTACCTTCGGGGGCGCTGATTCCTGCGGCTTGAGCGGCAGCCTCAGCAGCCAACTTCTCACGATGCTTCCTCATGATCTCACTAGTCACATTCGGAGTCGTCGGCTTCGGAGTTGCCTTTGCCCTCGGCTTCCTAGTTTTACTCGGAGTCGTGT
Organism: Cryptococcus floricola; assembly: GCA_006352305.1. Taxonomy (NCBI): domain Eukaryota; kingdom Fungi; phylum Basidiomycota; class Tremellomycetes; order Tremellales; family Cryptococcaceae; genus Cryptococcus; species Cryptococcus floricola. The sequence goes on along the minus strand of CM016931.1, from coordinate 1,324,859 downwards.
TATCGGGAGTAGCAGGAGTGGAAGGTGCAGGCGCAGATACAGAGGTTTCTTTGGCAGGGGTAGAGACAGGGGCGATAATTGGGACCTCTGGGGCCTTGGCAACGCTAGAAGCCTCGGAAGCAGCAGCAGCCTTCTCCTTCTTCTTTCTCGGTTTGCGCGCCTTCTGCTTGCCATCTTTCTCCGTCTCCTTTTCACCCTGAGATTCCATAGGATTATCCATTCTCCCAAGGGGACTAGGTTTGGCGGGTTTGTATTTGTTGTAGTTGGCAGGGGAGAATGAAAATTGGAAGGGATTGCCCGTGGCAGTAGCAGGCGAGGGGGCGTTCAAAGAGAAGGTGGGAGCCTTCTGAGCCGGGGAGGCTGGAGGTGAAGATACCTGAGAAGCTCTCTTTCGGGGCTTCTTCTTGGGCTGAGTGGGAGACGGGCTCTTCTTGGATCCTTGAGCATGCTGAGAGGGTCCCGGGGTAGAACACGCAGGGGCCTCCTCGACATTCGAAGATGTGGAGTCACGTTTCCTCTTCTTTGTCTTGGTCGCAGGCGCAATTGGGGGAGCAGGGGAGGGCTGAGAAGGTCTATCTGTCTGGATAACGGGCGGCAGGTCGGGCTGAGGAATAGCCTTCGCTTTCTCCTTATTCTTCTTGGACGTTGCCGGTGTAGAAGGGGGAGCGGGGGCTGTTGAAACCTCGCCCTTTCCTTTTTTCTTGGATTTCTGAACAGTAGCTGGTGTGTTGTTGGGTGTTTTGGAAGCAGCAGCGGGGGTAGGGGTTTGAGGAAGAGCTGCTTTCTTGTTGCTGGTAGATGGGGTGTAGATCTTGACAGTCAGGGGCGTAGTAGCTGAGGCAGCTCTAGACTTGAGAGCCGAGAAATCAAAGTCTGGGATAGAACGTCAGCCAAGGTCGCGATTGCAATAGCCAAACGCCTTCTCACCGTCAAGAATCTCAACTTCCTTTCCACCATCTCGAACGTGAAGGACTCTCAACTCTGGACTAGCGTTGACGCCGAGTCGCTCAACGATCTTTGGGACCCATTGATCAAAGGTCCGCTTGGGCTCTATTACCCAGTCAGTCAAGACCCTGTGCACAGGGTGCCACTCACTGAGCTTCCCTCTCCAGGCCTTGGAACCGTCGGCCAGCTGGACAACGACATGGGCCGTGCCCTCGTCCTTGTCAGGGGCAGCCGAGGGGGAGGCGGTGGGAGCTGGGGAGGCGGTGGGAGGGAGAGAGTCCCTCTTGCGCTTTGCCATGCTCGTTCTCCTCGAAGTCGGTGGTCAGTAGTGCGCGATCTGACTTTGAGATTTTGTTGTTTTTGGAACTGGCGTGAAATTTAAGTGGAGGTGTGTTTAAGCCGGCCCTATGTATTCAACTCTGAGATTGTCTTCATGGTGCGCATGCATGCATGGGGATGGATATACAGGGGTACCCAGAGCTGGGTGTAGCACTACGCATATGCATGCCGTACGCTGTAGCGACTGAGCCAATCAGATCTGCCGTTCGCACAAGGACAAGTCGGCCAGTTTCGACTTTTACTCTTCTTCCCTATCTTCTTCATTCAGCGCTTTCACACCTATATAAGATGTTGGGCCTTCTCCCAAAATCTTCTCTCAGAACGGCCATCTCCAGGTCGCTCCACACTACCCCCGCTCGCCTTGCAGAGGGAAAGACCAAAGTACCCGTGTCCCTCATCGCGGCTCTCCGAAAATCTCACCCCGTCCCCCTCGCTGCTGCCAGAGAAGCTCTCGAGCGCTCCAACCTCGACCTCGAAGCTGCCCTCGATTATCTTCGCACTACTACCTCGGCCAGTGCCGAGAAGAAGGCAGCCAAGGTATCGGGCAGAGATACCAATGAGGGCGTAATCACCATATCTCTACTAGGAGGCAAGAGGGTAGGCATGGTCCACCTCGGTTGCGAAACAGACTTTGTGGCTAGGAACGATGTCTTTTTGAAGACTGCTCGAGGGGTTGCGGAGACGACTGCTTTCTTGGACGTCCCCGGAGAGCACGAAAAACCCAAACTTCTTTCCAACTCGGCCAGTATTCCCGACCCCATCCTCGAATTCCCTACCGAATCTCTCCTCTCAGCCCCCGTCATCTCCCTGCCCTCAGATACCAGCTCTGATAACATTGCCCCCATTCCCACATCAGAACCAACAACAATAAAGCAGAGCCTTCTGTCGTCTCTGTCTCAGACTGGCGAGAATTTGCGTCTATTGCGAGCAGTCTCTTTCGCTGCTCCCTTCCCCTCCACCCCCACAGTCAGGTTCGTTCCCGGTGGCTACGCCCACGGTGGATCTAGCGACAAGGAAGGAAAGGTCGGCGGCGTTGTCGTCCTGGCAGTCACTGGCGCCGAGGCCGACAAGCCGATCGCCTCTATCATTCATGGCCCAGGCGGCGACGAGCTCGAAAAGTCTCTCGAGTCTATGGCCCGTACTGTCGCCCGCCAGGTCGTCGGCTTCCCCACAAAAGCCATCGAGCGTGGGGACCGTGCCGTGGAAGACGAGGAGGTGTTGATGGAGCAGGCGTTCATGATGTTCCAGGGCGATTCGAGGAGCGTCAAGGAGGTGTTGGCCGAGTGGGGCAAGGAGAAGGGGGTTGTAGTGAAAGTTGTCGGCATGAGGCGATGGTCTGTTGGAGACGAGCTTGAGACGATTGAAGCGTAGGGTTACGAATAGTCACTTCAGAGCATGGAGGTAGCATATAGTACAACACTGAACATATGAACGCGATCTCAAGACTCAACCTATGTAGAATGAGATTCTTCGCTGCTCTTCTTGTTCTTAGTCTCCCTCTCGGAAGCGACCGCGGTGTCTTGGCTACCCAGCCTATTTGATCGAGCCTTCTTCTTTGCCTTTTTACTTTCCACCCATGCTTTGGACTCTGCCTTCTTGGCGGCATCGTCCTCCCTCTTCAGGCTGATCTTCTTGACGAGGAAAGCAGTGACCGGCACACATATACCGATACAGGGGGTACAGAACCAGAATACCTCCCTCATACCTTGTGCTATTACGAAATGAGCACTCTATCCAGGTTGATGTCGTCAATGACTCACCATAGGCTGCCGTCACCGCTGCAATCTGCGACGCACTCAATCCCAAGCTCTGCGCCTGAGTGGGATCGTTCAAGATAGTCTGATACTGCGCGTCCTCCAACACTCCCTGCAGATTCTTCTTCACGCTATTGTTGACGATAGACGTACAAGCCGCCAACGCGATCGTTCCACCCAACATACGGAGGAAGTTTCTCAGTCCAGTCGCCGTCGCCATGTCCTTTCTCTCCACGCTCGCTTGAATAGCCACCAGACTCGTCTGGAACGTCTGCCCGGCACCGAAACCGACAATGACCTGGTAGCCGCATAGCTTGGCTATACTGGTATCTGTGCCAATGCTAGATAGCAAACCAAGGCCAACTGTCCAGATGGAGAATCCGATTACGAGGTTCCACCAGTAGTCTCCTGTTTTGCTGACTAGGATACCAGAGGTGAATGATGATACTGTTTGTACGAGCATGAGGGGAAGGGTGAGGACACCGGAGCGGATGGCCGAGTCACCTCGAACGACCTGGAAGTATTGCGGTAGGTACTATACACCAAGTCAGCAGGATAGAGGGAGACATGGAAGCCGCTCACGTAGAGGGTGGCGTAAAAGCTGAGCCCATTCATAAAAGTGGTGAAATAGTTTGCTGCTGTCGACCGACTATTGAAGATGTGCATGGGCACAAGTGGCAAGCTGACAAGCTTGGCTTCCACAAAGATAAAGACGCCCAACAAGGCGAGTCCGATCAGGAGAGGAGCCAACACCGGTGCAGAATCCCAAGAGTACTGTGTCCCTGCCCAAGAGAGCGCGATGAGGAAGGGTACGGCCCATGCGAGGGTGAGGAGAGAGCCCCAAAAGTCGAGTTTTTTGATCTTTCCCCACATGCTACCGCGTACTCGGCGAAGAGGGAGAAGGAATATGATGATGATTATGGAGAGCGATGTGATGGGTAGATTGATGTACTAGAAGAATGTCAGTTGAAGGACGACACATATGATTATGCAGACTGACAAAACACCATCGCCAAGTGACCTTTTCCGTAAAGACACCTCCTAATATCGGGCCGAGGGAGTTTGAACATGCGACCACCATCCCGGTTATGCCCTGGTACTTTCCTCTCTCTTTCAGCGACACCACGTCGGAGACTGCACCCGCGTCAGGCGTCATTCATCATTGAAGGGATGCACTTACTGATGATCATGCACAGAGTCAGAATACCACCGCCTCCAAGACCCTGTATGGCCCTAAAGACGATAAGTTGTATCATAGTCTGAAACGCGTAAGCCGTGGGTGGAGATAAGACGGCCCATACATACCTGCGCTAGAGAACAAGCCAAAGAACCCATCAAGAATATGAAAAGACATGCCAGCAGGGTAGATTTTCTCCCAAAGATGTCCGATATTCTTCCATAGATGGGCTGCGCGGTCTATTTGGGACGTCAGCTTAGAACCCAATATGAACGTGGTGCTAATCACTTACAGTCGAGGTCAAGAGATAAGCCGTGCCGACCCATGGGGCGATGTCTGCTCGGTTGAAGACTTGGCCGAGCGTAGGTAAAGCGGTGGTCACACTGAAGCAATACAAGTCGGCATTTCCCGAGTCATACTCCACCTTGTCACTCACATGGTCTGATCCAATAAACTGCAGAAAAGGGCGCAAGTCAAGCCACAAAAGACAAGAATCACCTGCTTGGTGGGTAAAAGATTGGTCTGATCTTGAAGTTCGACCTCCTTTTTCTTTCCCCACCTGGAATGTTTGCCTTCTACATTCTTCTCTTCGTCGCTCCCTTCTGGATTTTCAGAGTTTTTCCCGACATCCCGAGGGTCATCTTCTTGATCCTCGTCATGCGTATCCAGACCTTCAGGTCTTCTGTCTTCTCCCTCAGCATAATCCCCGGTCTCATGCGTGGCCATGCGCCTCAGTGCACTTTGGGCATGAGCACTGCCACTTGTCAGAGTTCTACCAAGCGGCGCCTGAGACTCGTAACCGGGCGTTGGAGCATCATCGGTGGTCGGCACTCCGAGGGTAGTTGGCGGTGACAACGGGCTGGTCGATGTCATTGATGGGTGAGAGCAGGAGGTGGAATAGTATTTGACAATACTAGGGCGAGAAGACGATGAGAGAGCTAATGGGTGAGTGCTGATAGGGAGAGGCGAGTCAAGTGACAAGCGGGAGTTGATATCGATAAAATGGTCACCCTTGGGTTGAGGTTGAGTGTCTGTTTGAAAAGGGCAGCCGGCTTTTATGGCTTCTGGTTCGCAAGAATCCCCAGTGGTCAAGATGATGGATAAGATAGAATGGGGAGATTTTGCCTGCCATCGATCTCCGTGGCCACCTCTCCCAGTTGCCGGCTGTCATTGATTCCAAAAATCATCTCGGTCAAATCCGAGAGTATGCTTAATTTAACTTCCGCTCCCGGGGAACGCCGACAAGCGAGGGGGAGCTCCTCCCCGTCCACCTGGTCAGTCTCTGCCTGAATACTTATATGCCGCGCATGCATGCAGGTTTATCAAATGCACCGTCACTACTTGTATCATATTTTTTTCGGGCGGCGGCCGGTCTCATGTGAGAATACTCGCAACACGAGCCAGGGATGGACTACGGCTGAAAAGCCTGTATCAGTAGTGTGTCCAACCAGAGAGACTTCTAAAGAATCATCGATCTCCAAAGGCCACGCGGCCTCATAGTCCCATGGTCTGCTACCGCCTGTACTGACGAGAGGCACCTGGTTCTCATCCAACGAGATGTGCTGGAAATGAAGGTCTAACGACTCGGAGTTCCATAGGCTTTCATTGAGGGCGGAAAAACGACTCTCTTGGATTGGCAGCGTAATCACAGCCTCTCCATCATCTTCCTCGAGTAGGCGAGACAGTTTCCCGGAGAGCCGAGCCTTGGGGCGACTCGATGCTTCAATCGCGTACTCGTGCCTCACCCACTTTCCACTCTGGTTTGAGTCTTTACAAAGCAGTCCTGAGCGTTTTTGAACGGTATCCGGTACCGATGTCTCCCAGTCGTATGTCCTGGTCAACGCGTCTACGTTTGAGGGATCGTCCTGTGACGCCCGGGCGACGAAAGTAGTATGGTCGAGCTCTTCTCCGAGATAGCGAGCCGACTCGTTGCGGAACGAGTTGCTTGGTGGGGTGATAAAGTAGAAGGGGTGATCTTTGGCAAATTCAGCGTTCTTGTTTCGAAGAGCGCCAACTGGAGATAGGCTTCGTGGCATCGTAAATGTGTTGGGCGGCAGATAAAGGTTGGGGAAAATCAGCTGCCATTATGCCTACTATATATGCTGCATGAGAAAGAAGACTATGACCGAGAAAAACTCCAGGGCCCGACGAGGTGTGCGTAAATTGACCCGAAGACTCTTGACCCTCCGCACAGTAACAAGACGGATCTCCGGAAGCATGGCTTCTTACAAGACGGATCGGGGGTAAATATCCCAAAGAAGAAGGCATCTCCTTTGACGTGCACTACTCGAGCACTTTAAGCTTTCCGATGCTCACGGGAGAGCCATACCGAGCGAAAGAAGACTTTGAAGTTGAGGGAGAGGTGCCACAACGGGATTACGGTATTATCGACGCGTCCTGCCCAACGCGCACAAACACGGCAGGGCCCTGGGCAGCCGCGGTGGAAAGGCTCGTTCTTGCTCTCTTCTCTCTTTTCTCTGCGACTGCCAGTCCCAACAAATTCTCCCTGCCACTCTTTCTGCCCTCCTACCACCCAACCTCAACCCCATAATCATCCAAGAGTGCGTAACAGAAGATCTCCTCGCTAAAAAATCACGGGCCTGTGCACGAGCTGACGTGTATGTAACCACCTCCCCTTCGAAACACGCTATCCTCCACCCTGCACCGTGACTACGCTCGGACGCCCTGCCAACACTTATGTCCCTCCAACCTCTACATTTCTTTTCTTCATCCTCTTTTCGTCTTTCCTTCTTACTTCGTCTTTCCTTCTTTCACCTACATCATGGGCCGTTCAGTGCGAGAGATCGTCCACCTTCAGACCGGTCAATGTGGTAACCAGATTGGTGCCAAGTTCTGGTGAGCTGCGCCTCTTTGATCACCAGCAACGCGTCGACTGACATGTGATACAGGGAAGTCGTCTCTGAGGAGCACGGCATCCAGGCCGATGGTTCCTACAAGGGTACCACCGACAGCCAGCTCGAGCGAATCAACGTCTACTACAACGAGGCCGCTGCCGGCAAGTACGTGCCCCGTGCGGTCCTTATTGACCTCGAGCCCGGAACCATGGACTCCATCCGAGGTGGTCCCTTGGGAAGCCTCTTCAGGCCCGACAACTTGTACGTCGTATGGTGAATCTGAAGCAAAAGGTTGACATACTGCAGCGTCTTTGGTCAGTCCGGTGCCGGTAACAACTGGGCTAAGGGTCACTACACTGAAGGTGCCGAGCTTGTCGACTCTGTTCTCGACGTCGTCCGACGAGAGGCTGAAGGCTGTGACTCCCTCCAAGGTTTCCAGATCACCCACTCTCTTGGTGGTGGTACCGGTGCCGGTATGGGTACGCTCTTGATCTCCAAGATCCGAGAAGAGTTCCCCGACCGAATGATGTGCACTTTCTCCGTCATTCCTTCTCCCAAGGTCTCCGACACCGTTGTTGAGCCTTACAACGCCACCCTCTCCGTCCACCAGCTTGTTGAGAACTCTGACGAGACCTTCTGTATCGACAACGAAGCTCTTTACGACATTTGCTCTCGTACTCTCAAGTTGAACAAACCTACCTACGGTGACCTCAACCACCTCGTCTCCGTCGTCATGTCTGGTGTTACCACCTGTCTTCGATTCCCCGGTCAGCTCAACTCTGACTTGCGAAAGTTGGCCGTCAACATGGTGCCCTTCCCTCGTCTCCATTTCTTCATGGTCGGCTTTGCTCCTCTTACCGCTAGGGGTTCCGCCAGCTACCGAGCTGTCTCTGTTCCTGAGCTCACTCAGCAGATGTTTGACGCCAAGAACATGATGGCTGCCTCTGACCCCCGTCACGGTGTAAGTGATCAAGGATGTACATTGGTCAATGACTGACGTTTCATAGCGATACCTCACTGTTGCCTGTTACTACCGAGGCAAGGTCTCCATGAAGGAGGTTGAGGACCAGATCCAGTCCGTCCAGGCCAAGAACTCTGCCTACTTTGTCGAGTGGATCCCCGGAAACATCTCTGCCGCTCAATGGTATGCCGCTTGGACTCTTATTGTTTGTCACGCTAATATTTTATCAGTGACATTCCTCCTCGTGGTCTCAAGATGTCCTCTACCTTCATCTGCAACTCCACCTCTATCCAATCGCTCTTCAAGCGAATCGGTGACCAGTTCTCTGCCATGTACAGGCGAAAGGCTTTCGTCCACTGGTACACTGGTGAGGGTATGGATGAGCTCGAATTCGTAAGTTGGTCTCTTCGGAGTATGTGCCTCCACTGACAGACTTGTAGTCCGAGGCCGAATCCAACTTGCAAGACTTGGTCTCCGAGTACATGCAATACCAGGAGGCTGGTGCCGATGACGAGATCTACGGTGACGAGGAGATCCCCATCGAGGAGGAGGAGATGTAAAATCCCCAACTTCAAGAAAATATCCCCCGCCTCCCTATTCCTTGCCCTCGTGCATCATCTTGATTCCCTCGCGACTTGTTTTGATGGTCGTCTTTGGTCTCGCATCTTCCCCCTATTCCCCTGCATCTATACCCCCTCATAACCAACCTTTTCTCTCGCCATACCCGGAGCTTGGGTCTCCGATGTCTCTTTGTGAGACGGTGTGCTGCGTATCACCCGACATCTTTTCCATAATGGGCGGTCTTCAATGCTGTCATGCAACCCGTAGACCTAGTTTCGTGGAAGCCTCGAGGTTGCAAAACAATGGAGAAGGGCGCGACGACATCAAACGATCGTACGAGTAGCGTGTATGGGGGCAGCCTCGCTATTTTATTCGTCACTCTGCGGCTGAGTGAGTACCGCCATGCGTACCGTTGTTTCTCAATCCAGTCTTTCGAGCACCGGTGTGCCCCTAGCGATCAATCACCGTCCGGGTTAATCGCTCAGGGTATTCATCCATTCCTTTTGACATCAGGTTTCCAAGAAAGGACACAGCGGAGGCTCTTCAAGATACATGACTTGGTCAGCCAAGACTCCAGGGGCTACTTGGTCTATCTTGAAATCCTATCGGGGATCGCCCATCTATCACCGCCGTTTCAGAATCACTTTCTCGCTCCTTTCGATTTGATGTATCTCTCGAATCAGCCTCCGGAAGAAAGAACTCATTTGATCTCGTTCATCTCGTTACCTCAAAGCCTGGAATCAAGCGACATCAAGGAGGATAAGGAGGTCTCACCCGCTCTGCTGATCACTTTTGTTCATCGATCCAAACATTAAACACAAAAAGGTTGGATCTGCGTCTCCTGTCTAGAATGATCAAAAGGGAGGGTGGCAAATGATATCGATTCATCCGGTCTCCCTGGGGCTAGAGAAAGGTGGGATCAGCTCAAAACGCCCATTCATTGATATCACAAAAAGTCTATCAAAAGGACTGTGAAACCCTTGATCACCATCGATTCATCGGGGATATAACGTTCCTTTGAAGGTGAGTTTGATGACCGCCTTGCTTTCATCTTTGTGTACCGGACATTAACAGAGGTCATGCTTAATATAAAGACAGATTGTCATGTCCGTTGGGCCCGACCACTACGCTCCCACTATCCGTCGACAAAAGTTCCACCAAAAGCCCTGAGCCGCGATCATCCTCAAATACTTACATGTCTGCCTCTCCCGAAAGAAAATCTCCTGGCATAATGGTCTTCCCGTCGTCTGGACTTGCTTCACCTCCTCTTCGAGCTGTGACCCCTCAAGACTCGATTACCAAGTCTCCTCCCCCGCCTTCCGAACCCACCCGCACCGACCCACCTTCCACCCGCAAACGTGCCGCCAACATCAACCGAGGCTCCCGCTTCGCACCTCGCACCCCCACAAACAACCGCCAGTGCACCAACTGTGGTGAAACGGATACCCCACAATGGAGGGGTACGTTGTGCAATGCGTGTGCGCTTTGGAAGAGAAGTCGGGGTACGGATAGACCGTTGCCGCTTCTTTTTCCCGTGCGGAGAAGCCCTACGCCCCCCGAGGAGACTCGAATGAATAGACAGGGAATGGAAAGCAATGCGAGGTATGGGGTAATGCCACCAAACTGGCGGGCTGAGGAACGGAAGATGCTGGTGAGATCCTTCATAAGCAAAAGAGATGCGTGCTCACGTCACGTCGCCGAATGTTCTACTAGCAGCCGCCTTCTCATTGTCTTGAATATGCTCTCTTTCCTCGTCAAACCATGCAGCATACCCCCCACCATTCACAGTCAGGAGAATACACCCCTCCCACATCGGCAAAAAGCCATGGCTCTGATACGGGTACCCACAGGATCATGTCGCCGCGGATGGCTGCATTCATGGCCCAAGCGCAGGCCCAAGCTCACGCCCAAGCTCACGCCCAGACTCGACCGGGCTATCACGCGAACTTTTACGGGATTAGAGAAGGGACTGGTCAAGAGGGATATGCGCCTGCTCGACATCCCGAGGCCCAAAAACCGACACATGGGTCTCAACCTTACAAACAACGATCACAGCGTCCAAGCCCTACGTTCCATCCCTACGCTCCTTCCTCTCAACATCAGTCTCATGCTTTTTGCCCTCGCCGTATCGGACAGCCCCCAATTTCTCCTTCATCTCCACCGAGTCTGGTTAGCAGCAAAGAGGATTTCATGCGAGGTGCAGAATGGTTGTATGACATGATTACTCGAGCTGCTGGGATGCTGGAGAGGGTTGAAGATGAGTATCTGCGGGAAGAGGATCTGGGGATGAATCGACCAGGAGATGAGAGGGGGAGGCGATAGAAGGTTGGTAAGGCGGGGGAGTATGGGGAGACGACGAGCGAGTGCAACTAGAGTTATGTGTAGCCCATTCTACATAGTGTGCACTATGTAGACGAACTTGATGGCACTCTATGTACTGATACCACTGCTGTTCAAAGGTCACAGAGCTTCTAGCCTGTTCTAAGCTGTGATTTGGCGCTCATGGATCGTTCAACCTTGGGAGGAAAGCTGGGCCGCTGGGGGCCCGCTGGGCCGAAGATATCTGGGCTGGAATGCGCATTGTAAACTGCTTTTCAGATACTCTCCCAATCCTCACCTCGATGACTTCATGCCTTGAAACCTGCAGTGATGAGTCGTGATTCTTTTGAATGGTTATACTATCAACATAAACAAATACCATTGCCATACCCCACATCAATCTCTGCACATGATATCCAGAGATAAACGCCCTACCGTGCAAACGCCGGCCACCTCTCGTCCGCCACCCGCCTCTTCTTCAGCGATCCACCCCGCTTCCATATCCTCCTCCTTCTCTACACCATCAGTGCAGACGCGTATACACCATACCTTCTCAAACCCCCCGATACCGACCAGGAATCCTGAAGCGCAGGGGGTAGTGGATCCGAGGTGGAGCGATGCGAGCAAGGTACATCCGGCGTGGGATGGGTGGGGGAAGGGGCCAGGGGGCAAGTCGAAATTATGAACTTGTTAGTCTTTGGCATCGCTCAAGAGTTCTATGTTTACTGAAGTAGCTACCACTGTTAGCGGACCATACTCGGCTGGGACTCTAGGGCGATGTACACGTTGCATTGTACTCGTAGCACATCATACTTGTAATTGCTGTAACTGCCTTGGTCTGCTTCTGGAGGTTGGAGGGTGATAATCACATCCCGATGTACTATATCATATCATCATAACATACATGCGTCTGCTACTGTAAACGACTTTTTGATTTGCTGCCCTATAAATGGACATGAAGACGCTTATCCAGTTCGGAGAATGACATGGACACCAGAATCAGTCTTGACGATGTCACTGAGCTCTCCAATGGGGGTAGAGAAGGTGTTGTCCTGTCATTGTGTTAGAACTCGAGTCAACAAGACACCTGTCCACTCACCTCAAACGGCTTCTGCATCTGTCCCCTGCCAAACCATCCCAGATCGCCTCCCTTCTTCGCACTAGAACAGTCGCTCTCGGTAGAAGCGATCTTGGCAAACTCTCGAGCAAGGTCCTCTTTGGGAAGAGACTTGAGGTATGCGACGTGCTTCTCGATGATGGACTGAGCTTCAGCAGAGCTGATTGTGATGTTGTCCTACAAAAACATGAGCGATGCCCCAACTACAACACGACAAACTGACACTCCTCCAAGAAGCCGGTCGCCTACTCCCGGAATGCTTGGCGAGGATGTGGCTGGCCCTAGCCTGGCCGTCCTTGCCTCCAGGGGGTTTTGTCTGGGGGTTGAGATACTGGCTCGCGCCCGGAAGCTGCTGGATCTGCTCTGGGGTGAGGTCGGCAGGGGGCTCCCAGGTGGAGGTGGCTTGCTGGGGGTGGTAGAAGTAGGGAAGCTGGCGAGAGTTGGAAAAGCGGACTTCCCAGCCGGTGGATGACATGTTGGGTGTTGAAGAATAGAGAATGAGATGTTCACCGTCCTCAGCGTCGGTAGTACACGTCCGTGGTGGAGGCAGAAGCGGCGATCGCCGTCCAGCGTGGTTCACCACCTGCATCTCCGCCAGTCTCCCCGACGTACAACTCGCAGGATGGAGGGTATCGTCGCCCAGTTTGTGTCCCACATCGCCACATGCTTGGCCTCCGCATCATCTAACAACCTCCTCTCCTCCATCCCCCTCGACGAAGCCCACCCCTTCTTCGGACCCCTCAAGCAAGCTCTGGCAAACGTGAGCATCCCAACAACAGCAGGAATCAGAGACTCATCTATAGCAGACTTCTCCCTCTCATATAGCGCCTGCAAGCCTCGAGAGTTATGTCAGCGCAGCGCCAACTGATGTCAAGGACAATGTTGCCGCTCTCATCTCGGCCGTCTTGCGTTTCATCAAGGGCTCTACTGCACCATCTGAAAGCGAGCGAGCCTATGAAGACTTTGCGGCGTTCCAGCAAGCTTACAGGTGCGTGCATACGAGATCATCCCCGTCGACTACTAACGCTTGAATAGCGAAGCAAACAAAATCTACGGCACATCCTCACCAGACGGCCCATACCTCTACCCCTTCCTGAATCCCCTCATCCTCCAATTCGCTCGACTCGTGGTTCACAGATCCTCCACCGCCGCCTCCCTCTCTACATACCCACTGCGGCACTCCAGATCAGCACGCTCTATCCGGGATGCTACGCGTCAAGTGATCGAGCGGTCTATACAGATCGCGAGCTCTTCGATGAGCGCAGAAGAGTGGGAGTCGGAGGCGGCGCAGGAGCATTCCGTAGGCGACATTATCTGGCCTCTTGCCAATATCCTCTTTCGGATATATGCCGAGCGTAAACTTCACACTCAATCCACCGAGCTCCAGAAATCCCTGCACAACCTCTCCCCTGCAGAGGACAAACGCCTTGCCTCTCGTGGTTTTCTCATAGCGGCTACCGACATTTGCCAGAGCTATTACTGGCGGGGAAAGCTCGGGGTTGTGCTTTTGGATATGAGGGGGGCAGTGTTTTGGCTGAATAAGGCTTGGAGGATGTGCCCGGATGATGATATGAGCTGGAAACAGAAGAGGTAGGTCCTTCGCTCGATCATCAATGAGATTACTGACAGACCAATGAAGATCTATCCTCATACGGTTAATACCTGTCAACCTCCTGCTTGGCCTCCTACCCTCCACCGAGACACTGCAAGAGTACGACCTGCCGCATTTCTATTCCTTGATACAAGCGTTCAAAACGGGCAATGTCCCAGTTTGGCGGCGGATTCTAGAAGAGCAGAGAGAGTGGTTCAGACGGAGAAGTATATGGCTGATATTGTATGAGCGCGGAGAGATGCTGGTCTGGCGCAACTTGTATAGATCTGCGTGAGTACCCCGAGAAGATAAATTCAATGAACGCGCCGTACTGACAGTCTCATCAGGTTGACAGCGTACTATGACCTCGACCCCCAAGCGAGACAGAATAGCCGGTGTCCGACGTGGGTTTTTACTGTAGCAGCTGGGCAAGTATTTGAAGGTACCGGAGAAGTGGAAGACGGCACGATCACCATCGAAGATACAATCGTCATCCTTGCAAGTCTTATAGACCAAGTACGTCGTTTCCTTTTTTCTTCTTGGCTCCCCTGACCCATTGTCACAGAGTTTGGTGCTGGGAAACTTGTCATATTCACACAAGCAATTAGCAATGAAAAGGTCAGAAGATGGGATGGGCGGATTCCCAAAGATATCACTAGTCGTCCCTCGGCGGGTGGACGCTATCGCATAATCGTTCATGCATGTTGGTTGTAATTTCAAGTGGTATATTTTTAGCGGATTAGGCTTCGCTGGGGAACGCCTCAAGGACGAGCTTTTTCTTGTTGACTTTGCCCATATTCTGATGGACAAGTAAGCATGTGGAGAAACATTAATGAACACGACTCACGTTTCTAGGAATCTCATTGTCGTAAAGTTTGACAAGTTTGGGAAGTTTGTAAGGGGCAATAACGCTTCGCAATTCCTCTCGAAGATCCTTGACCGACACCTGAGGTCGAGAGGTGACCAAACAGACAGCCACCTGTACAGCATCAGCCACAGCCAGTCTCAAAATACGGAGACTTACGACCTGCCCCCACTCCTCATTCTCCACACCCACAACAGCACAGTCTTTCATGCCAGGCAGCTCGAGAATTGCCCTCTCAATCTCCACCGCACTAATCTTCTCTCCCCCGCTCTTGATAATATCGGTACTCTTCCTTCCCAATACTTTCAATTGCCCCTCCGCCCCCGGCTCTGATGACCAAACTCCGACATCACCAGTTTTGAACCACCCGTCGATGAATTCGCTGGCAGTGGCTTCGGGTAGGCGCCAGTATTCTTTGGTGATTGGGGGACCAGATACTTGCACTTCGCCTTGGGTATCAGGGGCGGTGATGGGAGTTTGAGATTCTTCGGACCAAAGTCGGATTTGGGTACCGGTCAAAGGATATCCAACGTGCCCCTGTCTTTGTCAGCGCCGAGCCTTATACGGAAGGAGCTGCTCACCTTGACACGCTTTTCAGTCTCCCAGCCGTTGCTGGCGATGATACCAGTCTCGGTCATCCCATACCTCTCGAGCAACACCTGCCCACCACCAACACCACCCTCCTTCTCCCAAGTCTTCTTGACACTCTCCGGAAGGGGCGCAGAGCCAGAGACTTGCAGACGGAGCCTGGAGGAGCCTGCCGTAGCTGCGGCTTGCAGCTCGGGAGAAAAGGTAGCATGGGTCTGGATTAGCCTAGAGTAGACTGTGGGCACGCCAAAGAACATTGTGATCGGTTCAAGACCTTGCTCGTTGATCCATCGTTTCCAGATCGCCGGCCCATCAAACTTTTCCCAAAGCTCTACCGTCGCGCCCGCCCACAGGGTGGGCAAGAGTGCTACGACGATACCGTGAAGGTGGTTGAGGGGTAGGACGTGCAGGAGGTTGTCGGAAGGCGACCAGTGCCAGGTGTCGGCGACAGCTGATACTTGGGCGGCGAGGGCAGAGTGCCGGGTGACCACGCCCTTGGGACGCCCGGTGGTGCCGCTGGTGAAAAGCATCATGGCCCTTCGCTCGCCGTCCAACTGGGGCAAGGTAGCAAGCTCGGATACGGCGTCTTGCGCTGGGCTGCTTTTTCGGATAGCCTCCAAGTTGACTTCGAGTACCTCCGCAGAGACGTTCTCCTTGAGCATCTCTGATTTGAGCTCTTCAGCCCGGAGCCGGTTCTTTGCATCGCAGACGACCAATCGGGCGTCGCTGTTGCTCGCCATATATGCCTGCTCTGGGATGGGCAGCGAAGGCAAAACGGGGACACTCAAGCCACCAGCCGTCCATATGGAGAGCATAGTGAGCGGCACCAGGTATCCCTTCTCGCAGAGTACAACTACGCGGGTCTCGGGCTCCGGGATAAGGGGAGAGAGGAGGGAGGTCAGCGCGAGGATGTCGGCGCAGAGCTGGGCATAAGAGATGGAGAGTGACTGGGGCACATCGACGATGGCCGTCGAGTCCGGGGCAGACTGGGCGTGGGCGAGGACGCGGGCGAGGAGGGGGAAGGACGAGGGGGCCATGGCGGACAGGGAGAAAAGAGATGCACGAGGGGATTTCAGTTAGTTCTAATCATTCTCGGCACATTCTCGGTGACCCGGGAAACGTGGTCTGCACGTGGCGTTGCGGGGGTCGCCGCGCTGAAGCTTCTCGATATTTCCAGCCGTCGTCACTGGCTCGCGCTCTTTGAGTCTCTAAGAAAATCAAAAAGTGTATTCATTCACACGATGCCCCCGAGGATCCCCACCAGAGCGTTCACAGCGCTCCCCATCTCCCAGCCCGTCGCCAGCTCATCAGCCATCCCGCCCCCCCGCTGCACCTCGCCCCGTTCATCGCCAGCCCACCACTTTAGCACCCTCCATGCTGCTGCCAGGCCGCTTTCAGGCAACGCGACTGAGAAAAGGGCAAGTAGTGTAGTGGCAATCAAGGCCCGGTGCTAATGTAGTGTAGCGGTCATTCCACTCGACAGCGGTCCACAGCGCGTCAGCCAAGGACCCCTACGATGTCCTTGGTGTAAAAAAGGAAGCGTCTTCTACTGATATCAAAAAGGCATATTATTCCGTAAGTATGGCCCATTATCTCGGGGTGTGTGGCTGACTTTTTATAGCTTGCAAAGAAGTGGCATCCCGACTCGAGCAAGGAGCCCAATGCCAAAGACCGCTTCCACGAAATTCAGAGCGCCTACGACGTATGTCTGATACTTTTACCCGCTACGCAAGCTAACATCTCTCTAGGTCCTCTCTGATGACAAAAAGAGAAAGGCATACGACACCTATGGCTCTGCCTCTCAACAAGAAGGCTTCGACCCCAACTTCCCTGGTGGCGCCGGCGGCTTTGGCGGTTTCCAAGGCTTCGGAGGAGGATTCGGCGGTGGCGGCAACGCCAGCGACCTTTTCGAGTCTCTCTTTGGTGGCCAGTTTGGTGGAGGTCGAGGAGGGTTTGGTAGCGGCGCTCGACAACGGCCTGTGCGTGGTGACGACCTCGAGGCTGGCGTCAACCTCGAATTCCTCGAAGCCTGCAAGGGCACTACCCGCAAAGTCACCATCACCCCCGTCGTCGACTGTAAACCCTGTACTGGCTCTGGTCTCAAGCCTGGGGAGAAAAAGACGCAGTGTTCTACTTGCCGCGGCACGGGTCAGCAAACGTTCCAGGTGCAGGGCATGATTATGGCATCGACCTGTCAGGCCTGTGGAGGAGCGGGGTCGAGTATCCCGCCGAGTGCCAAGTGTGGAGGATGTGATGGTGTTGGAAAAGTCAAGGACAGAAAGGTGGTTGATGTCGAGATCCCGGCGGGAGTGGAGGATGGTATGATGATCAGGATACCGGGAGCTGGTGACATGCCTCTGGCGGCTTCTGGTCCTCCTGGAGACTTGCTTGTCAGGGTCTTGGTCCGACCTTCTACCAAGTTTAGGAGGCAAGGCACCAATGTCCACCACGATGCCAAGGTGCCGCTTCATACAGCTTTGCTGGGAGGTGTCATCCGAATTCCTACGCTTGAAGGCGAAGTTGACGTAAAGGTGAAGGGAGGTACACAGAATGGAGAGGAGGCGGTCTTGAAGGGACGAGGTGTGCAGAGTGTGTACTCGCGAGGGAAGAGTGAGCGAGGAGACCTTATCGTGCAGTGGAAGATCCAGATTCCTCGGTACGTCCTTGTGACGCATGATCGAGCAGAGCTGACCTTTCCGCCAGAACTCTGACACCGTTCCAACGCAAGATTCTGCAGGCCTATGCCGACGACCTCGAAGGCCGAACCCCCCAAATTCACTTTGGCCCCTCACCATCCGAATCAGCGTCAACGCCAAACGGTGAGACCTCTTCTCGCAATACCTCCCGCCCTCCACCCTCCTGGTCCACCCACCCCGATGCCCCTCGTCGTACCGTCTACGAAAAGCCCCATTCCCCCTCCCATCCTTCTTCCCCTTCCTCTTCGTCCCAACAGGAAAGCTCGCGGCCTTACGAACCAGTCGACCATGATGACTCTGGGTTGGCTGGAAAGGTTGCGAGTGCTGTTGGGGGAGTGATTGGGTGGGTCGAGAGGTTGTTGGGGAAGCGGTAGGTTTGGGTGCTATCCGACCATTGGGCTGGGGTGAGTGTGAGGGCGGTGAGCATTTCATTCTCTCTACAGGACCCATGTTGACGAGGTTTGTTCTTCTCTTTACAGGTACTATAGAGGAAACGGTCGTTGACGGGACGCCCGAGCAGGATGTCAAGGATGAAGGTGCGGCGGAAGAGAAGAAGGAGACCAAAGAAGATCAATAGATGGGACTCTATGACTTAGTTTGAAAGGTTTACAGGGCTTCTGGGACAGCCGAGGTGATATACAGCATCGATTCTAGATGACGCACAACTCAGGCAATCTTCGCGCACTACATGCATCAGCTTTCACGCATCTCTATCCACCTTTATGCAACTTCTTCTTTCCCTACCGACCAAGCCAATATCACCTTCATCTCGACCAACCTTCGCGGTCCTGTACCAATTCGAGCCCCACACCCTCAACGAGCTTGTTTCTTGGGCTGCTCGTCTCGATAATCGACTTCGTGCTCGAGAAGCTGATAAAACTAGTTACAAGTCTTTTCCCAAGGCGCGAGGCTCTCCCACATCCACTTTCAAACCCTCTTCCTCTCAAACCTCCTCCGGCTCCTCCCCATCTCCAGCCGCCGTTCCCGCATCCACTTCGTCCCAGACCTCTCAGCCTCGAGAGCCCCTCTCTCAAGCGGAGAAAGCTCGTCGAGATGCACAGGGACTCTGCCGCTACTGTGGGAAAGCCGGCCATTCACGGCGTCTTGGGTACTGCCAGACTCCTCAGGAGGAGGAGCAGTGAAGCGAGAGCGAGTCCTAGGACCCGCAGGAGGAAGTGTAGACATAGGGATGGGTGGGTGGGTTGTAAGGGTAAGGTGGAGTAGTGGGTGGTGGTGGGCGTTGGTGTTGGGTGGTGGGGAGTAGTGACCAAATGAAGTAAGGACGATCCACTATACTGTCAAGGGGTCACCTCCTTCTAAAGCCACACCTGCTAGCACCAACTCCAATCCCCCTCCCGCCGAGTCGACCGGCCTACCCCCCACAGTCCGGCAGAGTCCCCCCGCATCCACTTCGTCCCAGACCTCTCAGCCTCGAGAGCCCCTCTCTCAAGCGGAGAAAGCTCGTCGAGATGCACAGGGACTCTGCCGGACTGTGGGGGGTAGGCCGGTCGACTCGGCGGGAGGGGGATTGGAGTTGGTGCTAGCAGGTGTAGCTTTAGAAGGAGGTGACCCCTTGACAGTGTAGTGGATCGTCAAGCTGACTCTTGAAGCATTCGGGCGGGCATCATGCTGACAGAGCACATGAAGAGCCATACAACTCAAGTCGCATCGACGAAATAGGCAGACTTTCAGTTCGTTGTGCTGATGGGATTCCGAGATGCGTCCTTTGCCGACTGCAGCCGAATGGCCCAATATGACGCGAGGAACGCGGGAATTGTTGTTCATCTCTCTTTTCCATTTCTTTCCATCTCCTGCCTATATAACAAGAATCAACTCGCCCCATCAACATCTATCCAACAACACACATAACAATGGTTCGAACTATCAAGCTCTCTGACGGCAAGACTCTCCGCGCCATTGGCTGGGGAAGCGGCTCGGGCGGCATCAAGGGCAAGGACAACAACAGGCTTGCCATTGACGCCGGTGTCCACGCTCTCAAGGCCAACATCCGCCACATCGACACTGCCCAGGCCTACGAGACCGAGGAGGCCACTGGCATTTCGATCAAGGAGGCCGGTGTCGACAGGAGCGAGGTCTTTGTCACCACCAAGAGTACGCCGCCGGTCCACTTTTCTCTGATGCCTCGCTGACGATAACTCTGCAGTCTCTGGCACTGTTGCCAACAACAAGGAGGCCATCAAGGAGAACGTCCTTGGCTCTATCGAGCTTTTGGGCTTCAAGCCTGACCTCTTGCTCATCCACAACCCCTTTGTGGTCGAGGACGGCAACATTGGCAAGTTCTGGACTTCTCTCGAGGAGCTTGTCAAGGACGGTACTCTTGAAGGCGTGAGCTTGGGTGTCAGCAACTTCAGGCCTCAAGACCTCGAAGCTGTTCTCAAGGTCGCCACCATCAAGCCTGTCGTTAACCGTAAGTTGGCGTGATCAATATTGGCAATTTACTGACGGTGTGCAGAAATTGAGTTCCACCCTTACGTCCTTGTCCACCTTGAGCCCGTTCTCAAGATTGCCAAGGAACACGGTATCGTCATTGAGGCCTACGGTCCCCTCACCCCCGTCCTCCGACACCCCACCGGTGGTCCTCTCAAGCCCGTCCTTGAGCGCATCGCACAGCGTCTCTCCAAGGACGCCGATAAGGAGCTCGACTCTACGGTCGTCCTTCTCCTTTGGACCATTCAGTCTGGCGTCGTCGTTGTCACCACTTCCAAGAACGAGGAGAGGATCAAGGGTCTCGCCGCCCTCGACTCTGTGCCTGATTTGACCGCCGAGGAGTTGAAGGAGATTACCGATGTTGGCAAGACCCACCACTTCAGGTACTACTCTGTAAGTTCTTCTTTCGGTGTCTCTGGGTATGGCTGATTGTATGGCAGGAACACATGACTGAGGACTTCCCTGACCCCGACCTCCCCACCGTCGACGTCCCCAAGAGGAGCAGGAAGTAGAGATGGGTTACAATCTGAGAGTAGCGAATCTTGGAATAGCAGGAGGATGTTGAATCAGCAGTCATATAGCAAAAACCATGCATAGTCTAGAGGCATGCGAAGCCCTTTTGGGACTCTACCACAGTCGCCAAGGTATCCCCATAACATCACCAGTTTGTATATAAGGCTGCTCTTTCACGGTCACTCTAAGTATCAAATACAGTGGTGATTGCTACGCAGTACATTTCCAAGCAGCTAATGTACAATCGACCCATTTGAATCCACTTCTGCAAGTGGTGACGATAGCTCGGGATTATCTCGGCCACATAAGACGCGTGAGGAGCTGACTGATGTTCTTTTTCCTTGATTTGTTTACCATTCGCATTACCGGCTCATCCTCAACCATCCATCTATCTAAACCCCTTGAGTATCGATTGAACAATGTCTGGCGCCCAATGTGAGTGCTACTCGAGTCATATATGCTTGGTCACTAATGCACGCTTGGAAAGACCGTCGAGGAGGTCGATTCGCGACTGCCAATGGAGGCGAGAACCAACAGCGTCAATTGTCGCTCCCGTACGCTCTTTTCTACAATGCTAGGCAGAAGGTGATCACTGACAAGGCTCTGAACAGGGTGAACAAGTGGAAGCGTGAATGGGTGGCCCCGGAGGGATTACCAGCGGAGAGCTCATACAAGGTGTTCAAATGGGTCAAGAGCGACGTCAAGGTATATATCGAGCCCATCCATCCGCTCCGCGCTGACACTCTGGTCCAGGCTCAGTTTGGAAATGACGCCGTCTACGAAGTCCGGGACGATACGCCAGGACAAGATGATGATGAGGGCGATGAAGGGGAAGGACAGGAGAACGAGGACGATGAAGATGATGAGGATGGCGATAACGGTCAGAATGGGGAAGAGTCTCAAGATCCAGCAATGGGCGAGGTCCAAGCAGCTCAAGGAGGGGCAGAAACAACGGGCGTTCGAGATGACACTCCTGCCCAGCCCGAGGGCGAAGGCGATGCGCCAGAAGCTCCCAAAGAGACTGAATCTGAAGCTCTTCCTGAAACGCTGTCCACTGCTGCTGAGCCCCGAGCTGCCCTCGCCCCTGCCCCTGCCCCTGAACCCGCCCTTGCCCCTGCGGCAGACCCCCAAAGTATCACCGAACCCACCGCCGAGCCCACCCACGAAGCTCCCATCCCCCCACACCACGAGATCCCTTCCAACGCTGTCGAAATAACAAACTCCATCCCTGGCGACTCTGCCGAGCTTGGACAAGGTGACCTGGGGCTGCAGGGGGGTGTGGTAGCGGAGAGGAGCCACGAAGAGGATGGGGATGTTGAGATGGAGGGTGTGAAGGAAGCGGCCGTGGAGGAGGAGGCCGTCCAGGAGAGTGGGGATCAGATGGAGGTGGACCAACCAGCGACTTTGGTTGAGGAGAAGGGAGAAACACCGGTGGAGAAAGACGAAGGGTTGGTGATGGGGGAGATGGAGCCTCCTGTTCCCGAGATTGCTGTGGAAGGAGAGGACAAGCCCACTGAAGTCGAAAAGGAGGCTGAACTGCCATAGGCTGTTGTGCAGCCCGTCTTTGTTTGTCACCCATGATATGTCCATCCCATCTTTGTATCTCGCTGCCACCCGTTGAAGTGAAAGACTTCATTTTGCGCTCTACCCGATACATCAGACAAAATGACTATAAAGCAACCTATTCTCCTGCTGCAGCATTTAGACGTGGCCGGCCTGATGACATGGTCAGCTTATGCCCATCGTTGTATAACATTTGCACTTACGACAGCCTGAGGTACATACGCATCGTCGATAGACTTTTTCTCTTCCTCGGTCAACTCAATCTTGATACCCGCCAACAAATCCTTGAGCTTGTCCAAACTAGTTGTCCCGACGATAGGAGCAGTGACAAAAGGCCTGCTGATGGACCAGGCCATGGCGATCTGAGCCATACTCACGCTCCTAGCCGAAGCGATAGCAGCAATCGCTTCGTTCACTCGCTTCTTGCCTTCCTCGGGCGCGCTGAAGCCTGCCGCCTTGAAGAGCCTGCAGTCTCATCAGCCAAAAGCTCCAACCGCGGCGTACAACTCACGCATCAGACCCTGCCCTAGTAGACTTTTTCTCCTCGGTATTCTGCCATGGCCTTGTGAGGAAACCTCGGGCAAGCGGGGACCAAGGGATACAGCCGACGCCAAACATTTGGAGAGTGGGCATCATCTCGCGCTCTTCTTCCCTGTAGCAGGCGTTGTGGAAGTTTTGCATGGAGATGAAGGGGGTGAGGTGGTTGTTGATGGCATAGTCTGTATCATTGTGAGCTGCACTCTTGGTAGGTGTTGAATACACTCACTCTGCATGGCGTGGAACTGGTAGGCCCAGCAACTGCAAAAAGTCAATGAGAGTGCCACAAAGGACCAGTCGGACATACCTGGACATGCCGATGTATCGGACCCAGCCCTTCTGAACGACATCGTGCAAGGCTTGCATCTGCAATAGTGAGCCTTCCAAGTTGCGCGCATACTAATAATGAACATACAGTCTCTTCGATAGGGGTGTTGTAGTCAAACCTGTGGCACTGGAGAACGTCGATGTAGCCAGTGTCGAGTCGCTCGAGGGAAGCTTGCACAGAGTCAAAGATGTGCTGCTCCATGTCAGCTTCTCAATTGTGCAGGATGAATTTGCTTTGACCTTTCGGCTCAGCCCGTACTGGTTGACATAGCCCTTCTTATCGAGGACATCAAAGTCCGGCGGCCTTTTGTGACTGCCCCGGGTGATGGGCATGTAGAGCTTGGTCAAGATGACGACTGCCTCTCGGGGGCAGCCAATCTCCTTGACAGCCTTACCGAGGATCTCTTCGGAAGCGCCACAAGAGTACATGTTGGCAGTGCTAGAGTCGAGTCAGCCTGGCGGTCATAGACGCCGCGGCGATCGTCGATTGGGCTTACTCGAAAGTGTTGATACCTTGCTCGTAGGCATACTTGATCTGTTCGATACTTTCCTTCTCTCCAAGGACCCAGTCAGACCACCTAGACGTCTTGTTAGGTATTGATCGGGTGGCTAGCGGTGCGACTTACTCGGGATCCCCATACGCTGGATAGGAACGGATCAGCCCGATGAACAGTCGATAAGAGCCGTAGGGCTGATAATTGACTTACACATGCAGCCCCTGAGTGACAAGTAGCTATCAGCACATCGAAACTAGTATGATAGGATAATGGAACCCACAGGATAATCTTGGAGACTTTCAGCCCGCTCTTGCCGAGCCTCACTGTACCCACGTCAGCATAGTTGTCGATGATGAGATGGGTAACGACACTTGCCATATTCCATTTCAGTATCAGATGCCATTGCGAGTCAGTGTTCGGTGATGTTGAACAAAGGGGGTATAGACTAGCGGGAGTGAGTAAGTGACAGCACTTGCAAGATGGATTTCCCAGTGGCCATATATACTCGAGTACGAAGCTGCCTCCACTCTGCCTCCACCTCGGGAAAGGCCGAGGTTATTGAGATACAGTCGATTTGCTCCCGTGTTGCTGTGTATGTATGTGCTTGTAACGTAGCTCTGGGTTAAGCAGTTTGGACGCCGTTGACTTATAGTCGGGTTGAGTTAACCCTCAAACCTGTTCGTGGCAGCCTCCAGAAGATTTGGGGAACGCAAAAGAGATAGTGGACGAGTTTCACGCTGCCTACCCGGGAAAACCAAGTACACATGTGGCGCAGAAGCCAAAGAAGAGTCCAAAGCCAAAGAAAGGCGGACCAAAGAACTCGCGAAAATAAGCTACGACAGTACTGTATCAAGTGTATTTCATCCTAGGACATTTATGTTGAATAGCTATTCCTGCTTCATTACGATATATCACTTCACGAGCTCGTCAATCTGTTAGTACTCGGAGAGAGTAACTATTAGTAGATAGACTTGATCACTCTATCGCCTTATTTGTTTAGTAAGACTTGCTTGAGTCACCTCCGCAATTTTCTTTCATTCAAGTATTTACTCCCACTTTATTGACAGACTTCTAAACAAAGAGATATCTAATTAGATGTTTTTGAGGTTTTGAAGTTTTCTATAGAGTTTTTTTTTGGACGCAAAGCCACCTTTGTTGTCTACGAGTTCTTTGTCTATTGAAAGAAAAGTAAAGAAAGTGAATAGAGAGAATTACCTAGTCGGCCGTCAAGGCCTGGGTAATGAGAACTACCCAGAGAGTAAGCAACGTTCACGCTGTTACGGAGAAGCTTGGGCAGCAACTGATAGGCCTGTGTAGTAGGACGGTGATCAAGAGTGATCGGCAGACGAGCTTAATGGCGCGTTTGGCCGAAGGAGCGAGCCCGGCCACGGCCAAGAGGTCGACGATGAAGCTGGTGACGACGGGGCGGGGGAGGAGCTGCCTCGAGGGCGCAAGACTGCAGGCACTGCCCACTCGGGTACACGCCGAACACTTGGTCACGCCCTCGATCGAGACGCAAGCCAGCCCCTATCCCATCGAGTCAGTAGAGACCCCACCCAGAAGAAACAAAGAGAAGACGTACTTTCTGCCGGCACCGGCGACACAGACCCGTCCTCTCGCCCATGCGCGCGACCATCGCCGCCAAACGCTGCTTGCGGAGAGTCTATCCCAACTGTCAGTACCAAACAGGGAAGACATGAGGACCAACATACGCTTGGCGAAAGCGGGGTTCGCACCACCGGAGCCTCCACGGGCGATAGCGGCGAATAGGAAGGAGAAGGGGGAGTCGGGGAACGCAACGGGGCCCTCAGATTCCACACGGGAATCCGGATGGGTGCCTGCACAACAATTAGCTCCATCATGTTGGTGGATATCTAGCGAAGACGTACGAGAGGAGCCAGGCGCTGCCTCTCTCGCTGTAGCCACGTAGCATCATATTGGCGAACTAAGTGTTCCGCCATCGCCAGTGGGCCCTCTCGACACCGGTCACACCAAAATGCTTCCTTGGGTGTCCGCAGCAGCTCTGTCTTCCTTTCCTCGACCAACTTCAGCTCTGCTACGAGCCAGGCTACTTCGACGGACCAGTCATCCCCAAGGAACAAACGATACCAACCTCCTTCGATTGGCCTGTAGTAGTGGCTGTCGATGAGTTTGCCAAACTTTTTGAAGTGGGCTTGGAACCGGCAAGGCTCATCCGCCCGGTGCGGGCCTCTGCCACACCATTCACCCCCCCGATGGGAGTCCTCGTGATCCCACCAGTCGAGTCCGCCACTCCGTTGAGCTGGGGAGTGTATACCGGTGAGAGCTGTTCGATAATACCTCTTCGCTTGAGGTACTGGATGATGTCGGCGTTGACAAATTCCGAACCATGGTCGGATCGCACGACTTTCACCTTGACGCCGACTTGGCGCTCGAGCCTGATGATGAAGTTGTCGATATGTGGGAGGAGATTGGACTTGTTGCGGATGGGGATGGCTAGGCGGACCTTCGAGTAGTCGGCTACAATGCCGAGGTAGTAGCAGTTGCCTGCTTTCGACGCCTCGACCGGACCCTTCAAGTCTAGGTGTATCACCTCTCCATCCTTGTCTCCTCTCTCGCTCGTCCCATTCCTCGACGCCCTAATCGCCTTCTGGTCCATACAGACAGCGCATTGCTCCATTCTGAATGGGTCCTTCCTGAACTTTGCCTCATCCATGCCTTCGATCAGGCCCATCTTCACCGCCTCCAGCATCTTTGATGGGGACTGGTGTCCGAGTGATTCGTGAAGAGCTCGGAGGGGACTGGGGCCTGAGAGTGAGTTGATGCGCTGAGGTGCTGGGATGTCGAGGACTGGTAAGCCTTCTCGGGTTTTTCTAGATAGACCTTTGCAAACCCTGAGCAATGTGTCAGTTTGATACCAGTATGAGGCTGGACAGTGTGGGAACATGACTCACCAGTGAGAGTAGCTGCCTTGGCCATGTTGTGGTCCTTTCTACTCTCGTTCTCACCCTTACTACGAGAGCCCTTTGATAACAGAACGATTTCTTCCTCGGCAGCTTTGCCTCGCAGCACAGTTTCCATCCGTGAAAAGTAATACCTGATGGATAGCTCCTCAGTACTATATTTATTCAACCATGCGAGGGCACCCATAGTTGCATCTATGTGACCAGGAGAGTCAAGGTCATGACTAGACATCTGCGCAATCACAAAGTCCAATTGAAAAGTGCGATGCAAATGTTGCTTGAGAGCGTTCGCGCTGGGGGTGACGGTTTTGACGCCGTCGGGTAAGCGCATGAAGATTTCATGATCAAGTTTGCCATTGAGGTAGGCACCCTCGACGTCGCATTGGTGGATATCGAGGTCGTGAACGGCGGCGAGAGTGAGGAAGATTCTCTTCTCCACTAACTCATCCCCATAGTGGAGAGTCAGTTTTCTGAAGTCGACTATGAACCCGTCTTCATCGATACGGGTGTGCGAGAGAAGGTTGGCGTGGGAGCCAGGGACGTGATCAAGTCCAATCTCCTCCCGCACATCGACCACTTCATCACTAGGCTCGAGCGTCAAGTTGGCGTAAAGGTGAAAGTCGTGCAATCGGACCATGGTTTGGAGTTTGTCAACGCCGACATCATCCAGTACCTCAAGCAAAGAGGAATCATCGAGCAGCTTTCCCCAGTATATACTCCCCAGCTCAACGGAGTGGCGGAGAGGTTCAATAGAACCGTGGGGGAAATGATAGGCCCGTTGACAAGCGACTGTGCCCTCGGGCATGCGTAGGTCGAGGGGGAAAGAGAGGCTCGGCAACATATCACGAACAGCGAGGCACCGACGACAGGGAGATCGATAAGCGAAAGTGCTTCAACTGTCACAAGCAAGGCCAGCTGGTAAGGAATTGCCCGGAGAAAAAGGGACGAGGCAGCGGTTATGTGAATGCCGTTCAGGTGGATAAGGACCCAACGGCGGAGAAGGCGGTAGCTGGTGTATGTTTAGCGTTCAGAAGGCGAACAAGCTGCAAGCCGGGACGTCTCAGCAAGCGTACATCGACAAAGTGTCTGCAACTCACCTCGACCAGCAGACGCGCATCTACAACACCCCACTCCCGATCGAGATGCCATCACCTCTCAATTCGCCAGCCGCCGACCAAGCCAAGTACCAGAAACTCGTTGGTATACTACTCTGGTTGGCGAATTGCACGTGCCCGGACATCGCATTCGCGACGTCGATTCGCTCCCGAAACCTCCAAGACCCGCGAGAGGTTCACATGAAGCTGGGATTTGAAGATAGTTGGGGATCATATGGGAAGTGTAGAACGGAGATGATCCCGCAACTGAGGAGTAATTACAGGGTTAATAGTGGTAGTAATTACACTAACTATGTAGTGCCGGGGTGGCCCAGTACCCGCAATGTGCGGGTGCCAGGTTTGAGGGTTAACCCAACCCGACTATAAGTCAACGGCGTCCAACCTGCTTAACCCAGAGCTACATTACACGCACATACATACACAGCAACACGGGAGCAAATCGACTATATCTCAACTCAACATATACAGCTGCCTCCACCTCGGGCAGGCCGCTCCGGAATCGCCGGCTTGTAAGTAATTGTTTGTCAGAGCAGAGAATAAATGTCAAAGCATCTCGTTATGGCCTGCAAGGGATCCACAACAACGAATACAGCGGGGAAGACAATCCCTGCCAAATGCACACTGTCCCTTGAGGATCACCGCCATCAGCTTGGCAGCAGAACTCTCGGCGCTCGTGGGGCCGCTGCGATTAGCCCAGGGTCGGGCGACTTCCCGAAGAGGCCACAACAACAATAGACGACCGTTCTATGCATCTCTGCTTTGCATCTATACTCGCATAATAATGACCCCGCCCTCCACCTGCCGCCTCCCTCACTCATCCTCCGCCTCCTCCCCCAGACATGCCTCGAGACATGGCCGTTCCAAATCCGGTACCACGCCGAACAAGCCCAAGTTGCTCCCGTTTCCAGACCTCCCCGAACTGAGGTCATCCAGAGACAGCAGCCGCGCTACCTCGCCCCTTCCTACACCCTCCCGCGAGATCACATTCGACCAAATGATCATGGCACGAGGCGGGAGCTCTGACGGGGGGCAGGGGCGGCAACGCTCGTCTGGCTCGGGAGGGCGCAACACGCCGACTGCTACGAGCGCCACTTCGCCCTCTGTCTCGTCACCACTTGCTGCCGCCAGTCTCTCGCGCGCACGAGCATTAACAGCCCCCACCAGCGCAAACGGAAGCCCCGATGCCCGCTCTGCCCCCTCGCCGAGGAGAATGAGCGACTTCCAGACAGACGCAGGGCCCTCGAGGCCGTCGACGTCCGCACCGTCCCCGCCATCTGTCGCCATCGCACCTCCCATCGCTCCCCCGATTCTGCTAGCGCCCTCCAGCAGCGTCTCTGCCCCTGCCACACAGCCCCGGACACCCGTCAAGTTCTCGCACACCCATGAACGCGCCCACCATGTACACACGCAGTCTGCCCCGCCGGCCGCCACATCGTTCAATCCCACCACCGCTGTCATCCCGACACCATCCCTGCAGCCCATCAGCGAGCATCTGTACAAGGCATTCCTGAATGGGGTGTGTGCAGATGTGAGGCTTATCGTACGCAAGTGGGGCGTCGCATATGATGTGCACAAGATGATCATGTCTCAGTCCAGTAAGTGGCCAGGTGTCTTGCATGGGAAACGGCTCATTTCAAGTAGGCTTCTTCACATCGCTCTTTCTGGGTGGATTCTCAGAGGCCACAGTGACTCCCAAGCCTGCGTTCAAGGGAAAGGGGAAAGCCAGGATAGATGTGCCTGCAGACGACTGGCTTGGCGAGAGTGTCGAGCTTCAGTTTGACGACCCGAATATCACCCGAGCTGCTTTCGAGTAAGGCGTCTTCTGCAAGTGCCCGACACAGCTGACACGTGTATGTAGGATATGCCTGGCAAGGCTATACTGCCCATACCCCACCCTTAACTTTCCCACCTCCATCCTCCCCACTTCGACACATCCCTTGACTCCTTCATTTCCCTCCAGCCACGAACCAGCCTATGCCTCTCTCAACTCTTCTCAGCCCCAAAACACCCACCTTGCCACTCCACGTCTCTTGCTCTCTCTTCTCGCAACTACAGTATACCTCGGGCACGGTGCCCTGCTCCGTGAAGTCCTCTGTATGATACTGAGGACTGTCAGCCCGGTGACCGTGGGGCAGTATCTGGCCTTTGCGACCGGTGATGGGATCGGAGAGGAAGAGTGGGAGGGGCAAAGCGAGGAAGGAGCGAAAGGATTCGAAAAGGTCGCCAAGCCGCTGTTTGCTTCACAGAGAGCGCATCCTTCAGGAATGTCGCCGACAGTGGAAGAAGATCCCATGGAGACGCCTTCCAAGAGTACTTCCCGCCCTAGACTCTCTTCTGATTCAGACACAAAGGTCGGGCACACAGACCCTTCCATCCACCTGAACGGGACATCCTACTATTCGTCCTCTTTCCAGGGTGACGAGACTCTACACAGCCAAGATCAGGCGTCGTTCGCTTCCACCGATGCCCATGCTCTGCCGCAGTACTATGGCGTGGTAGGCGACAAGATCGGAGAAGCCTGCAATGTTTGGCTAGCCCGCTGGGGCGCCGATATTTTGCACGCCGAGATGGAGACGCCCAATGCTGCATATCGCATTTGGGGTCACGACGGCCTCCCAGCCCGCTTTGTCCGCGCCCTCTTGTCTTCTGATTTCTTTTTTGTCAAAGATGAGATGGAGCGATACCAGATGACGAGGAATGTGCTCGATCTGAGGAGAAGGGGGTGGGAAGAGATGATGGAAGGGGTTGGGGATGTGTCGTTCTCGGTCACGGACGTGGAGCACGATTGGGAGGAGTGGGAGGATGAAGAGAGAGAGATTCAGAGGGTGTTTGCGGAGGGGATCCGGTACTGTCACATGACATTCGAGGATTTGTCAACGATTGCATCAGACCTCGACCCGCATACCAGTCTACCGTACGCTCCGCTCGCAGTCTTGCAAGCGGCGCATTGGGCTGCTGCCGACCTCCGCGCAAGAGTGACGGCGCACGAGCGAATCGAAGAGGGTCAAGAGGCCGAGGAGAAGGATGAGCTTGGGCTTACGCATACGACAAGCGAGATTGTGGATACTCTTCGTAATCGCCGCCGACGTCCCACGCCTCGCAGTCGGGTACCAAGCCCAGTCACTACCTGGGGGGCGTCTTCCTCGACAGCATCTGCATTTGTCGCCCCGCCTTCGTCTGCGTCCTCGACGACTGACATGAGCCACAGCAACCATCTCGCCCAGAGCGTGTGGTACCCCGTACCATCTGACGAGACGCACCGTATCGGTGCCAGTGGTCTGCTGAGCTCTGGTATCAATGGCGTCTCGGGCGTCCCCGACTTTGGCCCCGATCTTGCCGATGTCCTCTCCCAAACAAGTCCCGTCAAATCCAAACCCGCACCGCAAGGCGAAAAGTCTTCGTTTGGCCTTGTTGGCGGTAAAGCCACCGCATCAGAAATTGAAGACAAGTGGGTTGACGAGGGGGGTGGTTTCGCATTGTTGAATCTGGGATTGGGCAAGGAAAAGCAGGATCAATGGACCAAGACGGAGCCATTCAGGTTCTCGGTCGAGTTTTGGGATGTGGACAAGCTTGGGGAGAAGGAGAGGTATTATTCGGCTACGCATTTCTATGCTGGTTCTCTTTTCAACTGGCAAGTACATTTCTCCATGTGATAATCAATTGCTGACAATGGCGGTAGTTATATCCAGATGATCAAAAGGAAGGAGAAGGGTGTCCAGCTCGGTATCTACCTGCATCGTCAATCGCCCAATGAGCCTTTCCCGGCCCCTTCTGCTCCCCACCCTGCAGACGGCCTCTCCCTTACGCGGACGACGACGACCCTCTCGACTACCGGCGGGCCTATGACTCCTGCAGCGCCCCAGGCGTCGCTGATGGCGTCGCCCGTGATCCCCGGTAGCCCCCCTGCCACCAATAATCTGTTGAGTTTGAGGATGGGGCAGCAGGGCAAGGGCAGTGGGATGGCAAGTAACGTGCCGTATCATGATACGAGAAAGACTACCAAGGTAAGCTTGCGCATGATCAACGCAGGATACACGCTGACATCGCATAGGCCTACTTTTCCATCAGTTGTGCGTCTGCTCTGGGTACAGCCCTAATCCGGTTCACCTCTGGTCCCGACTCTTTCGCCCATTCTCAATCTTGGGGATGGAAATCGTCAGCTCTCAAGTCTGAAGAGTATCTATCGGTACCGCCTGTTGTAGATGGCAAAGATGATCTTGGTGAAGGGGTGCTCGGGTGGACTGGGGAGGTTGACACTTCGGGGGTGGAGAGTGGAAGGGGAAGGTGTACGTTGAGGGCTACGGTAGTGGTGGGCGTGGTGTAAAAAACGGACATTTTTCTTTCATACACCTTGCACGGTCTTTTGGGCCTTTGGCGTCTGTACCAATACTCATATAACTTGCTTGCTTGTACATACAATAGTCCTCGGTATAGATGATGTAAGCCATACACGCGACGCGACTCAACTTTGGGACCGTGCGCAAGGTGATCTTGCTCACCCAAAGGCATCCTCATTTTGCAACTGCATCAATACAATCTCTCTCAACTCTGAGCGGACACAATGTCCATCCATCTTCCATCACCTCTCGAGGGGCTTCTCTCATCCTCTTTCTCCTCCCTCATGCCTCTGCACGACACACTCGGCCATCAGTTCACTGGCATCTACAGTCTCCTCTCTCGGCTACAGCTGCCCCACTCTCAGCTCGGATACCATCTCTCACGTCTCAAGTCTCGCATCTCCCAGGGGCACAACCTTCCATTCTGGCTGTCTTCTTCAACGTGGCCCAACGTTGTTCTTCGCCGCTCACAGATTTCTGCAAGTCTGCTCGCCGCCATCACGCTTAGCCT
The DNA here is from genome assembly GCA_006352305.1 of Cryptococcus floricola. Lineage (NCBI taxonomy): Eukaryota > Fungi > Basidiomycota > Tremellomycetes > Tremellales > Cryptococcaceae > Cryptococcus > Cryptococcus floricola. Next base: position 1,292,301 of record CM016931.1, on the reverse strand, counting down.
CTGCTCTCTACTACTCCTTTGGTACTATACGAGACTGCCTACCACTCCTGGCTCCTTCGCCATCGGGCAGACCACCGCGTCCGCAGCTGGCGACAAGCCTGGCAGCCCCGCCGACACAGCCTATACACACTCTCCTGTCATCTTTTCTTCAGCGCTCATTCACCTCCACTCACCTACAAAGGCCACCCCACCTACTCCACCTCAAGCATCACCCAACATCACCCTGATATCCTCTGTCAAACTCACCGACTATACACCCATGACCCAAACTCTCGCGCAATTCATCTACCCCGTCGGCTCCGTCTGGCCCAGGATATACTATGTGGCTTATGAGGAAGCGGTGAGAAAGCGAATGGAAGGAGGAAAAGGCGAAATGAAGCTGGAGAGAGGAGCAATGTTGAGCGACTTGAGGAACGGGAGGGTGGTTTCGAGATGGACATCTGTGAGTCCGATTGCTCTATGGCACGCTGGGCTGATGGGCATCCCCGTAGCTGTCAGCTGAGCAGACGGTCAGAATCGATTGGAAAGGGGTCCGATGGGTCGACACATGACCCGTCTTATTGTATGCATGGGTTTCTTCTTCTGGCGATTTTGACAATATTTCCCTCTCTTCAAAACATCTGTTTATGTACGATCTCTCAGGGAACTTTCTCTTACACTCTGTTGTATTTCTTATTAAGCCTCTTCGTCGACTCCTCTGAGGATTTCCTGACGGCCCAAGTCAACTCGTACGTCTTGGCCGCATCCTCGTAGGACGACAAGATCTTGACCGCCGGATCAACATTCTCGACCGTGTCGATGAAGGTATCCATCTCCGTTTGGAAGGGGTCATCACCAGGGGTGGGATGAATTTCAGCGATATCTGATCCAGGCTTGCGGACGTGGATGGCTGGCGAGCCGAAGGGGTCAGAAAGGCTGTAATTGTTGTCAGTGGATGCTGAATGACAAAGTGCAAGCCTTACATCAGTTGGTACTACAGACGGGATGGTCAGTCGCCATTCTCCGGGAATGAGGATAACGGTACTTACCCCATCCGCATAGACTTCAATCTCGATAGCATAGTCTTTGCCGTGCAGTGCAGTGGCATGCAACAATGTTCCGACGGCGCCAGATTCATATTTCCTGACATTCTTCAGCTCTCACGCCCAGCTCCCTCAACTTGAGACTCACCAGCTCGCAGCAGTAGCTCGGGGGATACGATTCGCATCCAAAACAGCACTCTTGTCATAGTTGGTCTTTGACAGGTGACCAGGCTTCTCGTGAGCCTCCAGCGAGTGAGCAGCGACGGTCTCGATTTCGATCTCGCCGCCAAAGTAACGCGAGAGATCGCAGATGTGAGTGCCTTGCTCAATGATCGGGCCTTGCATTTTAGTCTTGTCCCACCAGTCCTGAGTTTACAAGTCAGCGGGAAAGATAAAACAAGTGAAGTGGCTGACAGTCTTGAGAGCCATCTCGTAGGCGGTGACATATCGGGCATTTGTAGCCATGACGGTCAAATTGTTTTCTTTGATGATCCTCTTCATCTCTTGGACGGCCTTGAGATATCGAAGAACATAGCTTGGGACAATCAGCAACCGTCAATGGCAGAAAAGGATACTTACCCAACAGAAATTGGGGCTTTGTGCTGTGTCGCGAGCATGGCGCCTACAGCTTTCGCTTCGCCAACACTCTGATCGGCTGGGATGCCAGTGGCTATCGGCTTTTCTGTAAAGATGGCAGAGTTGGGGAAGAGTTCATTAATCTTGACTTCTAGATTGTTGTCGGGTCCAAGACCACCTCGGGCTTGGGGCGGGGTAGCGACAAAGATGGCTCTGCATCAGATGTGTAAGCTCACGCACACGCACGTTGTCGGCGAATATGAACGTACCGAGGCTCTTTCAAGATACCAGCCTCGACCCTCCTCTTGAACTCTTCAATGTCCGGCAGTACTACAGTATCATTGTACGCCTCATGTACAAATGACTCTCGCTTCGTGGTGAGCCTCCCTTCCGCTCGAGGACCATTGAAATCAATAAGGGCGTCGACTTTGAGCCGGGGTCCGAGGCGGTGTTCCAATTTACTGGAGATGTTCCAAGGGCCTATTGATTGACTGTTAGACATGTGTGCCCCATGTTGCAAGATGACATCCCCATGTTGCAAGATGACATACCTTCGTCGGTGCCGAACATGGCCTATGAGAAGTCAGCCTCAGCCTCTGCGCGTCGCGGATTGCGTGGGTACTCACATCGCCGGCTCCGAACATCAAGACATGAAAGTCGTCGTTCTGAGGGGTTCCAGGGCTGATCTATGGGGTCAGCATTGCCCATATGATACGCTTCAACTTGCCTGAAGATACTGGCGGACGCGGTGAAGTGCCTGGCCGGCACCTTCGGGAGGCCGCCTACGCAGGTAGCGCGGGGGTGGGCGCGCAGGGGGGTACTGATTCTGAAGGTGGCTCGTAGGAAAGACATGCTGGTGGACGTGGGAGGTTGAGCCATAGTAGCCCCACAGCTGCCTGCTTTATACCCTCACCGGAGTACTGGCGGGGCATTCCCGGAAAATGAATGAAACATACGGACGGACCGGATATCGGCCCCGACCGAATCGCGTGGCAGTCACCCACGCGCCTGCTATTGGCCGTCTCACGTGGCGCAGGACAGAAACAGATGATGCATACAAAGAAGCTTCCCAAAAGACGCCCCCCACCCAATCACGATCACTTTCTCCTGCTCCCCTTCTTCTGCGACTTGCTGCCCTTGACCGCCTTGCCAGCCTTCGATTCCTTTGCAAAAGACACCCTCTTCGCCTTCTTCTTGGGCGCAAGAGAGACTTCGGAGATACGTCGCTTGTTGGATTTGAGTGTCGACTTGGGAGGGGAGGGGAGTTCAGGCTCGTCGTCAGACTCTTCCTCGGCGTCCTCGTCATCATCAGAAGGCTCGACGTCGTTGTCGAATTCGACCTCTTCGCCGTCTTCAGAACCGACCAGCAAGGGTGCCTCGTCCTCGTCGCCCTCCTCGATGAGAGCCTCGTCAAACTCAAGATCGGCCTCGCTGTCCTCATCCTCATCCTCATCCTCGTCCTCGTCTTCGGATCCATCGTCGGACCCCGCGGCCATCTCTGTGTAGTCATCATCAAGGATGATCTGTAATACCATTAGCACATGCCTAGCAACATGACCATGATCAACTCACATCACGTGTGTCGACGTCTCCGCTCTTGAATCTCACAATGCCCTTGGCGCTCTCCTTCTTCATCTCCTTCTTTCCCTTGCACTTTTCGAGCACAGCAGTCATGTCAAACTTTTCCACTTCCTCCACCTCCATGTCCGCTGATGAAGCAGCAGGGGCGGTAGCGTAGTATGGGAAAGTGTTGTATGCCCAATCACGCAAGAGGACACGGCCGGCACCCTCGAGATCGGGCGTTCCGTGCTTCTTGATCCGTTGGTGGGCTCGCGCGAGACCGGTAAGGAACGCTTGGAGGTCACCTTTCTCAAAGAAGGGGATGTTGTAGGCGAGCATCAAATCTTGGTGGTTACAGCGTTGAACGATATAGTTGACTGCGTACAATGTCAGTATGGCTCAATGTAGTATAAGCATGACATACCTAAGGGGAAGACGTCCTTGACCCTGTCGATACGGCCCATATTTCTCCTCAAAAGGTCACCAGCCAACCTCGCCTCCAGCTTGTCCCACTTTTCAGGGTCCTCCTCCTCCTCAGTCTCCTCCTCTTCCTCGTCTTGGTCATCCTCAACAGGCTCCCATCCGGGAGTGTCGATGATCTTGATGGTCACACCATCCACATCGAGCTCGACCTCAACAGGAGCCTTGGTGGTAGGCTGGGGCTGCTTGGAAGACTGCGCAGGAGGGATGATGGGGGTGACAAGGTGTCTGGACTTGTTGGCGGTGGGGGGAAGAAGAGATTTGAGGATGGAAGTCTTGCCGACGGTGGGGAGACCCATAAGGGCAAGGACAAGGGGCTCGTCGCTCTTTGTCGACTTTTTCTTGCTCTGCGACCACTTCTTGGCAGCGGCAAGGAATTCCGTTCGACCGAGGACAGACTCGGGCTCCATGAAGAAATGGGGACCGGGGTTCTTGGAAGAGCCGGCAGTAGGAGGGAGAGCAGGGAGAGCAGACTTGAAGAGGAAGGTGGGAATGTCGAGATGAGAGAGCCACGATTGAAGAGCCTCTCGGGGAACAAGGTCAATCTTGCTGACAATGAGAACGACCCTGCCCTCCGCTTCCTTGACAAGCCCTTCGATGTAGGCACTCCTGCCACCGAGAACATCCCTGGCGTCCACAACCTCACAGATCACATCCGCCCTGTCCAACGCTTCTTGCAAAGTGGGGAGAGCAGTGTCGATGAGCTCGGGAATGTCAGAGTCCTCCTCCTCGACCTCGACGGGGAGAGCAGAAGTGGCAGTGAGGGGACCGTTGCGGCTCATGACAGAACGCAGGACGGAGGAGATACCGGGGGTGTCGACCTCCTCTTCCTCCTGCTTCTTCGTCTTGGCAGCTTCCTTCCTAGCAATCCTGTCTTCCTCAGCCTGCGATAAGGTCAGCTATGTTGGTAGCATATTGATGCGACGCACTCTTCGCTTCTCCTCGGCAATCTCAGCAAGGACTTGGTCCTTGAAGGGGTAGCTGTTGGGAACTCCAGGGTCGGCCTTCTTGTCTTTTGAATAGTCAGAACCAATCCATCAGCTTCATGGAGATACACATACTGGACTTCCATGTCTGGTCCTTCTTGCCTGCCTTCTTGTTCTTGCGCTTCTGCTCAGCGGCCTTCTTGGTGATCTTGGCCCTGTCACGGGTGTTTTGTCGGTTGGAGGTCTCTGCTCCTCGTCAGCACTACCCATGCACCCCTTCGCCCCACTCACTCTTCCTAATTCTGGGCATTTTGGCGATTCTATTGATTCTTTACTGCACTCCCAAAACATTTGCATCCTCCAAAACATGCTCGGATTCTTCAAAATATTACACTTACGTAACCCACCTCCACCTTTAAATTGACCCCGCATGCTGGCGGTGATCGCCGCTGGGGTGTTTGGCGCGACTTCTTTGTTGGTTCTGCAGTAAACAAACAACAACAGCAGCAACAGAGATGGCCACGATTCCTGGATGGGCCACAGACGAACTCGGCGAGGAGTGGCCAGAGTCGTCCCCCTCCCCGCCCCCCACCGCCAAGCACCACCCCGTCCCCTCCCTCAAGACCAACCCAGACTCAATCAGGGCAAAGCGCGGCTCACTACGCATGCTCGGCCAGGCTGCTGCCCGCCCCCTTCCGCCCTCCAGAAGTGCCAGCGGCGCATCAGCGTCTGAGCCAAAGAGGATAGTCTCGGGCCATGTGGATGAGGGCCGGGGGCACGTAACAGGAACAGGCCTCGACGTTGGTGTCTTGTCTCCGCCCTCCTCGCGAGCCTCTTCGGATGGCAAGCCCGAACCTGTCGCCGGGACATTCGTAGTGAAGGAGGGAGTGGATGATGATCGGGGAGCGCATCTTGCGAGGAATGGTATGGGGGTGAAGGGAAAGGATATCTTTGGCGCACTGCCCCTTGAGCGGATGTTTGACCCGCCTTCTCCAGCCGCAGCCGATGTCAAGGCCGAACCTGCGCAAACTACTGAACCTTCAACATCGCCAGAGTCTGCACCCCCGACACCTGCTACCAAGGCTACCGAACCTCCTCGGAGGGCGTCTCATCAATATGCGCCTCTGAACCCATCGCGGCTTAGTAAATCAGTCACACCTTCGTCCAACGACTCCTTCACCACAACCACCTCTAGCGCACCTTCGCGCTCAACCACCCCCATCCCAGCTCCTTCTCGAGAACATGAAGGCGAGGACTCTCTTCTCAGAGATTCCACCATCATCAGAAGCGACATTGACGATTCTGCTTTTGGCGGCGACTTTGTGACTGCGCCCCAGGGTGAAGAGTCGCGAAACGAAATTCAATACGCCGGATCCCAGGGTATCTCCATTCAATCGTATGCTTCATCTACTCGGGTACGAGAGGAGTCTCCATTCTCCGCGCCCGGTGCTAGCTATCAATTCACTTTCGAATCTCCTCACCAACCGTCACAAAACGCTCAGTTTAACCTCGATGGAAGCCCCTTTGACCCAGAGCGTGATGCGGCGGCAGATGGCCCTTCCCACTCCACTTTGAACTTTCGTTCGAGGCCTCTACCTTCTGCTATTGCTGGTTTGGCGGCCGGTCCAAGCAGTGGACAAACACCCATCAACCCTGCTTTGCGGCTATTCAGAAGCACGTACGATACCTTCACCCGGGAACACCTCTCTGCAATGGTCGACAGCATTGCCATTGAACCTTCTCCCTCACCTCCCAGTATACCCAGTGTGAGAGGTCTACGGGAGTGGTCCCCTGCGGCCGATAACTCTGCTTCACCTTCCCAGCCATCTTCGGCTTCTCGCGCTGGGTCTACTCCTTCTACAGTGTCATCAGACGCGCGATCTTCAAAGAGGCTGAGATTGTCTCCTGCTTCTCCCCCAGCAAGGAGGGCGCCGTTGAGAGACTGGGCAGCTCAAGGAGCTGCTATGATAGGCAAGCTTCGTGGTGTAGATGCGAGTACGGACGGTGGGAGTGTTAGCGGGTTCAGTGGTAACGAGGCACAAGGTAAGTGATAACGTATGTCTCTAACAGCGATATGCTTATATTGTGATAGAAGGAAACACTGTGGATTATGTCTCGTCACCGTCTCCCCCTGTCCAAGCTCCGCCTCCAGCCAAATCCGACTCTGATCGTGGTACCCAGAGTGATCGTCCGACTCATCGATCCAACCCTTCTTCCACCTCATCCGGCTACCTGCAAGCTGCCGCAGACATCATGGCACGTATCAAGCAGCGAAAAGTTTCTGAATCTGCCTCGGATAGCCCTCATATTCACGGCGCCTTGACAGAGTCGGATGACAATCGCGTTTGGGAGGAGGAAGCTGGGCGATATGCCATGGCCAAAGGAAAAGGCAAGGTGGGCCCAAGCCCCCGGAGGATTTTGCGGCACCTTAGTGCGTCGGAAGAAGTCAAGCGCGCCCGCGAAGAAGAAACCGACAGCGACGACGAAGGGGAACAGATACAAGTCTCCCAGGTCTCCCGTGCATCGTACGCCTCCCATACGTCTTCTGTCAACCGCCAACCTCCTCGGTATCTCGAGGAACGCAGACCGACAAGCCAAGCGTCTTCCGTAGACGATGCGGGTGGGCCACACATACCCCAACCTCCACAGTTCAATGCTGACGATCTCAATCGTTACATGTCCTCCTCTACCCACGCGACTACTACTACCGCTCTCTCCACTTCTTTTGTCAAACATCGTGGTCCGCGTGCAGCTCCCCCTACACCTTCTGCCATGCGCATGATCCATCCGGATGAAGTTCGGGACGTTGTGCCTGATAGAATTGGCAAGATGAGGTATGACCGGGTTGGGATGAGATGGGTACGAGAGCTGGGAGCTGTGGATGAAGCCGGAGAGAGTCGTCTTACCGGAAGCGAAGAAAGTGTTGATGTCTTTGCTGGGATGGAAAGCTTGGCTGCGGAGGAAAGGAGCAGGAGCGTCGTGCCTCAGCAAGCTGCTCCGGTTGACCTTCAGCCCCTTGACGAGTCCATCATTGAACATGACCGCGAATTGAGGGAGAATGCCGACGACGAGCAGAGTCTTGTTGGCCGCCCCGAGAGAAGCGCTGTGACTTCCAGCAGCAGCAGTGAGGACGATCAAGAAGTGCTTCAACACCATGGCGACATTACAAACGTCGTGCAAGATGGGGAGGAAGACGAGTCAGGCTCCGAGTCTGATGTGGACGAGCCGACAGTCCGTCCACAGGCTGTTCCATTGCAGACATCTCCTCAACGTCCTCTTCATCACGTCCACTCTGCACCGGCGATGATGACCCCAACGCCATCAGCATTCGCCCCCAGGCCTATGCGCTCTGCTCTTCGCAACGTCAACGGAGGTAGTGCTACGCCAGCCCCTGGGCCAAAGAAGAGACAAGGATGGTCTGACGAAGCGACACCCATGCCTGCAGGGCGAGGAGCCACTCCTGCTAGTAGCCAGAGGCGAAGCGTCAGTTTCTCGGATGGCAAGAAGGCTGGCAAGATTGTGGATGTTGAGGTGGAAATCAAGATGGCGAGGTGGACGGCCAAGGCACAAGATGAAGAAGAGGATCTGTTCAGAGGCGATGGGATCAGCGGGGAGAAGAGCTTCTTGCCTAGTGCGAGGACAAAAAGGATCCAGGGGCTGCTCGAGAATATGGGCGACCTCAGTAGGTTTTTGTTCTAGATCTCTGATCGCCACCCTGACTTTGTTATAGCTCTCGCAGACGAGACGCCTTCCAAGCCGCCTTCGCGATACGTCGAAAAGTCTGATCGTCCTTCGTCCCGCAACTCGCTCGCCAATTCATCCCGACAATCCCATTCCCTCGCCAACTCTTCCGACTCGGAATCCACCGTCCCCATTCGTTCATTCCGAAACCGTAGCTCTGCTGGGCCGCGTAACACTGCGGATGCGACCTTCCTCACGGAATGCTCGTTTGGTGTGGCGCATGATAGGCTTGTAGAGATGATTACGGATGCTGAGCCTTTCAACCCTCACTGGGAGAAACTCAAGAGTATCAACCTGAAGGGAAAAGGAGCGGACAGTGTTGCTAGGTTGAAGGAGTTCTTGCCGAATCTTGACGAGGCGAATTTGTAAGCCGAAAGCGCTGGCCGGATTCAAAACTGACCAAGAACAGGGATGACAATGCTATCGGCTACTTGAGTGGCATACCGTCGTCGGTTAGGACACTCCACGTGGCTGGCAACCGGTTGACAAGTCTCACTTCCGTCAACCATCTGCGCAACCTGCAATACCTTGACATCTCTGGAAACAAACTGGACAGCGTAGCGCGTAAGTCACCGGCTCCTTTTTGCTGATCGCGCTGACCATCATGATCAGAACTCTCTTGCCTCATTCACCTTCGTGAACTCAAGGCCGATAATAATGGCATTTCGGACCTCAGTGGTATTCTGGATATGGACTGCCTCATCAAGGTCAGCTGTGCCAACAACAAGCTCGAGGGACTAGACCTTTCAAGCTCCAGATGGTCGAAACTTGAAAGTCTGAATGTCAGCAACAACAGCATTACCTTCATCAAAGATCTGCATCAATTGTCTTCAGCTGCGTCCATCAACCTCGGTAGGCTTTGCTTGATTCTCTCCCAATACAGTGGCTGACTCGGTGTAGATGCGAATCAACTGGATGTGCTGGCTCCTTCCAAGCCGATGCCGAATGTCCGCGTCCTGCGATTCAGTGACAACGAAGTGTCGCACTTTGACGCCTCCCTCTTCCCGAAGATCAGGACGCTCTACGCCGACAACAACTCCCTTACTCACATTGCTCGTACCGACCGACACGCCTCCAGTCGGTTGGAAAATATCTCCCTCCGTAACCAGCGGGCGCCGTCGCTCCGCCTAACGTTTGCCGACCTGGAGAACGTTCGCAGACTCTATGTCTCTGGCAACCCGCTGGGCGACGACTTCTTCCCTCCTCGTCCTCTCTACTCGCTAGTGTATCTTGAAGCTGCTGCTTGCAAGATCACTGCCTGGCCCAGCAATTTTGCCAGCAACATGCCGCATCTCAAGATGCTCAACTTGAACTACAACTATTTGAGAGATCTTGACGGTATCAAAGGGCTGAAAGAGCTTAGGAAGTTGACGATTGTTGGTGGAAGAATTGGAGGTGAAGAGGACAGCAAAGCGAATAAGGATATTATGTCGGGCTTGAGGGGAGTGGAGACTATCGAGGAGCTTGATTTGAGGTGCGTCGTCTTGCACAATCATTGCGTCAAATGCTAATAGCGTCTTCAGGATGAACCCCTCAACGTTGAGCTACTATTTCCCTCTTCTGCTATCTTCTTCATCTCCGTCTTCTATCCTCGACCCTTCGACTGCACAGCCCCAGCTGGCAGACCAGAGTACTGTTGCAAAACCTGTGGCTGCCCCACCTGCTTTGTGGCACAGCTACGATAACCGCTTCAGGAAGAATCTTCCCGATGAGTGGTACTCTAGACGTCTACTGCATAGAGGGCTGGTCATGAAGGCTTGTCCTCAAATCAAGAAGCTAGACGGGATTGTCGTTGAGGACGGGGAGAAGAAGAAGGCAGAGGAGCTTTTGCGGGCGGCGTTGGTCGCGAGGAGGCATTGATGGACTACTTTCATGTTGTAAAAGAATCATTCTCGAGTTCATGACCTTCGTTTTTACATTTCACATTTCACGAATAGTCATACCATTTGTATACAAGTTTCTCTGCTTGGAATGCATGCTAGTGATATTCCAATTGAGACCAGTATTCGAGCCATATTGGAGCTTTTGCGGGCGGCGTTGGTCGCGAGGAGGCATTGATGGACTACTTTCATGTTGTATAAGAATCATTCTCGAGTTCATGACCTTCGTTTTTACATTTCACATTTCACAGATATTCATATCATTTGTATACAAGCTTCTTTGCTTGGAATGCATGCTAGTGATATTCCAATCTATTTCCAGTCATCGAGCCATATTTCCAGTCAGACTTCAGTCAGTATTGCACGTGCTCAGAAGGCTGACAGTTGTTAGCTGATGATTTGACTTTGTGGCAGGACGGAAATGACCACGTACCTTGGACGAGAAGCCAGCCCCCATCAATCACCAATTCAGCCCCAGTGACATATTGGTTCTGTTGGTTGCAGTAAGCATACCTGTATTGTAGGGAACTGCTGGCATACGCACACTGATAAGACCGAAAATACACTGAGCGTAATCCTGAGCGTTCCCAACCCTTCCGAGAGGAGTTCCATAGTCTCTCTTAAACTCCTCACTGGGCTTAAAGTGCTTTTCATCGACATAAGACATGCCCTTTAAAGTACATCAGTCAAGTGGAACCTCATTAGATACGAGAATCTTACAGAGGGAAAGTAGCCGGGGGCCACCACGTTGACTCGAATACCCAGACCACGACGGGCAAATTCGGTAGCCAGCTGATGAGAGAGCGAGATGGTGGCAGCCCTGAGGGCGTATCAGTGACCATGCATTGATCAGGAAGAAGGGTGCTCACTTGTTGGAGTTATAGCTGAACTGTCCTCTCTGTGAGGTCTTGCAGATCCCGCTGACCGACGAGAGGTTCAAGACATTCCCTGGCTCTGGAAACTTGCCCACTTTCTGGGCAGCATCCAAGAGAGGAAGGAAGGCAAACGTGGTAAAGTAGTAGGATGCTGTGTTGATACGGTGCCCGTTTGACCTATGTCGACGTCAGCTGATATTGCAGTGGCGCCGCTGCTGGGAATCCGACGCGAACGCACCAGTTTTCAAAACTCTCGTCTTCAAACATCTTTTTGGAGAGGCCCTCGGCTGTCTGTTCGGCCTCGTTGATCTTGGCCGAAGGCAAAGACACTCCGTGATCTGTCATCACACATCATAAGCTCCGATCATGATGATCAGGAACAGTTCATGATTCCCACTCACTGTTGATGAGGACGTTGACCCATTTCTCTTCCTTCTCGATCGTTTCCTTCAATTCTTGATTCGAGCAACCATCAGTCCGAGCCTATAGTGCATGAAGTGTACTCACTGAGGATACCTTCTTTAGTACCCATGTCGGCTTGGACGGGAATGATAGAGCCGGGAGAACCCTCTGGCGCAGCGGTCTTTGCTGCCTCCTGAAGAGGCTCGAGACGACGACCTGTGATATAGACCTTGGCGCCGTTGCTGGCAAGCGCTGAAGCAGTAATGAGCCCCAAGCCAGTTCCGCCTCCTGTGACTACATAGGGACATTAGCCGGATTACTCTTTCACACGGCTCGCCGCCGATGGGAAGCTAAGACACACCAATGGCGACCCATCCAGACACATCGAAGAGCTTGTTGACCTTGAGAGCATCTGTGCCAAAGACAGATTTGGAAAGCGTGTGGCTGCTACTCATGTTGGGGTGTATTTGACCTTTGGCAGTTGTAATAGAGCGTTGATTGAGGAGCTGGGGGTGTTTCGGCTGGGTGAGTGCTCTTGCAATGGACAGGGAGCGACGGCAGGGCAGTGGGTGATACAGAGCTTTGATCATGATTGACTCTTTATATGTCTTGCTGGCATATCGTGGAGCGAGTTGCCGACGATTGGCCCGGGTTCGGCCCGTCATGTCACCGGGTAAAGAGGGCACAAAGTCCGGATATTGTCCGAAAGAACCCCTCACTTTTATCCGAAAGAACGCCGTGGGGTGGGGCAGGGCGCAGACGACTGCACTATGCATGTCGGGGGCCGAGGAGGGAGAACTGCAAAAGGTTTGGTGCTATACTTGTAATGAGCGCTTCTGGCTCGAAAGCAGCATGTTGATGCACAAATTGATAAGATAGGGTGGCTCAACATCAAATGATGATGTCACGTGCCGAAGTCGAGCGACGAGAACCGGGCCGGCGGCCCCATCGGCTGGTACGTACGTACGTGCACTTTTCTCTCTCCCACTGTTTCCCCATCTACAAAGAAAATGAGCATTCTCAAAACAGACATCAAGAGCAGCCACGACACCCTTGCTCGCGGCGTCTTTGGCACCGACGCCCTCGACATCACAAAGCTCTTTGACGTCAAGGGTTGGGTTGCTATCGGTAAGCCATCTTCCATCAATGCGTACTCAGCTGATACTTGTTGTTTAGTCACTGGAGGTGGCACCGGGCTGGGACTCGTCACCGCTGGTGCTCTCGCGAAGAACGGAGCCACCGTGTATATCACCGGGCGACGACCAGAGCCTCTTCAGGAAGCGGTCAAGACGGCCTCTCCTACTGAAGGCGCTGGCAAGATCATTGCCATCCAAGCAGACATGAGCTCGAAGGAGGGTATCACCAGTGGGTTGTGGAAGCAGGTATGGGAGGCAGACCCCGCTGACATCGAAGCTCAGAGTTCCGGGAGGCCATCGAATCGAAGGAGAAATTCGTCAACGTCCTCATCAACAGTATGTTATCGCCTGAGCACGACTCAATCACCCGCGACTGACGCTATACACGCAGATCATGGTGTCTCGCTGCGCGTGCCCAACATCAATGAACCTGAACAAACGGCCGAAGGTCTTGCCAAGAAGATGTTCGAGGATGAATCGTTCGAGAGCTGGTGAGTGAATTGTGTGCCGTATCACGACTCTTGCTGATTGGCACTTGAAATAGGACCGACGGGTACCGTATCAACACCGCATCCTACTACTTTACGTCCTTCGCCTTCCTTCCCCTGTTGGCGGCTGCCAAGACCGTGGGTGGATTCTCTGAGCCTGGCAATATCGTCAACCTGTCTTCGATGAGCGGTATCACCAAGACTTCTCAGAGGGGTCAGTTCAGCTATAACTCCAACAAGTGAGTACCCTTCCTCCTGATCAATGCATGGTCGCTGATACGCCCTCAGGGCTGCCACCATCTCGCTCTCTCATCAGCTGGCTACCGAATTTGCCCGACGTGGATTGGGAATCAGGGTCAATGTGATCTGCCCTGGATACTTCCCATCCGTACGCCCATCATTCGGCTCACACTACGGAAAGAAAGGCTGATCAAGGCGTTGCAGGGGATGACTCAAATCAACGATGACGAGCTCAAGCCCAGTGATGCGTTCATCAGAGACTGGGGGACACCCTTTGCTCGTCCCGGTAACGCTGTTGACTATGCACAGTGCATCTTTGGGCTGGTCAAGGTGAGTCCACCAACAACGCTGAGTATGAGGTGTGGAAGAGTGGCTGACGGGATCTATAAGAACGAGTACGTTACTGGCGCCGAGTATGTCATCGATGGCGGATGGTTGCTTTCCTCACGTGAGTTTGTAGTAGAGAAGTACAAGAGCTACGACTGACGATCTTCCATTTCAGCTTTCTAAGGGCGCGTGTATAAGTTGGACTCCAGGGAGCATTTTCCAGCGCACAAGTGCGTCTAGAGATATGAAATAGAGATGTAGAATCTTCATGCATCGTCGGAAATACACAGAGCAGATGGCGCAAGCAGCGAAGATCCGTCCGGCGAAGTGGCGCCAACTCGCACGTGGTCGCGCAGGTGGTCTCTCTTCCCCATCGTTAGGCCTTAGGCGAGCGTTACCTTGTCATGGTTCGGCAAGGATCTTGATCAAGGGCTGCTTGCCAATCATCCGAATCTCCAATGATAGCAGGCAAGGGCGCCACAGACTTCTGGGCCTCCACAGATTATTCCTCCACAGACAGGAAGGCCAGGGCCACGCCTCGCCCGGCTCTTAACTACTTTCTTCCAGCTTCGAGGTGTAGAAAATTTATGGATGGGAGCAGTGATGACCGTAGGGAGAACTTGGGATGTTGTTGCTGAAAGTGTTGACTGGATGCGTGGAAAGGAGTTACTGAGAGCAGAACTACATACAAATGCTTCGCGCCCGTCGTCAACCAAAGTCAGCTGGCCTTCGGCAACATCGTTACTTGGCGCTGTTATTATGTCCCTGCTTAGGTCTTTGCGTCGATGCATTGTTTACATCATCTAGATCTCGTCCATCACGTTCAGCGTAGCACGTTGATTGATATGATCATGAATTGTGAGACCCAGCGAATTGATTGAGAGCCAGTCTCTGATGATCTACATAAGGACATTCTGCAGGCCCCAATGATGGTAATATAATCTACGTGGCGTTTCCCAAGAGGTCATTGCTCTCTGAGGAGACGCTTTCGTATAACAGCTTACACTCAGAATCTATCCGAGCAGATGAGCCGACAACAAGTGGCAAAAGTTCAAACTTGGGACCAACCTGCAAACCTCCGATGCAGCCATTGTCGCCATACAGTAACAATCTGTGCGCTCTGCATATTCCATATCAATTCTGGCATACTCATACGCTGCATGGCATGCGTAGCATTACTCAATATGTCTGCGTGGTCGGCGAAATGGTACTTCTTTCTGGCCAGCTGCCGGAGATGCGTGAGATGATGATGGCTGCGATGGCCAAGACATGACTCTACAAGAGGTGTCAGCTCGAGACCGGGATGGGAGGCGCCGACCTTTCAAGCTGCACTCACAAGTAATATACAACAACATAGTATCGTCGCTTGGACCTCCTCTTGCCCAAGTGAAGTATGATATCGTCCTTCGCTTCGGCTACACCTGCTCAGCCATGCGCTTCTTGATGTCTAGTATTTTTGTATCCAAATTTTGGCCTTCTTTCAAGAGCTCTTTCCTTTCGGCCTCAAGTCTTTGCGAGTGTCCATGTTAGCCACTGATTCTTGACCGGACTTGAGGAAAACATACTGCACAATGCGAGCCCTCATAGCTCGCTCATGGGGCGCTGATCTAGTAGCGCTGGTCTGCTCCAGTTCATTAGACAGGTAATACTCTTTGATCGCAAGGCCGCCGTAGAAAGATACTGGGCGCAGTCAGCTTCGAGATGTCATTGGTGAAAAAACAGGGACGGGAAAGAGACTCACGTGGAACGACCACTATGCACGACCCGAGCAGAATCTTGTTTACTTGCGACAGGCGCATGACTACCAGTGTTATGGGATGCTGAGATTGACTATTGGGAGCCTTGAGCTTGATGCCAATGAGCGTGACAAGCAAAGACTTGAAAGGCAAACTGGTGCCGCGCACCACCGACACCAGACGCGTTTGGCGTTTTTGAATGTTTTCGTTGTTTATTGTTTTGACATTGTACCCCCCGAAAAAAGTACTGATCTTTCCTTCAAAACTTTGCTTTAGGATCTGAATTCGGTATCCAGCGGAGCGCTCCCACCGCAAGGCAGCAAGGCAGCATAATGTCGCGTCAACCGCCCGGAGACAACACGCCCTCACGCGACGTCGTGCTTCCCCATCCGGCAGAAGACCTCTCGGCGGACGATGACCTTCTATCCTGGGTTCTGGTGGACCAGCTAGGATCCATGCCCAACACAAAGCTCGGTGTACATCCCCAGCAGGTCAAATTCGTTGGACCTGTCTTCAAGACCGACGAAGTCTTGAATATTGTTCGGGAAGTAAGTTTGGCGCGTACAGGAGAAAGATCCAATGCTAATTATCATTTTCTTGTCAGACTGTCACAAAGGGAAACATACAAGCAGCTATGCAGAGGCTACAAGAGTAGGTACAATGGATACGGAGCTTTGCTAATGTGCCCAGGTTTCATCTTTTTCAGCAACATCTTGATACCAAGATCACAGCCGGCCAAAAGGAACGCTTCATAAAGTCAGCATACTGTGGGGCAGGAAGAACTTGATGCTTACCACAATCTTCGTAGACATCTCCGGCGATATTTGCTGGTACTACAGCCCGCGTCGCGACTCGAAATACACCTCACATCCCGATACACCTTCATCACTGGGCACACCGAACTCGCCGTCTTTGCGACTAGACCCTTGATTCCGGGCACTGTCATGCAAGAGCTACAAGGCAGTGTTGTACCGCTCCCAAATGAATGGAGAGAAGAGATGGACATTGGAGATGACTACGCGGTGGAGGCCGCGGGGGAAGAGTCTGACTCGGACGATGAGAACGCGATGGAGGAAGAGGACGATGGGAGAGATACCGAATCTGCGGCAGAAGGCTCGTCACGACGGCGGAGAGCGAGAGAGGAGAGGAAGCAACAGGGTCAGAGGAGGAGTGATCGGACGAAGAGGAGAGATTTCAGCATTGTCTGGTCGGGGTTGAAGCGGTGCTATCAGCTGTTCTTGGGCCCGGCCAGATTCCTGAATGTGAGTGATATGCGGTCTGCATTTCGTCTGCAGCGCTGACTCTTAATTCACAGCATGACTGCAACCCCAATGTTGAGCTGCTAAGACAAGGAAACTACGTGACCTTTCGAGTGACAAAGCCCATCAAGATTGGTGACGAATTGACAACGTTCTAGTGAGTTCATGGTATAAAACTGAGCAAAGTGTATCTAATGTGGCGTTTTTAGTGGAGAAAACTATTGTGAGATTTCTGCTGATCTACCAAGCTTTTACTGACCTCTATCAAGTCGGCAAGAACAATAGTGAATGGCAAGTCTTGTATTGTAACGATTACTGTATATTAACCAGCCTTCATAGCCTGTGTCTCACATGCGAGCAGCAAGAGAAAGGTGGCTTCGCGCCGAAACCTCCTCCAACATCTCGAGCTTCGTCTCGGCGCGGCACCCGGGGTCTCTCGACAACGTCCGACAGTCAATACCGGTCTCGCCGCGGCTCAACTCGCGACTCGACGTTTGCTCGCGAACCCAGCTCTTTAAGAAATGAGGTCACTGTGAAAGCAGAGCCCATGTCTGATAATGAAGAAGAAGAAGAGATAGACTTTGGCCCTTCCATGACCCTGTTGGCGCAGTCCGGAAGCGGAACAGAAGAAGGTTCTTTGTCTGCTGTGGCAGAGGTGTCTAATGCTGTCACTCCCTTTGAAGATGGTGAGGACTGGGGTAACGCCAAAAGGGAATCAAGTGTGGCTACAGAAGACGAGGAGAACGAACCCCCTCGTCGAGAGCGTTACGCTCGAAAGGCCACTCAGGCATTGAAACCTTGGCTCCAGCCAAAGCATAAAGGAAAGTACGTCGAACAGGAGGTCCAATATGTCGGCAACGACGAGGATGTTCCCTGTGATTTCCCTCGATGTGCCACATGTGCCAAGCCCTTGACGGATCAAATCTGGTATAATGGCCGATATTTTGACCACTGTCAGAGGTACGTGCAGTCTTGTGTTTCAACCCGACATGAGCTTACTCTATGCTTAGGTGCGTTCGACATGCACTTGTCTTTGATCTCCCGTGGCCGGCCCATCGTTCTCAGGATATCCAAGAATATCCCCCCGCCCATCTCGTCCCTCCTGGATTCATTCCTCGCAAAATCTCCACAGTCCCACTTCCTTCTCTCAGTAAAGCCCCGCGCATCAAACCTGTCAAATTCGTCGTCACGGAAGAACAAGATGGCTATCACGATGGCTTCTACGATCGTCGCGCCCGCCGTTTGCGCGACGAGATCGACGCCGAAACTTTTGTCATCGAGTCTCTGCGTGAAGCTGCCTGGTCTGCCCAGGAAGCTAGAGAAGCGGCTCAAGAGGCTAAGGAGGAGGAAAAAAAGCGAAGACTGGAGGAGAAGCGCAAGCTGGATGCTACGCGGGTCAAGGGATCTGGTGTATGGTCCCGATACGAGTACGTTGACGAGCAAGCGATGCGGAAAAAGGAAGAGGACAGATGGAAGGTCCAGCCGGGTCTCACCAGACGAGGAACGGTCCGAAATGTCCCCCAACCGGACGGGGACGATAAAGGGGAGGATCAAAGGCAACCAATCACGGTCAAGCAGGAAGTGCAGTCGGAGGACGAAGATTCCGGAACCAAGACCGAGTCTGAAGAGGATCTCAATCGACGAAACGCCAACAAGGCAGCAGGCTTGGCGAAGAGACGAGAAACCATCAGGCTCTCGAGAGAAAAGAAGCAGGCTCAAGATGCAGCGAGAAGGATCCGCGCAGCAGAGCAGAAGCAAAAGAGAGCCGAGAAACTGCGTGAAGAAAAGGAGGAGAAGGAGAAGCGAAAGACGGAGGGGATGAGTAGCAGCGAGGAAGAAGAAGAAAACCGCCAAGTCTTCAAGCGAGTAACGCGGAGCGGCGGCAAGCATAATCCCATCGTTATCGATGGCGAGGATGATATCCAGCCTGCTGTACGACGACCCCCTCGCGCTGTCGAGAAACGACCACGTGCTTGGGGTACACAAGGAGCGCCCATTGTCATTGACGATGACGACCTGGAGGACGAAATTCGGGTGGCCGCCGTTGCCGGCCATGGCCGTGCCCAAATGGCAAGGAAGTCCGGGCCCTCGTCTAAGCCAGCACGTAGCCAATCAGGAGTCGGTGCTGGACCGCAGAAATCTCGCGCATCGACTTCCGCCCAAAGGTCACAACAGTCTACGCCCAAGCAAACCCCCAGGTCAAGTTCTACTGGTGTCAGATCTAGTGGTAGAAAAACAAAGCCTACCCCGAAAGTGCTGGAACAACCTGTTTCCGGAAGCCGGCCGAGGAGAAAGACTGCAGATGTCGCTACGGACGCATCTTCTGGGACTCCTCAGAGTCGGACGCCACGGCTTGTATTGAAGATTGCTGCTGCCAGATCTGTACAATTGAATGGGGCGGAAGTCAATGGCGCATCATCGCCCGGTCCTTCGTCAACATCTGCCCGCCTCACAGCAACCCCCATCGCACCTTCCAGCAACACGTCTATCCAGACCGAGTCGCTGAGAAAAAGGGGAAGACCTCCAGGGACTGGCAAGTGGCAGATCGCTGCTGCTGCTCGCGCGCGTTCTGCGAAGGACAAGGCAGCCAACAATCCCGAACAAGGTGATGGTGCCGGTCCGTCAATCGTATACGACATGGAGAGGCAGAAGGAGATCCTGCTGCAAGCAGCTGTCGCTAGTACTCCCGAGGAGTCAACGTTTGGGACGGGCAACTTCGACAGCAAGAGCCCGGAGAAGCTCAGGGCAAACGAGGCGATAAGAAGTGCGCTGAATGGCCAAGAGAAGACCAATGGCGTGGCCGGCGGATCAACTCATACAGATAAAGGCAAAGGAAAGGTAAAGTCATCGACTTGTTTTGCGAGGCCGATCAGCTGATAATGACTAAAGGCTGTACACCCCATTGAGTATCCTGACTACAGCGCTTCCGCCTCCAAGGTGCTCAAGAAGGCTGTGCCCCCTGCTTCGTTTTTTGCCACCGCCGCTCAGCATGCCCAATCTCCAAAGGTTCACCCACCTCCCTGGTCGTACCCTTATCAGCCACCTGCCATTCCCAAGCTGGCCGATACTACGTTGAACGGGTCATTCAGCTATAAGAAAAATTTGAGCACCTCTGCCCACCGGAGAGGCGAAGTAGCCACGCCAAGCGCTTCGTATAAACCTGGATCGTTCTATACCAATGGAGACCACCGACAGTCGACAACAAAGAGGTTATTCCCCAGCGAGGATATGGGGGCCAGGAGCGCGCTAGAGGACGTCAAGGGCAAGAAACGAGCCCGACCAGATCCCGAGGTATGTCGCTACTGATACTACAATAGTAAAGCTGATTTTCATGGACCGGTAGTCTCCATTCCCGTCGCCCTCTCAATCTCTGTCGAAGAAGATGCGAACCGACGTTCTGCATTGATACGTCTGCAGCGTCTTGATCCAACATAGTGATATTTTAGTCGAATAGTCTTGCATTTTACGGGTTGTATGTTCTTGAATATTGCATTAGTGTCGGTACTGTCTGAATCCACATGCATGTGTTTCTGTTACATATCATTTGTCGTTGTTATCTTCCTTTGCGGACCCCACCGCCGCTGGCCCCGCGTTCACCTCCACTCTCCGCCTCGCCTTGTCCAAGCAGGGGTGTGTTGTTGTCACCTTTACGCAGACTTGCTGGTACATTCTACTCGGGGCCAGCAGCGACAAACACCATCTCTCAGTCATGTCGTCTAAGCAACAGACCTCGTTCGAGCCTCTGGACCCCACACCGCTTCGCCCCGACGGCCGGCGCGTGGCCTACTTCTATGATCATGATGTCGGGTAAGCTGCATCCTCTCCCCAATTAGCGTGTACAGGCTGACGCATATCCCCCAGGAACTACCACTTCACTCTCGGCCACCCTATGAAGCCGCATCGCATCCGTATGGCCCACAATTTGGTTGTCAACTACGGCTTGGCCGATAGTGACGATGAGATGGAGGGGCTGGAAGAGGAGGGATCGCGGCAGCTCAATGGGGAGTTGGGGATGGTGGGTGAAGAGGGCAAGTGGAATACTGCTGGACTGAGAGGGGCGAGAGGTAGGGGAATGCAGATACTAGTAATTCGAGCGAGTTGTCGACGCGATTCAAAGCTGATATCGGGAATGATAGCGGCCACAGCGCGCGACCAAGATGGATATGACCAAATTTCACACCGACGAGTATATTCAGCTATTGAAAGATGTCATGCCTGAGAATGCAGATGCCCTTACTGGCAATGGAACCAGATGTGAGTGTCCTCTATCTCGCGATGACCTGTTGGACTGACATGGATGATCAGGTTTGGTTGGAAGCGATTGTCCTGCGGTAGAGGGTATCTTTGAGTTTGCCTCGATTTCGGCTGGAGGATCTATTGGTGAGCCCATCTGAGCATGCCTCTCCATCATCTGACCTTTTTCCAGCTGCTGCAGAAAGATTGAACAGCGGAGCAGCCGACATCGCCATCAACTGGGCCGGTGGTCTGCACCACGCTAAAAAGTCCGAGGCAAGCGGTTTCTGTTACGTGAACGACATTGTGCTGGGGATATTGGAGCTTCTAAGGTATCTGACGAGCTCTTCGTCGTTGTCAGTCTGGGCCTAGCTGATGGTCCCCTTTCAGATTCAACTCGAGGGTGTTATACATCGATATTGATGTGCATCATGGCGATGGCGTTGAAGAAGCTTTCTATACCACGGACAGAGTCATGACCTGCTCTTTTCATCTCTACGGAAATTTCTTTCCTGGTACTGGTCAAGTGAAGGTAAGCAATTCCCCTGTAGGCGATGGATACAGCTGATCTGAGGTTCAGGACGTCGGTCTGAACAAAGGCAAGAATTATGCTGTCAACGTACCCCTTCGAGAAGGCATTACGGATGAAGGATTCCAGTCTATCTTCAAGCCGGTAAGTACGATCGTACTAGTTAACGCCAAAGGCCTGACGCACCTAGGTCATTGGCCGGATCATGGAACACTATCGACCAGGCGCTGTGGTGTTGCAAGGTGGAGCAGATAGTCTGTCGGGGGACAAGTTGGGAAAGCTCAACCTGACCTTGGCTGTAAGTGCAGGTCTATTCACAATCATTTCAAAGTTGACTTTGTCGTAGGGACACTCTGAATGCGCACGATTTTTGAAGACCTTCGGTGTTCCGCTTATGATGCTTGGAGGTGGAGGATATACGACGTGAGTTTTCAAATTCTGGGAGTTGATCTGTGCACTGAACAATGGCTTCCAGTAAGAATGTTGCTAGAGCGTGGGCGAAAGAGACGGCGGTCGCCTTGGGAAAGGAGCTAGCCGAGGACCTGCCCAACAACCAGTAGTGAGTTCCCATTTGCCGGCGATATCAATGCCATGCTGATAAGATATTTCAGTATGGAGTACTACGGACCGCGGTACAAGATGGAAGTGCTAGCCTCAAATGCCGACAACTACAACACCCCGGAATATCTTGATGAGATAAAGTGAGTTCGATGACTCAATCTATCGACCATTCTGACACGAAGTCAAAGACAGCAGATATTCCAGCATCTCAAGGATCTACCATTCGCCCCTAGTGCACAGATGAAATGTACACCAAGTATCCCCGTGGCTAGAGCAATTGGGTTGAGGAAAGAGTGGGACGTGGAAGAGCCCGAGGATCAACTTGACCAGCGACTGAAAAGTGAGTGCTTTAGTGATTCAAGAGGTCGCCGGCTGATATTGTACAGAACTTCTCGCGCAAAGAAACCTTGATGGCCTCTATTCTCGCGATTCGGGAGACGAATCAGACGATCTCATCCCGAGAACATCCCGTAGCAAACGACAAGGAGTCAGCCGACCCTCCAGGTCAACTACTACCGTCGACGGCCGCAGAAAGCGCTATTACGAAGATGCTGAATTCGAGGACGTGACAGAGGATCCTTGTGGGGTCTCAAGCAGAAAGGCGAATGGTAGTCAAGACAGGAGGGTACTTGCTGGCAGGGACGTCGAGTGGCCCACACCACCTGGAACGGCATCCAACTCGCGAGATGGGCGCAAAGGAAATCTTGCCGGTATAAGGCTTGCTAGTCAACGTCCTACACCGGAAAGCGATGACGAGAATGATGATGAGGACCATGAGAGAGGCGCTCCTCCCAAGAAGGAGCGTGTCGGGAAGAGGAGCTTCTTTGCCGCAGCCAGGTCTGGCGCTGGAGCAAGCACAAGACCGAGTGTATCATCGGTTGTATCTGAGTGGCGGTAATGTCAGGAGTTGTATAGAGATTTTACTGTGAGAGCTTGTATAGACCGCATGGTCTGCCATTGTATGCATGTAAGGCTGTGGGTATGCAGTGCAGCCCTGTGCAAGAAGAAGGGCAGACCACCACGCACTCTGCTTGCACTGCCTCCACCGGGTCCACGTTTTTGACTCAGGGTTTTGCGGCAGACGCCAAGACAGGGTTTCCGATCGTCTCGCTCAAAGCCGCTGCCCCTCGCCTCTCTTTTAGTCACCTTCTGCTCTCTTGTTCAGCCCCCGACTCCTCACGCCACCCTTGTAGTCGTACTGTAATTTTTACCACCACTCGGCACTCGAACCAAACAAACGTCAGTCACCGCAAAACTCGGACCTCCAACAAACGTCACCACTCGCGCGACACTCTAATTTTTCCTTGTTCGACGACACTCATTGGATTCTCAGCGCCAGGTGCAAGGGGCATCTCATATATCAGGGGTCAAGGACCGTAGTTCGTCTGGCCGCCATGAGACTCAGGCCTTCGATACCCACGGTCTTCACCCACAAATCCTTTATCGAATCCCTCTCAAATCAGAGGGGATCAGCCTCACGCCGATACCTTTCGTCGTCTCCTCTTCCTACCCATAAAGATCAGTGTCGCGAAGATGGACATACATCATCCTTGAGGTCCACTTCTGTCTCGGATGGTGGTAGTGCATCAGTGGTGTCGCTTTTCAAGGAAGACTTTGCAAGCGCAAAGGTCTATATGAAAGAGCTGGATTTCAGACAAGTCAGAAGAGAGGCTCTGAAGCGGCACATGTACAGTGAGCTATTTTCCTCATATATGTGACTCCATTCTGACGGACCGCAGAGTGGTATGCGATTGTCCTCATAATCGCCGTATTGACGGCTTTGATCACCGCCAAACACGATACCATCGTGGATTTCATGAGACCGCTTTGTGACCGTATCAAGAACTGGCCAGGGGGATTCTTGATACCCATAGCGGCACTTATCGTACTATCGTTCCCTCCTCTTGCTGGCCATGAGTACGTACACGTTTTCCACATGCCGTCAAAGACCTTCAGCTGACCACGAAACAGGCGTGTGTACCTTTATAATTGACCGGAATTGTCAGCTGACGTATAGAAGTTGTGGGCGTGTTATGTGGGTTGGTATGGGGTTTGTGGTATGTTCGGTACTGCCCCGGTCCTCAATCAAGCTGAGCAGTCATCAGGGTTGGTTTTGCCATTCTTGCCGCCGGAACATTTTTGGGAGAAATAGCTACCTGGATAGCGTTCAAATGGTGTTGCCAGGCGAGGGCGTCCAAGTAAGCTCCCCTGACGTCTATTCAATTCTTGGACTCACATTATTATTCAGGTTCGAGAAGAAGAATAAGCTATACTCTTCATTGACGCAGCTGATCAGGGAGAAGGTACGTCGGCAGGAGCAGTCTGTCCGCGGTCGCTGATCTACTATGTAGAGTTTCATGTTTGTATTAATCCTGAGGTTCAGTGCTGTACCGGGTCATATCACGACTGCTGTGAGTCCCGCACCATCCGTGATTACCTCTGCTTACGACCTCACAGGTATCTGCTTCTGCTGGAGCCAACTTTTGGAGCTATCTTCTTGCAGCCTTCTTGACATTACCAAAGCAATGGACCATCGTCTATCTGGGGAAAGCTTTTGGCAACTCTACACATACAACAAAGATTGTCTCTGCGGTCACCACCGTCCTGACGATCCTGGCTACCGTGGTCGCCGCCGTCTATATCTACTACCAGATGCGGCTCGTCATGCGCCGACAAGAGCTCGCTGCCGCGCCCGACACTGCAACGGTCTCGGTCGTATTGTCAGACTTTACCGACGAGAAGCGCGACGGATTACAATCCCGCAGACCATGGTTGTCCACCGAAGATGGTGCTCCCGAGGATAAAGGCGGCTTTAGGACACCAACGAGGTCTTGGAGTATGCCTGGGCATATGAACGACGAAGAGTTGCGGGCGTGGCTCGCGGAGATCAAGAATGAAAAAGCTATGGCTGCCTCGACGGGCGTGCAGGGTGAAGGGATTGGCGTTGCTGAAGGGGCACCGGCTATCAAAGTAGAAGGTGTCACCATACTCGACGACTTGCCTCCGGCCTTTTCTGCTCCCCCATCACCAAAGCTGCTGGACACAGCGGCCACCACACCCGGTAACAGCAGTCCTGCGTTCATACCTCAAGAATTCGCCTCGCTATCTCCATCCCCTTCGCTCCTTGAGCTCAACAACAGCCACACTCCTACCACTGCTTCTCGCCGACAGTATAAAGATAGACGTTCTGTATCGGACACGTCTTCCATCTACGAGCCGTCGCCTGGGAGCGGGACAAGCACGCCCCGTCGGTATGGCGGACGGGAGATGGCCGATGATGCCGATGCATACGCCGTCGCCCATGGTGGTCAGCGACCAGATTTCCGCCGTATGCGAGGAGACTCACGCGCTGCTCTACTTGGGCGTCCAGTGGATGATGCTGCGCTCGACATGAGCGGCTCTAGTTGGAAGAGAGAGTACAGCTATGGACGTTCCAGGGGTGATAGTGCTTCCACCACTTGGAGCCGACCTATGATAGATGAGTTGGGACGATCCAGGGGAGATTCTGTGGGAACGGTACACTCTGGAAGACCCACACTAGAAGATATCGGGGTCGTTCGGGGTGAGAATGGATGGGCGAGGACGGACAATCCGGCGAGGAATAGTTATGGGAGGCGTCGAGGAGAGAGTGCGGCGGGCTTGCTTGGTAGACCGGACGACGATGAGGTGAGGCTTCGGGCAAGTAGTGCCGGCCGAATACACTCGAGGCGAGAGTCGGATTGGGAGGTGCTCAAAGAGGATGAAGAGGTGATCAAGGGAGACGAGAATGTTTGATATGTGCAATATATATTGCTTGCCATAGAGTTCGATACAATGTTGTATAGTTAGTCGGTGTTTATAGATATATATCATTATCGTGCATGAACAGTGCTACAGGGTTCTAATCAAGTTTTGTGAAAGAGGGAGCGGAAGCACACACAGTCGCGCATCACACATGAACAATCAGAATGACAGACACCACCAGTATCAACAGTGAGGAATGTCAATCAAGGATAGGCTCTCCCTCTCCCAGCGACTTTCTCAAAGACCTAAAGTAGCTACACCCGACAGTGTCTCGCAGTACCAATTCGTTCTTGTCAAGCCAAGTCACGTCCGGTTTGACACCTTGCCTCCACAGCGCGACCTCGTTGATTCGGTCCTCAGCCTCCTTGAGAGCGGCCGAGCCTCTGCCGGCTCCAGGATACTGATCTTTGGTAGCAGACGAAACTGAGGACAGGGACAGAGCAGAAGAAGAGGGCAGAAGACATTGCAAGAAGTGGATCAAGTCTCGCAGAGGGGGTATAGCCATGGTTTCGGGTGTAATCAGGCAAGTGTTGGGGCTGACGATAGTCGCGAAGGCTATCCTTCTCTGCTTCTCGTAGCAAGCCGGCTGGATAGAGGTGTAAGGGGCAACAGGGGCAAGAAAGGCCGTGAGGTCAAGGGGAAGCTGAAGAAGATGGATGGTGCCTGTTGCCTCTTCGGCTGCCAAGGACTCGGTGGCAGTGAGTGGGGAGAGTGGGGCGGAGATAAGATTGAGGATCATTGACCCAGGGAAGGATGGCTGTATGACAGGTTTCAACATCTGGTCATCTCAAGCGTCAGGATAAGGGCCCACCATGAAGGATTGGCTTATCACTCACAGCTTCGTCCATGATGTTGATCTCTCGGAATCCATATGGTACAAGTTGCTGTTGCAGTTGCTGGATGTAAGGAAGAGAGGACAAGAGGGCCTCTTGGTAGAAGCTGTGTTCCCTGTGGAGATTGTAGATTTTGGAAGGGGAGGAGACTGGCGAGAGCTGGAAGGGGGCGAACTCGGGATTGGCGGACAAAGACATCGCGTAGTGGTTAATGAGGGCGCGGGTATATCGACGAGCTCTCGGTTTATGTACTCCAGTAGTCGCTTCATCGGGTCATTGCGACGACGTTGAATGATTCGTAAGCCACAATCGCGTTCAAGGGACCACCCTCGATGATGATCTATCGGTAGCTCCGGACGATCAAACGAGGGACAGAAGGATGTTTCAACGAATCTCTAAAGCATTACAACGTCCTTGCCGCTGATTCTTATGCAGCACAGGGTCCCCTTTGTGTGTATTACAATACTTACGCGGCAACGACACCCTTAAACGTCGATGTACGTTTCCGTTTCCAATGACGACAGTCTTTTTGATTGCCCACCCAATATCCCCACCTTGAGTCGCCTATCTTTCTTATCAGCCCCATCTTGTTGACCGCCCTTGAGAAGGTGTTGGCCCTGCAAACGCCAGTCTTAGCAATCGAAGTTATATATAGCCTGAAATTTTAGATAAGGCCAAAGAAGATGTCAGAAGCATTGCTCTGCAAGTCACTGTTTTTTATCCCGCATCCTTACATACAGAGAGGTACGGCGATTGATCGTCTTCAGTGTCTGCAGGCCGGCCCGGTCTACGCCCGGATGCTGAAAATGAATGCTGTTTTCATGAATGAAGATGCAAAATATATACCCATACCTATATTTTAAGAAATTGAAAACGTCTATGCTATCGTGCTACCGTTAGATGCCATAAATTGAACAAAACTCGAGACCGTAGTCTGCTCCTCCTTCTGTGCGGCCTCCATGAGGGGTCCCAGCTAAAGAAGACGTTAGCGCAGCCGTGACGAAAACGATGAACACTCACCACACCAGGCTTCTCACCGGACCTTCTAGCAAGCTCCTTCGCGGCAAACAGCTTGGTATCGCCGACATTCGCTGTAGGGTCGTTGACACTCTTTTCACTGGCGCCCAGTTTGGAGAAACTGGATTGGAAGCCAGCCTCTTCGGGGTCGAGCTCGGTGATATCCCCTGAACCTTCGGGGTTGGTGTAGGTGATATCTTGGGGAAGTGTGAAGAGGTCCAAAAGAGCCAAAAGGACAGAGGGCCAGTATTGCTTGTGGGTAGAAATCAGGGCGTCGCTTTTAGACAGAGTCTTGATGAGACCGATTTCTACGAGCTTTCGGTGGCGAACTGTGACTTTTTGGGTGTTGGCGAGAATAACACCAGTGAGGAGGTTACCAAACAGCCTGAGGGATCATCAGCATTGACGTTGCACTACTCCATCATCTGACTTACCCGGGCTGGATGCCGTCCAAGACCTGCACCAAGAAGTCGATACCGACGTTGTCCAAGTTGGCCAGGTACGCAAAGAAGTAGACAAAGCAGTGGTTGAACTGGCCAGATGGTTTACTTTGCAGCCTGTTGAGGAGAATGACGAAAACGCTGTTGGAAGCGGGCTGCATGATGTTGCTGAGATCAAGTCAATTCACATGTCTTCGAGGTAATGGATGGATGCTCACAGAGGTACGTGTTCGTACAAGGCTTGGACAAGCTCGAAAGCATACACGTCGTTGACCTTGCTGGGCGCAAGTCGCTGGAAGATACCCAACAGTCCCTGGACTTGACCGCTTTGCGCGATGGCGGGGGCGCCACGCAAGAGAAGAGCCTTCCAGATCCTGACCAGCGCAGGAATGTTGCCTCGTTGCTCCCAAAGCGCAGCGGTGAGGAGGGGTCCGGTAAGAGCATTGTAAGCGTCCGGGAATTCGGTGGTGGGGTGAAGCTCGAGGAGTTGAGCGAGGATCTGGAAGATATAGGGGATGAATTCTAAATAGAGTGAGCTCGGTACATCTTGGTTTGTGGGTGGAAGCATACCGGTGACATCGGTGGTCAAGATGACCTGAGCAGGACCGAACAACGCAGCCTCGAAAGTGGGCAATGCTGAAGGAGTACCCTCGCAGACGAAACGGATCAAGGCCGAAACACTCTCAAAGCAGTACTGGTTGAACTTTGGGTTACTGGGGTTCTGACTGATCTTGCCAAGGATAGAGACGAGGTGCTCGAGGATACCCTGGTAAGAGGGAGTGAGAGATTGGCGGGCGGTGATGATGACCCGCATCGCGCCTAAACAAGACTATCAGAGCGGCCCTTGAGCAATGGAAGTATGCTTACACTTCATCAAGTAGTCGTTCTCGGCAACTTTCTCGGGTGTGGTGCCCTTCTCGATGTTCCCGAACAAAGCCATGAGGATGTTCTCGGCAAACGGCCTAACATCAGCCTGCGTAAACCTTCGCGACGTCAGCTCTCTTTCACTCTGATTACTTGAAGGACATACAAGGCCTGCCTCTCAACCTTGATGAACAAGATTCGCTCAATGGTGATAGCAGCATACGAAGAGATGACGTAGTTATCTGAACCGAGGTGCTGCACAAGAAGAGGGAGCACAGAGACGAGCTGCTCTTTAGTAAGCTGCAAATGTGTCAGCAGTGTCATGATCATCGGTGGTTTACATACCTGGTTACGGAAGGTGTACAGGAACTTGATGGCATCGACAGTGAGAATCGGGTGGACCGACCCAGAAGCAGCCTGAAGATCTGAGAACACATTCTGGCCAAAGAACTCGACGACGTCAACAAGGACATTGGTAGAAGTGACACCTAGTTGTTGAGTAGAGCCTCGAGAAGCAATCGAGGTCAACAAGTAGATGGCAGTGTCCTTTGCCTTCCAGTTCTGAGTAGGGTTTTGAGAATACTCTTGCAAGAACGCAGTGATGTAACCCTTGATGATGTCGGTCACATCCTTCTCGAACAACTCCATGAGGGCTCGGGTGAAGTTGGTAGCTGCTTGACGCCTCGTGTCGCTGTCCGTCGAGGGTTCAAGGTCTCGTCGAATGTACTCCATGGGATCGTCCTCAAACATCTCCTCCTCATGCTCTCGGATAGCCATGTTGGGCAAGATGATCTTCTCGGCGAACGCCCTCAAGGTCTCGGGGGCCGCAAACATAGCTTGGTGGTTGCCCATCTTGACGACGACAGACAAGAATCGGAGAGCTCGAGAAACGAGCACATCTTCCCTAGTACCAGCACCCACACGAGCCAACATGTTCCAAACACCATCGACAAAGCTTCCAAGCTGTGTAAAGACGTCCGAGTACTTCTGGGCGTACAGCTCGGCAATTTCGCAGATGGATGCGCGGATCTTTTGCAAGGGTCCTGGCGCCTCATCATCATCGTCACCCTTGAGCTCTTCAGCCTCCCAGTCAAGGTACTTTCTCAACCATCCAGGTTGGTCTCCGCCGCCCATAAACTCGGCCATGTGGTCCTCAAAGAAGGGAGGCAAGTCCTGGCTGGACAAGTCCTGGAATAGTTGGACGAGGAGAAGGAGGGCCTGTGAAAGGAGAGGGAGGGAGGCGTTGGGAGGGAGGGAGGCGGCAGGTGTTTGTAGAAGCCTGTCAACATGTTGGAAAAGCCCATAATAAGGCTCGCAGAAACGGCTGAGAACAAAATTGATTTCAGAGTAAAGTTCGTTGGTACGGAACATTGATCTCCACCTGCAGGCATGTCAGCTCAAAACAGTAAGGAAAAGAGTGCTGCATACCTCTTGAAGATGGAGTGAGCTGTGGCCAGAACACCGTTGTTGATGACAAAGTTGTCGGGTGTTAACGAATTGACCAACTCATCGCACAAGCCTTCCCACTGATTGGGGAAGTCGAGCGATGCGATGTGGCTCAGACCCTCTCCGATTTGGCTCTGAATCCTGGCAGTCTGGGGAGTTCCCAGAGCGATCATGATAGGGACGAGCTGAGATTTGACACTCTCCTTGTCACCAGGTGTAATTTGCGTTTCCTGGACAAATGTTAGTGGGATACACCGATTTGGCGCCGCGGATGGAGGACTCACTTCGTCACCGGACCATAATCTCTTGACAGTGTTCTTGAAGAAGACACTGCCTGCCTGCCTGACAATAGCACCGGCAGCGTCCGATTTGATCAAGTCGAGGACGAGCAACAAGAATCCAGGCTGTTTCTCTCCGTTCCGAAGCCATTCTTCAGCGGATCTGCGGGTTTGGGCGTCGGGGGAGACGGTAGACGACAGAGCGGCAGCAAGGGTGTCTTGAGTGGCCGCCATTTTGGAGTTTGTCGAGTTTCAAACAGGAATTGAGGATTTGTAGAGATGCTTGAGAAGTGGCGCTCGGCTTTCTGACGCGTTTGTTTTGCTTTTCCAATTGCTTCCGTTGACCGCCGCCACCCCCCATTTAATTGCTGGGTATGGGTGTATCTTCTCCTTCAACTTGCTTTCTTTCTTCTATCCATCTTGCACAGCTCTACCTGTACATTCAGCATCTTGCTGCCCCCTTCCCCATACAGCGATACCCCGTCCCACCTGATCAAGATAGGTAACAGGCAGGGCAAGCCAACGATCATGTCCGAGTCTCACGACAGTGATGCAACATCGGCACTGCGTTCAAACATATCTCTACACGAGGGAGAAGAGGAAGCGGAGGAGCGCTACTCGAACAAAGGCATGTCTCTGTTCCCTGTGCAACTAGGGGCTAGGCTGACTTTCCGAGCAGATAGATCTAAATGCTCTGTCTGCGAACACTCCGTCAACGAATGCTACAAGAGAGCTCAGGCGTTCAACTGCGATTGGATGGCCTTTCTGGTCCTCCACCCTTGTGCCAACCCCGAGTGTACAGGATGTGAGTACACTCTGAGTGGCCATGTGCGTGTCTGACATGTTGAATCAGGCTACTGTGTTGGCTGTGCAATGGTCGCCACCCTTCACCAATCTCGAGCCAAACGCGTGCCCATATGCCGCTTCTGTCAACGCCAGCTCTTTTTCCCCTCTCTCCCTCACCGCGCACAAGTCCACGACGAGAACTACATGCTGAAAGTCATCCACAATACCCCCGTCGAATCTCGCTCCTCAGATCCCTCCGCCAACGAAGTGTTGCTCCGCATGAACGTTGAGCGATTCAAACAGATTCACGATGGGTCGTTCAACTTTGAACTCTTCCAGATCTGGATGATGACCCTCTACTATCAATTCACCAAAACACCACTCGATTGGGGAAAACTAGACCGAGTGGCTCTCACTCTTGTGTGGCAAGCGTCCTTCGGGTTGCAAGGCCCAGTTCTGCGCTCAGACCTCGCCGACCCACGTCTGCAGTTTGACGCAGTATGGTCGGATCCAGCACTTCGCCACTCATCCGCCCTCGAGGGGCTCCTTGCTTTCGAAAAGCATCCTTATGGGCATAAGATCATTGAGCAGCTCACTTCCATCCGTCATCGTATGAGGCAGGAAGCTGGTGGGAAGCAGAAGTTGTGGGAGGTCAATGAGCGCATCGCTCGCATAGCTGCTTCGCACATTGTGAGGGCCCGCCAGACCTATGTCTACTGTGTGACCCAAAGCTATGCTGCGATCCCATCCTTGCAAGTGGGCAGTGTACCCGAGCTGCCCCCAAACCAAAAGATCCAGCTTCTGTTGGAGGCCCTACAGAGGCTGCAGACTGAGATGGATGATCCGGCCTTCGAGTATCTGGAGCACCACTACCGGAAACCAAGTCCTTACCCTGCATCCGACTTTAGGGTATCGCCGGGCTTGGACCAGCCTGTTCAACATACATCCAAGACTGTACCCTTCCCCAAGGCTCCGCCTTCTTCCGCTGCCAAGATACCATTGGTCGCCAACACCCAGGTTCACACTGTTCCAGTGCCCACTCACCCTCAGCCCACACCTACCGCTGATGACACCCCTCGAAAAGTCTTCCCCGTCCACAATGGAATGCCATACGAGAGTGTGCAGAGCCCGTTGAAGGCTGAAACGCATAATAATGGTGAAGAAAGAGCGTCCGGAGATGGACAGAGCGCAGCTATCGACATCCCAACCGCGGGTTCAAAGACCTTGTATCCCATCAATAGTGGCTACAATCGAGCAGCCCAGTATCTCGGACACCAAGCCTTCCAAAAGTCAGCAACACAACCCAGCTCTTCAGAGATACGCCCAACTCCCCAAAACCCGGATGCATCGCTCGCCACAAGCCATCAAACACTCTGTCCCGTCACCCCTCCAGCAAATCATCAACGTAACGACCCTTCGGTTCAAGATCCACGACTCTCGGGAAGCGGTAGAGCCATGTTGGCGAAAAGGGTTGTGGCTGTAGCCGGCGAAGAGTAGTGCGGCCGGACGAGGATGTGCTCGCTTGATTCGTGGCGAGTGACCATGATGTAGCATTGGTCATCTGTGACATTTATGGAGTTTTGTGTTATTTGTAGACGCTTGTAGCCTGAAGGATTATCGCGTGTTGTTACTTGAGACTGACGTCCACTTTTGCTGCGTATGAATCAATTGTAGAATGTAGATGTGCATGCCGGCTCTATTATCATGGTGTATCCAATGCACCCCCAAGACTACTCCGATTTACCCGCTTTACCCTTACCGGTGTCCAAACCCAATCCCTGCTCACCCTGATCCTCATCCCCATCGCCCTTTGCAGCTACCCCGGGGCGTTTGTGGAGTCTCAAGACGCCCTCATCATCCACTTTCGGAAGGGGCACGTCGGATGTATCTGACCGAGGTGAGGCCGCAGAGCCCTCGCTTCTCGACCCACCGGTGTACCTTCTTCTTCTCTCAGACGGCGGCGCAGCATCATCCCCCGTTGACCTCTTGGTATCAATGATAGCCAACACGTCATCATAATCCACATCCGCTTCGTACTCCTCTCCATCCGAATCCGTCGGGCTAAGCGGCTCTGCCTCCATCTCGCTCCTAGTCTTCTCCATCCTGCCTGAAGACCAGACTGATTGACCAATAGAAGCGGATCGGTTCCATCCAAATATGCGTTCGTCGAGCCAGAGCATGGGATGAGAGAGGACAGAAGAGTCGGCGGACTGGGACTTGCGGGAGAGAAGGCCTGGATTGCGACCAGTCTGGGGTACGGAGGCGGACGGAAGGATCCGGCCGCGTTGGAAGTTGTCGTAGAGTTCGGGCCCGAATTCATCTGCAAACTTGGTCAGACGCTGCGTGTCCATGACTGAAAGGATACTCACCGATGACTTCGCTGATCTCTTCTGTGAGAGATTCCCTCATCTCCCTGAGCTTGTCGGCTTCTCTCTGGTTTCCCGGCCATACAGACAAGAACAATGGTCTCAGACTCTTTGCGACATCCATCCCGGCCTCTCCAAACTTCAAGCTCGCCATTGCCCATCCGGGCAGCCAGCAGAATATGACAACGGGCGTCCAGTGGCGGTATGCCGGGGCGAGGTCATACTTGTAAGCGAGATAAGTGGCGAGGATGGAGTAGAAGATGTAGAGAAGAGGGGTGACGGCGAGAGAAACGAGAATCTTCCAGGTGGCGAGAACATCTCGACCCTGGATCTTGACTGTGGAAGCAGCGAGTGCCTCTGCGAGGTTTGTCAGAGAATAATCATATTGAGACGATGGGACTTACCTTTGGCCTTTTGTATACTGATGAGTTTGGCGAGGATGAAAACAGGGGCATGTAGAATGGTGCCAGGAAGAGCCAGGAGTGACCACCAGATAAGTAAGCCGGTACGGTAGACCAGAAGTAGAAGACTCTTGACGCTTTTGTTGGAAGCTCTTTCGACCTGATGATCGGCAATGCCCATATCCCGCAAAAGACGATTGTACGCGAGCACCTTCTGGCGAAGATCAATGATCTTGGGCTCATCCTTGTACACGAGGTACCCTTCCATCATGCGCTTGCTCAGCTCGACGACCTGGCCAAGAGTGAGGTGTTGACCGGGGATCCGGTACAGCCTCCTCGCAGCCTGAATGACCTGCATCGTCTCCCAGTCCGGGGCCCTGAGCGTGACCGCTCTTAAACCATCATGGACTTGTTCCAAGAGCTTTCCACATGCTTCCCTTTTCTTCGCTCCACCTTGTTTGTAGAGTTCCACCAACTCTGGATCGACTGAGATGGGCGGGCCAAATTCGACGACAGCGCGAGAACGGAATTTGTGGGGGTGAAAATAGGAGAGACCGACGGGAACGAGTTTGACGTCGAGATCCGGGTGAAGGGCTTTGGCACCAAGAGCCATGATGGAAAAGCCAGCTTTTAGGGGAAGGAAATCGGTACGGTCGTGCGAGCCGCCTTCAGGGAACACACCGATACAGCCGCCCTCGTTTAACCTTTGGAAACAAGCGCCGTACGTGTCTTCCTGCTCGACGTGCGGCAAGACTTTGTATTCCAAGCCTTCCTTTTGCTCGCCCTCGGTTCTGACTCTGGTCGAGGCTTTGACATTCGCATTTCCGTCCTTGCTAGGCACCACAAACTCGGTTTTCAGGCGGATCTCGGTATCGGAAATAACCTCTCCCACTGTGGCAGCGGCATAGCCGGCATATTTAGGCAGGACGAGTTGAGAGCGAGGTTTGACTTGAGTGGTAAAGTCGGTGTTGAGGCCTGTGACGATGAGAGGGTCGGATTCAGAGAGAACGATGCGGCCTTTGCCTGCCATGGCATAGTCGGCCGCTCGTGCAACAGGGACTGTGGCAAGTCAGCTTGTGGAACCGAATGATGTGAGGATGAACGTACTCGAGTCAAATACACGAGCAACAGCTCCAATAAACTTGCGGTTCATGCTCTTAGCAGCCGTCAAGATAGACACACGTCTCCCTGACTCTTTCCGGACTTCTGAGAACAACAACAAGGGATCCAAGAACTGGTTGGCGTGGGGACCACATATGAACAGGACAGGGCCCTCTTGAGGGATATTAAACGCGCCACGAGGACGGATTTCGCGGAAAAAGATATTGATGATGATCCTCCAGAAGAGGAGGAGGAAGTCGTCTAGATATATTTAGCAAGGGGCGGGCAACAATGTGGTCAACGTACAGGCGAATCCAGCGGGCATCTTGCGCGTGTTTTGTGATGAGATGGAGAGATGAGATACAATTGCCTGCCCTTTTATGGTGAGGTATGGATAGAGGAGGGATGCGGTTACACGAATGCCCTGTGGTTCCCTGTGAAGTGAGGTAGGCGGCCGAGTTGTTGGGCGGATATGGCAGTAGTGGCGGCTGTGGCTGACGGGATACTTCTCGCTGGGTGAGGGCGGGCACGAGGAGGTCCGAGCACAAAGGGGCGGCGGTGAGTTGAACGTGTGACCCAGCATTTCATCATGGCGGAACGAAAGCTCCCTCACGTGCTTGCTTACGTAAGGCTGTTTGGCTTCGATTGTTTTGGTGGATTTTCATTTTCAGTCCATCGTATGCACTTTTGTCTTGTCTATCGCCATACGAGTGCACAATGCTGCGCCGTCTACAACTCCCTCGGATTCTGGCAGCCCATGCTGGCCCCAGCACTCTTCGGACATTCAGCGCCTCCCCAGTCGTTGGCAAGCTTCGTTCTCACCCCGGAGAGAACCGCCAGCGACAATTCCAAAGAGGCCCCGTTCGGGCTCAAACTTATAGAACAGAATTTACTGGCGGCATCAACACAACAAATCCAGCAAACCAAGATAGGGATCAGAATGCTTGGACGACTGCGACCCGTTTGAAAAGATGGATAGATAAACACAAGGGGCCGCTGTCGGTGGAAGACACGGAGGTCGTCTCAAAGATGGTCACTGAGGCACCCAATTACATGGTGAATGCCCCTGTATGGAATCAACTGCTGGGATTCATGGGGAGGCAGAAGAAGCTGGATAGAGTCTGGTCGCTGTACAATCAAGTGAGTCGTCCCAACCTTACGGGACGTCGTACTGACGACATCCGTTCAGATGAAAAAGCGCAACATTGTCCCCACTTCTCGAACATACTCTGCGGTCCTCAATGCTTATTCCGGAATTTCTCATTCTGGTCAAGAGCCAGAATTCAGCTTTGCCACGCCTTCTGACCGCACTCTGTCACGAGTCACCATCATCTACGAACAGTCCCAGGTGTACATCAAAGGTCTCGCCGCGCGCCTGAAACAGGCTTCGGCTTCTTCAGAGGACGATTTGGGTGTGTCCCTGCCAGGTGTGGCTCTCAAAGAAGCGAGCAAGCGGAAACCTCTTCCGAACCAAGCAGAGATTGAAGAAGAAGTCGACTTGGCGCCTACGAACGCCTATCTCAAATTTTTGGGCCGACATGGGATGTGGAGTGAGATGCAGCGCGTCTTCCTCTCCCTCGACACCGAAGGCCCCCTTGCGGCTGATACTACCACCTATACCATCATGTTCACCACTCTATACCACGTCCACCGCTCTCTCGAGCGGGCACCAAACGATCAAGCCCAGGCGCTCAAGATTGGGCCGGCAGCGAGAGGAATATGGGATCAGTGCATCAGGCAATTTGGAAAAATTGGGAGAGACCCGTCAAGGCAGATTGACAATGTGCTGTTTGCGCAGTATCTGCGTTGTTTGATGAGAGGAAGGCCAGAGGATCACCGGCAAGCTATCAGCGTAGCCGAGCAGATCTGGGATCTCCCTTCCCCGGGTCATGCTGCCCCCGCGTCCGCTTCGTCTACTACACTCTCCAAACCCAGTATCACCCCTACTGTCGCATCTCTCCCCAAACTGTCTGTCGACGTGAGGTCAGCCACTGCCCTGATCTCTGCCCTCCACACTGCTCGTCACCCGACTCTAGCATCGCATTACTCACACCTCATCCTCGCAAACGAGAAGCTGGAGCCAGACTTTGATCTTGAGTTTCTCAAGATTGCCATCCTTGCGCTTTCTACTACGGGGGATATTCAGGCGGTGCTAGGTGTGCTGGATATGTACCAGCCCCCCGGAGCCGGCAAGAACGGCTGGTCAAGAGACACCTGGCGAGCCGCCATCACCGCCGCTCGCTGGGCCGGTGATTACTCTGCCGCTCTCTCCATCTTTCAACGCGCTACCCATCTCTCGAATGGCGTTGGTCACGTCCGCATGGACCCTTCGGACAAGGTCCCCAAAGTGACCTCCTACATCTGGTCTACTCCCAATGGGAAAGGCAAAGATGCCAGAGGTATGACGTGGATCAAGCCTGAAAAGATGGATGCGGACGCGCAGTTCTTGGGGCTTTTGTTCAAAACGGCTCTACAGAAGAGCAACAAGGAGGTCGCTTCCGCTCTTGACATATTCTTTCATCTGGGCGGCGAGGGCGCCTTTTTAGTGTGGCCATACACTGAAGGGAGCGGTGAGCCTCTTCTCCTGCGCACGCTGAGTCTGCGTGGTGTCACTGCCTCTGCGCGCAAAGCACTTGTCGACAGAGTCGAGTTGGCAAGGGACGTGGAGCGGGCAGCGGAGAGGATTGGAGAGGAAGCCAATGAGGGGCTGGTCAAAGATATGGGGGAGATTGTCTCGCGATGGGGACCCGTGCTCAAGGGTAGACTGTTGCAGGATGCTTCTGCAGTCTCTACCGTGAGGACGAAGGGGAACCGAGAGCGCGAGGAAGCGGAATGGGAAGACGAAGACCTGGAAAAAGAGCCTGTATCGAGAAAGTCGTACGGTGATAGAAGCTCGAGAGACTGGAAGACGAAAGGAGATTTTGAAAGAAGGCTATCAGGAGGGCGTGAAAATTCCAGTCGGCCTTGGGAGGACAGAGGTGGAGGACGAGGGAGAAGAGATGGCGAAGAGAGAGAGACTGTGACGAGGCGACCATGGGATAGGGACGCCAGCGAACGAGGCCCCAGAAAACAAGAGTTCTCTGGACGGAAATTCAGTCACAAAGACTCTGAAGAGAGAGAGTTTAGACAGAGAGACTCACCCGAGAGAAGCTTCCGAGAGCGAGGTTCTTCGAGCTTTTCAGACCGGGGAGGCTTCGGGTCAAGGGGCGCAAACAAGACGGATGGCGCCTACGGTCGTAACAGCAACTTTAGCCGCGAGCGCCCCGGCCGCCCGAGCTTTAGATCTGAGGAGAGAGGTTCCAATCCAGCTAGAAGGGAGAGGGAGCCAGAGCGCTCATCGGGCTTTGGGTTGCGCTAGTAGACCTAGGACAGGAGAGACCATTTGAGGCAGGACATATTCACCTCTCGCATCAGCATTAGCATTAGCAGCATTATTATAGATTGCATATGTCTATATTCCACGCATAACAAGAGCAGACGAGGTGGTCTATAGCTCCTCCCGTTGAGCCCATTTGGTGAGGGTCGGTGCTACGAGATCGGCAAATCTCTTCTGCGCTTTACTGAGCATACCGCCGAACCCTCCTAATGTTTGCACTCTGCGAATCAAGCGCATGACCCAGACAGAGGTCAAGATGACAAATAGCAAGAGCGCCACAGCCACTGGAAAATGTTAGGACGTACCCACATACGATTTCGAATGGCTCAGCTCACATAAGACCTTCGTCCTCAATTCTTTACCCCCGCCTGATGCAGTCTTTGAGCTTCTTGTACCCCTCTTGATATCCCCCACTACATCTCCTCCTATCCGGTCATTCCTGGGATGTCTTGCTGAGCGGTGGGCGGACTGAGTATGACGTCCGCCGATGGAGATGGGTGGGGAGAGGGCAAAGGGCGATGATCGGTCAGGGGAGGGGTCTTGAGACATGGAGATTATTTACAGAGGATAAAGAGCGTGATATGACTATCACAAGCGGTTGATGATCATACGACTTATCAGCATTATCATTGCTCAGTGGCTAGATTCAGGCTGGATTTGTAGGAGGCGCGGCGGAGGCGTCCACCTCTGACCCGCGGCCGCCGGCTGAGTTCCGGCTTTCTTCTTCTTCTCGTCGTTCATTTTAAGCACCCTCATTGTCAGAAGTCTGAATCTGGGCATTGTAGTATTCCGTCCTTGTCCCAAAATTCGCTGAACAGACATGCTGCATTCACTTTGCAGAAACCTGCAGCGTACGGCCGCATGCGCTGATCCATGTCTGCCTGGACACATGATTATTACTAGTTCGTCGGCGTCTCGAATACCCATATAATACAATCTAGTCAGACACCCTAAAGCAGAAGATACAGAGAGAAGGTAATAGGGATGGCAGGGTCACAGGAAAGTGGCTGCCACGACGCCCATAGCCACTACCCCAGCCAACAACCCACTGGGCATGCTCCCAGCTGAAGAAGCAGAGTCGAGGTACTCTTCAGAGCTGTGACCCAAGTCAGCCGCGTAGCCTCTGTATGGACGCATCACTCACGTAAAGTATGTCCCATTCGCGCCGCTCAGGTAGCTATCGGGAAGTTCTATGTTCACTGTCACGCCTGCTCGAGCACAAAAGCCTTTGGCGTATTCCATGGCATATGCGACATCTGGAGCTGATGTGCAGTATTGAGGGAGACACAAAGTCATGGCTGCCTGCCATTTCTGGAGATAATGTCAGCATGCAGGATTGGTCGAGAATCGGCGACAACTCACGTCGTATTCGCAGTTTTGCTTGATCCATTGGTAGGCATTGGTGTCGGTCCCCTCCAGAGCAAGTGAGCCAACGATAGCAGAGTGACAAGTCTGGAAGCATACTACAGCTTCTATTTAGCATATCTCTTGCGGTGGACTGTGCAAGCCCGGTACTCACATGATGCTTGCTTATTCACGTCGAGGTTGAATTGAGCAGCGGCGCTGGCCTGGGTGAAAGGGAGGAGACAGAGAAGCGCGCCGATGAGGGCGACGATGGGTTTGAACATGCTGAACATTGATTTCAAGAGTGAGTGAAGAGAATGAATGCAGAGAAATGGCTTGCATACTTATAAATTCCGCTAGACGGACAGGTGCAGCAGAGAACAATAAGGATTCGAAGCAAGCTTAAGGGTGCCTCAGGTACGAATCTAGGGTTCCGCGAGAACAATAAGGATTTGTTTCGCATCCTAATTGCCCCATTAGGAAAATGGAGGCGTTTCACGGGGAAGCTTTGGTTCCGGCGCGTGGCCAAATGATGGTGCATGCAGGATGAAGGCATGATTTGCTGGTATCGCACGAAGTGGGGTACCACTGGGACCCGCGACCAGGCAGGATGATGCTACCCGGGCAGAGGCAGCTGATATTTTTTCATCCTTTATCACCCCCGTAACCGATGCTATCCTTTCAGTCAATCCTTTCTCGCTACAGGTATCGATATGTTGGCGTCAGTCAGCCATCGCCCACAATGCCTCTGGTGCTGTCATCTCTACAACCCAAGTCTGACGCCGGCCGTCTTGTGCAATGTCTACCCAAAGACTCTGGATATCGGATGCTTCACCGCTATTCTTCTACTCACCTGCAGACGCATACTTTTCCGGTCAGAACTTGTCTCCTTGGACAGGATCCGACAGCTCAAACTCTACGACCAAGCGGCAGATTGGAGGTACAGTCGCGGGAGGATCTACTTATCATAGTGCCACAGGGAGCGCTGGGGTCATATTACCTTCTATCTATGGTGCGTTGCTCAATTCTGATGTAGGATGTCCAGCTGACACTTTGCAGCCACCAGCTTTGCCCCCATATTCAATGCCAATGACTACAATGTGACACTTCAGATCGGCTCGGGTGATTCGAAGACGTGGGAAAGTGCTCAAAACTGGACAGCCTCGGATGGAAAGTTCAATCAGCAAACGTTCACTCTACAGTCATCGTGCGGGGTGGATGGAGGATGTCAGGATGCGTTTGAGTTTCAAGGGGCTTGGGTAGAAACGCAGATGGCCCCCAGCGAGTATGATACCCTTTTCACGTTCGATCCCACAGTCGCTGACCGACTATTCCAGGTCAGATACAGAGAGTGTCACTCTCGATGACGGCTCCGAGCTCGCCCAATACTCGGGCTTTTCTCCTATAGACTCGAACAACGCAATAGTACAAGTATCGTCAAACGACCACAACTCAACATTATCGATGACGAGTACTGTAGGTGCTACCGCTCAGGTTGTCTTCAATGGTATGTCTTTTGAATGTCAGGGATCTGTCTGACGAAGCGAACAGGAGCGTCGATTTCATTAATGGGAGTGGTCTGTCCATCTTGCTCCACAGTCACCGTAACCCTCGACGGCACTGTTGCCGCCACACTCGATACCTCCAACAACGTCACTGTACACGACACCCTCTTATTCTTCACCACCAATCTTGACACAAGCAGCACGCATACGATGTCTCTAGAAGCGCAAGGAGGGCTGGTGATTGACAGTTTTGTGGCCTACGGCCCGGAGGGAGGTGTCGGTTTCATGTCAGCAATCTTCTGAACATAACGTTTCAATGGCTGACTTGTACTCAGCGGTACCGTAGCAGGCTCTACGACGACCTTATCACCATCTGGCACCGGGGCCACGACTGCACAAGGCGCTACTGCCACGTCTACAGGCGTAGAGGGCATATCAGGAGGAGCCCCAAATGTAGGTGTGATCATCGGTGCCGTATTGGGTTCTCTTGCAGGAGTGGTATGTACATCTTATATCGGTTTCCCAGACGTTCAGCTGACAAGGTGATAGGTGCTACTGTGGTTTGCATGTCGCAAGGCGGTACAGGCGAAGAAGAATGGCGACGTCAAGAAGCTGGATCCGTGGGATGAAGCTAATATGTTGCAAAATCAGAAGAATGAAGGTGTACACGTTACTACCGCTGCAAACCAGCGATATGTATATCGTGAGTCCGCCCGACCGCTCTGCCTGTCCATCGACGAGGTGTGCTGATTGACTATAGCTGGACTCATCGCTCATAGCGACCTCAAAAAGAAGTGACACTCTGATCTATCCCTATGCATTACATTACCATGCGCTACGACTGATCACCAGGTCTGTCCCATCCCTTGGAGGATACGCTCTATGAGGGCTCGTTTCATGTACTGTTCACGGGCAAGAGATCGTATAGACTTCAAGTACCGATCGAGGTCGATCCGTTCCGAGTCGAGAGCTCGTGTCAGGTGGTAGATTGTGTCCTCTATGGCATTATCTTCCGCCACAAGATCTATAAGCCTGCACTTTATCAGCACACGACTGCAGGGATGAAGTGAAGATGACAGAACTTACTGATTATGCACGATAGAAATCCCACAGACAAGCTCATCCACTCCAATCTCTCCTTTCGATTCCAGCTCCGCCACGCGATCTTCGCCCTTCTGCACCACATCTTCCATCTTTCTTCCAACAGAGTCGCACACCTTCTTCACAGCCTCCAGCCTAGCCATTTCATCCCTGATTGCTGGCTCACCCGTGGTCAAGTCTTCAGTCCTAGCTTGGAGGTGCTCCACTGAAGACTGCAGGGAATGGACCAGGGAAGGGAGGGATGCGTTCAAGTGCGGTAGCAGGATGGAGTGGAGATGGAGGAGTGAGGGAGGGGGTGGTTTGGTAGGTGGAGGAGGAGGGGGGCCTGTGGGGTCGGAAGGTAATGGCGCATTACTGGGTTCTGGGGAGGAAAGCAGGTCTTGGGTTGGTTGTCTTGTTGCTGGAAGGGTTTGGGACCGTGATGAAGGTTCCACAGCCTGCTGAGAGGATTGTGCGGGGTTGACATTTGTATGTGATTGCAGAGGGGCTGGAGATTGGCCGTGTGGAGAGGCAGTCATAGCCTGAGGTCCCCAGCCAGGCCCATACCCTATACTCTGGGGATGAACACCTCCATTGCCGTTGAGCATCACGCCCGACAAGGGTCTTTGAGGTATCGAGGGCATACCATTTGGTGACTGTGGATGAGGCGCTCGTTGTATCGGACGAGCGGGTACTGGAGGGGTAGCTGATGCTTGCGGGGGCGTCGCGGGTAGTTGAGGAGCGTAATTTGAGTTGACAGAGCCTTGTCGAGAATGTGACTGTTGTGGCCAAGGATGGGGAGGAGGTGTGGGGGCGGCTCTGTATACTGGAAGTGACTGCTCACGTGTGGTCAGTATCACTTTCCTTATATGAAGGAGACTCACTTCAGGCTGAGGAGGGCCTAACACAGGCCGCGCAGGTGGGGGAGGAGGCTGGTTCTGGGATGTCCCAGCTACAGGTGCAGGCGACGGGGCGCCTCTCAGCGGGCTCTGCGCCTGAGGCGAAGAGACGCCAGCAGGTGGCTTTGCGTATACCGGCGGAGCTGCCGAGAACACGCTCGCCAGCTGCTTGAGAATCTGATCTAGCGATTTGGACTGCTCCATCATCAGCCGAACAGTTCACGTACAGCTGCAATGAGACATACCTCCCAAGACCTCCACCACCCATCAACAACAACCTCACTGACCCTCCCTGAGGGTTCCACCTCCCGGCTTTTCCTGACCCCCATTTCCTTTGTGGGCAT
Source organism: Cryptococcus floricola (assembly GCA_006352305.1). Classification (NCBI taxonomy): domain Eukaryota; kingdom Fungi; phylum Basidiomycota; class Tremellomycetes; order Tremellales; family Cryptococcaceae; genus Cryptococcus; species Cryptococcus floricola. The sequence goes on along the minus strand of CM016931.1, from coordinate 1,248,467 downwards.
TACGAACGCCAGAGGAGGGGCACGGGGGTATTCGTGAGGTATCCAGAGGTGAATCGGGATGTGGTAGGTTGCACCTCGGAAGGTGATGGGCAGGGTGCCGTGGACCAAGAGGAGCAGGGCTGTATGGCCTGAATCGAATGCTACACGAGCTTGTCAGTCACCTTCTATCGATTTGATATTATTCTGGTACATACTGAAAGCTTCAGTCTTGACAGCGAGGGTGCGCCTTTCGCTGAGGATGTGCAGGACCTCCTGCTGTATTCGTTCTCTGGATGGGAAGGGCCTGAGGACATTCTGGAGCCAGTCGCGGGTGAGGTTGAGGCTGGACATGCTGCTGCTCCTGTCCCAGCGAGGAGGTTTTAGGATTTGCTGGGATGTGCTATACGAGACGAGATACCTGCAATCATCGCGTTGATGATGACGGATCGACCGACGGCAGCCGGACGAGCGGCGGTCACCGGCAATCATCATCAACTACTGTCAAGCTCACGATGGTATCTCCTGCATCTGTCTTGGCCATAGATTTGCATATACTGTACTTCAACTATTCAATTATTGACTTCTCCATCGAGAACCGGGGCATGAAAACATAGTGGATAAAAATAGTATGATACCGATGATAAAAGTTCGTTTGCCCCTATAAGCGTATATATATTGTACGAAAAGATATGGTCGAATGTAGGTCCTGGGCGTTCAAATACAAATATGACAGAAGAATGAGAGAGAAAATGGTCATGACAAACATGGGAGAAAATGATGCGAAAGCCGGGGGTATAATGATGTGTGGTAATTCCCAAGGAAAATACGTGGAGATGGAACAATTCCGATAACCGATGCTATTTGGCATGCGATCTACGCATGATTTTTATGTTGCAAGGCTGATTGCCTGACAGGAAATGATGACTGTCGACATGGGGTAGGATGCTATTGGTGGTCGGGAGTGGGGCCGGGGCTGTTGAGGTTCATGAGGAGCGTCGACAGACATCGCTTGGTGACGAGGTCGCCCTTGAGCAGAGGGTTGAATGTGTTATCCTGCAACGCCTTGGGAAGACACGCGCGGAGAGCCTCTCGTGCTCTGTAAATATATCAACACACACCCTCTTATAAATCAAAGAAGGACATACCTAGGGTTGTCGCTCATCCTCAAGTAACATCTCACAACATGCTTCAACAGCCTGACCGCCTGACTTTCCACAAGGGCATCCACCATGTTCGCCAACACTGTTCCGACAGCGTAGAATCTCTCATAGGTCTGGCAGATGTACTGCAGGCCGAGATCATCGGCAAGGATCTTTTGCACGATAAAGATGGCGACCGTTTTGGAGAGCTCGGAGCCGGTCTCCATGATCCGAAGACAGAGAGGAATGATTTCGGTGGAGAGGAGAAAGTTGATGACATCAGAGTTGTCATTTTGCTGCTAGATGTCAGCTGCAGCAGCAACACGCAACAAGTCGACTCACCTTGACCAGCGCACCGATAACACCCAAAGACGTCAATCTGAGGTATTCAAAGGGTCTTGTTTTACTTGTCGTGTTGAGGAAAGGATAAAGGAACAAGGGGATGTGGGCTGCACGACCATCAGCATGCTTCGGACGGGGCTCTAATGATAGACGCACCATTCAAGAAGAGAGCGCGGGTGTCGGGGTGACTGGCGACGCATTGGAGGAGCGCGAGGGCGTTACAGACTCGGTTGGAGGCGTGGGCCGTTAATGAGGGGGGCGAAAGGGCAGGGTAGACGGCTACAATCTCGAGCAGAAGCGAGCTCATGATCCCTGCAAGAGGTTAGCCTCGCCCTTACGGCATATGCGATTGACACACCAAAACCACCCCACAGTACCAAAGCCAAATCCTCATACAACTCTCTCTTCTTACTCAGTTCGAGCAGTGCTCCTTCCCGAGTGTCCGGGTCCAGCAGCTCGGTGATAAGCACGTAGATCTTCTCCTCTTCGCTCCCCGCCGGGGGAAGCGCCCCGTTCGGCATCAGCAACACTTTGCCGCCTGGCGTTGGCACATGGGGCGTCGAGGCCGCTTGGGCGGCAACTGCAGCATTGATGTGCTGTGATGTCGTAGGAGGCGGGGGGTTGTTGAGGTGCTGGGCGAGGTTTTGGGGCAGTAAGGGGCCGGAAGCACCGGGGCCCGGGGTGGTCGACTGCGCGCTGCCTATCTGCGGGGTGTGGCTCGCACTTGGTCTGAACCCGTCGGCGCCGTTGGCAGAGTAGGCGCCAAAGGGCTGACGGCGGTCGAGGATGTAGGGGGGGAGGTTGGTGGGCTGGAGTCCCTGGGCGAGGTGGGGGAAGTTGGGGTTGTTGGGCCAGACGTGGGCGGAGGGCTCCGTGTCGGGGGTGGAGGGGGCAGTCGGGGGGCGGTGGAGGGGGTGGAGATGGGGCGGGGGATGCTGGAACATGGCGGCGGTGGAGGCAGAGGGGGGACAAGACCAAGATGCGACTTGTCCATCAGCGTTATCCAGCCTAGCGGCGTTTGCCGAGCGTGTGGCGGACGGACGCGTCCTTTTATATCTTTCGTCCGTCAGCGACCTTTATCGGCACTTGGTCATCATAAAAGCATAGCTCAAACATGCAAGCACCTCGAATGTATGTGTACATGTATTTGCAGTCAACTTTGTGAGACTGACTCTGCGGCTAGGCGCTTGAACGAGCGCGAGGCAAACCCGAATCCGTGAGTGCGGGCTCTGCCCTTCGAGCTATAACATGCGCTAAGAAGGGATGTCCAGTTATGTCATATTCATCAGGCCTTTGATGAGCAAGAAGGACTACACTGTATGTTGCATCTGCTCTTAAAAGTCAAAAAGTCGGAGTCTAACACTACGTCAAGGATGCCGAAGATATCCTCAAAGCAGTCGGCAAGTTCATCGATCTGCCGTCTCGTAGCTTCGACTGACTTTGCATAGCTGCCCAAGTAGGCTCGCCCATATGCTCGTATTTCCCAGTCTGCTGACGGGGTTCAGATGCGGACCATCATGAAAGAACGGTTCATGCAAGTCGGCACCCTGGAAGAAGCAGCATTTAATCGGGTGGTGAGTCTTGGTCAACTTTATAAAGTGCAGTGTACTAATCTCAAACAGTTCGCTGGAAGAAATTGGAACCATGGTCAAGTATGTAAACAATCCAATGACGCAAAAGGCATTGTGCTGACACTTCGCAGAGCATCGAGCTTGTATTGAGAGGACCTTCCGGTCGATTTCTACCCCTGCCATATATCATATCAGTAATGTGCCATGAGATGGCTCATATACAACAAATGAACCACGGGCCAAAGTTCCAGAAGGTGTGTCCCCGGACGAAAATGTGGTCATCACCAACTGATTCCGAGTAGCTCATGAACGACATCAAAGCTGACGTGGGCAGATTACAAGCTCGGGGATACTATGGCGATGGTAAGCCCTGCCCTTTGGTCCTGATAGAAGAAGAACAAGTATGCTGACTGATGATGGCAGGATTCTGGTCGGACGGGAAACGTTTGAAGGATAGTGTACGTATGGGCGGTGAAGGGCTCCGCGCGTCCGACTTTCCGGAATACGTCTGTGGTGTTAGTGCTTCGTACGTCTCCCTCTCTTCCTCCTCTTTCTGAGACCAAGCTGATGAAAGAGCAGGGATGCCAAGAAAGCACGTCGAGCGCCCAGAAGACCAGCTTCGAGCGGCACCGGGCTCGTCAAAGGCGAAGCTTCACATTTGTCGGGCAGGCAGACAGAGTATAAGAGAAAGGCGGGGAGGAGGAATAATGCGGATATGGGGGAGACTGGAGCGAGGTTGGACGGTGTTCGTGGCGAGTCTCTTCTTGCTGCGTATGGTGATTCGTGCTGAAGAGGAGGTATAGCTATCACCAAGGCGGACAGAGAAGATCGAAAAGCTTTCATCGACGAAAAAATGCAGACGCTCACTGATGGTGGGATGGCTGTGACTAGAGCAAAGAAGACGGCTGGGGAGATGTGGGAGGAGGAGAATCCGTGGTGGATAGAGAGTAATACAAGGAGCAAAGTGTCAGTATCTCATACGAGTATCATATTCAGAGCTGACATATAGTCTATAGTGCGAAATCAAAGACAGCCGCCAACCTCCGCGCTGAAGCTGCCGAAGCCCGTCTCCGCGCACTTGCTGGCCCCTCCAAAGACATCAAACCAAAATCCGAGCAACTTCAACGCATGGACGACAGCGATGAATCGGGCGCTGACGAGATTCAAGTCGTCGAAGATCCACACCTGAGTATCGAAGAACGAAAGAGGGAGATGGAGGAGGACATGGATGAGGAAGAGATGAATGATCTCAGGGGTGGATGGGAGGATTTCATCACTGGAGATGAGAGACCGAAAGTGCCGGAAGTCGACAAGAAACGACAACGCTCGATATCGCCTGGTCCGTTAAAGCAACGCAAGATCACAACTGCCGAATATCAGCCTTTACCCCGGTTTAGTGCCGATCTCGTCCGGGAGGAGAGGCTGCGTGCTTTGGGATTGTCTTCTTCCTCGTCTGGGGCCGGCCGAGAGCGTACCCTTGGATCTACTCCGGCGTCGGAAACACCGACTCCTGCTCCAAGAAAGGACGTCCAAGTCCGAGAGGATGGGACGGAGGGCTGGAGCTGCGCGGTGTGCACATTCATCAATCTGATGGACCATGGCAGATGTGGTGAGTGTCAACTCAGTCATATGGTGATTGTGCTGACAATATGCAGAGATGTGTCAAGCGAGACCAGACGGTACGATACCAGAAAACTAGTGACGTTGAGTGAGGCCCGAGCCCGTTGTATCACCGAAAATAGGCAAAAAGATGCCTACAATGTACGAAATTGTACTGCTTTCCATGCACTGTATACTTTGAAAAAGTAACAGGGCTGTTCATCAACATCAAAAGCGTGCCATCGTAAGTTGATCCTCAACCGCCACAACCCTCGGAAATGGACGGGACCAAATATTTGGCATGACGTGAATCGGAAATGGCCGACTGCGATCACGCAAGAAGAGACCTTACGTTCAGAGTCCTCGTCTGCCGTTCACACGCACTGTGGCATTTCCGACTTGCTTGGATAACATCGCTGGCTCCTATGGACCCAGTGGTGGACTGTATGCGCTGTACTACCTACACTTCAGCTGAGACTGGTCCGTGCGCGAGTGCCACATGGTCCTTCAACCTCCTCCGCCTATGCCCCGTCGGAGGTTTCACCATTCTTATCTGAGCCCATCGTGCCTGGAAGGAGGTATGCAATCTTATCCATCACCAGATGATGCCATCTCACGCAGGACACGGCAGCTTGTCTCTGAGTAAGCTCGGTCGAATGCGAAGGCGTATATATAGGTCAAAATTATCAAGCATCTCTATCTTCTTCCCCAACCTCTCCCTCTGTCCGCCATGCCTATCGCTGTCAACGTAAATAGCAACAAAGACTCTCGAGGTGTTCCCTTTGCCCTCGCTCGAAGCACTCGAGGTGCGTGACCTGGCGTTCGTGTGGGAGACCCTGCTGACCTTGGTATAGAGCGACTCGAGTCTGCGGGCATTGACCTCTCTAAGGGTTACCCCGAGTACCCTCCCAAGCCCAAGAACATTGAGACTGCCAATTCCATTCGACGAGAAGTGAGTCAACTTTCATTACTTTTGGTACTGAAGCTGATCCGTGATATAGGGCTGGGAGCACAACGATCCTGGATCGCGAGCGGACAAGGACAAGAAGGCCTTGTTCGGTGCTGCCAAGGAGGTCATCCACTACTCTCCTTACCTCGGTACCGAGTCCGTACTCTTGATCGCCACCACGATTCACGCTGACAATGCACCAGGATTGTCGGTCTCCAGCTGAACCAGCTCAGTGACCAGCAGAAGGACGAGCTTGCTCTCTTGATTGCCGAGCGAACCATCGTCCTTTTCCGAGACCAGGACCTCACTCCCCAGCAGCAGCTCGAGCTTGGTCACTACTTTGGTGTCCCCGAAGTGCACCCTACTGCCGCTCGTGTCCCCAACCTTCCTGGTGTCTCCATCATCACTGATGAGATTGCCCGTACCAACGGCCTCATACCCGACTACAAGAGCCCCTTCCCTACACAAAAGTGGCACACTGAGTGAGTAGAGAGTAATGGCTCTTTGGGTTTGCGCTGACTGGTTCAATAGCTTGACTCACGAGCCCCAACCTCCTGGAGTTACCCACCTCCACCTCGACCACATCCCTGGTATTGGCGGTGACACCCTCTGGGCTTCTGGCTACGCTGCTTACGACAAGCTTTCGCCCGCCTTCCAGAAGGTCCTTGACGGTCTCGAGGGATTGTAGGTCTCATAATCCCAAATGACTAGGACTTGCCGCTGACGCTATGTATAGGTATCGAAGTGCCCACTCGTACACCAACCCCGAGACCGGCAAATCCGAGCCCATCGTCAACGCCCACCCTCTCGTCCGTGTCCACCCCGTCACCGGCTGGAAAGCCCTGTTCGTCAACAGCCGATACACCGTCGGTATCAAGGGCTTCGACTACTATGAATCTCAAGCCATCTTGAACAAGCTTTTCCAGGTGTATGAGCAGAACACGGATATCCAGACTAGGATTAGATGGTCGCCTCGCACAAGTGTTCTTTGGGACAACCGTGTTTGTGAGTATTTTGCTCTGCTCGATATCGACCGTTACTGATTAGACGTTCAGCTATTCACTCTGCTGTGTACGACTATCTCGATGAGGGATCGTCCGAGCCCCGTCACGGTACCCGAGTTAGCAGTCTTGCCGAAAAGCCCATCCCCGTCAGGGACGGTGTCGGTAAGAGTCGACGAGAAGCCCTGGGTCAAGACACTGGTAAAGTCCATGAGCTGGAGAGGGACACGCATAGTTATTAAGTGTGTGCGAGGCTTCGGCAAGGGGCGGTTGTATGGATTGTAGCAGCAGAATATGAATTGGGTCTTCTTTCTTTTGCCATGCACTATGCTCGAGGTGTGTTCTGCCTTATCGAGCCTGACCTTCTTGCACGTTCTGTCTGTGACACCCAACCAGATTTCACCCTCCTCCCTGGTCATATACTTTAGACTGACAACGGTACTGCCGGCAAAGTCGCTTCAAGACTAAAATTGTCGTGTTCTCGTAAGAGAATGCAACGGCGAAATAACCATGAGCATTCATCTTGTTCACCGGTATGCATCGTTGTTGTTGTCTTCTATACACTTCTTGTCTTGTTCTATATACATCTACTCGAGGACATTCGACCTAGCTCGAGCTGCGATACAAAGATCAGCTTCACACACTCCAACCGAACAGATGCCACTTACGGTCAGTTCCACCCGCCCAGCTACTGACGTTCCTCCACCCCGCATCAATCTTCAAGTGGAAAGCGTTCACCATCTCATTCTCAATCAAGAAGAGGATCGCAGTGGCGATTTCCGAAGCGTCGGTGACTCGTCGGGGGAACATCGAGTGGGCGTTCATCTCTTCTTCAAAGTATGCCAGTCGGCCGCCCTTGTTCAAGAGGGGGGAGAAGACCAAGGCGGGGGAGACAGAGTTGACGCGGATACCGGCTGGGGCGAGATAGTCTGCAGCTGCATTCGTGATACCCAAGACAGCGGCTAAACGTGATGTCAGCGCTGAACACACCCGTTTTTTGGCGAAAGGATTTACTCTTGGAGGGACCGTAAGTGAGACAACGAGCAGGGGGATCGAAGGCCACGATGGAGGCAATATTGACGATAGACCCACGTTCTTCCCCCACACGGTCATGGAAGGGGTCGAGGGGAGAGTACTGAGAGTTGATGGCGTCGGCCACCACCGCATTCAATGCAAAAGTTCCATAAGTGTTAATTTTCAAAACTTTCTCGAAATCCTGTGGTTGCAAGGTCAGTTCACTGCAGAGATGTTATAGGGAGCCAGCCACGTACATCGATCTTGTCAGACATGGTGTTGGTCCAGGGTTTTCCCGGTGCTATACCGGCGCAATGAGCAGCTCCTGCCAGGGAGCCCTTGGGGATCTTTTGCAAGGCTTGCTTGATCGCTGTTTGGAGACTTTCCTTGTTCGAAATGTCGGTTTGCTGGTAATAATACTTGTCGCCATTTGGCAGCTCCTTGATCTTGGCCTCGCCGACGGCGGGATCCAGTATGTCAAAGATCTAGATACAGACGTCAGTCAAACGACAAATCGTTCTGGGGTGACTTACGACGGGATAGCCGCCCTTCTCAGCAATAATCTTTGCAGTGGCAGCACCAATGATGCCGATACCACCAGTCACGACGAAAGCTATTGAGACAAGTCAGATACGTGCCACCAAGTGCAAAACGAGCTATTCACCCTTTCCTTCAATCTTCATTTTGAGAGCTGTTGGTGTTTCTGATTTGTGGTGAGGAATGTGAGAGAGTGCGTCGAAAGGCCTTATGGGAAGGTATCAGTGCCCCTCTCAGCGACTATATATATATTTTGGGCATCAATATCGGTCCCTCGGTCCTGTTGTGCCCATCCGAAAGTCTGCTGAGAGGTGATGCTGCCATCCGTGCCGAATCGGAAGGGCGAGTGGGCGATGGCCTATCGCTGGGCATTGAACGGGCCGACTGACCGGTTTTACGTATAGCCGAGGTGGGGCAGGGTTGAAGTATGGAGCAGCGGGTGAAGCAGGGAAGTCCCGGTTCATGGCGCAGGACGGCATCTCGCGCCCATCCGGCTGATTATCTTTCGCCCGCTGTAGTGCTGGGAGTCGAGATTGGTTAGCGGGAGCAGAAGATGAGGTTACGTAATCAGTTTGTACTTAGAGATTTCCGAGTGACGCGAGTAGGGAAACAGGAGGACTACACCTTACCGCACCTTACCCCCTATAATCTTACCCTTCCATACACCTACCTGTTAGAACGGTAGTAGACTCTATATTATACCCAGTGCATATACTCTATAACTAGGCTCTACCACTCTATAACCGACCTCACCACCTACAACACTCTCAACCTCCACAACCACATCATCCTAGGCGGAGGATCTGAATCCGTCAGCCGAGGCGCCCACGTGGTTGGGGCAATTCCATCCCTCGCGCTACACCGCTCATCGGACATATTTCGATATGTAAACAACCGTGCCTTCCGAGCGGGCGGGTTTTCTTTGAGTATGATGATATTATGCACACGTCGCGGAGTTGGACTTCAAGAGCACATGCATACGATGGTAAACGACATAGTCCGCTGTTCAAATGAGGTAAGACAAGTACACGTACGCGGCCTGCTTGCTCGTATTATCACTGGATGATGCGCCACTCACTGTGTCAATCATCAACGTGGCGTGCAGGCAGCGAGGTACGCGAAGCCGCTGGATTGATAGAAGGCTTTCTCGTAGACTGCATGTATAGTGTAGTATGGATGTGTACGTTACCAGCTCCAGCTGCCATTGTCCTGATGCAAGCGAATGGAGATCACAGAATTGCATAAACTTCTTATTCAAGCCCGCCAATGCTTTACGTTCCCTTCTACCTTCTACACATCGCTATATCGTTCACTGTTCCAAGCCCATTCTCAACGAAGACAGCTCTACTAGCTATTGACCCCCACCTACTCTGTATACGGCTTGGTCGCAATACCCTCCAGCCTCGCCTTGATATTCAAAGCGATCTTCTTGGAGTGGTATCGCGCGGCCTGAAGCGTACCCACCACAATCCACAAGTTGGGAACGCCCGGGTCGGCTCTCCAAGCACCGTTCAGCTCTCCCTCCTCGTCCATACCCCAGACGGGCTTGCAGCGGTCGGCAACTTGGTCGCCGAGGGTGCGGCGGATAGAGTCGATGGTGTTGGAGAAGCCGGTAGCGAGGATGACGAGATCGTACTCTTGCTCTTTGCCGCCGTTGAGAACCACCTTGTCCTCTGTGAAGCTGCACAAGTGGTCAGTTTAAGTCAAAGTGGGTGCGAAGAAAACACTTACTGATCGATACTACCTTGCTCGACTCTGATCTTGTCCTCGAGTATCTGCTGACAAGCTCCAGCGTCAAAGTAGAACCCACCAGCTCTGGTATAACCAAGCGTCTGAGTAGACGTCTCCCTCTGCCCTCGCCAGGTCTTGAACCCCTTGTCTTCGAGGGCGTGCAGCAGATCGTGGTCGAGCTCCGTCAACTCTTCGCCCAATCTCCTCCCGAGCTCTTCACCAGGCCCGACAGGCATGCTGTGCGCAAGCCTATCAGCTACATCGATATCCGGCCTCCTCCCTTCGTCATCCGGCTTGTAAGCCCCAAGGATACGGGGGATAGAGTGCGTGAGCGACATGATGTATGTCGGCGAGCGCTGGAGGAGGGTGACATCGATACCACGTCGGGCAAAGTCGTAGGCAGTGTCAAAGCCAGAGGAGGAAGTGCCGACGACGAGGACTTTCTTGCCGACCCATTCACGGGAACTGTCGTGCTCGGAAGAATGGCGGATGGTGCCCTTGAACTTGTCCATACCGGGGATGGTGGGGACAGAGGCAATGCCGATGAGGGATGTGGCCATGACCTGTTACACGGATGAGCTACGGTTCATGTCACAGAAGAACACGGGAAACGTACAAGCTGCTTGGGGTGGAAAGTTCGCTTGCCCTCGTGACCTCCGCGGTTGACTTCGATAGTCCAGCTGCCGTCCGCGTCCTGTTTGGCCCCAGCAATGCTCGAGTCGGTCCAGACGTTAAGCTCCATAGCACTAGCGTACCACTCGAACCAGTCGCCGAGCTTGGAAGCTGGACAGAATATGGGCCAATGCTGGGGGTAAGGCATGTAGGCAAAGTGGTCTAGTCGAGGTATCAACTACTGCCAATGCGAGTATGAGGGGATGGACGTACCGGCCCAGTGAGGAAGATGGAGGGACAAGGCTTCGTATCGGCCTCGCCAGTTGTCGCCGATACGCTTGTTCTTTTCGACCACGAGCGCATTGACCCCGAGTGCCTTGAGACGAGCAGCCGTCATGAGTCCACTGTGTTCTCATCAGCTCGGGTATCAGGAATATAGGGGGATACGTACTTTTGACCAGCGCCGACCACAATAACATCAGGCTCCACACCGTCCAAGTTGGCGTCGATCTCCCTTTGGACATTCCAAGAGTGAGGCCCAGTCATATGACCGTCGCGCTCCTGAAGCTCTGGAAAGTTGTTGAGGCTCTCAATAGCAGTGTTGAGAGTCCAAATCTTGTAGCCGTCCTTGGTCAAGATGATGTTGGCGAGGGCGGTAGCGCCGACCTTGTCGGTGCTGAGCTGGATGTGGGCTTGGATGAAAGAGAGGTCTTTGTATGGACGCTCGACGGTGGGAGCTGGGTCGATGAGGGTGACCTTGGAGACCGGGTTCTGGGGGAGTAGATCGGTGGCTGCTTTGAGGATAGAAGCATGCCAGTTGAAGGACCGATAGTCCCAGGTAAAAGCGACGCGGTCGCGCCAAACGCCTGAGGATGGTTAGTCAACAGTCTCGCTATGAAGCCGGTACTCACCAAACTCCCAGAACAAGTCTGTAAAGGCACGGGCGTCGCCCTTGGTCAGAGCATCCGAAAGCTGAGAGACCACTCCAAGAGCAGCGTCCTTGGGATCGGTTCCCTCGGGCACCTCGACGCCATCCTTGCCGTGAAGAGGAAGGTCGTGGTTGTACTTGAACTGGTACATGTAGTCGCGAGCGACGGCATCGCGGTTCTTGGGCAGCGGCTTGCGAGTGCTCGGGTTAGCGGTGTTGTTGGCCTTGAGGTCGACGACTGGGTCGCGCTGGGCGATCTCGATGGGGTTGTCAATAGCGACTGGAGCCATGGTGGTGGTGATGTGTATGGTGTGGTAGAGTAAATTGACGTCTCCCCTGCCAAAAGACTGGCGATATTATACACTTCTGAGCCTCCTTCATGGCCACGGAGCCGTACCGGAGGCCGGAGGGGGGGCGACGTTGGCGCAGTCGGCAAGTGCAGGTATATCGCGCAGAGACACTGAATGACAATCGCGGAGATAAGACGTGATCGTGCCTCGTACCTGGTGTGAGTCACTGTCGAGCCGGCGGTCGGGTATTTAGTTGCCTAGTTCCAGCATTTGCCGCATTCTTCCTGTCCATGCCGCCAACTGCCACCACGTAGAGGACGACCATCCCTGGGAGTCCCTCTACTTACCGCAACAACCCGATTGCCTTTTTGACTCCAAATGGCCCCCCGCGGCCTACCCCGCTATCTCACGGCCGTCATCACAGCATGTACGCGCTCTTCATGTCGCACGGGAGTCTCTCGGTCACTGCAAGTGCAGCTTCGGCAGCATCCCGCCCCTCGCTCATCCTTGTCCGTTTAGAACAATACTTGCGCCGTGACCCTGTGTCTTAGAGTCCCATGACCGCCTGTCAATGACCGCCGCGTATGAGGTCGCCATGATGAGTCACCCCAGGCCTGAGCCAGCTCGACATATATGTAATAGAGTCAGAGCCGTCCCCATACAATCTCACTTTGCTTCTAACATCTTCATACCCGAATACAACAGCGAAGCATCATCCGACATCCGCCGTTCATGTTGTTCACCAACAAGTCATCCGACAAACCGAAACCTTCTCGCTGTGCGCCCGACAGGGACAGCATACCAACACTTGAAAGCCTCGGAGTCGAGCTTCACCCCGACACGGCAAAATATGTGGAAGACAGCGAGGCCTTGGCTAACGCTATCGGTGGAAAAAGTATGCCGTTGCGACTCTTCTTCTCTGGATTTCCAAAAGCTTACGCGATCGCCAGCCCTCAAGGATGTCTTTGCGAACCCGTTGGTCGTCGCAGCTGCTTTCAGTACCTGCATGGGCGGCCTTCTCTTTGGATTCGATCAAGGTAAGGACAGCCATTGATGGTCAACGGACCCTCGAGCCATAATTTACATGATTGTAGGTATCTTGTCGATCGTCTTGACCATGCCCCAATTCCTGTCCCAGTTTCCCGATGTAGACAAAGACGCCTCATCCTCTGCCGCTTTCAACAAAGGGTGGGTTTTCATCGTTGCTGTTTACGTTACTGATGCTCTCCCAGTATCATGACTGCGCTCTTGGAGCTCGGCGCTCTCATCGGGGCTTTTCAAGCTGGATTTGTGGCAGACAGGTTCTCGCGCAAAACAGCTATAGCTATTGGATCCTTGTGGTTCATCATCGGCAGTATCATCCAAACCACGTCCTTTTCCTTTGCCCAACTCGTCGCAGGCCGCTTCATCGGCGGTCTTGGTGTCGGTCTCTTATCTGCCGTAGCGCCCATGTACATCTCCGAAGGTGAATCACTCACTCAACTCTTCTCCCGTGCTTCCACAGGACTGACGTTGGTTGACAGTGGCTCCGCCAAACATTCGCGGAGCATGCCTCGCTCTAGAAGGTGCTACTATCGTCATCGGAATCGTTGTCATGTTCTACATCGTAAGCACCGTCCCCATCCAGCCATGCTACCTGCTCATATCCCCGTCAGACTTACGGCACCCGTCACATACCAGGAGACTGGAGTTTCCGACTGCCCTTCCTCATCCAAATGGTCCCTTGTATCTTTCTAGGCATCGGTCTCTACAAACTCCCATACTCCCCCCGATGGCTCGCCCAAGTTGGTCGAGATACCGAAAGCCTAGCTTCCCTCGTCCGTCTCCGGCGCCTGCCCGCCACAGACCCTCGAGTACAAGCGGAATGGATCGCCATCCGGGCCGAGGCGATACACAATAGGGAAGTCATTGTCAAAGCACATCCCAACATTCAAGGGGGCGATCTCGTGTCGGAGATCAAGCTAGAGATTGCGGCGTGGGTGGACATGTTCAAGCCAAACATGATTCGGAGGACATCGATTGGGATGTTTTTGATGCTTTTTCAACAGTGCATGGGTGTCAATGCCGTATGTTTCAGTGACTTGCAGTCTCATACATCGTACTGACCCCAACCGCAGTTGATCTACTACTCGCCTACCCTATTCGAGCAACTCGGACTGGATTACGAAATGCAACTCGACATGAGCGGTGTGCTCAATATCTCACAAATGGTCGCCACCATCATCGCCTTCTTGATCCTCGACAGAGTGGGCCGACGACCGCCTATCCTCTTCGGCTCGATTGCCTGCGTCATCTGCCACACCGTCGTGGCCGTCTTGATGGGACTCTACAGCAAAGACTGGACCAGTCACTCTTCAGCATCTTGGGCGTGTGTGGCGTTCATCATCATCTTTATGTTTGTATACGGTGTTGGCTGGTCTCCCATCCCATGGGCAATGCGCAAGTCTCCCTTCTCAGCCTGCTGAAACCATGTGCTGACGCTAGCCCAGCTGCCGAGGTCCACACGTCAAGCCGTCGTGCAAAGGGCGTAGCGATCACGACCTGTACCTGCTGGTTCTTCAACTTTATCATCGGTCTCATCACGCCGCCCATGCTGCAGAATATCGGGTACGGGACCTTCATCTTCTTTGGCGCTTTCGCGCTCTTGTCGGGTATCTGGGCTTGGTTCTTCTGCCCTGAAACCAAGTGCGTAGCTTTTCTTATGACCAAGGTGTTGAGATACTGACGGGAGTACTAGTGGAAAGACGTTGGAGCAGATGGATGAAGTCTTCCACAGTGACACCGCCCACCAAGACCTTCTCGACAAATCCGACATTCAAGCTGCTGTCTTGGGCATCTCAGCCATACCCAAACGCAACTCGGGCATCTTCAACCAGCCAGGCGACAAGTTGGGCGCAAAAGATGTCCAGCAAGAGTGGGTGGAAAATGTAAGCGTATAAGCTCTTGGTAGACACGTCCATTTCTAAAGCGGACCCGTTATGTAGTAAGACTGCTGTATGAGTACTCTTTTGTGACTCTGTGCTATTTGTATCCGATATGATGAATTAAGTCAAGCAATGATTCTCATGGAGGTTGCAAATATGACAATGACATGTACTGTGAAATCTATGTGTATGGTATAACCAGCGCAATAGCTCAGGCGAGGCACTCTAGATAACCCCCGGCCTGGCGCTTACTGCTGCCCTCTCTGCTTCTCCAAGCTCCTCTGGTCCAACTCGCTCGCACCTCCGACGAGGTGCGATCCATTGGTAGCCCCAACTCCGGCAGTGCCAACACCAGCGCTCATAGACATGGCGGCAGCACCGACGTCGGATGCGTGGGCGGTCATACCGGGACGCTCGGACATGGCGGCGGTGGTCTCGGTGCGAGGTTTGAGGTGGGTTGGGGTAGCGGACGGGGAGTGTTTGCCGTGTCGAATGAGAGCACTGTGAGATGGTCAGTCGCAGACTTGAAAATTCTTTGATAGACTTACAGCTCTTCCAACAAGGTAGCTTGACGGTACGCCAACCTGATGGTGGGAACGTTCGTCTTGTGGATGTCATTACCAGCCGCACCGGGCAGGTACCAGTGCTGTCCAATCCAGTGTTTCTTCACTTGCATCTCCCAGCCAGACTGCAAGACGGAGTTACGGGCCAGCTCGCACATATCGGCGGGGGTAAGCTTGTAGATCTGAGCAGCACACGAGTACTCTTCGAGCAAGTGAGATGCGGTAAAGTGGAATTGAAGCGGGTCATCTGGAAGTTTATTAGTTGATGTAGTAGATGTAAGGGACAAGGTACGCACCGGTAGACAGCGAGACATTCAAACCAGTCCTGAAAAAGTCCTTGAAGGGGTTTCTCTCGTAAGTCAAGAACAGAGCATTGTTACTCAAAGGCGACATGGCAAGACCAATCTGCTTGAGATAGAAGAGGTACTGCAAAGCAGGAACCTTTCGCAGGAGGATACCGTGGGAGATGGAGTGGGCGGTGAGGAAAGCGGAGGAGAGATGATCGGGATCACCGGCTTCACCACAATGGGGACGGAGGACGAATGTGTCTGAGACACTTGTTAGCTCGCCCCCCCAAAAAAACACAAAGGGATTACTCACTAAAGTTACGGGATCTACGCCAAGCGTTAAGACTGGCCATGTTGGCATACATGTAATAGATCCTACACAGACAATAAGCACAAGTATATTGACCGAAAACAAAAGTTACCAGTAGCTGTAAGGCGGACTCTGCTTGGTGTCCCACATCTTGGCCGTCGGGAACTTGCGGTACAATCGCCTCTCGGGCTTGGACTCGTCGTCGACAGAGTCGAATCCGACAACTCGCTGGAGGAAAATGTGAAGCTCGGGGTGGGAAGAAGGGTCCTGGGTGACTTCGAAGAGCGGTCCAAAGATGTCTACAGCTCCTTGTCAGCGTGCTCCATACCTGGGCGCAACAAACGCACTCTTCACGACATCCTCAAAGTTGTTCACCAGCCCCTGCCCCTTGTACACCTCATACAACCTCGGGACTTGGATAAGCCACCGGACATTGTGCGAGATGAGCTTGTGGTTGACAACCCATTTGGCAAGCTTGTCCCATTCATTGGTGTTTCGGCCATAGATGGAAAGACGCCATTCGGATTGCTGGTATTTGCTTTGCTCCAAATCGGTGATCAATTCTGTATTACTGTCAGCGCGGAGGTCGAAGGCGGGAGAAGATACGTACCCTGAGTCAGCTCTGCGAGGTATTTGCCCTTCAACAGGTTGTCAGTCTTCAAGAAGATCTCTCGGAGACGAGAAGATCCGGTAGGGTTGTATCGGTCGTTGAACCTGTCGAATCGGTGAAACTCCTACACCACACGTTAACGTCTGATGGTACAGTGTAGACAATCACGTACCTGATGCGCGTGCATGTCCAGCATGTCAATGGAGAGATCATAAGCAGTCAAGTCGAGCGACTGGAAGACTTCCTTGAGGGTAAGCTCCTTGCCATCTCGGTGGATGACAATTTCCTATTCAACACGTCAGCCCAGTATCAATAAAAGCCACATGGACACTCACATCGGGCGACTTTCTCAGCTTGGACTTGATGAATCGCAACAAATGCTTCTGGTTCATCGAAGCCGAGTGGTGAATATGGGTGTCGACCTTTCGGACATTGTAAAAGTCTCTGCGCTCGTCATAAGCATCATCATCTTTTACACAGATAAGCGACTTGCCTGTGCGGAACAGCCTTCATGTCCGCCAACTCTTGATACTCATTCAACAGACAATACAAACTCCACTTGCTCTGGAGATACTTGAGTCGCCTGAACGCAAAACTCTTTGCAGGTCCATCAGAGCAGACACCGAGCAGGTAGTCGAGGTCGGTAAAGTACTCTTTGAGCGTGGGCACACGGCTCAGAGGAGTCTTGCGCTGGGGAGCTTGACCTTCCTTCACCGGAGCCGCCTCGGCCGAAGCAGGCTCCGCAGCGAATACAGTAAAGACACCCTCATCATTAAGCCCATACGTCCACCCAGTCGGGTCCCTCCCAGGAACCTCACAGTGCGCCACTTCAAACACCTCACTATCCTTCGACGACACCCCTTTCGCCTTCTTGCCGTCATTCTCCTCTTCACCCTCGTTCGTCAGCGGCGCAGGCTCAGGCAGAGGCCCATTATCAGCCTTCTTCCAGTGCCAATGCGGCGCGGGGGGAGGGGGATAGATGTTCCATGCTGGCAGGGTGTCTTGGGCATTGGGAGGGAGCTCGGAGGACTCGGGGTCGTACTCGGGTTTGAGGCCGGTGACGTCGGCGGCGGAGGGGGGGTTGAAGCCGTGGAATGTGCCGTCGTGGTCTCGCGGGTTGTCTCCGAGGCGCTGGTTGGACAGCTCGAGGTACTTGTCTCGAAGCTCGAGGCAGCGGGAGAATGATGCGCTGAGGAGGTGTCAGTGTGGCGTCGAGAGAGTGGCGGGTCGACTTACTAGAGAGATTCGAGTTCGTTCCCAATACCGTGTTCTGTAAAGGCAAGGATTTGCAATTTGATCAGCATATGTTCGATTTCATCTTTGCTTTGCTCTATGCGAGGAGTGGGTGCAGGCAGACCCGGAGAAAGAATGCCAGAAGAAGAAAGGCTGCTGGGGGACGCGGGACGAGTGAACGGTGTCTGGACACCGGGAATGAACAGCTGTGGGTCGATCATGATGAGGATACCAAATAGTGGCAAGAAAGACAAGAGATAGAGCTATTTTGACGACTTTTGGGGCACAAGAAGACCAGTCGTGCGACTTATTATAAGCCACGATGGCCTTCCGCGGCACAGATAACAAATCGTTGGGGGCAGAGCAACGTGCGTCTTTATCGCACCTGTCTTCCAGCAGATGATGGCAGATCCGAAAGACAGGCTGATTTCGACAAAGGTTTGATGCGTCCAACGATCTCCTCGCGTTTGTCCCCGAAGGTGTCGGGAGAGATGGAACCAACATGGCAAAGGACGACCACATGATTTGCAGAGCCGCGCGGAAATGACGAGACAAAGGCAGCATTCTCGAGATAAAAGTAGAAACACTCACCAACTGGGAGATGCTCCTTGGTAGCCTCCTGTGGCGCGATCTGCGAAAGCTGGACGCCTTCGATTCCCGCCAACCCCTTCATCGCCAGCTCCTTCTCCTTTCTCTCTTCCTCCAAATCAAGAGCTTCTTGCTGGTCTCGCTCCCGTCTGTGAATGATGGAAGCAGCAGGGTCGAGGTCGCCGTACTCTGGGCCCGAGGGCGAAAGGAGGGTGGACTGCGGCTCGGGCTGAATACTAGCTCGACGCTGGAAGGCCCCTGCGAAATCCTCCTCCTCATTGGGAGCTTCCTCAGTATCGTCTAGAGCCATGCAGTCGCCGCCTCTGGCCACATTGCCGAAATCGGGCTGCTCGATGTTCTTGAACGAGGCTTTAGGGCTGAGTTGCCTGACGCGGGCGGATGGCGAGGTGAATTCGAAATAATCACCAGGGGCCATCTTGTTCTTGTAGCTCGTGCCGGTTTCCGTCCTCACAGACGACCCGGCCTCGGAGACGCTCGCCGGGGGAAGACGGGGGAGGTGGTGGGACATCCAGATCTCATCTTTGAGATGGAGGCGTCGCTCCTGGTGGTAGTCGAAGGCGGGGGAGGCGTGCTCGTGGTCATCGCGGCGGTAGGCGGTGGTGGGGATGGGGAGGGGGGACGGGAGGGGGGAGGGGTCTGGAGAGGAGTCCATGGTGTAGATGCGACGATAACAATCCGTTATTCACCGACTAAAACGGGATGGCATGCCTCCACCCCAGGCACGGTGGGGATGGCCGCCAGCGAGCGCGTCGCGGTGCACGGGTGTTTCAAGCGTACTCTGAGTCTTCTCTTCATCCTTCTCTTGCATCCTCCCCCTCCTATCCACCATGGCTGACGGCATCGGAATCGCAAAGTAAGTCATCCGCCCTCCCACCCAAGCCCATCACTCACATCCCCTCTAGCTTGCCCAACCAAGTAAGACCCCCCCTCCTCGACTGCATCACCCCATACTCACCCCCCTGTAGCGGCACAAGATCACCAGCCAGCATGGTGCCCACTTTACCATCATGGTCGTTGGTACGTCGCATCTCGTCGATATCGATTGCATGAGGTTCTTTTGTTGGCATGTCCGTGCGCAGGCCGACATGTTGATGCCCCATGTGATTCTTTGCGACCAATCCGACCGCCATGCTGACGGACGTTGCCATGTAGGCCAGTCTGGCCTGGGAAAGACTACCCTCATCAACACGCTTTTCGCTACAGAAATCTGTTCCCCCAGAAACTACCGTCAAAGGTCCGTTCTCAAAAGTCGGCCTAAACCACCTTTACCATGACTGATCCTTTTGCGGGTTATAGATTCGCCAAGCAAATGGACAAGACTACCGAAGTCGAGATTCTCAAAGCCGACTTGGAAGAGCGTGGATTCAACATCAAAGTTGGTCTTTTTCAAAAACATGCACATGCCTTTGGCGCTGACTTTTTTTTTTTTTTCCTTCCTTCTTTGTAGCTGACAGTGATCGATACTCCCGGCTTTGGCGACTATGTCAACAACCGTGACTCTTGGTCCCCGATCGTCGACTTTATCGATGACCAGCACGAGTCTTACATGAGGCAGGAGCAGCAGCCTCACCGAAAGGAGAAGCAGGATCTCCGAATCCACGCGTGTTTGTACTTTATCAAGCCTACTGGTACCACGTGAGTCTTCCATCTCTTGACGTGAATGACGTGAGGGGGGGCTGACGAAGGGAGCAGTTTGAAGCCGCTGGATGTCGAGATTATGAAAAAGCTCGGCACGAGGGTCAACCTCATCCCCGTCATTGCCAAAGCCGACACGATGACCCCCGAAGACCTGCTCAATTTCAAACAAATCGTGCGCGAGACGATTGCTGCTCAAAACATCTCCATCTACAGTCCTCCGTCTGACCCCGAGGATGAGGCTGCTGCCGAGCATGCGCGTGCGATGCAGGCTGTGATGCCGTTCTCCATTATTGGGAGCACGACTGATGTGACTACGCCTGATGGTCGAGTCGTCAAGGGACGAGAGTACCTCTGGGGTGTTGCCGAAGGTACGTCCTTTCTCTTATAAGCGGGTTTTTGCTGACCATTTCATAGTCGAGAACGAGGAGCACTGTGATTTCAAGAAACTGCGATCCCTCCTCATCCGCACATACATGCTCGACCTCTCCACCTCTACCGAAGAGAAGCACTACGAAGCCTACCGCCTCGCGCAGATGGAGACCCGCAAGTTTGGCGAGGCCAAGGTCAAGAAGCTCGACAACCCCAAGTACAGGGAGGAAGAGGAGCTGCTGCGCAAGAGGTTTACCGAGCAGGTCAAGCTGGAAGAGTCCAGGTTCAGGCAGTGGGAGCAGCATGTGAGTTGGTCTACTGGGAAAATGTTGGGTGTGTGCTGATAGGGGGCTAGCTCATTGCGGAGAGGGACCGTCTCAACAAGGATCTCGAGCAGGCGCACAGCTCTATCAAGTCTCTCGAGGTGAGTCTTGCGCCAGCAAATGCATAGTTGTCGCTGACAGGGTACAGGCCGAGCTCGACCAGATCGCTGCCTACCACCGTCAAGGAGGTACCGTGGGACGCCGTTAATATCCTGTGTGGTCATCTACTGTCTAATAGATCGATATTTGTGTCTTGAAATTCTTTTCCTCCTTATCATGTTCATGACCTTTTATGCCGTTTCTTCTGATTCCTCTTTTCTTCTAATGCAATACGTATACCCTCGCGCGACCCGTACCTGTGTCGTGGGGCCAGCAAGCTGTTACTGTATCGAGCTACTTAGTACATGATCATATATCAATCTAGAGAGAATGAGCAGCAAGATCGATAACATGGAAAGACCAGTGCAGTGAGCATGAATAGGCCAAGTAATATACTTGGCTTGCATCCCTCATGCAGTGCAGGCGAATAGAATATGTGATGTTGCCACTATGCTCCACTTGGCGACGTGTGCATTTTCCGCGATGGAGCCGAAGAGGGATGGGATTGGTCGAGGAGTGTCCAGTGAGAGGAGGGATGGGGGATGGACGTATCATGTCAACGAGCTTTGTCGCTGTTATGCATGGCCCCTGTGCCCTGTCGGTAGCAGTGGCCCGTTGAGATGTGGCGAATGGTAGTGGTGGATGGGGGGATGCGGTATTTTCAACGGTTGCGCCGTGATTGGCGCGTTTCTCGGGTGGGTACAAAAAAAAGGGACGGAAAAACGAGCGCGGGGGATAAAACACAGCGACCGTTCAATTCCATTTCCATCTCCATTTCCATCTCCATCTCTTCTCTTCTTCCTCACAACCCCTATATATACTCCCATCCCACCACTGCCCCTCCCTCCCACACCCACCCCGCCGCAATGTCCCCCTCCGCCCCCATTGCCTGCCCCTTCCACACCAACCCCACCGCCGCCAACCGCAGCCCCCTCCCAGACAGGGCCACCATCCTTGCCATGAAGGAGCAGACAAACACTTTTGTCCTCGGCACCAGAAAATCAAACCTCGCCCTGACCCAGACTGGCCACGTCGCCGATGACCTCCGCGCGCTCCACGCCGGCGCTGGCAGTCGATTCGGCGAGAGGCAGGCTGGCCAGACCGACGGTATCGACGGCGAAACCGAGGTCCCCTTCGTGCACCCCTACTCTTTCCCCATCGAGTCCATGACTACCGTCGGCGACCGCAACCAGACCACCCCGCTCCACCTGCTCTCTCCTTACTCTTCCACCCAACCGGCCAAGTCTCTCTGGACCGACGAGCTCGAGGCCCGCCTCACCAACGGTCACTTTGACTTGCTCGTGCACTCTCTCAAGGATGTGCCCACCGTCCTGAAAGACGGATGCGAGATTGGCTGCATGGTCAAGCGACACGACCCCCGCGACGCGCTCGTTGTCAAGGCTGGCTTGCCTTACACCAGGCTCGAGGACATGCCTGACGGCTCTGTCATCGGTACTGGCTCTGTCAGGCGAGTGGCCCAGCTCAAGAGGGCATTCCCCAGGTTGGTGTTTGAGGATATGGTACGTTGTCTTTTTTTCTATAGGCTGGCTGCGTGGACCAATAGCTGACTTGTCAATTTTTTTTAGCGAGGCAACCTCAACACCCGGTTCAACAAGCTCGACAACCCTGAAAACCGATTCGCTGCCCTCATCCTCGCCATGTCTGGTCTCCAGCGTCTCGACATGGGCCACCGAGCCACCTCCCCCCTTTCCTCCCCCACCCTCATGCACGCTGTCGGCCAAGGCGCACTCGCGATCGAGATCCGCTCCAACGACCCCCGCGTCCGAAACTGCCTGCGTGGCCTCGGTCACTGGCAAACAGAATGGTCATGCGGTGCCGAGCGAGGATGTTTGCGTGTTTTGGAGGGCGGATGCTCTGTGCCTGTTGGTGTCGAGTCGGAGCTCGAGGAGCTGGATGAGGATGAGATTGCGGCCAACCCCGAGCTGTTGGAGGGCGTCGAGGACCCGTTCAGAGAACACCAAGATGCGCCCCTGCATAACCAGTCTCCCATGCTCTGGTTCTCTGGTCTCGTCGACACCGCTTCCACCCCTACACCTTCCACCCCTGCCTTTTCAGCCCACTCCCTCCCCCCTCTGCGGTCACGCCTCGCCAAGCTCACTCTCCACTCTTGCGTCACTTCCACCGACGGCACAAAACACGTCCTCTTCACCCCCCCTCCCGTGCTCGTCAGGTCTTACCAGCAAGCTGAAAAGTTTGGCGAAGACTGCGCGCGACAGCTGCGGGCTATGGGTGCTGGCGAGATCTTGGATGAGATCAACATGCTCAGAAAAGAGCGTGAGCTCAGGGATTTGGAGAGTGCCATTGAGAGGAGCCGGGCGGCCGAGGAGGAGAGCGAAAAGATGGGTCTGACGCAGAACGGTACTGCCGAGGTTGTTGCCTAGACCAGTAGATGGTGGTTTGTTTTTGGGGGGCGGTGTAACGATTTCTCGACCATACTTTTGTAATCTAGTAACGCATAGCATATACATTTTGGGCGCTGTGACGGCCTTTCTCATTGTCTCTGGCATGTACACCACATTTCACGCTACCACTCTGAATTGTTTGTTGCAGCTGTGACATTTTCGTGTACAATACAAATGACTGCATTCACTCGTATGATATGGTACTAGGTGGTATACGTTCTCGTTCTCAGCCTGGCTTCTTGTCGTAGTCTGGTAGGCAAACATGTCGCCTTGCCAGCTGAGCAGAAATCGAGACCCTATACTACTCGTCACCAAGATATACAGAGACGCTGGTCCATCGCAGCCAGGGCAGTTGTCGGTGGTGGTAGGAGATACGAGGTCGCTGGGAGACATGTCGACATGTCGAGGCTCGAGGACTGATTGGATTCGATCTGTTGGCGTGGGGTCGTGTGTTGGGATAGCTGGGGACTTTTGAGATTCGATACAGCAGGAGCTCTTTTCGACCCGGGTACCAGACCTGAGGCCCGGCTCCTCCTTCCAGCCAGTAGCTGATCTGCGACATCTCTCTCTCTCCAGTTCTGGGATAGTCTCCGCAAGGATGGATACGGGTGGGCTCGGGGCGATTGATTGGGCACAGAAAGGCAAAAACCTCGGAGCATTGCACTTGAGCCAGCCTTTTCAGCTGAAGATGGATCGCCAGGGGTTGGAAGTGAGCACACACACGTGGAACATAGTGGGGCGTGGCCCATGGGTGTGACATAAGAAGAGGTGAGAGCAGGAGAGGATAGGCTGATTGCGGGGGCTTCTGAGACAGGGGTGCGAGCGACGGCGACGTTCATAGTGGGAGTTGAGGGGACAGGACTGGTGGAGGCGAACGAACGTCTTGTCGATGACCAGCTTTGTGAGGCGGGGTTTGGGTTGGAGGTAGAATCTCCATTCATTCGGGGTAAGAAAGTGTAGAGGTAGGCTTGTAGGTTCCGATCGGGGGGACATGATGCTTGTGTTCCGAAAGCTCGGGTAAGGCAGACAGGAGTGTGAGAGGCAAGCAAGATCTCTGTCTCAAAGCTCTCAAGCCAGAAACGTTGGATAAGGAGAGAGTGCCGGTATAAGATGCCTGTCACAGTATCTGCGGGAGTCACAGTGGCGATGCTCCGGGGGAAGCACTCGTTCACAAGGTACCAATGATGTCTGACACGAGGCAAGCCGCATGGGACCGACCTGTGTGCATGGAGGGAGGACTGTGCGCTTGGAGGACGTTTTAGAGATAGCTTTGTTCTTTCTTCTTCTTCTTAACAACCAGTCAATGCACGTCCGAGGTCCTCATACCTAGGCAAGGGCAACTCTATACACTACAGACTATAGACACTACAGCAACTACAGCACCAAAGATACTACAGCAACCACGCCTTTCCCACTCTCCACCTAGCCCGCCCTACACCTCTAGCTCGCCCTACCCTTGCCGTGACAATGCCGTTCAGGTCGTATGATAGGAACGTGATAAACTTGTGAAAGTGATCGTTTGTGACCGCTTCAGACCCGAGAGACAAGAGGAATGACGCTCGTAAGATGTCAAACAGTGGTACTGCAGAGCCCTCACAATCTATCCGCGTGCTACCGACCGCATCAAACTATTCATGCTGAGATGGAGGAGAAATATACGTATGGCATTACAACACTATCTCCTGCCCGCCTTCTTCTTCTTCTTCCCATCATCCGACTCGTTCCCTCTCTGGTTGTTCTCATCGGCTAGGGATGTTCGTCAGCGACCACTCGCGTGAGATACAATCTGGACTCTTACCTCTCTTGGCTTTGCGCTCGAGCTCATCCCAATCTTCTCCCTCATCTGACAAGCTTTCCGCCGAGTCGTCCGAGTCATCCTCGTCCTCATCGACTGCACATACTTGTCAGCACAGAGACCCATGTAGGTCATAGGGAATCGTTGGCACGTACAGTCAGATTCGCTACCTTGATCACTGGCAGAAGACGCGTCAAAGCCTTCGCTAGCGTCAAACTCGGACCCTTCTTCAGATTCTTCCGAGCCCGCATCCTGTTTGGATAGTCAGTGTTTGTCATACAACATGATATGAAAAGGCGACTTACGGATCCGTCACCGGTAAGGAAGCTCCATCCGCCCTCGGCATAGAAGGCATGGGGATCTTCATTGACTGTCTTCATGATAGCAGGCCACGAGAGGTTGACGGGACCTTCGGAGATGGGCACGTCACAGGAGCTTCAGATACGTCAGAGGGTGTCAATAGGTACCAGATGAACGACTTACTCTAACCACTCCTTGACATTGTCGAGATTTACAACAGGGATGGAATTGATGTGGATAGGCGGCTTTTTCAAGTCCTGAAGAACGAATACGACGTCAAAGTTCTTGAGCCCAAATTGCACTCGTTCGAGGTGCACGATCTCCACTTCTGAAAGAGTGATGACAGTGAAGGGTAGTTCAGAGATGTGTATGAGACAGTTGGTGGTCGGAAGCAGAGTCACAATTGACTTGTGAGGGACACCGTTGAAGCCAAGCTCTCGGAAAGGCACATCGACCTCGAGCTCATATTGTTGATTTTGAGCCGCTTGTTCAATGCGTCGGGCAAAGTCCTGGAACACCCTGTCCAACTCGGCACGGCGTTTTCGGTCCTCTTGTTCCTGCTCAATCTCATCTTCGTCACCGTATCGAGCCCTTCGCTTCTTGCCGCCAGTCTCATCGAAAGACATGTCCGCAACCTCACGATAGAATTGGACATCTGATGTCTTCTTCTTGCCGAGCATGATAGGAGCTTTGAGGTGAACATGGATGATGACGATAAGCTCCTTCTCGCTGGGCTGGAAGAAAAGGTGCTTGATGTTGCTGAAAAGGATATCGATTCTGGAAGCCGGTCCGTCGGGACGGAAACGGATACCATTCTGGTGGATCTCCACATTGCCGTCGACCTTTTTGCCTTCGGGGGCAGGACGAGGGAAGACATTCTTGAGAACGAAAGGGTGGCGACCCTTGATCTCGATGAGCTTCTCCTGCTCGATGACGTCGGCCAACTCTTTCCTCTCGGCCTCTCGCTTGACCGCAGCCTTCTTCAGCGCAGTGATGGTGTCAAAGACCTTGAGCATGTGTCGCGAATCTTGTGACCGCAAAGAGATGGATCGGATGAAGTTTGCGTCGGGGTCCTCAAAGGGCTGCCGAAGAATGTCAGTTTGGCCCTCTATAATGCGCGATACTCACCATGTCTTCCTTCTTACCAGCAATCTGGCCAGGAGACTGGAAGTTGATGCGCAGGACAATGTGGTTCGCTTCTTCCGTCTTGGTAACATTTTTGATGGTCGAAATGTGATACGGAACGGCAAAGCCGTTGATGGGCACGATCACAGATTGTCGAGACTCGTCGACATGCACCCGTCGGTCCTCAACAGACTTGGGCAACTGCTCTTCGCGCCTATAACTCTCGTACTTCTTGACCACCTTCTGCTGGGCGCCGTTCTTCCCCTCGTCACCAGCCTCCCATTTCTTGAGACCATCAGCATTGAGCTTGCCATGCAATCGAGCCTGGTTGCTTTTGATCTTTTCGGCTGTCGTCTGGGTGATTTGTTCGCGGTTTGCACCTCGAGTCTTGGCACGTCCCCCAACAGTACTGGTACGAGGCTTGACAGGGGAGTCCTTGATTTTGGGCTTCTTGTCGACGATTTGAGGTTTGACGTCTTCTTCCTCGTCGTCGTCCTCCATGTCCATGACAACGTCATTGAGCTTGGTGGCCCCTTCGGTCAAGACTGCTGCTCCGTTCTGCCCAACCTTCACA
The DNA here is from genome assembly GCA_006352305.1 of Cryptococcus floricola. Lineage (NCBI taxonomy): Eukaryota > Fungi > Basidiomycota > Tremellomycetes > Tremellales > Cryptococcaceae > Cryptococcus > Cryptococcus floricola. The sequence goes on along the minus strand of CM016931.1, from coordinate 1,221,593 downwards.
GTGTCAGATAGCAAGAGCGCGTAGCTGAAACACGTTAGCTGCTGCTCAGTCATGATGAAATCTGGGCTCACGTGCTACCCTTCTTCTTGGGGTCCGAAAGTTCGCTAGCACCAAGAGTGAGAACAAGAACCATGTTCTCTGTCAACTCGCGATTGTTTTTAGAGCTCAAAAGGAAAGTGCTGTCACGGTACTCCATACCGGTCTGCCATAGATATCAGCAAAGCTGCGTGACAAAACATACGGATCAAGTACTCACAGCGAAACCAATGTGCTTGACAAAGTTTTCAGCCATGGCAGAACTCTTGGATTCAAGGAAATCGAAAACGGCATTGTAGACATCGGAAACAACAGCTCCAGCCTTGAGCTGCTTCAAGGCTTCCTGCCGAACCTCGAGAAGGATAGAATAGTTGCTCTCCTGCTTCTTTGTAGGGCTGATCAAGAAAGTTCGGCCCATGCTACTACAGTAATTTTTGTAGCGGATACCCATGCTCGAAAGAATGACGCCAGGTTTGAGGTTGTCGCCGTTGGAGGCAGCCGTGACCTTGAGATCATATTTGCCGCCAGATTGGACAATAGGGGTATAGATGAACTCGGTAGAAGTGAAATCCACCTTGAAGATGATAAGCATTTCGCAGATTGAAGGTGATACAGTTCTACATACCTGCCCCAATGAGGGGTTTTTGGCCCAAAGCTTTTGATCCACTGGCTTCTCGTCACTGCCGATTTTTTCTTCACACAGCCTATACCATGTAAGCAACAATTGGCCAGCTCAGTTTGTACGTACTGGGCAAGCGCCTCATGAGAGACTTTGGTGCCTCGGTCAATGATGGCTTCCATTTTGGATTTAAAGTAGTTGATCATGACGGTAGAGGTCAATTTGGCACTGGTGATGATGGATTTCTGGGGAATATCAGCATGGACGCTTGTCTCTGAACGCTTGACACTGACGATCTCCTCTCCGTCCTTTTCTGACAAGATAGACGAGACTGGGATCGCGACATCTTGAACATCCAAACCGCCATGAGCCTCAACCCTGTCCAAAATCGCATGAGTGACAGTCGTAGATGGCTTCTTCAGAACTCACGCCGCATTCCACTCATCGACCAATTTCCCAGTAGGCTTGTCCTTTGGCAAAGTCCCGATCTTGCCATCTTCAACAGAGCCCACCACCTCTTCCATAGTTGCTGTAAAGTCGATCAGCGAAACTCATTTCACACCATGATTCTCCAACCTTTGGCAGCGCTCGCGTCTTTCGCCCTGACTTTGATGTCAATGTCAATGCCGTTACTTGGTTGCAGCTGGCGAATGAGTTTGGCTGATTCACATATGTATTAGCGGTACGACCTTGCCATCACCAGAAGGATCGCAGTCACCTTTGGAAGATCCGCAGACGAAGGTGACTTTGCGAGGGGATTGAGAGAAGAGCATCAATGTCGAGGGAAACTCATAGCCGAGAAGCCAGAGCTGTTACAATGTCAGACTTGCTCGTACAGGATGAGAGACGTGACTTACCTGAAGCGCGGTGGTTTTGTTGTAAGAAGCCAATTCATCGCTAGGTTCGCCCAGTAGGATAGACAAAGCCTTCACATCTTCCAGAGACTTGGTATCTCCATTTGGGCTCTGCAATTGAGGTGAGGACTAATTTTGACATGTACAGACGCGATAGACCTACCTCCCAGGCATTAAAGATCTTCTCGGCGCGTTTGAAGAAGAGGGCGGAGTCGAGCTGGATGTCTGACATTTTGGCTGGGGGGACAGGGGCGATTTATTGGGCCAGCCAGTAGGATGCCGTGGTTGGGTGGCGGAAAAGATGAATGCGGAAGAGAAATGTAAGGATGCGAGAGTGAAGAGGCAGGGTAATATCGTGGACGCGTTCAGCACTCAAACGCGCATCGCGCATTTAATCTTGTCTCATTTTAGCGATTTTCTCCTATAGCATGGGACTTGCTTGGGGGCAGCGCTGGATAGCTTGAGGCAGTTTGGGACAGTATTGGGGTCATATGGGTTGTTATGCTCTTGTCCGAATTCATTCTATGCATGTCTTTATATTGTACATTGCGTCTATAGGTACGCGGCAGAAGGACATCATCACCCAAAGACCAAAACACATTTTCACTGTTGTACACTCCGTTTCACTGTCCTTTGTTCAGATAACAACTGGATCAAATAACTCCCAGAAAACAGCGCTATCAATCGTCTCTCTGACTATGGGCCTTGTTATAGGCGGTCACCACTCTACAATCTGGTTAGCATGGCTAGGACCCAACCGGAAATTGCAGTTGACCCACCTTCCGATCTGCTTGAAGTACCATTCTCGTGCTGCCTTTTCTGGTATAGGCAAGAATGGTCCTCCTCTCCCGTCTCGATTCACCAGATTGACTCCGTTTGCCTCCAAAGACAGAGACTGAAGATCTTCAAAGGGTACCTGCCAGATCACCCGGAGCTTGCGCAACTGCACTTGAAGAATGCGATTGTTGGACAACAGGGAGATGGCGTCATCTCCAGGGAGATCGATGTGTGCGATATACGAGTCGTGGAAGAAGGCTCCAGCATCTGCCGGTGTGTTAGTCATTGTCACCACAGATCTCTGAAACCGGCTTACCAAGATCCTTCAACCAAGATTGCCCTAATGCTTCTCGACCCGAGAAAGGCTAATCATTACGGTCAGTAAGAAGGCTTTGTAGTATGGTGAAAGTCCATACCCGCAAAACTCCATCTTGGGCGATGTATCGGGGTAGCCTGACCCTGTCGAGCTCGGCTTGGTCAAAGACCGTTGTCGTGTTTCGAATGCCTTCGGCGGAATTGGAGACAAAGTCCATTATTCCAACGGCGGGCTTCGTGAACAATCCAACGAATCCTTTGCCGACACCCTTTGCAAACCCGCCTGCTCCTCCCTTCTCTGCGCCCTCGAATGGCTTGGACTGCCCAATGTTAGTGAGTACTTCAAACGCAGCGGGAGTAACTCACAGCTACGCCTTCAAATGCACTTGTCAAACTATCGGCAAAGGCAGTCGCGCCAGCGGCGACACCATATAGAGCATGCTTGGGCTTGTTACGTCGCCTAGTCATACGCCGCTTGTTCTGGAACTCGGCGTCTAGAGTCGCAGCAGACAAGCCTTTACCGATACTGCCTGTGAACTTTGTCATACTATCGGTGATACCGAATACCGTCTTCTTGGCGAAGCTGGTGGCACCCTGCGTAACCTTTAGCCATCTCCTATACCGGCGATCAGAGAGGTAACTCACCCTAGCGATACCCATTCCAATATCCTTGTTTCCGTGCATGACCATACCGTGGTAGGGTTCATAGAAGAAATCGGAGAACCCAGAGCTGATGTTGTTGAACAAGCCCACAGGATTACCAAGGAAATCTGCTGAACCAAGCACTCGATAAATCTGCGAGATGAATTGCTCTTGATAATGCAGAATGACTCTTTCTTGCAGCGAAGGTATACTCAAGCGCACATTCTCGAGGAATAGAGCGCGGAAGGCCAACGGCGCAGCATTGACGTTACCCAAGGTCATGGTGAGAGCGTTCAGGGCGTAATAGAATGGATTGCGAGTGGATACCCTAATGATATGAGCACAGGGTTTCTCCCACAAATGGCAACGGCTCACTTTTCGTCGACATTCACTCTGTCTGTACGCATGAAGGAAAGTTCCAGGGCGATCGGCTGTAATTGTAGAGCTTCGAAGAAGACGTCCGCTTTGGTAGATGTAATGTCCGGCTCGGGTATCTCTTTGGGATGCTCAATGAGAGCGCTATACGAGCCGTGGTCAATACTTGTGATACGGAGAGGAGACTGGTACACTCACTCCTGTGTATCTTCCTGCCACGATGCCCCCTTGAACTTCACAAAGTCTAATAAGGCGAACAAGAAGTCTTCGTCCATCTCGATCGTCATGGACTGAAGTAAGATAGTGGCGTACTTGACGAAGATAACGCCGTGAGCTGTCACAAGTGGTCAGCTCAAGATCCAGAGATTTCTGTATCATTACGCACATTGATCCTTGAGTATCGTGACTGATGACTGTAGAGTCGGGTGAGAATCAAGCTCTTTGCCATCCTTGGGCACCACAGTGGGATACAAGATGATAGGGAAGATACCCCCAAACAGTTGGTTGTCGATCTGAATCCACTTGCAATCTATGAAGGCGTCGTAGTACTGTGGGTAATCGGAATAGCCCAGCTTGAGACCTCTGAGTGACAAGTACAAGAGCTCATCGGGCTTTCTGGTGATGACAGATATTCCAATACCTTCCAGCTCGACTACTACGTTCAAAGTAGCCTTCTCGCTGACGGCAATCGTCTCGAAAGCCACTGTAGAAGAGGAAAGCGAGGTCGAACTCTCGCTTCGTCGGATGCCAGCTCCAGGCCTTGTCGGTTTGTAGATGCTGGTCTCCTCGTTGTAAGGCGATATCGTGAGCAATTGAGAGCCTCCGTCTGCGCGCACGTCCACCGACACCGTGGCCGGGCGTTTCTTGGGGTCATTGGACTAAGGCAACATCAGCTCCTGCCAGATTCGGCACCAGAGATCACTTACTGGGACTCTCATTGGTGGTTGTACACCAATGGCCATCAAGTCGATCGAACTCGGGAGCTCAATACCCTTATTCCCTTTACGAAGATCTCCAGGGTTCGCGAAAAGTTTGATCTGTTTCGTCGGTGCCGTCGGCCAGTCCCAAGAATAGTTTTGGACCGAGTGAGGTGCGAGAATGTGGACAGGGCGTTGACGTTCTTTGTCGGTTGTCACCGGATCCCGATCCTAAGTCAGACATCAGCAATCGCCCATTGTGTTCAACACCTGATCTTACCGTTTGCTGGAATGCAAGCGGGATGTTGGTGTCATTCGCGACTCGTAAAGGCCACGCGTCCTCTTTTTCCCTTGAGATGTACAAGAATATGCTTGAGCCTTCCAAATGAGTCTCGACACGCATCAAGTATGTCTTTGGTGAACCCCTTGATTGCCGCTGAACTGCAATATGTGTTCGCCCAATGTCAGAAATGTTGAAGGGAGCCGACCTGGAAAAGCTATGAGCACTTCAATGTAAAGAGCAGGCGCTTGACTGACCAATCCGTGTCAGGCTCATCGAAAGACATGATCAACTGTGGAGGGGCATTGTTTGACAGCTGATGGATGGGGATTCTCTCATTGACCCCGACGGGGTACTCATTTCTGGTACCATACTGTCGGACCTTGATAGGTCGATTGTACGTGTTCTTGACCATGAACCTTGGAGCGATGGTGATGACTTTGGTCAGTTTGTACTACAAGCGAGAGACTGGTCAGCTCTTCCTCAAAGAAGACGAAGAATCGTACCTTGCCAGTCCCTTCCGCATATGAGAGGCCAACAAAGTTGTCCTTCTCCCCCGAGGCATTGCCCAGAGAGATCTGCATGTCAGCTGACACAGGCTCGAAGGATATAGGCTATAATAGATTAGATCTGTTCTCTTGCGACGACAGGAAGTTGCTCATACCTGGGACCATTTCGAATTGTTCACCCGGACATGCAGTCGATTGCGGCGGTCGTCATTGGGGAAGGAAAGCACTGTATCTTGATCAGTGACGTCCTACGTCTTTACCCTTTTGCCACTCACGGAATGGTGTGGGAGTCTCTCGTTGCCAATCGCCTGCAATCACGGTCAACAACCACCTTTCAAGTACGATGGCCACTTACTCTCAAATATGTCGCGTCCAGCGATGGGTCGCTGTCCCCCAGTCCAAGTCTTGGCTGCCAAGTCGAAAGGCAGACCAGTCTTGTTCATGAAGATGAAGGGACTGTATATCTGTACCTTGAAAGCACCACCAGAGTTGGGATAAGTGCTGACATACGTCAGCGGCTGTGGGATTGATACCATCGGCACTCACATGTAATGAAGCTTCAAGTGTGTCGTCAACCCTTGCTGGTCGGCGAGTTGAAAATGGTCTTCAACAGGAAGCTCAGGGTCGTCGGTATTGATAATGGCGTATTCACTTTGTTTGAACCCTGAAGGTCAAAGTATCAGTGTCACTATCACCTCAAAGTATAAGACAACCGACCTGTATCCTCTGGGGCAACATTGAGGAGGAACATGTGTGAAAGTTCAACCGTATGAATCGGACTGGAACCGCCTTTGACCAGATAGTTGCTAGAGCTAAGACCAGTGTTACGGTCATGGATTTTGAATTTCAGATTGTAAGGCAACAGGTTTTCCAATTCGACAGGCGCCCGGAGGACCAGGTTCATCCTAGGGTAGATCTTGGCAGCTGGATCCTTGACGTCGTAGTTGGCTTGTGCCTGGAAGTAGAAAGCGGGCTCCTTTGCTGTTTGATGTTTGCAGCTTATGGGGCGGATGGGTTTTGCCAGTAAACTCTTCCAATGTAGAGGAGCAGACCAACTGTAGTCAAAGCCGAATCCACCTGAGAGACGTGAGCGCAAGCTAGCAATAGGTCTGAATGACTTACGGAGAGGACGCAGCCTGAACCGTTTCTCGAAAGCAGCCTCAAGTGGCAGAGGGCAAGAATCTCCCGGGTTGATCTTCAAAGCCTCCGAAGCAGCTTTGCCGTGGGAGTCGATGACGATCATTTCTACGGGAAGACTCGTCTGGTTTTCAACATTCAGGGTTGACCTGAAAGTGATGACCTTCACGTTATTGACAAGCTTGATCTCGCATGTGATCTGGTGGGAGACCTTGTCAAGCCTGGGTCGAAGAGCATACGTGTGGTCTCCTTCACGGTCTACAGATATACCCCGGAGAGATTCCCAAGGTGTGTCCTGGAGCTGAATGCCTAAGGCATTGTGACGAACTGAGGAGATATTCTTAACAATATGTTAGCATGTGTTGAGACAGGAACACTGGATGACTTACTTCACGGGTCTGCTTTCGATCCTCGAACCGCCAGGGGACGTCGGCTCCATCGTCAAGCCGTTTGACTCCGGTCACGGGCTTATTAGGGTCAACGCCCTCAGGCCAGAGAAGGATGGTCAGTCCGGTCGCATTTCTGATCCTGAAAGGCGCATCGGACCCCTTTCCAGCTAAAGCTCTCTCTCCCTCCTTGCTCCATACAGTCATGGAAGTGATAGCAAGCTCGATGAAGGCCGATGTAAGGTTGATCTCCAGGCGTTCCCGCGCAGAGAGTTTGACGTTGAGGGGGTTGTGACCTGCACCCGCTGAGATACGATTGACCTGTTTTTCGTCAGTCAAATCATCAGTGACCAAGCTGGAGTGAAAGAGACGCACCGTAAGATCAAACTTCCATGGGTCCATAAGTGGCTCAAAGTACGAGTTTGCAAGGTTGAAGTAGCGGATGGAAGTGGTTATAGAAGTGGCCAATTTCAGCTATGATATGTCAGCGATGTCCACATGGAGCTGCCAAGACGTACATCTCCCGACCAGTCATTGATAGAAAGGTTGAACTCATTCGTCGACAAGTGGACCATAGGCATCTCCTGAAGGTCGCCAACGACAACGAACTGGAACCCGTTGACACGCGCCTTCAACTGCTCTTTCGAGACGATGACTTGTGCCTTCTCCAAAGACTGCCTCCTCCTGCTCATCGAGGTTCGGCGGCCAGCTGAGCTTCGCCTTCGGCTATGCTTCGAAGCAACGGCTGCGCCGGTAGAAGCATCAAGGGAGCTAGTCACAGCCAGACTGTTTGACCTCTCTCTTTCGGAAGTATCCTTCGGGGCCTCTGCAGGGGACAAGGCTTTTGTGGCAACGGCAGTGGCTTTGTTGACGATGTCGGTAATCAGCATCACATTAGTATAAGAGGCGCGGAAGATGACGGGATCAGGGATGTCGATATCAAAGTTGGTCATCTGCTGCGAACCCTTGCGTCGAGTATCCAAAGACAACGCAACGCTGAGGTCATCGAGGAATTTGACCCGATCGTTCGGGCGGTCCATACGGCCAAAGGACATACCCAATTGGTCGACCTTGACTGCGAGTATGCTTTGTTGGGACACCAACAGCTCTCGGATATTGAGCTGAATAGCCTGAGTCTTTGGGTTTGTGTCGTCTGCAATGACAATCACAGTGGCGTTGACAATCTCTACTCTGAATGACAGAGCACCGCCTTGCTTGGGCCCCTCTTCAAGGTCTTCGTCGTCGACGGCCTGGAGCTCAGCCTCTTCGCTCTGGGGCTTGTTGAATGGGCTGACAGCGAACTCTAGAAGAGCAGCGAGGGGATCGACTGCTAGTATGAAATGAGGACTGTCGATGGTGACTATAGCCAAAGCCGATTGATCCGCGCCACCGGCCATGGTATACTGAAGCATACTGCGAGCGGGATCAGCGAGTGCTCACGAGTCAGTGCCCAAGCCAAACTTACACTTGATTGCCATTGTGGCTCGCGGGCGGGATGATATCACGGAAGACGCTATTGCCTGATCGTGTGCTCGAGAAAGCGAGCGTCTTGAGAGACAGCTCTGCTTCCATGGCCCCATCCGACAACTTTTTGAAACCGACATGAGAGCCAACAAGAGCGAAACGAGCAATGCTATTCTGTTTCAGATCCTCTTCGGCAACAGCGTCCACATTGTAGATCTCGAGAGCAATAGAGTTAACGGAGAACACAAAGTCGAGGGATGTCCATTGTTTGACGTCACCAGTGTTGTCGTCTACTTTAGCCACTACGAGCTCCGGCTCGAGGCTGACATCGGTAATCTGTGGTGGTTCCTCACCAATCGGTGTAGGAGGCACCGAGGTGTTCGGAGTGATGGCTGTAGATTCATCGGGAGAGAAGTCACCATCATCGTCGTCGAAGCTAAGAGCCCGAGGGAGCGATTGGAGGACACTCATGAGCAAAATATACTGCCTCTGAGTCAGGGAGAGCTTGACATCAGACATGTCTGTTGTGATCTATGCACGATGTCAGTGAGTACATTGCGGTATATGGGTGACTCACCTCGGTATCTGCGTGGTGGGGATCAACCCTGTGACTTGACCCTCCTGCTTGCTTGATTGCAGCGGTGATAGCAACATCATCCACCATTTGCAAGGTGACCGTCTTGTCATTCAGGGCAATCTCAGAGGCCACATTGATGCCCCGCAAACTAGCGTCAATCGTGCTAGTATCGTTGGGGTCATCGAGATACTGATTTTTAGCGACAATTTCACCAAGTCGAAGAACGAGCCGATCTTTCGAAGTGAGACCATCACGAGGAAGGACAATGATAGGCGTCTTGACCACAATGTCATAGTGCATCCTGGTGACCTCTGATGCTCGCTGGACTGCCGCTTGCTGGGCAGCATCGTAGACGGCCTTCATCCGAGCAAACTTGATGGCAAAGGCATACAAGTCGTGCACAGGTCTCTCCATGAAAGTAAACTTGAGAGAACCTGCTCGGAGGTTGACGGACGAGTTGTAACCCGGGAAAGTCTCTTCGTCCGTGGGATCGAACGTTTCGTAGCTAAAGTCGGCCAGTTCTCCACCTTCGATGGACAGCAACTTCTTGAAAGTCGGGTCCGCCACCGCGTCATCCGACAAGTCGTCCAAAGAAAGATCACCGAGTCTTGCGCCTACTCGAAGAGTGCCTCCTCGAAGCAAGATGGCAACATCCGCAGAAGGCAACGTCAACATGGCAAACTGTTTGGCATTGTTCTCCAAAAGCACTTCGGCGCTCGTCAATTTGACTCGGATCCTCATCTTGTCCGTCGACTTTTCTTCTTCGATATTATGGTCCTGAGTGCTGGCTACAGCAGTCTCTTCGGCATTGACTTGATCCTTTGGAACGAATGTGGTCATGATAAAGTCGTAAAGAGACAGGATGGGTTCTGGCGCAATAGTGAAGCGGAAGGTAGACAGCTCGGTCTCAATGCTGGTGTCCACCCCTTCATGTCTGGTCATGAACTCGGGTGACTCCTTTTGAACCTTCTGGTACTTGACCTGGACCAGCTTGAGGTCCGAAGGAGACTCCTCCCCGTGGGTAGCAGACGAAAGCAGAGGCTTTCGTGCGCTTCCATGCTCAATCATAGCAAGAGTTACAGATCGGAGGAACAAATCCACCGACATGTCCCATTTGCGCAAAGCAAAAGTAAGACCGAAGCCTTCCAGGACGGCATCCGCCAAGGGTCTTTCTTCCGTGGGCGAGATAGATTTGAAAAGCGATGCTTGAAGCTTGCCGACAGAGAAGGAGAATTCGAAGGTGACTTGTCGAAGGGCACTCTTCTGGCTCTGTACGGGCTGTCAGTGATCTGTGATAGTGGATAGAAGGATGACATACCTCTGTTTGATCATCATTCGCCTCATAGAAATGATCGCCCTTGTCACCGATGGAACTGCTGTCATCCCTCTCTTCGATGGTCTTGGCAGACACGATAGACCGATCATCATCAAAGTTGAACTCTTCCACCGGCTGCCTTCTTCCAAAGTGCCTCCTGCCCTTGGCCGCAACAGGTTGATCCTTCTGTTCCTCATCTTCATCGCCAAACTTGGGAATTGACACATCGATAAACTTCATCAATGTCTTGTATTTCCTATCGGAAAAGTTGACGTGTAGAGTCGGCAATTCACCGGCGATCTTGAAGCGGGTCAAATTGGGAGCATTCACGATGGCGTTCTGGACAGTGAAGGACATGCCAATGCGCTCGACGACGTGAAGCTCGTAGGCGGAGGAGTTGTCGGTGTCTTCAAGTGCTCGCATGCAAGCGTCGGCATCATCGCCCATAAGCAGCTACTACTTGTCAGCTTGTAGAGAGGCGTTTTGGGTGAAACTCACCTGGGTAGACTCCAATCTCAGATTGAGCTTGTCATACATCAAGTCTTCGAGCTGTTTGTAATCATCCTCGCTATATTGCTTCCCTCGCTTGCTTTGGACATCTTGCAGTTGCTGCTTGTCGGCAAGACTGCTGTTGACCGAGATATGACCAGCATCGAGAACAAGAGTTTCACTCTTCTTGACTTTCACGCTACAAGGATATCAGCTTGGAGCACACGCGCATTCGAATGACTTACTCCATTGGGATGACGATGATGGGGGCATTCATATCAACTCGGAGGTCGATAGTCTACATATCATCAGCTAGAATCCCGCAATCGTAATCGCACCCACCTTGTGCTGCTCCAAAGCATACTCTAAACCTGCTCGCGTCTCCTTTCTGAGACCATCCAACGTCTGCCCAGCAGCATCCAAAAGAGCGCCTATCGACTCCAACTGACTCTCTGGGGGCCTAAAGAACTGATGCACAGCCTCCACATAGCCTCGATGGTAGATGATCTCGAGATGTCTCATCTTGACAGTAACAGCATTGTCCGCTCGGCCGTCAAGAGGGTTCTGTTCGACTTCAACGACAAAGAAGGGATCCGAGCTGTCCTGCGACTTGTCGCCGATACTATCAAGTGCGCCTTCAACGCCTTCTTGCGCGAGGCTGATCTGGCTGGCCTTTTTCTCAATATCTTTGACTCGGACGATTTGCGGGTAGAGCGAGCCGGGGGTTGTACCGTCATAGACTCTAAAGCCGCCGAGAGCCATTTTGCCAGTCATGGAATCGGTAAGCTGCACTGCATCTGCAGAGAACGAGTCAAAGACAAGAGCAATGATATCATTGTTCTTGCCATGCGGGTCGGTTCGCAGAGCCAAAGATCCCTTGTTGAGTTTGGCAGACACTCGGGCCTTCATGAAATCGCGCGGTGTCGACTCGATGGCAGTCTCTTCAGCCGCCGCCGCATCATAGTCGATAATGTCGTCCAACTCCTTCTTCTCCTCTTCAGAGATACCATTCTCCGAATTGGTCGACTGTGCTGAAGAGCCCCACATCCATTGACCCCATGTTTGGACCTGTGGTTGATTCTTTTGGCGTTCGAGTTCCATTTTGCGCCGAGTGACGGCGTCCTTCTTTGCCCTGGCGCGGGCAACAGAGCGGAAGAATCGAATGTCCTCGTATGATGCTTTGCTTTCAATCTCGGCAATGGCAGCTTCTTCGTCTGCCGGCAATTGTTTGCCTTCTGGCAATGCCAGCTTTTGAACATACAGTTCAACGTACTTCTTTCGCGTATCTCGTCTCTCTGCAAGGTACGCCCAAGACCAGCGCTTGTTGCGATCATGGACTTCTGACCCGATAGCGTCCAATGCAAACTTCCAGCGTCGCTGGGCAGGGGTTTCCTTGGCCTCTTGCGCGGGTGGCAAGAATTTATGATACTGATGCGTTCGGCGGTAAAAGTGAAACACATCAACGACAGACAAGACGTCTCGATACTGGTCGCGGTCGATCACGACACCGATCTCGTCAAAGATGACTTGCGCGTCGAATTTGGGTGTTTCATTTGACATGTGTTTGTTGATGATGGCTCGGGCTTCGCCTGTGACGGGCTTCAAAATGTATTGGTGATTGGGAGACCCGGCGAGCATGCTTCTGAGAGCATTGATCGTGCCAGATCTATCTTCGGCGCCCTGATCGAGGCTTCCAGTGTCGGTGTCAAAGTAGATTGCCAGTGCTCCGAGCTGCACAAGCTTGTGTACACCATTGAGGCTGTCGTGGATGAAGGCCTCAACCCAGTTCGCGTCGGTGGAGACAGCCTTGAACTCGTTGAGGGTGATACCGGCCGCGAAGGGGTGCTGCAAACGTCAGCTTGATATGGCTATGAGCAAGGGGGATGCTTACTTCGGGTGTGCTGGTGCCGTCTTCGTATCGCACGTGGATGTTCTTAATGTGAATCTGTACGTTGTCTACGACCTTGGAAACAATCGCTCCCACATAAGTCTGTTTGGCTGCAACGCTGTCAGCACGCGTATACTATAGCACATCCGACTCACAATCATCATGCGCTCCTTGCCCCACCTGGTTGGCTGCACTATCAACAGCCTCTGCGCTCTTCAATTTCTCTTGCTTGGTCGCCTGCTCTATTCGTTCGTCTTCTTCCGGATCTACCTTTCCGGGAGGTCTCGCTCTTGCCAAAACATAGACGTCGTCGATGACAATCTTGACGGGCTGCGTCTTGAGGGCTGTCCAGGGGATGGATACAGACAGAGTACCAATATCTCCTGCGACAATCTCTACCGGCAGGCCGAATCGTTCTAGCAGAGACTTTTTGAGGTGTAAACCGTGAAATTGGAGGTTACCTGCCGCGTTATCAGTTGCGCGCTCCTCGAGGCAAGGCTATACTCACCGCTGAACAGGGACAGAGACAAGTCCTGGGCGTTCAAGTTCTCGACGTAGGGTGAGACATAGACGTTCAGCAGGCCGAGGGCGGCATTCTTGAGGGCCTGCATCGCCGCTGATGTAGATTTAGATACAGGTCCAGTCGCGCGGGGATGGTCGTTCGAGTGAGGGGGTGGAGGAGACGGTCCGCGAAAGTGGTCGAGAGATATGCAGTGGCGGTATAGGTGGATGAGAGAGGGCTGTCCAAGGCGGCCTCTCGATTGCATGCAGGTCCTTTCAGCTATCCTGCGTCATAGGAAATTTGCTCCCGTCGCGCGTCGGCGGCCGAAGCCCAAGATTTTGGCAACAGACAATTCTGAACGCTGAGGTGTTTGTGATCACAACTAAAGTCATGGCGGGTCCTCCAGTGCGAGAACGATACAACGCAAAGGCACGTGGCGCTGCTCCCGGCGGGGACAGCCACAAGAAGAGAAAACAGAGGAGACCACAGGACAACGAACAGGCAGTGCCACAGGATGCGGCCACCGCAGGCATGTCCTCCAAGAAGCGCAAGCGATTCGAGTCTTTCATGGTATGGTTACGCTTTTGCGACGGCCCATAGTGCTTACACCTGTGCAGGCAAAGAAGCTCAAGACTGAACAAAGATACGAGACCATCAAACTCCTTCAATCGCTAGCACCCTCGGCGTCCACCTCTGCTTCACTGGCCTCTGCCGCCAGTCTTGGTCAACACCCCCTCAACCCCATCAGCGCGAAAGAGAGACAAGAAAAGCGAGAAGACAAGCTCGTGCGTAACGGCATTGAGAGGCTCACCAGGCGATTCGGTGAAGAGGACGAAAGTGAGGAGAGTGAGGAAGAGGAGGAGAGGCGGATGAAGGGCAAGGGAAAAGCCAGGGAGACTGTGGAAGTGGTCAAAGATGATGGTGTGGAAGAAGAGGACAAGGTTGCTACAACTGTTGTGCCCAGCAAAAGTCAACTCAAGGCTGCAGCGAAAGCTGCGTCAAAGGGGCAGGGTAAGGGCAAAATGCCCAAAAAGGTGAGTACATCAATACGTTTGGTAACTTTTCTGATCTTGCTGCAGGCCAACTGGAACCCCAGCCTTCCCTCGCAAAAAGCAGACTCGTCCGATTTCGACTCTTCAGACTCTGCCAACGACTCTCCCGACGAAGCCGAGCCCCCTAAATTGAAATCGCCTGCCCCTCCAACACAGAATGTAGAGGTCAAGGCAACCACGACCCCGTTGCCACCTATCGTAACTGGCGGTGCGCTCAAAAAGTCGGCTGATGGGCAGATTGTTCCGCCGAGGGTGGTGATCCGTCGAAAGAAGCCCTTTGTCTATGGCATGTTTGGCCGACGTGGGGTTGATCAGCGCCCGGAGAGCGGCGATGATGAAGACGACGACGACGACGAGGATGATAGTGATGAGGACGAAGACAGTGACGAGGATGAGGAAGATAGCGATGAGGATGAAGAGATGGAGAGTGGAGAAGAACGAGATTCCGCCGACAGCGACGAAGAGAGTGACTCTGAAGAAGATGAAGAAAGCGAGTCCCCACCGAAGAAGAAACGCTCTCTCGGCTTCAAGTCCTGGGCTCTCAAACAAATGGGTCAAACCGAAGAGCCTTCGGCCCCCGACCTCTTGGACGCTCAGCCAGCCTCTACAGCGCCGAAACCCAAACCCGCCCCTGCAGCCAAGGTCGGCGACTACATCGGGCCCCTTGGACAAGAGCTTCACGTCCCCACGACATCCCTTCTCGAACAACAGACCAAGGGAAGCGCAGTTTCCAAGGCTCGCCCCACTATTACTCGCCGGGCATCCGTGACGGAAAGCAGAATGGACTTGCCTATTCTTTCTGAAGAACAATCCATCATTGAGTCGATCTTGATGCACCCTGTGGTGATCATCTGTGGTGAGACTGGTAGTGGTAAGACCACCCAGGTACCGCAGATGTTGTACGAAGCTGGATTCGGGTTCAAGGGATCTGGTGAGTCTAAATTCATCTTGTCGGTGTGCCCCACTAACGTCTGACAGACAATCCCGGTATGATTGCCGTCACCCAACCCCGTCGAGTCGCCGCCGTCTCCCTAGCCGAGCGAGTCCGCTCCGAACTGAATCTCTCCCCCAACAATTCCTTGGTCGCTCACCAAATCCGATACTCTTCCACTACCTCTGCCCAAACTGCGATCAAGTTCATGACCGACGGTGTCCTTCTGCGCGAGCTTGCGTCAGATTTCTTGCTGAGCCGGTACAGCGTCGTAGTCGTCGATGAAGCGCACGAGCGAGGAGTCAATACAGACGTACTTGTCGGTGTGCTCAGTCGTGTTTCCAAGCTGAGGGAAAAGATGTGGAGAGAAGGCAAGGAAGGTGTGAAGCCTCTCAGAATTGTGGTCATGTCTGCCACCCTTCGAGTCTCAGACTTTGCCGAAAACTCTACGCTCTTTTCGCAAAAACCCCCCGTCATCCATATTGCCGCTCGTCAACACCCTGTTACTATCCATTTCAGCAAAAAGACTGCTAGCGACTATGTCACGGAAGCGTACAAAAAGGTGTCCAAAATTCACGCGAGGCTGCCTCCCGGTGGTATCCTTGTGTTTATGACGGGTCAGAGCGAGATTCAGGCGTTGTGTCGGAAATTGGAAAAGAAGTATACAAAAAAGAGTGACGGAAAGAAGGCTCCTGCTGTGGATAACACTCTACCTCCGGATGGTGAGCCAAGATCATTTCAAGGCGAACACAGCTGATCCTTTGCAGAGCGAGAAGCGGAAGAGGTCGAGCTTGGGCGAGACCAGGATCTCGCGGCGGACGTTGATGACGGGGCGGCCGATAGCGACCCCGAAGGGCTGGACACCGACGATGAGATTGAAGGTATCCCCGGCCTCGAGTTTGACGAGCCGAGCGACAGTGAGCCCATTTCACCATTGAGAACTTCAGAGCTGACATTCACAGTGCCCATGCACGTCCTCCCCCTCTACTCTCTCCTCCCCAACGACCAGCAGATGCTGGTGTTCAAGCCCCCACCCGAGGATCACCGTCTCGTCATCATCTCTACCAACGTTGCCGAAACGTCACTTACCATTCCCGGTATTCGATACGTCGTCGACTCTGGCCGAGCCAAGGAGAGGCATTATGACCCCAGCAATGGTGTCCAGTCATTCCAGGTTTCCTGGGTGTCGAAAGCTTCAGCGTCGCAGAGAGCTGGTCGTGCGGGTCGTACCGGACCAGGTCATTGCTACCGACTCTACTCTTCCGCGCTCTTTGAAGACCATTTCGAGCAATTCTCGAAACCCGAGATATTGCGTATGCCTATTGAAGGTGTCGTCTTGCAGATGAAGAGTATGAACATTGACGCTGTCATCAATTTCCCCTTCCCCACGCCACCAGACCGTCTCGCGCTGAGACGAGCCGAAAGCCTTCTCACCAACCTGGGCGCCCTCTCGCTTCCCGTCAAGACGAGGATGGTGAACGGTATTCAGCACGTTGGCGCCGCCGGTGGGCAAATAACCGAGCTCGGTAAAGCCATGGCCGGCTTCCCCGTCTCCCCTAGATTCGCCAAGATGCTCGCTATCGGCACGCAGCACAACTGCCTGCCGTATGTGATTGCCATAGTAGCTGGTATGTCTGTTGGCGACCCGTTCTTGCACGAACAAACCTTGGAGGCGGATGAAGATGAGGATGAGGCTCCTGAGAACAGACATATTAGGAGTGAAGAGATCAGGGCGAAGGAGCAGAGGAAGGAGACAAGAAGCAGATTCTTCAAGGCCCACCAGGTATGTCATATAAGACCGGTTTAAAATATCGCTAACGTGACATAGCAATTCATGGCACTCGGTCAAGGAGCTAGCGACATGTTCAAACTTCTGGCAGTCATTGGAGCCTACGAGTACAGCCCCTCGGCCAACTTTTGCACCAACAACTTTGTCCGGCTCAAGGTACGTCGGTCTTCTTGATATCTGTACTGTGCTCATCATCTACAGGCGATGCAAGAAATCCATCAGCTCCGAGCTCAGATATCCTCCATCGCCCAAACCGCCCTCACAAAGATCACTCCTCCCAGCGACACCCAACTCAAGGTCCTCCGCCAGATCCTCGCTGCTGGGTTTATCGACCAGGTCGCTGTGCGCGAAGATATCATCTTGAAGAAGGGAGTCACTTTTGACTCTACTCGGGGTGTTCCTTACCGAGCTGTCGGTCTTGGATCTGAGGCTGTGTTCATTCACCCTGGATCTTCCCTCTTCCACCACACTCCTCCAGAGTTCATCGTCTTTGCTGAGGTCGTCCGCACCAGTAAGCCGTGGATGAAGAACATCACCAAGATCAACCCCGCTTGGCTCCCCAGTCTGGGCAAGGGTCTTTGTACATTCTCGAGGCCCATGGAGATGCCGACGAAGGGCATGGGCAAGAGAGTGGGGGCGAATGATAATGAGAGAGAAGTGTTTGTGACTCCTCATTTCAAGGATTTGGGCGTTGATCTGCCGGTGCAGAAGAAGACACAGAGGAGAGAAGGGACACGATGGGTCTTGGTCGATTGAGAGGGCAATCTGTGCCGTGTATAATAGTGTATCTGCGTACGTGTAAGAGACGTCCGTGCATGGGGAATAGAAGCATGCGAATTTGCCAGGCAAAAATACACCAAGAGATACATGCGTCTCTGTCGTTCTGATGACAATTTATAAACAATCGATATACTCCTCAGCAGCCCTCTCAGATCTCTTGTAGATACGTAGCTGGCACCAAGCCTCTTTGCCCATTCCCGTCTTCGCATGTCCACCCTGCCCGATATCAGCTTCTGGAAGGTAGCGCAACCGGTATACCAGCACGTACAATCAGAGGACGTTTTTGCGATAATGTTGACCACTTGATTAGCCTGCACGGTCAGATCACCGCTATCCTGTTGGCATGGTTCAGCAAACGGCTCAATATCATCAGTATGGACCTACAGCTCCCGCATAATCATAAAGAGCCTGCGCTTGTCCTTGCTGAACGCCAGTCCCGTTCGCGAGATCACCCCCTGCAGGCGCTGACGTATCAGCTGACGGAGAGGGTGAAGCCGCGTGATGAGAGCCTGAGCCATCCCTGCGGGAAGGAGGCGGGAGATTGGAATGCGAATGTGAGAGGGCAGGGGGGAGGTGAATAGATTCTGCTGGTTTGGCTAAGAGTTGATGGTCAACACCATCATAGTCTGCTCCCAGGCTCACTCACTCTTTGGGTCTTTCCACATGCTCGTGAAGGCACCCATCTTGCTGGCTGTATCAACATGGCCGAACGTCTGGTAATCGTCCATCAGCCTCTGGTACACGCAAAAAGACGATCAACATGCCTTGGAGGAGACGAGTCCCGATACGCCTCCGCCCTTCTTGGGCGCAATGGGCGGCGGGGTGGCCTTGTTCGCAGTCTGCTCCGTAGGGCTTGTGGGTTTGTTCATCCTGTCATTCGCCTTGCCCACCATTCCCCCCATCCCGGCCTTCCCAAGGAGGTTCATAGCATCCTTGTTTCTTGAGATGGCACCCACGCTCGACTTTGCTCCTGACGTGCCATACTTGACACCAGACGAGATGAATCGCTGGGCCATATCAGGCCGTTCTTGAGATCCAGCATTGTTCTCGTACTCCTGGCTCTGTCTCGAGGCAGTTGGCGAGATGGGCGAGGTGTAATGAGATGCGGTAGGCGGCGGAGAGATAGGGTCGGGACGATTGCGGGCTGGAGGCAGTGAGCGGGATGGGTGAGATGCGGCATCTACAGCAGGAGGGGACTTGGTTGGGGCGAGGACATGGCCCCGGGAGGCAAAGTATTCGTCAAGAAGGGAGAAGAAGGCTTCCTAGACCGAGATGAGTACGGGGCAAGCCGGATGCTGAAGCAACGAACCTTGTCTAATGAGAAAGACAAACAATCAGTGAGCACAGATGGTACGCAATGTATACCCATCCAGACGTACCTTGGTGAGTGATATTGGAGAACATTTCAGATGAACGTTGCGAGCAGAATACATGGACCGAGGAAGAGGATATGAACGACACGCGCGGCGCGGCCTGGCGCTTACAGTGACGCATCTCTCTTCAAATCCTCCATTCCCTTGGGGCTCAATTCAGAATATGCGCAGATGCTCTTAGCTTGCAGAAGATGACCATGCCCCAATGTGTAGTCTAGTCCGATGCATATACACTCGTCGTATGACAAGATAATGGAAAAAAAGAAAATATTATGGAAGGTCCTTGGATCCTTTTTGGATTGTGCAGTGCACTTCTACTTCTTCTACTGTTTCTGTCTACTTCTTCTTGCGCACTCCTCTGATTGGCGATTGACTTAGTCAACCTCCTCAACGGAGGGGCCGTCCTCGTGGGCGGGGGCAGCACCCTCAGCGCCAGCACCGGGGAAGCCACCGGGGGCACCGCCGGGAGCACCACCCTGAGCACCGTAGAACTTGGTCATGATGGGGTTGGCGATAGCCTCGAGCTCCTTCTGCAAAGACTCGAACTCCTCCTTGGAGGCGGTCTCCATGGTGTCAAGGGCACTGATGACCTCGTCAACCTTGGCGGAGAGGGTCTTGTGGTCCTCGGCGTCGAACTTGTCGGCGTTGTCGGACAAGGTGGTCTTGAGAGAGTAAGAGTAAGACTCAAGACCGTTCTTGGCCTGGACGGTGGCGGCGGCGGCCTCGTCCTCAGCCTTGAACTTCTCGGCATCGGCAAGCATCTAGTAGAAAGTCAACATGCAGCTCGTGCAAAGGAAGAGAGATACTCACAGCCTCAATGTCCTCCTTGGACAATCGACCCTTGTCGTTGGTGATGGTGATCTTCTGGCTCTTACCGGTAGACTTGTCGGCAGCGTTGACGTTCAAGATACCGTTGGCGTCAACGTCGAAGGAGACCTCGATCTGAGGAACACCTCGAGGAGCAGGGGGGATACCAGAGAGATCGAACTTTCCGAGCAAGTTGCAGTCCTTCGTCTTGGCACGCTCACCCTCGAACACCTGGATCAAAACACCGGGCTGGTTGTCAGAGTAGGTGGAGAAGGTCTCAGACTTCTTGGTGGGGACAGTGGTGTTTCGCTTGATCAAGGGAGTCATGATACCACCAGCGGTCTCGATACCCATGGAGAGAGGGGCGACATCGAGCAAGAGCAAGTCCTGGGTAGCCTCGGAGGTGTCACCAGTAAGGATAGCGGCTTGGACGGCGGCACCGTAGGCGACGGCCTCATCGGGGTTGATGGACCTGTTGGGCTCACGGCCAGAGAACATGTCGGAGACGAGCTTCTGGATCTTGGGGATACGGGTAGAACCACCGACGAGGACGATCTCGTTGACGTTGGACTTGTCAATCTTGGAGTCTCGGAGGACCTTCTCGACGGGGTCCATGGTGGATCGGAAGAGGTCCTGACAGAGCTCCTCGAATCGGGCACGGGTGATGGAGGTGTAGAAGTCAATACCGTCGAAGAGGGAGTCGATCTCGATGGAGGTCTGGGCGGCAGAAGAGAGGGTCCTCTTAGCACGCTCACAGGCGGTTCGGAGTCGTCGGAGGGCACGAGCGTTGGAGGAAAGGTCTGCGGTACGTCAGTGAAATTCGGTGTGTAGAGCCAATAAACCTACCCTTCTTGTTCTTCCTCTTGAACTCCTGGACGAAGTGGTTGACGAGACGGTTGTCAAAGTCTTCACCACCCAAGTGAGTGTCACCAGCGGTGGCCTTGACCTCGAAGATACCCTCCTCGATGGTGAGGAGAGAGACATCGAAGGTACCACCACCCAAGTCGAAGATGAGAACGTTCTTCTCACCCTCGGTCTTCTTGTCAAGACCGTAGGCGATGGCGGCAGCGGTGGGCTCGTTGATGATACGGAGGACATCGAGACCAGCGATGAGACCAGCGTCCTTGGTAGCCTGACGTTGAGAGTCGTTGAAGTAGGCGGGGACGGTGACAACGGCCTTGGTGACGGCACCACCGAGGTAAGCCTCAGCGGTCTCCTTCATCTTGATGAGGACCATGGAAGAAACCTCTTCGGGAGTCTGCAACAAACGTCAGCCAAGATCAGAACTTCGGTCATCGAAAAGACTCACGAAAGTCTTCTCCTCGCCCCTGTACTCGACCTGGATGACGGGCTTGCCAGCCTTGTCGATGATCTTGAAAGGCCAGTGCTTCATGTCGGCCTGGACATCGGCATCGGCGAACTTTCGGCCAATCAATCGCTTGGCGTCGAAGACGGTGTTGTAGGGGTTCATGGCGACCTGGTTCTTAGCGGCATCACCGATAAGACGCTCAGAGTCGTTGAAAGCGACGTAAGAGGGGGTAGTTCGGTTACCCTGGTCGTTGGCTAGGCAATGTCAGTACAAGGAATAAAATGAGTGGCAAGGGTGTATACTCACCGATGATCTCGACACGGTCGTTTTGCCAAACGGCGACACAAGAGTAGGTGGTACCCAAATCTATGGGATATGGTTAGCTGTAGCAAGTGTGGCAGTGCGAGGGTGCTCACCAATTCCGACAGCCTTAACCATTTTGATATGTGTTTAGAGTGTAGGTAAAAAGA